>OX422212.1:372610228-373810228 GCA_949130495.1 Sambucus nigra
CAGATGTTCTCCACAATGAAGATATCATCTACCTAAAAAACTCATCAAAAAATTCAACCCGTTCATGAGTAAAATGATGATTAAAAAAATGAACTACTAAAAAAATGCACATATATGCATAATTTTTATTTCACCCACCAAATGATTGAATTTTTTGAGGATATTTTCAGGGTGATTCTAATGGCACCACAAAAGCTTTCTTCAAAATATCACAATTATTTTTTTACTCCAAAATACCACTTAATTTTAATAGTTACTTTCAAATACCACCAAAGGGCTATTATATATTTAAAGTGTTAAAATTAATTTATACACTTTCTCTCCATCTTTCTACACATTCAAACCCTTCATCTTCATCTTCAACTTCCAAACCTTTCATCTTCGTGTAAAGATTAAGCTAATCATGTCGCTTCATTGAACAAATAACCTTTAATTTTTCAAATGAACTAAATGAGTTTAACCTTTTAATTACATTATACTATATATTATTTGGATTCCTTACAAATTTTTTTTACCATCAAACGAATGAACTATACGAACCAGCACTAAACATCAAAACCAAATCTTCCAACAGTTCGATCGAAAGCTTCGAAACGAGGTTCGAACTGTGTGAGATCAACTTGTGGATTATTGATATCAAACCATTGATTATTGAAATCAAAATAAGGTATTTTTTTATAGGATTGAAATCAAATGGTTCAATCCTCAAATGAACGAACTGTACGATATTTTTTTTATTCAAAACAAACCCCGACATGTTTGAATTGTTGTAAGTGTCAAACTAGGGTTTCAATCGGTATAAATAACATGAAATAATTGCATTGATTCATCATGTTTACAACGAATCAATACAATCTTGAACTATTTTTCATTCATTATATTTACCCCAGAATATTAATTTTATGTCGCTATGTTTATGCCGAATCCTCCCTATACATTCGTTGTGAACATATAGAATGAATTATCATACGTTGGCATATTATACCGAATCTTCACTACGCATTCGCTATGTTTATTCCGAATTCACATTGAAACTTGAATTATGTTTACTACAATACATGTTTAGGTTTCAATACATGACTTATGTTTACACATTCATTGGTGACTTATGTTTATAAATTGTATGTGAAATGCTATATTTCATTATACTCATTAGTGTGTTAATTGTTTTAATGCAGGTATACTATTGATAACCTACTATCCTGCTCTCATAAGAATCGAAAGTCGTTAACTGCCTCAGAGAGGAAGCGTTGAGAAAAGATCCATGCTCTGTCTACTTTGACTATCCCGAAGGTGATGGAGGTGGATGCCCCAGTGGCGGAGATGTCTGAGGAGGTTGCGGTTGAGGTTGAGGTTGAGGAGGAGGGACATGATGCGACTGAGGAGGGTCATGAGGCGGCGGAGGATGATGTCGAGCAAGAGTATGTTGCTCCATCTGAGGGTGGTGTATTACCCCAACAACGTGATAACCCGTTTAGCATTTTACACAAGACCACAAAATCATATAGCAAGAAGAAAAAGGTTCCTAAAGAAGACACCTCTACCGCGGCTTATGGAGGGCCCGATGATCTTAGTCTATTAAAACATTTCAAGCATCATATGGCCTACAGTATTTGAACTGGTTCAAAGGTAATTTCATTTCCCTACAAAGTTAAATCATTAATGTTTTAAATTTTCCATTACATTGATAGATCTTGAAAAATACTTTGCTTGTATAGTAGGTGGAGTGGGTGCCTTTATTGTCCATTAATCACTGGACGAAGATCAAGAAGTGGAAATTCATTGATCTCTCTCCAAGTGTACAAAGGAAGGTCCAAAGGGGGCTAAGTTGGAGGGGTGTTATATCATGTAGCCACCGTTATTTTGTAATGCCCCATATTTTTAATGATTTTAATTATGGAATTAATTGACTTAAAAATGGGAAATTTATTTACAATTAATCTCGATTTAATTAAATAATTACTAGGGTGATGAGAGTTAGTATTTATTGATGTGTGTTATGATGAATATTACTTAGTGAGTAAATTAATACGTGATTATGAAAATATTAAAGTGGTCATGAGTGAAAAATACGACAGTTACAATAAACTTAGTTGGGACGCATGTGAAACGTGTTAGGACTTAATGGTGATTAGTTGGGTATTTTTGTATTTTGAAATATTGGAATTAATTAATGGACGAAAATTAGATTAATATATTATCCCTTACGTAATAGCAGCTAGGGTTATGTTCTGCAAAAAAAATAGAGAGAGACCAAGAGAAAGAAGGAGAAGAGGTTCTTAGGAGTTCCAAGGCCAAACCCAGTCACCTTTCACCAAAAATACCATCAACGTGTATATCATGAAGAGAGGAATGCATCAATACCAGTTTCAAGGAACGAATCAGACCTTCATGAAAAGGTAAGTGTTTTTCTTACTCATTTTTAGAGCGTATAATGTCCATGTTAATTTACTTGGTGGTTTATTCATGATATTATGGAATTGGGATTGAAATTGGGTTATAGATCTATGATTTTGGTATAGGTTTTGAATGTAGACTAATAAAAATATATTGAGGATTAAAAATCTGAACTTTACATGTTGAAATCAAGAATTTAAATCTGGGTTTAGTTGTGATTAATGGTGATTATGTGAAATTAGGGCTTTTGATGATTTGAGGAATAAATCTGAATTCGAATTATAATTTTAAGGATTTAATGTTAAAATATGTTGAGAATCATTGTATTACTAGTGGGTATTATTTTAAATCGTTGGATTTGATTTAGAATGAGAGATTGAGAAATTTGGATGATAAAAAAATTGAAAAACGCAGGATTTGAACTGATAGGGACGAACTGTGGTTTTCTTGTTCGAACGACCTGAGTCGTTCGAACGACCTCATTCGAATGATAATTCCCACGACCCATCTAACGAGAATTCAGAGAATAATTCGTTCGAAGTTTTGTTCGAACGATCTCGTTCGAACGATAATTCCTACCGGAATTCAGTCCTTAATTTGTTCGAATAAGATTCTCCCCATTTCTAACGAGATTTCAGAAATTCTAATTTTTGTCCGGACAAGTTAAAATCTTACGAGGTTAATTCAATTGAGAGAAAATGACATACGCTATTCGTGAGTGACTATATTACATAGACTAGTGGTGAGATGATTGAGTAGCTACAAAAGATAAATAGGTTGGAATAATAGGGCCTTATGGAATATATACGATAAAGAGATTAATCGTACGGATAGAATAGCGTGAGTATTAGAGATATAATACTATGTATAAATTCGGGAACTCGGGTTGCGTGAATCCCTAATGATTATTATAGGTTGTGTATGCACCTATTTATTGAATTGTTGTATGTGTAACATACCTACGCTGCTTGCTATCGGGGGGAGGTTGCGCATTGTGGACGATCATATATTGAGGAGCCTTCGGGGGGATTTTGATTCATATCACTAGAATATAGAACCTCGGTACGGGATATCCGTAAGAACGATAGGGTTGACGGTCATATGGTTGCATAGTTATGTGCGTATTCCATAGGCTTGGAACTATGTTCACCTACTGTATGTGTGTTTGTTTTTATGGTTCGTGAGAGATTGAACCTGTACTCCTTCATGCAATGAGCAATGCATCGGGACATGATAGAAAAGTATGCATTGCACCAAGGGGGCCTTAACCCAGGGGTGATGAAATAATATATATATATATATATATATAAATAGATAGATAGAGAGAGGTAAATATATGTATACCTGTTACTTATTCTACTGTGTGTGTTTAGTAGATGTGGAAATAATGATACTTTAAAATATTTTTAGTGAGAAAAAGGAATACCTATAAGAATAACAATTATGTAAATGAATAACTATCCTTAAACATGTTGTAATACAGGATACGGGTGATACGGGTGGACCCATGAGATTATTGGTGTGATAATAGTTAGCTTCGAACCAGTTAGGTGGGGTAGCATAACTAGGATGGGTTAAATATACGCGTTAGGTGTGCACATTAGATGAGAGGTGAGTATCTCAAGTGAGAGTACTAGGATCTAACATGTACACTATATGTTCTATTGTTTTCACTTAAGCACTTGTTGATTTTTAAACTATTTTCGACTAGGGCTCTGACCCGTTTATTGCAAATCACTTTTCTTTTGTCAAATCATTTTAGGTTCCCATCCACAGGGACACCAAGGATAGAAGTTCCTTGGTAGTAGACGCCTCTAAGATTCTCACTCCTCCATTTTGTATTAGCTATTTCAGTTAAGGCATGTCGCCCCTTTTTACTTTTCAGATAGTCAGAGATTTGTGGATCTATTTATCTACTCCTTTCAGTTGTTCGTTTATTTTGTTGGATTATTGTATTTAGGATTTAGGCTGGAAGTGTTTACTCTGGTCTCATTTTTACCTTAGTCATTTTATTTCATATGAGATTTGGTTGAATGGTGTATGATTATTAATTGGTTAATTTGATTTTTATGTTAATTAAAAGATAAAATTTTGACATCAAGATTTTTAAATATTAGGTGGTTAGTGTTAATAATAAAGTTTTTGAAAGTGATGCATATTCTCAACCAACTTGATATTCTGAATTAATTTACTAAAGGACTGATCACCTGGTATTTCATTAGGCAGGGTGTCACAGGTAGTATCAGAGCATCAGGTTCTAGAGTCCTTAGGATTTGTACAGCTTGTTATGCTTCCATCATATTTTTCTATGATATTGATCCGTATATTTAGGACTATTGTATTCATTAATTGCGCAATTTACGTCTTCATCTATTTAATATATTATTGCCGACTTATAAAGCTTCTATCTCATTTCATATGCCACCCATACATGTACAGCGAGTTCCTATGGATGCCCAGCCCGACCCCAGCCAGCTCCGGCCCAGGGTATGATGAATGTTGCGGAGGTTGTCGCTATCATCGCGTAAGCGGTAAATGCATCTTTGGTCGTGGTACAACAGGTCCACCCCAGGAACCGGTGGTGGACCCAACACTAGCTCACTCATTCCCTTCTTCTTGGGAGCGAGTCGGAGATGCCTTTCATAACTCACACCCTCCAGAGTTCGCAGGGAGTTCAGATGTTGTGGTAGCGAGCCAGCGGAAAAAGGACATTCAGCAGCACTTGAGAATGTATGAGTGTACTGAGTTTCAGAGGCAGATACGAGATACTTTTAAGCTAGTGGGAGCGGCACTGCAGTGGTGGGAGTCGATTACCATTTTTGAGGAGAGAGACACATGACTATCCAGGACTTCTGGGTGCTGTTCGACCGTAAATATTTCCCCTTTCGCCATTCAGACTAAGATGAGCCAGAAATTACTGGATTTCACCCAGGAGGGGAAGATGGTTACGGAATATGAAATAGAATTTATGAAATTAATTAATCTGGTGCTGGATGAGGTGCCTACTGAGGGGAAGAAAATTCAAATGTTTATGGACGACTTAACTTGGAGGATTAGTCAGCACTTTTTGGATAATCTTTTATTGGGCACATATGTCGATGTAATTAATGCTGCCTTACTACACTTCCAAGATCACCGCTTCCATTAGAAGGGAAGCAAAAGAGTGGGGAAGTCCATCCAACAGGGCAAGACAGGAGGAAATGGTGCTAGTGGGACACAACCAGCTCAGAGTCAACAAAGATAGGGCGAGCAGAGTTCCCACCAGGGGACCCTGCTAAGAGGTTCAGATCAGGTGACTACTTGTAGAGATAGGGAGGTTTTAGATAGGGCCAGCCTGGCGAGCAGGGCTAGTAGGGTCATCAGCGCTTTCAGCAAGGCCAATAGGGCCAAGGGAGGGGTGGTAACGGTCATCAGGGTCGAGGGCAGCAGGGGCAGAGGGGAGGACACTTTCCAGGATGGTTCTTTGGTTTGGAAGAATTGGCCACAAATGTCAGGATTATCCTCAGAAGGGTAGATCCCCACAGCAGCAGCAGCAGGGCGCTCTCTAGGAGACCCCGTGATCGATATTTCCAGTCGCACTCCCAGCACCACCGCGGATACCCATTTTTCCAATTGTTCCAGTAGCTTCGATCTAGCAGGGACAGTTGTAGTATGGGAGTTTTTACAACGTCCACCAGGCTGCAGTTTGTGACACCCCGCCAAATTAAATATCGGGTGGTCAGTCCTTTATAAAATTTAAAACAGAATGTTCAGTTGGTTCACTCTTAGCATCACTGTCGAAAACGCAATAACTTATTTAATCACCTAATATAATTAAGCTAAGTGTCAAAACATTTTTCTTATTAATTAAAAACCATTTAATTACCAAACCAAGTAATTTAATATAAAACATCCACGCACAATTAATTAATACAAATACTGAATCAGAATCGCATGCGGAAATAAATAAGACTGGATAAAACATCCCAGTTCAAAACTCTAAACCAAAACAATAGTAGCCATCAATCTAAATGAAAATAAACGAGAAATAGAGTAAACATAATCTCTGAAACTGTCTAAGGAAGGGGCGACACATGCCCTAAAGAAAATGTCATAATGAATAGGAATGAAACAATCGAGGTGTCTAAACAAAGTCCTGCAGCTCCCACAACAGCTACAGCATGCCACGCAATCCGAAACTCTAAGACCGATGTCCCTGTGGCTGAGCACCTGATATAATACATATATATAGCAAGAGAGAGAGAGAAGATGCAAGAAACGGGTCAGAGCCCGATGTGTAAAAATATTTGTTTAAGCAAGTATTTAAAATTTGCAGTAAAGAAAGTATCAAGTACATGTTAGTTCGAACTCTCTCTTGAGATTCTCACCCCTCTTCTATTGTGCACGTCTAACGCGTATCTAAATTTCCTCCTTAGCTATACCTCCCAATATAACTAGTGTGAATCCATCCAAATAGTATTTACCATCACTATTAGTAAGCCCGTATCGCCCATAAAATACGTAATACAATTAGCCTATGATGAAAAGCTAATTAATACATTTTCCGTTTTTATAATAATTCAAGTATTCGATTAGAATTTTCTTAACAAATTTTCATGCCCATATTCATTACTATACACACTAGCTTGATTCACAATTCTCATGCATATATACATATAGTCACATCTGCCCCATATATATATATATATATATATAACATGATACTGCACCCCCGGGCTATATCCCATTAGTGCACCAAATCAACATTCTGTACCCCCGGGTTATCACCCTTAAGTACACTTATTTAAATAATCTTGTACCCCCAGGTTATCACCCATTAGTACACTTACAATACATTTCTGTACCCCCGGGTTATCACCCATTAGTACACTTATAATTATAAGATTCTCACACCCCCGGGTTATCACCCATTGGTGCCTTTAATTATAATAATACATAATAGGCATACACACGTCCTATTATAATATATAGGTATTTTCCTCACCTACATATATGCTTCTCTTACGCATTTTGATTATAACATTCCGTAATAGTTATTAGGATTATTATCCCTCTCGTAATCTCTATGGCATATCCTCTTCGTACCTAATTCATTAAGGTATTTAATTCCTCATACTTCTTCCGAAATTCTGCCTTACTTAAGTTTATTATTTGAAAATATTTCTCTCATTTATGAACTAATAAACTCAAAACTGGGTCCTAAAAGAAATTAACAAAATGTCACTCTATCGCTTGAACGAGGTGGCAAGTCGTTTGAACGATTGCCACATGTCGCTCGAACAACTTTGCACGAGATTTAATCTCGCTAGAACGACTTTGAGCGACTTCGCGCGAGAATTCGCTGTTCATCCCCTAACCAGATTTTCCAACGTTTTCCACCATTTTTAACCTCAAATCTTCTCATTCAACACCCCAAACTCCAAATAAACAGTTCTACATTGAACCCCATAAATAATATATGATTTCTAACATCCTCGAATCATCAAATCATTACGAATCATTCATAAAACGTGAAATCCCCAATTTAAATTTATCAAAACCTAGTTCTTCCAATACATGTTCAAGAAGCCATAATTTCCAGATTTGTTCTTCATATAAATTCCTTAAATCGTGATTTCCAGTCTGCATACATTAAGGGTTTCAATATTATAAATCACATAATTAATTTACACATTCAAATTCCTCAATTTCACCATTTTTATAACCTCTAACATAATCCTAACAATCCTACACTAACATGAATCAAATCAATACCGAAATACAACAAGTTATAAACACTTGCCTTGAGTGAGTAGTCTAATTTCTTGATGTTGTCGGTATGGGTGTGTTCCCCTCGTCCCGATCTACACGGTGGTGGTGGTGGTTGTGCAAGGTGATGTCGATTTAACCCTCTTCTCTTGGCAAAAGCTTTCCCTCACACTTCCTATGTCCGTTCCTTCTTTCTGTAGCTTTCTAACCCTAATACAATTATTTTTGGCTGCTAAATTAACTCTTAATTTTCGTCCATTAATTAGGCCTAAAAATCCAATTTACCATAATGCCCTTTTTGGGTGCCGGTTAGGCCTAAAATTGCCCCGGGACCCAAACTAAACACCCGGGTATACTGTTTCGACTATTTTGACCCTTCCGAACTCAACGGTACACTCGAAATCATCATACGAGTTACTAAAAATAATTGATATATTTATTCCACCAATTTAGTCCCGACACGACTCACACGCGCGTATGACTTAATTCACTAAACTGTCGTATTATTATCTCTCGACAATTTATCAATGTATATAGTTTTATATTACATATCACACAGTAATATTAAACTGATAAGTATTAACCCTTAGCACGCTAGTTACTATTTATTTTTATTAGATTCGATTAATTAACAATTTAATTCTTCACATTTAAATTTAATTAATCCCACTATAACAAAGAATCCCATAATTATTTAAATCATAAAAAATGTGGGTATTACGTACTTCCACCCTAATAAAGGAATTTTGTCCCGAAATTCGAAAAAATAATGCATACCTGGTATGAATAAATCTGGATATTTCTGTCGCATATCCGCCTCACGCTCCCAAGTAGACTCCTCCACATTGTGATGCTGCCACTGTACCTGAACAAGTGGAACTAACTTTGACCTTAGCCTCCTCTCACTATAATCTAGAATAGCAACCGGTCTCTCCTCATATGAACTATATGGCTGTAGTTCAATCTCCTCAATTGCAATGTGAGTGTGTGCCAACTCATCACGAAGGTATCGCCTCAGTGACGAAATGTGGAACACATCATGGATACGATGCAAGTGCTCCGGTAACCCCAATATGTATGCCACTGGTCCTACCCTCTCTATAATAGGAAATGGTCCCACATATCTTGGAGCCAACTTTCCTTTCTTCCCAAATCTCATTGCCCCCGTCATCGGAGATACTCTCAATAAAACCTGGTCCCCCACTGCGAACACACGGAAGAACCTTTTGCATCGGCATAGCTTTTCTGTCTGTCCTGGGCTACCCGTATGCGATTTGGAATCATCTCGATCCTGCTCGACGTATCCTAAATTACTTCTGGCCCGAGTAGCTTGTTGTCTCCTACCTCTAGCCAACAAACTAGGGAACGACAAGGTCTGCCATACAATGCTTCGCACGGGACCATGCCAATCGTAAACTGATAGGAGTTGTTATAAGCAAACTCTACTAGTAGAAGATACTGCTCCCAACCTCCCCCGAAATCAAGGATACACATGCGTAACATGTCCTCGAGCATCTGATTAGTGCGTTCAGTCTGCCCATCGGTCTGCGGGTGATACGATGTACTCAACCGTAACTCGGTACCCATAGCTTCTTGGAAGCTTTACCAAAAACGAGATACAAATATCTTATCTCTATCTGACACAATGTTAAGAGGTACACCATGCAGTCTCACTATCTTTGCAATAAATAGCTCAGCATAATGTCCCACTGTGTAGTCTTTTCTGACGGGCAAGAAGTGGGCTACCTTCGTCAATCGATCTACAATAACCCATATAGAATCATGCCCTCTCTGCAAAGTGGGCAACCCGATGATAAAATCCATAGATATGCCTTCCCATTTCCAGGTAGGAATCTCCAATGGCTGAAGTAAACCTGGTGGTCTCTGATGGTCCACTTTCACTAGCTGACAAGTGGTACACTTGGATACGAACTCTGCGAAATCGTTTTTCATCCCGCTCCACCAATACTGCCTCCTCATATCCTGGTACATTTTGTCCCCATCGGGATATACCGTAAATCGAGACCCATGCGACTCCGTCATTACTGCATATCGAAGGCCCTCCCCCTCTGGAACAACGAGCCTCCCATTGAAGTGCAAACCACCCTCAAAACTTACTGAATAAGACTCGGCTCCTCCGGCTAAAAGTTTCTTAATCCGATCTTGACAGAACGAATCCGCTGCCTGTGCCTGTACTATTTGCGTAATGATCTGAGGTGTAACTATCATCGCAGACATGAATGACCGGGCCACAACATCCTGATGTCCTAATTCCTTCCATTTAGCTTTCCATACCTTGGCCGTCTCATCGATCGGTCTGCGGCTCAATGCATCAGCAACCACATTAGCCTTTCCCGGGTGATAGTGTATTTCGAACTGATAATATTTTACAAACTCAAGCCACCGGCGTTGACGCATATTCAACTCCTTCTGCGTGAAAAAGTACTGTAGTGACTTGTGGTCTGTAAATAAGCGAAATTGTTCTCCTAATAAGTAATGCCTCCAAATTCGAAGCGCAAACACAACTGCTGCCAGCTCTAAGTCGTGGGTGGGGTAATTATTTTCATGAGGATTAAGCTTACGGGAAGCAAAAGCTATGGCCTTCTCCTCTTGCTGGAGTACTCCCCCAAGACCCTGTAATGATGCGTCAGTATAAACCAAGTATTCCACTCCCACTCTGGGAAGTGCTAGAACGGGTGCTGAAGTTAACTTGTCCTTCAGCTCATCAAATGCCAACTAGCATGCATCGTCCCAAATAAACGGTACGCCCTTACGAGTCAAATTTGTCATAAGACCCACAATCTTCAAGAATCCCCGAATAAACCATCTGTAGTATCCGGCTAATACCAGAAAACTCCGCACCTCCGTCGGCGTCGTGGGTTGTCCCCACTCCCTCACCGCTGACACCTTACTAGGGTCTACAGATACCCCTTTCTCTGATAAAATGTGTCCCAAAAACTTTACCTCCCGCAGCCAAAACTCACACTTCTCGTAGTTGGCATACAACTCATACTCTCGTAGGGTCTGTAGAACCATACATAAATTCTCGGTATGTTCTTCTTCAGTGCGGGAATAAATCAGGATATCATATATGAAGACAATGACAAACTAATCTAGGAACTCTCTGAATACTCTGTTCATTAAGTCCATGAATACTGTTGGGGCATTGGTTAGCCCAAATGGCATAACCCTTAATTTGTACGATCCATACCTCGTCATAAAAGCAGTCTTGGCCACGTCCTACTCCCTAATGCGTAGCTGATGGTACCCAGATCTCAAATCTATCTTCGAGAAGTGGGCCGCTCCTCTCAACTAATCAAATAAGTCATCTATCCGAGGCAACGGATACTTATTCCGTATTGTGACTTTGTTAAGATCCCGATAATCAATACAAAGTCGTAGGGACCCATCCCTTTTATTTACAAATAGAACTAGGGCACCCCAAGGAGAGGTACTCATACGGATGAAGCCCTGTCCCAACAATTGTTCTATCTGATCCCGTAGCTCCCTCATCTCTGCTGGAGCCATACGGTAAGGTGCACGTGCTATCGAACGAGTGCCTGGTGCTAAGTCTATCACAAACTTGATCTCCCTACTCGGAGGCCACCCCGGTGTATCCTGAAATTCATCAGCAAACTCGCAGACGATCGGAATCGAATCGAGTGGAACTACGACTGCAGAGGTCTCATCCTCTATATAAAATAAGTGGGTGGACGACCCTCCCTCCGAGCGAGGCATCGCCACTAAGAACATCTCCTGGCCCAGAATGGAGAACACAATACTTCTACTGAAGCAATCAATCATGGCCCTATACTCGACTAACCAATCCATACCAATAATGGCGTCGTACTCTAACATATCTAATACTAGCATATCAGCCGGTAAGATTAAACTACCAATCTCTATGCCTACTCCCCGGCATATAAAGAAAATCAATGACTCATTACCTAGTGGTGAGTCTTCACAAGTCACTGTACTCTCTGCGGTGCTTAACAACCCAAAGGCCTTCGCAAAGCTAGTGGCTATAAAAGAGTGTGATGCCCCCGTGTCAAATAAGATGCGACCCAAAGTGCCATGGATAGAAAACTTACCCTCCACTGCGGGTGGTGCCTGCGGAACTGCGGCCTGGTGGACGTTATAGACACGTCCATACTGCAACTGTCCCTGCTACATCGGAACTGCGGGTAAAGATGGAAGTGGAGCCGACGCTGGTAGGGCGACGAGAAAAATGGGTCTCTGGGGCTCCTGGTGAGCTCCCTGCTGTCGAGGAACTCTGTCCCTATCCGGGCACTCCTGTTTCTTATAGCCAGTCTTGACGCAACTATAACAATTCCCAATGAAGTTTCCTCCTCTCTGCCCCTGGTAGCCTCGTTTGACAACTCGCTCCAAATAATAACGGGTGGCCAGCCCTATACTATAATAAATCAGGTATCTCACATGGTACAGTCTCAACATCAACATACAAACACTATAATATAAGGCTAACTACCCGAAATCATTAAAAGTGGATTGTCAAAATTTTAAAACTTTTATATTTAACAACAACAACAAAACCAATAATGCGCATAACCAACAATATACATCTATCTATGATGAGTGAAATGCACATGCTCCAATAATATGAAAGAGAACAATACATTGTACAACAAAATCTCAACAAAGAAATACCCGAATATGCTGTCGGGTAACAGACAATACAATAATTTGAGAAATGAAAAATGAAAATGTTAATCTACAACACTTGAATACTAACTCAATATACAAACTGAATCCTAATCTAGATGTACAAAGATAGGAATCAACTAAAGCAAAGTGCCACAATAGTCCGCTACTGCCACAGCTCCACGAATACCCTGGATGGATAACATCAAAGGCGTCCTTACGGAGGAACACCTGAAGTAATACAATATATACATGGAGGAGCAAATATAAATGGGTCAGAGCCCGAGTTTGAAAAAAACATTTTATAGCAAGTGTATTAAAATGCATAATAATTATAAATGCATTATTACATGATTTAGTTGGAATCAAACTCTCCATAATAATAATTCAACTCACCTCTCATCTAAAGCGCGCACTAAACGTATGCACGTGATCTCCAATTGGATGTTCGATTCTATTTAGGTAAGAGGATCCTAACTTAAACCCAAAAGAAGTATTTAAGTGAAATCATCTAACCTATCTCCCAATACATTTGTTTCCATAATTTATAAGTTATATACATTAACTTTAATTTAATCGTTATAATTATCTTTATAATGTTCATTTGTTGAACATATAAAGTTACATGATCCAATCATGTCCACATCATCACAATACATCAACAATCTCATTTACTAGAATTTTATATTCTAGTGATGCCCTTATAAGGCATGAAACCATATATATAATTATTATATGAGTTATTAGCATCAAGAATTAAGGACTAAACTCCTCCCGATTCTTAACACAGCACTGCGTTTCGTGCGTGTGACGTCTCGCCGAAGCGAAATCCAAACAAGGAACCCCCCCGTTACACTACTCCTGACCGTATCGATCCTCGGGGCTCATTAACCCCTCAATGCAGGATGCAAGTAACCCAAATGATTATTATCCAATTTTAATTAATTAATATTCCCACTTCTCAACAGTACACGGCGTTTCATGCGTGGGACGTCTCGCCGAAGCGAAATCCAAACAAGGAACCCCCCGTTACACTGCTCCTGTCACTGTCGATCGTCGGGATAGGTGATATATATATATAGATAATTATGATCATTAAGGACTAAACTTATCCCCAAGTTCCAACATTACACTGCAATTCGTGCGTGGGACGTCTCGCCGAGGCGAAATCCAAACAAGGAACCCCCCTCCCGATACACTAATCCTGGCAATGTAGGTTGTTGAGGTCCATTATGCCCTTGATACCCAAGTACAAACACAAGCAATAATAATCATCCAACCGTGATATAACTCAAAGGACGCAGGCTCACATGGTATCATCTTCCAGCACCCCATATATGTAGGAAACTGGGGTCATATGGTGGGGTTCCACGACACCCACCTCGTGATCAAATCACGCACACAACGTCCCGAGAAGCGGTCATAGCTCCTAACCGGTAAGTGAGAGCGACACATACCCACGACCTCTCACCCCCAAAATAAATAAATGTATATATGTATGTCATTTGCTGACCACCCTGGATGACTATGACCTGGGGAATATCCATATCCTACTTTTCTAGTCAGAATGCTCACCCTCTACGCACGAAACTTCCCAATGATAGAAAGGATGGGGTATGCTTAACATGTATATAAACCATCATATAAGGTATACGTACATTCCACATAATAAAGATATACCATTATATAAGGTATACCTGCAACAATCATTTTCATTTACATTTTCATTATACGCTCTTTGGCGCAATTTGATTAACATCATTGTTTAGTATATTACTCTCAAGATATACTAATCGTCGATTCTCACACATTTCCCCACTTAGTATACTTGATACTATTTCTCACTTGAAGCTCACATATCGCTTCTATTAGCATTTCTCAACGTGTGAGATATCTCCCAAATCGAACATCAATAAGGATATTTCTATATCCGTATGCACCTCAAATAGCATTCATAATTCTCCATCCATTATAGGGTTCAATTCATTTAATGAACCATTAAAGTTATCCCATTTGGGATTGGATCCTAAGATCTGGTATCTCTAAGTTATTCTCATTCTCAAATCGTGAAATTGTTATTATCACCAAATAAAACCCCAAATAAAAGTGGGCTTCCCCACTTAGAAAAATACCAAAGTCTCTAATCGGTATTCCTTAAATTTAGTCAATATGACTCCAAAATTTCTTATGGCGAAAACTTGCTAAAAGCCTCCAAAACATACTCCAAATATCTCCTATAGAGATCCCCAATCGATAACCTCGAACAAAACGGGATAAAATTCCATTTAGAAAAATAATCCCTCAAAAGCCCAAATTCTGAATCGATTCGGGCCAATTCCAAATCGATTCGGCCAGGAAGACGAATCGATTCGGGTCATCAGACCTGGGATTCTGTCTCAGGCCGAATCGATTCGGCTGGAGTCCGAATCGATTCGGTCACTCAGACCTGGGCACCTGCATAATTCCGAATCAATTCGGCTAGGGGGCCGAATCGATTCGGCCCTTCAGAACTGTAAAAAATGGCTACTTTTTAGTAAGCCAAAAATCCCAAAATTCATTTTAATGATTTTTTCCTCATTTCTCTTCAACCCAATCACATATGTAACCTTAATATTAATCCTAGAATACATTTAAACAGATTTCTATCATCAACTCTAAGATCTACATATTAAATCTAAGATTATATGCAAAAGTTAGGTTTTGATAAACTAAACCTAAAACCCAAAAATCAATCCACAAATCATGCAATAAATGGTACACAACAGTTATTTAGCAAGTTTAATCACTTGCCTCGAGTTTGTAGGGTCGGAATCCGCCTTGAGATCGCATATTTGCCTGAAATCTCCACTTTCTCTCTCTTTTCTCCTTCTTTCCCTTGTTCTTTCTTCTTCTCTCTTTCTTTCTTTCTTTCTATTTCTCTTTCTCTTAAGTGAGAATGACTTCTCACGTGGCTTTTAAGCCTTATCTCCCAAGGTACACATCTTTAAATGATAATACACACTTTAAATGACTCGGTGAATTTAATTCGAGTCAAATGGTCCTAATTTATTTCGGAACCTAAATAGACCCCAAGTACAGTCATTTCGACTTTCTCGACCCTTCCAGAAACGATGGTACCCCCAGAATTTCCATTCGAGACACTTTCCATCGACTTTAAATTTTGACCTCAATTGCCAATTTAATTATTCTCCAATAAAATATTATTTATTTCTCCCAAAATAAATTTATTACTGTTCCAAAAGTCTTGGGGTGTTACAATCTTCCCCACTTACAAAAATTTCGTCCTCGAAATTTAGCTAAGCCTAATTCTCCAAAGCTCAACTACTTCAAATCTACCCCTCATCACTAATCCTATCTCCAAACTTCTAACTTCCCACGACGAATTAATTTATTTTATTTTATTTTAAGTTAATTATGAATTAAATATAACCAATTTCCACAACAAGGGAGCCCATACACCCTTTATATTTGAGTTAGCACTCGTACCAATCATAATGAGGCTTTATTTGCCTCCAAAGTTCCACATCACCATAAATATAGATAGTACTAAAATTTTAATAGTGTAAAATTTTAATGGTCCAAAGAAATAACTCCTCTCAATTCCTGGCATTCGCCACTTTCGTGCGGGGGACGTCTCGCAAAAGCTAAATCCAAATAAGGAACCCTCCCAATATACTACTGTGTGGCGATGTCGGGGATTGAGAGTTTGTTAAATTCGGACTAGAATTTGAAAAAATTAAATTTTATGAAAATCATTTTGAAAGGGCCCGAAGGCCGATAAAAGTTTTATTTTGAAAATAGTTTATTTTGAAAACGGTTTATATATTATAATATAATATAAAATGCCTTATGTCCAACACAAGGTCTTTTTAGATCATCATCTATATAATAATATGTAGCTCACAACTATTATCATAATCATGAGCTAAAATTTTACCTGCATCCCATTAAACCACAATCTCAACTTTCATACATAAACAACATCTTACACCATTTTAATATATATAGCCTTTTTATAAGGCTCATCCATATCTAGAATACAACAATCATAATAGTCCATTATGACTATATAAAAGAAGTAGCTTTATCATTACTACTTATCACCATTACCATATTTACATTTACCACAAGGTTTAAAGCTCTTTTTGAGCACCTTGCAAAATCATTTATTCTTTTACAAAATCATAGAATAAGAGCCCATCTTGCTCAAAATTCCCCTTAGGGTCATTACATTCCATCTATTAATATAATAGGACTATAGCACTACCCATTCATAAATATCTCCCATACGATATTTCAAAACTTTACATATTAATTATCCTATTTATAAAGGAAAATTAACTTACAACATCCATATCTAGTCCGATTGACCTTCTTCATCAATGGGCTCCCAAACATAGTCCCCTGGTCTAAAACGACCTCAAATTTATTGTAGGGGTTGCACTTCCAAAATTTCATCAAAACGTGGTCCTTTACATCTTTTAGGACAATCTCTCTTTTTATGACCTATTTCTTTACAAAAGTAACACTTAACCATAAATTCTTTCTGCCCACTCGCATTACTGGCACTCTCCTTGCCAAACTCACTTGATGAACTCGAATCTCCAAAGTCCTTACCCTCTTGCGATCGAAGACGATATTCATGACACTTTAGAAGTGCGACATTCACTACTTGAACGAAAGTCACTAACCTATGACTCTCTAATAAATGTTGTCGGATTTTCCAATCTAAACCTCGAACAAACTTTGATATACACTTCTCTTCAGTATTTACCTCATTAGGTGCTAATTTCACCCATCTAGAAAAATCTTCTTCATATTCTGCCACTGTTCTATTTCCTTGGAAAATACCCATATCCTGAGTAGGGGAAGAAAAATACCTTCGATCAAAAAGCTCCCAAAATGTTGCTATAGGTAAAGTATCTCTCTGTTCAGATGTGGTAACATACTCCCACCAATGGAGAGCTGCACCCGATAACTTAAAGGTGGCTAAAAATTGCTTATGCACTTCAGTACACTCAACCATATGAAGGTGCCTCTGTATACTATTCTTCCATTGACTTGCAGCCATTACATCAACTCCCCCTGCAAACTCGGGAGGGTGCCCCTTACTAAAATATTCCTTCACTCTCTCCCATAAAGACAATCCTAAATGGGGTGGGGTTGCTTGAGCGGAAGGTTGCTGAGCCATCGTAGAAATGGCAATAGTGACCGCTTGTGCCACAATATTGGCAACATCATCCGTAGTCATGTTCCTTTGAGGCATTTAGGGTTACCCTTTGTTTGCCCTGACTGAACGACCTCCCTTCGGTGGCATCTGAAACAAGAACAATTGTATCAGAATGCCTTTCAAATAATTTTAATTCACAGAAAGAGATGGATGTATGAATGCAACCGTCCTAGCAATAAGGCTCTATATCAAGAACGCTTACGGAAGATCGTAATAACGCACACAGATCCTAAAGACACTAGAACCTCATGCTCTTACACCATCTATGACAACTCGCTCCAAATAATAATGGGTGGCCAACCCTATACTATAATAAATCAGGTATCTCAGATGGTACAGTCTCAACATCAACATACAAACACTATAATATAAGGCTAACTACTCGAAATCATTAAAAGTGGATTGTCAAAAATTTAAAACTTTTATATTTAACAACAACAATAAAACCAATAATGCACATAACCAACAATATACATCTATCTATGATGAGTGAAATGCGCATGCTCCAATAATATGAAAGAGTACAATACATTGTACAAAAAAATCTCAATAAAGAAATACCCGAATATGCTGTCGGGTAACAGACGAAATATGAAAGTGTTAATCTACAACACTTGAATACTAACTCAATATACAAACTGAATCCTAATCTAGATGTACAAAGATAGGAATAAACTAAAGCAAAGTGCCGCAATAGTCCGCTACTGCCACAGCTCCATGAATACCCTGGATGGATAACATCAAAGGCGTCCTTGTGGAGGAACACCTGAAGTAATACAATATATACATGGAGGAGCAAATATAAACGGGTTAGAGCCTGAGTTTGAAAAAAACATTTTATAGAAAGTGTATTAAAATGCATAATAATTATAAATGCATTATTACATGATTTAGTTGGAATCGAACTCTCCATAATAATAATTCAACTCACCTCTCATCTAAAGCGCTCACTAAACGTATGCACGTGATCTCCAAATGGATGTCCGATTCTATTTAGGTAAGAGGATCCTAACTTAAACCCAAAAGAAGTATTTAAGTGAAATCATCTAACCTATCTCCCAATACATTTGTTTCCATAATTTATAAGTTATAAACATTAACTTTAATGTAATAGTTATAATTATCTTTATAATGTTCATTTGTTGAACATATAAAGTTACATGATCCAATCATGTCCACATCATCACAATACATCAATAATCTCATTTACTAGAATTTTATATCTAGTGATGCCCTTATAAGGCATGAAACCATATATATATTTAATATATGATTTATTAGCATCAAGAGTTAAGGACTAAACTCCTCCCGATTCTCAACACGGCACTGCGTTTCATGCGTGGGACGTCTCGCCGAAGGGAAATCCAAACAAGGAACCCCCCATTACACTACTCCTGACCGTATCGATCTTCGGGGCTCATTATGCCCTCAATGCAATTTGCATGTAACCCAAATGATTATTATCCAATTTTAATTAATTAATATTCCCAATTCTCAACGGTACACGGCATTTCATGCATGGGACGTCTTGTCGAAGCGAAATCCAAACAATTAACCCCCCCCCCCCCCCCGTTACACTACTCCTGGCACTGTCTATCGCCAGTATAGGTGATATATATATAGATAATTATGAGCATTAAGGACTAAACTTATCCCCAAGTTCCAACTTTACACTGCGGTTCATGCGTGGGACGTCTCGCCGAGGCGAAATCCAAACAAGGAACCCCCCCCCCCCCCCCGATACACTAATCCTGGCAATGTAGGTCGTTGAGGTCCATTATGCCCTTGATAACCAAGTACAAACACAAGCAATAATAAGCATCCAACTGAGCTTTAACTCGAAGGACGCAGGCTCACATGCTATCATCTTCCAGCAGCCCATATACGTAGCAAACTGGGGTCACCTGGTGGGGTTCCACGACACCCACCTCGTGATCAACTCACGCACACAACGTCCCGAGATGCGGTCGGTAAGTGAGAGAGACACATACCCACGAACTCTCACCACCAAAATAAATAAATGTATATATGTATGTCATTTGCTGACCACCCTGGACGACTATGACCTGGGAAATATCCACTTCCTGCTTTTCTAGTCAGAATGCTCACCCTCTACACACGAAACTTCCCAATGATAGCAAGGAGGGGGTATGCTTAACATGTATATAAACCATCATATAAGGTATACATACATTCCACATAATAAAGATATACCATTATATAAGGTATACCTGCAACAATCATTTTCATTTTCATTTTCATTATACGCTCTTTGGCGCAATTTGATTAACATCATTGTTTAGTATATTACTCTCAAGATATACTAATCGTCAATTCTCACACATTTCCCCACTTAGTATACTTGATACTATTTCTCACTTGAAGCTCACATATCGCTTCTATTAGCATTTCTCTATGTGTGAGATATCTCCCAAATCAAACATCAATAAGGATATTTCTATATCTGTATGCACCTCAAATAGCATTCATAATTCTCCATCCATTATAGGGTTCAATTCATTTAATGAACCATTAAAGTTATCCCATTTGGGATTGGATCCTAAGATCCGGTATCTCGAAGTTATTCTCATTCTCAAATCGTGAAATTGTTATTATCACCAAATAAAACCCCAAATAAAAGTGGGCTTCCCCACTTAGAAAAATACCAAAGTCTCTAATCGGTATTCCTCAAATTTAGTCAATATGACTCCAAAATTTCTTATAGGGGAAACTTTCTAAAAGCCTCCAAAACATACTCCAAATATCTCCTATAGAGATCCCCAATCGATAACCTCGAACAAAACGGGATAAAATTCCATTTAGAAAAATAATCGCTCAAAAGCCCAAATTCTGAATCGATTCGGCCATTCAGAACTCTCGAAAATGGATACTTTTTAGTAAGCCAAAAATCCCAAAATTCATTTCAATGATTTTCTCCTCATTTCTCTTCAACCCAATCACATATGTAACCTTA
Source organism: Sambucus nigra (assembly GCA_949130495.1). NCBI lineage: Eukaryota > Viridiplantae > Streptophyta > Magnoliopsida > Dipsacales > Adoxaceae > Sambucus > Sambucus nigra. Next base: position 372,631,240 of record OX422212.1, read on the forward strand.
ATATTCATCCTAGAATACATTTTAATAAATTTCTATCATCAAATCTAAGATCTACATATTAAATCTAAGATTATACCCAAAAGTTAGGTTTTGATAAACTAAACCTAAAACCCAAAAATCAATCCAAAAATCATGCAATAAATGGTACACAACAATTATTTAGCAAGTTTAATCACTTGCCTCGAGTTTGTAGGGTCTGAATCCGCCTTGAGATCGCGTATTTGCCGAAAATCTCCACTTTCTCTCTCTTTTCTCCTTATTTCCCTTCTTCTCTCTTCTTCTCTCTTTCTTTATTTTTATTTCTCTTTCTCTTAAGTGAGAATGACTTCTCACGTGGCTTTTAAGCCTTATCTCCCAAGGTACACATCTTTAAATGATCATACACGCTTTAAATGACTTGGTGACTTTAATTCGAGTCAAATGGTCCTAATTTATTTCGGAACCTAAATAAACCCCAAGTACAGTCATTTCGACTTTCTCGACCCTTTCGAAAACAATGGTACCCTCAGAATTTCCATTCGAGACACTTTCCAATGACTCTAAATTTTGACCTCAATTGCCAATTTAATTATTCTCCAATAAAATATTATTTATTTCTCCCAAAATAAATTTATTACTGTTCCAAAAGTCTTGGGGTGTTACACCTTGGCCCGGTTTGTCGTTACCACCTCTACCTTGGCCCTACTGGCCCTATTGTCCTCCCTGATATTGACCCTGCTGTTGATTTTATGGCTGGTCCTTCTGCTGGCCCTGTTGGCTCTGTCTCCAACCCCCATGACCATGCCTGAACCCTCCAGAACGAAACCTCTTAGCAGACTCCCCCTGCTGGGAACCCTGCCTCTGGCTCTGCTCAACTGGTACTCCACTGGCATTACCTCCCCCTGTCTTTCCCAACTGGGTTGGATCTACCCCTCGCTTATTTCCCTTAGCATGAAAGCGATTTTCCGTACAATGCAATAAGGTTGCATTCAGAACGTCGGTATATGAGTGTAGGTAAAGGTTACCCAATAAATGTTGTCGTATCTTCGAAGTCAAGCCATCCATGAACATCTGAATGCGCTTCTCCTCAGTAGACACCTCCTCCGGTACCATGTTAGTCAATCATGTGAACTCTTCCTCGTATTCCACAATGGTCTTCCCTTCTTGGGTGAGGTCTAAAAGTCTCCGTCTCATCTCAGTCTTGTCGTCGAAAGGAAAATACTTGTGGTCAAACCGCACCCACAAATCATTGATAGTCATCACATCTCGCTCCTCGGTAGTAGTAGTGGACTCCCACCACTGTAAGGATGCCCCTCTCAGCTTGAAGGAAGCCAAAACCTACCTTTGAACCTCTGTGCACTCATACATGCGAAGATGCCGCTGTATGTCCTTCTTCCACTGACTCGCGGTAACCACATCTGAACTGCCCAAGAACTCTGGGGGACAGGCCCTCTGAAAGGACTCTCTAACTCTATCCCATGCAGTGGGAAATGGATGCACTGGAATTGGTGCCACAACCTGAGCTTGGGGTGGGGCCTGCTGCACCACTGCTAAGGCTGCATTTACCGCTTGTACAACTATCGCGGCAACTTCTGTGGCGTTCATTGTCCCCTGAGCCTGTATGGTCGGCTGTTCTGGCTGGGCCTATCGGTCTCTTGGTGCACCTCAAGGAGGCGTCTGAGACGAGAAAGAATATTATTAGTCCAAAGTTATTTCAAAATCTCAAATAGCTGAAGACGTAACCACAAAATATAAGATCACAACAGTCCTAAAAATAGGGCTCTATATCAAAGGACGCAAAGCTGAGAACATACTAAGCCGTACAGATCCTAATGGACACTAGAACCAGATGCTCTGATACCACCTGTGACACCCCTCCCAAATAAATATCAGGTGATCAGTCCCTTACAAAATTTAAAACAGAATGTTCGGTTGGATCATTCTTAGCGTCACTGTCGAAAACGCAATAACTTATTTAATCCTCTAATATAATTAAGCCAAGTGCCAAAACATTTTTCTTATTAATTAAAAACCATTTAATTACCAAACCAAGTAATTTAATATAAAACATCCACGCATAATTAATTAATACAAATACTGAATCAGAATCGCATGCTGAAATAAATAAGACTGGATAAAACATCCCAGTTCAAAACTCTAAACCAAAATAATAGTAGCCATCAATCCAAATGAAAATAAACGAGAAATAGAGTATACATAATCTCTAAAACTGTCTGAGGAAGGGGCGACACATGCCCTAAAGAAAATGTCATAACGAATAGGAATGAAATAATCGAGGCGTCTAAACAAGGTCCTGCAGCTCCTATAACAGCTACAGCATGCCACGTAATCCGAAACTCTAAGCCTGATGTCCCTGTAGCTGAGCGCCTGATATAATACATATATATAGCAAGAGAGAGAGAGAAGATGCAAGAAACGGGTCAGAGCCCGATGTGTAAAAATATTTGTTTAAGCAAGTATTTAAAATTTGCCGTAAAGCAAGTATCAAGTACATGTTAGTTCGAAATCCCTCTTGAGATTGTCATCCCTCTTCTATTGTGCACGCCTAACGCGTATCTAAATTTCCTCCTTAGCTATACCTCCCAATATAACTAGTGTGAATCCATCCAAATAGTATTTACCCTCACTATTAGTAAGCCCGTATCGCCCATACAATACGTAATCCAATTAGCCTATGACGAAAAGTTAATTAATACATTTTTCGTTTTTATAATAATTCAAGTATTCGAATAGAATTTTCTTAACAAATTTTCATGCTCATATTCATTACTATACACACTAGCTTGATTCACAATTCTCATACATATATACATATAGTCACATATGCCCCATATATATATGACATGATACTGCACCCTCGGGCTATATCCCATTAATGCACCTAATCAACATTTTGTACCCCCGGGTTATCACCCTTTAGTACACTTACAATACATTTTTGTACCCCCGGGTTGTCACCCATTAGTACACTTATAATAATAAGATTTTCACACCCCCGGGTTATCACCCATTGGTGCCTTTAATTATAATAACACATAATAGGCATACACACGTCCTATTATAATAGATAGGTATTTCCCTCACCTACATATATGCTTCTCTTACGCATTTTGATTTCAACATTTCGTAATAGTTATTAGGATTATTATCCCTCTCGTAATCTCTACGACATATCCTCTCCGTGCCTAATTCATTAAAGTATTTAATTCCTCATACTTCTTCCGAAATTCTGCCTTACTTAAGTTTATTATTTGGAAATATTTCTCTCATTGTTGAACTAATAAACTCAAAATTGGGTCCTAAAAGAAATTATCAAAATGTCACTCTGTCGCTTAAATGAGGTGGCAAGTCGTTTGAACGACTTCCACATGTCGCTCAAACGACTTCGCGCGAGATACAATCTCGTTCGAACGACTTTGAGCGACTTCACGCGAGAATTCGTTGTTCGTCCCCTACCGAGATTTTTCCAACGTTTTCCACCATTTTTAACCTCAAATCTTCTCATTCAGCACCCCAAACTCCAAATAAACAGTTCTACATTGAACCCCATCAATAATATATGATTTCTAACATGCTAGAATCATCAATTTTTCACGAATCATTCATAAAACGTGAAATCCCCAATTAAATTTATCAAAACCCTAGTTCTTCCAATACATGTTCAAGAAGCCATAATTTCCAGATTTTCTCTTCATATAAATTCCTTAAAATGTGATTTCCAGTCTACATACATTAAGGGTTTCAATCTAATAAATCACAGAATTAATTTACACATTCAAATTCCCGAATTTCGCCATTTTTATAACCTATTACATAATCCTAACAATCCTACACTAACATGAATCAATTCAATACCGAAATACAGCAAGTTATAAACACTTGCCTTGAGTGAGTAGTCTGATTTCATGATGTTGTCGGTATGAGTGTGTTCCCCTCGTCCCGATCTACATGGTGGTGGTGGTGGTTGTGCATGGTGATGTCGATTTAGCCCTCTTCTCTTCGCAAAAGCTTTCCCTCTCACTTCCTATGGCCATTCCTTATTTCTGTAGCTTTCTAACCCTAATACAATTGTTTTTGGCTGATAAATTAACTCCTAATTTTCGTCCATTAATTAGGCCTAAAAATCCAATTTACCATAATGCCCTTTTTGGGTGCCGGTTAGGCCTAAAGTTGCCCCGGGACCCAAACTAAACACCCGAGTATACTATTTTGACTATTTCGACCCTTCCGGACTCAACGGTACACTCGAAATCATCATACGAGTTACTAAAAATAATTGATATATTTATTCAACCAATTTAGTCCCCACACGACTCACACACGCTTCTGACTTAATTCACTAAACTGTCGTATTATTATCTCTCGACAATTTATCAAAGTATATAGTTCCATATTACATATCACACAGTAATATTAAACTGATAAGTATTAACCCTTATCACGCTAGTTAATATTTATTTTTATTAGATTCAGATTAATTAACAATTTAATTCTTCACATTTAAATTTAATTAATCCCGCTATAATAAATAATCCCATAATTATTTAAATCATTAAAAATGTGGGCTATTACACAGTTCCCCAGGCTCCACCCGCGGTTGAGGGTACGTTTTTTGTTCAGGGGACTTTGGGGCAGATATTATTTGATACGAGGGCTTCACATAGTTTCATTGCCACTAGTTTTGCACGCGCCGCGGGATTATTAGACCCTATAGAGAGTACCATTACTAGTGCAGAGTCACCATTGTGCTATGGATCTTTCATATTCTTTATATATTGGGGAGTGGGCCAAGAGATTAGGAGATTGATCTTACCAATCGACATGCTTGTCTTAGATATGCATGAGTATGATGCTATTATCGGGACGGATTTGCTAGTTATGTACAGGGCAATGATTGACTGCGATAGTCGTAGTATTGTGTTCGCCATACCGGGTCAGGAGATATTTTTGTTGGCGATGCCTCATCTTGAGGGAGGTTCATCCACCCATATATATTATATAGAGGAGGAAACCTTTAAAGATGTGGTGATTCCACTTGATTCGATTTTGATTGTTTGTGAGTTTGCCGATGTATTTCATGATATACCAAGGCTACCACCAAGTAAAGAGATAGAGTTTGTGATAGATTTGACGTCAGGCACTCGACACATATCCCGTGTACCTTATCTTATGGATTAAGAGGAGATAAGGGAGTTACGGGATCAGATCGAGCAGTTATTGGGACAGGGCTTCATCCATAGGAGTACCTCTCCTTGGGGTTCTCCCGTACTGTTTGTAAAGAAGAGAGATGGGTCGCTACGGTTGAGTGTAGATTATCGAGAGTTGAATAAGTCACTATACAGAATAAGTATCGGTTGCCCCGAATTGATAACCTATTCTTACAGTTGAGGGGTGATGCTTACTTCTTGAAGATAAACTTGAGGTCGGGATACCATCAGTTATGTATCAGAGAGGAGGACGTGTCTAAGACTACCTTCTTGACGCGATATGGATCCTACGAGTTTAGGGTTATTCCATTTGGGCTAACCAACGCACCGTCAGTATTCATGGACTTAATGAACAGGGTGTTCAGAGAGTTCTTAGATCAGTTTGTTATTATCTTCATTGATGACATACTGATTTACTCCCGGACGGAGGAGGAGCATGCCGAGCATTTGAGGTTAGTTTTGCAGACACTCTGAGAGTACGAGTTGTATGCGAAATATGAAAAAAGTGTGGATTTTGGCTGAGAGAAGTTCAATTTTTGGGGCACATTATCTCTGAAGAGGGGATATCCATGGATCCGGGGAAGGTGTCAGTGGTGAGGGAGTGGGGACAGCCAATGATGCCGATAGAGATATGTAGTTTCTTGGGGCTGGCAGGATACTACAAGAAATTTATTCGGGGATTCTCGGAGATAACGGGTTCGATGAAAGATTTGACTCGCAAAGGGGTTCCATTTATATGAGATGAGCCTGCCAGTTGGCTTTTGATGAGCTAAAGGAAAATCTTACTTTAGCACCAGTTCTAGCACTATCCATGTTGGGGGTGGAATACCTGATTTATAATGATGTGTCCTTACTAGGACTTGGGGGTGTGATTCACCAAGAAGATAAGGCTATAGCTTATGCTTCCCGTAAGCTTAAGCCTCACGAGAGGAGTTACCCCTACCCACGACTTAGAGTTAGCGGCAGTTGTGTTTGCACTTCGGGTATGGAGACATTTTCGTTTAGGGGAGAAATTTTACTTATTCACATATCTCAAGTCATTGCAGTACCTATTAACATAGCGGGAGTTGAATATGCATCAATGGCGGTGGCTTGAGTTTGTGAAGGACTATTTGTTCGACATCCATTACCACCCGGGGAAGGCTAACGTGGTAGCAGACGCGTTGAGCCGTAGGCCAGCAGGTGAGGTGGTTGAGGTGTGGAAGACAAAATGGAATGAACTGGGACATCAAAATGCGGTTTCCCACTTATTTATGTCAGTGATGACGGTTACACCCGAGATCGTTACTAGGGTGATACAAGCTCAGGCGACTCATTTTGTCAGGATTGGATTATACACCTTCTAGCTGAGGGGACAGAGTCGTATTCCGTGAGCTCAGATGGGGGCTTACGCTTTAATAGTAGACCAGTAGTTCCAGAGGGGGAGAAGTTACGATGCAGTGATGGAGAAGTCGCATGGATCACGATTTGCGATACATCTCGGAGGAGATAAGATGTACCAGGATATGAGGTGACAAACTGGTGGAGTGGAATGAAGAAGCACATCGCCGAATTTGTATCGAAATGTGCCACTTGTCAGCTGTTAAAAGTGGACCACCAGAGACCGTCAGGGCTTCTACAGCCATTTGAAATCCCTATGTGGAAATAAGAGAGCATTTCCACGGATTTCATTACAGGGCTGCCTACCTCGCAGAGGGGTCACGATTCCATATGGGTCATTGTCGATTGATTGACTAAGGTAGCTCATTTTCTACCAGTTCAGACCGATTATACTACTGGGAAGTATGCTCAGATCTTCATCACTGAGATATTGAGTCTCCATGGGGGTGCCCCTCTATATTGCATCCAATAGGGACAAGATCTTTGTGCCCTGATTTTGGGAGAGCTTCCAGGAGGCCATGGGTACGGAGTAACATTTGAGTTCAGCCTACCATGCGCAGATGGATGGGCAGACAGAGTAGACAAATCAGATGTTAGAGGATATGCTGCGGATATGTATCCTTGATTTTGGAGGGGGTTAGGAGCAATACCTTCCACTGGCGGAGTTTGCTTATAATAACTCCTACCAGTTTACTATTGGCATGGTTCCATTCGAGGCATTATATGGTAGGCCTTGTCGTTCTCCAGCGTGTTGGCTAGAGGTGGGGGATAACAAGCTACTTGGTCCTGAGGTGATTCACGATACCTCGATCATGATTAAGATGATTCGGAGCCATATTTGGGTTACTCAGGATAGGCAAAAGAGCTATGTCGATGCCAAGATATTCTTCAAAGAGTTCAATGTGGGGGACCAGGTATTGTTACGAGTATCTCCTATGAAGGGGCTAAAGTGATTTGGGAAAAAATGGAAGTTGGCACCGAGGTACCTAGGGCCATTACCTATTATTGAGTGGATTAGGCCAGTAGCTTACATACTTGAGTTATCGGAGCACTTGCATAGGATGCTCGACGTGTTTTCCATATTTCTTCACTGAGGAGATATCTTCGGGATGACATGGCCCACACTCATATTGCTTTGGAGGAGATTTACCTACATCCCGAGAGTTCCTATGAGGAGGGGTCAGTTGTTATCTTAAATCGTAGCGAGAGTAAATTAAGGTAAAAGGTAGTGCCATTAGTATATGTGCAATGGCGGCATCATAATGTCGAGGAGTCTACCTGGGAGCGCGAGGATGAGATGCACGATAAATATCCCGAGTTATTCTTACCAGGTATACCATTATTTTTTTGAATTTTGGGACAAAATTCCGTTATTAGGAGGGAAGTATGTAATACCCCCGTATTTTTAATGATTTTAATTATGGGATTAATTGACTTAAAAATGGGAAATTCATTTATAATGAATTCGGATTTAATTAAATAATTACTAGGGCGACGAGAGTTATTATTTATTGATGTGAGTTATGATGAATATTACTTAGTGACTAAAGTAATATACGATTATGAAAATATTAAAATGGTCGTGAGTGAAAAATACGACAATTACAGTAAACTTAGTTGGGACGCACGTGTGAAACGTGTCGGGACTTAAATGAGGAATATTAATGTAATTTTATTTTTGTTATTCGGATGGCTGCTTTGAGTGCGCCAATGTGTCTGGAAGGATCGAGATCGTTAGAAAAGCCTACTTGGGTGTTTAGTTTGGAGTTCGGAGCAACTTTAGGCCAACCCGACACCCTGTAGGGGTATTTTTGTCTTTTAAAATATTGTGATTAATTAATGGACAAAAATTAGATTAATATATTATCCTTTACATAGTAGCAATTAGGGTTATGTTCTGTAAAAAAAATAGATAAAGTCCAAGAGGAAGAAGAAGAGGTTCCTAGGAGTTCCAAGGCCAAACCCAGTCACCTTTCACCAAAAACACCATAAACGTCTAGATCAAGAAGAGAGGAACGCATCTATACCAGTTTCAAGTGATTAATTAGACCTTCATGAAAAGGCAAGTGTTTATCTTGCTAATTTTTAGAGCATATAATGTCTATGTTAATTCACTTGGTGGTTTATTCATGATATTATGGAATTGGGACTGAAATTGGGTTATAAATCTATGATTGTGGTATAGGTTTTGAATGTAGATGAATAACAATATATTGGGGATTAGAAATTTGAACTTTATATGTTGAAATCACGAATTTAAATATGGGTTTAGTTGTGATTAATGGTGATTATGTGAAATTAGGGCTTTTGATGATTTGAGGAGTAAATATGAATTCGGATTATAATTTTAAGGATTTGATGTTAAAAATATGTCGGGAATCATCCTATTACTAGTGGGTATGGTTTTAAATCGTTGGATTTGACTTAGAATGAGAGTGAAAGAAATTTGGATGATGGAAATATGAAAAAGTACATGATTTGAACTGATCGAGACGAACTGTGATTTTCTCGTTCGAACAACCCGAGTCGTTCGAACGACCTCGTTCGAACGACCTCGTTCGAACGACCTCGTTCGAATGAGAATTACAACAACCCATCTAACGAGAATTCAATGAATAATTCGTTCGTACGACCTCGTTCAAACGATAATTCCAACGAGAATTCAATCCTTAATTCGTTCGAACGAGATTCTCCCTACTTCTAACGAGATTTCATAAATTTTAATTTTTTCCCCGACAAGTTAAAATCTCCGGAGGTTAATTCAATTGAGGGAAAATTACCTATGCTATTCGTGAGTAACTACATTACATTGACTAGTGGTGAGATGATTGTGTAGATACAAGAGGGAAACACGTTGGAATAAGAGAGCCTTATGGAATATATACGATGGAGAGATTAATCGTACGGATAGAATAACGTGAGTATTAAAGCTAATAATACTACATATAAATTCGGGAACTCGGGTTACGTGAATACCTAATGATTATTATAGGTTATGTATGTACCTATTGATTGAATTGTTGTGTGTATAACGTACCTACACTTCTTGCTATCGGGGGTAGGTTGCGCGTTGTGTATGATCATATCATGAGGAGCCTTCAGTGTGATTTTAATTCGTATCACTAGAATATAGGACCTTGGTACAAGCTTATCAGTGAGAACGATAGTGGTGACGATCATATGGGTGCGTAGGTATGTGCACATCCCATATGCTTGGAACTATGTTCCCCTCCAATGTGTGTTTGTTTTAATGGTTCGGGAGAGATTGAACCTATAGTCCTTCATGCAATAAGCGATGCATCGAGACATGATAGCATAGTATGCATTGCACCGAGGGGGCCTTAGCCCAGGGGTGCTGAAATATATATATATATATATATATATATATATATATATATATATATATATATATATATATATATATATATATATATATATATATATATATGAGAGAGAGAGACTAATATATGTATACATGTTACTTATTCTACTGTGCATGTTTAGTAGATGTGAAAATAATGATACTCTAAAATATTCTTAGTGAGAAAAAGGAATACCTATGGGAATAACGATTATGTAAATGAATATCTATCCTTAAACATGTGGTAATACAGGATACGAACGATATGGGTGGACGCGTTAGATTATTGGTGTGATAGTAGTTAACTTCGGACTAGTTAGGCGGGATAGCATAACTAGGATGGGTTAAATATACACGTTAGGTGTGCACATTAGATGAGAGGTGAGTATCTCAAGTTAGAGTACGAGGATTTAATATATACACTATATGTGTTATTGTTTTCACTTAAGCACTTGCTTATTTTTAAACTGTTTTCAACTAGGGCTTTAACCTATTTATGGAAAATCTCTTTTCTTTGGCCAAATCATTTTGGGTGCCCAGCCACAGGGACACCAAGTATAGGAGTTCCATTCATTTGACGAGTTGTAGCTGCTGTAGAAGTTACCGAACTTGGTAGTAGACGCCTCTATGATTCTCATTTCTCTATTTTTAATTAGCTATTTTAGTTAGGGCATGGAGCCCCTTTTTACATTTTAGGCGGTCAGAGATTTGTGGATCTATTTATCTACATCTTTCAACTATTGGTTTATTTTGTTGGATTATTGTATTTGGAATTTAGGCTAGAAGTGTTTACTCTGGTCACATTTTTATATTAGTCATTTTATTTTATATGAGATTTGGTTGAATGGTGTATGATTAGTAATTGGTTAATTTGATTTTTATGTTATTTAAAAGATAAAATTTTGACATCAACCTTTTTAAATATTTGGTGGTTTATGTTAATAATAAAGTTTTCAACAATGATGCACATTCTGAACCAACTGGATATTCTGAATTAATTTAATAAAGGACTGATCACCCGATATTTAATTAGGTGGGGTGTCACATATTTAGACTATGCCCTTGTATCTGCGTTTGTCAAGAGGTGGTATCCGGAGACTAACACATTCCATATGCCATTTGGGGAGATGACAATCACCCTGGACGTCATATCAATGATCTTGGGCGTCGAATTACCTCTATATAACCCGCAACCCGTAGTTGAGGATGAGGATGTAGTGGTATCGTCGATTGTGGACCTTGTGGTGGAGTTGTTGGGAGTGATTAGGGATCTTGCCTTAGAATAACGTGGCAAGCATGAGGTCATCCAATTGAACTGGCTCAATGGGATTTTTAAGGAACGATCACAGGATGCCAATGCCTCGAGTGAAGACAAAGACTATTGGGCCAGGGTTTATTTACTCTACATTATCATGTGCACAGTTTTTCCCAATAAGAAAAAAGAACAAGATTTTTATGCCCTACCCCTATGTTCTTAGAGACGTGAAGAAGGTTGGGAAACTAACATGGGGTATGGGTATAGTGGAAAATGTGTATAGGCTGTTGGGCCTTGCCTCTCGTTCAAGTGTGAGGCAAATGAGTGGTTGCCTCTCTCTTATACAGGTAACTAATAATCTGCATTCATATTTTATATATTTTTCTCAATACCCCCTTTTTCTAATAAATTCGTAATATGTGTGTTTTGCAATCATGGATATATGAGCATTTTCTAAGGGTTAGAGAATGCATTAACATGGACTTTGATGAGACCATGCCAAGGATTTCACGTTGGTCGTTACGATTTGCCTCTGAGAAAAATGCATTTCAAAACCTAATAAATTATCCCGAGCAATTGGATGATACGGGTGTTGATGATATGAGTAAATTCTTTGGATTGTTTGTAATGTTTTCTTTTGACTTTGATATTTTCTGACATTAAATTATGTATTGTTTATGTGTAATTCATTTGGTAACCCTATTGAGATTCTAGGGCTGCTTCTGCCTTTCTTGAAGCATCATGGTATGATGGGATTATGGTTTGTTTTGAGGTGTGGGAGACCAATTACCCGGAAAGATGCTTTAGACAAGTCGGATGGTTGCAAATCATACCTCACGAGCCCATGACACCCTTGAAGAAAGATAGGGAGACAAGGTGACTCAATACAAGGTTAAATTCGATATACAAAAATGGTACCAAGAAAACTAGCAAGACCAACTTATATCCGAGAAATCTAAGTTTGTGCTTATATCGAGCCGTGGGATTGTATAAGTGATTATATGGCTTGATTCCTATCCAAATCCCATCCTAAAGTCCAAACCCTCATGTTCCACAGTGTCAAACAATATCATACATCTTTGGTAAGTTTTATGTGTAAACTACTTCCGGGTGTTCTACTATCATTAGTAATTTCATGTTATTATCTTTTCAATAGGCGGACGAGGTGTGAAAGGCTATGGATTTATTGAAGAAGAATATTGATGATGGAATTGTTGCAGATCCGGGTGAATTAATTGTATGCAGTGTCCAAGCCTATGATATCCTAGCTGCGACCATTGGGGTAGGCAGGCCAATTGTCATGGAGGAGAGGGAGGCAAAGGAAAACAAGTCCAAAGGCAAAGGAAAAGAGAAAGTAGTTGAGGGTCCCATATAAGTAAAAGGAAAAAAAATAGGAGTTCTAATTAAATGTTTTGAAGTTGTAGTTGAGGAGTCCCAAATGTTTTGAACTTAATTTGAAGTATATTAGAGTTGGTATAAATGTGTGTATTAATGTTGAATTATATTGTTGATATTAATGTTTGTATAAATGTTTTGATTAACTTTTAGTATTAATGTTGGTATATATTATTTTATAAATGTTAGTATATATTTTTTTACAAATGTTGGTATATAAATGTGTAAATAAGTGTTGGTTTTAATTTCAGTTTGAACTTGGTTCCGCACATATATACCAAACCAGTTCAGTGTGAACTTGGTTCGGTATAAACATCCCTAACATTGGGGTTTCTTTTTTAGAGGCACAATTCCATTCGGCATGATTATATCGTCTAAGTTCTATTATTTTAGCACATATATACCAAAATAGTTTAGTGTGAACTCAGTTCGGTATAAAAATCCCTAATAGTGGGGTTCCTTTTTTTGAGGAAAAGTTCCATTTGGCATGATTATAGCGACCGAGTTCTATTATTTCGGAACGTATATACCAAAACAATTCAGTGTGAACTTGGTTCAGTATAAACATCCCTAACAGTGGGGTTTCTTTTTGGGAGGAACGGTTCATTAAATTTACGTAACTACAATAAATCATACAACTTCATTAATTGCACGCACGGTTCATTAATTTGATTTCATACAACTATAAGAAATCATACAACTTCATTAATTGCACGCAACTATAATAAATCATACAATAAATTTGATACAACGTCATTTCAAAATCAACCAACTACATTTGAATATCATACAACTTCATTTAATTTGATACAACGTCATTTCAATTTCAACCAATTACATTTCACTATCATACAACTTCATTTAATTTGATACAACGTCATTTCAATTTCATATCATACACCAAACTAATCGATCTCGATAGGTTAATCGTTTATTGCTACATCGTTTGGGCAGATTTTCCGGAACTTCGCTACTTATTGCGTATATTTATCAATCTAAGGTTTTGCTTCGGGTAATAAACAACTATGCCAGTGACTTGCTATCGGTGGAATCGGATAGTTGTACTTCAACTTTAATGCTATAAAGTGATTCCCACAAACATGAGTAATCTCTGTAAACATTAGAAGCACGATTTGTTCATATCTCATTGATAGAAATGTGAGCACTGTCTCTTCGAAATGAGGATGCACACACATTTGTAAGTTTTCACTAAAAGATAGTTGTACTCGGGAATGATCATCCAAGACTTCAAACCATGGTATGTTCCTTTTTTGTTGATTATCTATCAAGTCCAAAACCTGAGGGATCCCTTTTAGTTGACTTCTCATGCTTTTGCTCTTTAGTAGTTGGTTTTCGAGGGAATATTGTGGGAGAGATTAAATTTTTGCAAAGAATCCTCAAACTCCCTCTTAATCTCGATCACTTGCAACTCAATGTAGTTTTGTATGCCGGCAAAAACCTTTTCAAAAGGAATTTGAGAACTCTCCAAGTGCCTCTTTAACTTAGCATGTGCTCCTTCACAAAGGTTAGTTCGGTTTCCCTTGTGCTTAACCATATATGTCCACACATGAATGAATCTCTCCCTTAGATTATACCATGTGCAATCTATGCAGTGAAGAGTTTTTGGGTATGCAACCATATCACTATGAAAAATCATCCACTCTTCGTTAAAATCGTTCTCGGTGGGGGATTCAACCAAATGTATCCAATCCCTTATGAACTTCTTCAATGTATCCTCATCGTGGATCTCTTTCCTAGCATGTATCTCCACATTGCGATGAACGTGGAAGGTGAAAACTATATATCTCGCCTCAGGGAACACAACCCTCAATGCAGTCATGCACGCGTACTCCCGATCTGTGATGAAAACCATGGGACATGCAAATGGATTGAATAGGGATTTCAAACGTCCCAATGCTAACCAATAGTTCTCCACCTCCTCCATTACTAAAAAAGAAAAGGAAATATTAAAAGTTCTTCTGCATGACTTTATACCAAACATCTCGAACGAAGGCATTTTATAGAGATTGGTCTTGTATGTGCAATTAATAATGACAACGGACTGAAAACACTTGTCTAGATGGATTGAGTTTAGATGAGCCCAAAAAATTCCTTCCACCTCCGTGGTAGACTCATTGGTTCTATACTAATACACGTAATATTTATCCCCAAGCAACTTCATTAAATGTTGCATCGCTGTTCTACCCTCTCGTTCAAAAATCCTCAACTTTCATTACGACTTTTAATCGTCATTAGAATTGCGGCCGACTTTACCCCACTCAAGGACATCTCTTCAATAGTGTTTTTCTCCACCGAAGTAAGTCGACCGGTGTATGCATGTCCAACTAATGTTTCGACGATTAGTGATTGTGAACGTCGCTAATGACTAACAACATCCATTGTCCATTGTCAAGGGGAATGCCCTTCAACAAAAATTAACATTTACACTTTTCGGTGGTCGTGGCCCTCTTTCGAATTTTTTCTTCTTAACTACTCCCTGCGTTCCCATATTTGTTCACGTGATGATCACGGTACTCACCACCTCTCTCTTAACCTATGCATAAACATCTCTTACGCATTAAAGAAGGTGCATCAGACTTGGTGATGACTATTACTATTTTAACGGATCGGGCTTGCTCTTGAGTCCAAGAAACCAACTCTTGTCGGGTGAAAAATACCTGAAAATTAAGAATAAAATGAATCAGTACAATATAATGAAAATATATAAATATATTACATCAATAATAGACATTCTAATACATACTCTGTAAAGAACGTCACACTAGCATCTACTGACACCACACCACTGTTCCAATTTTGGGGTATATTGATGTTCGTTAAAGCCTGATCAAATAAGAAGGAATTGATGCATAAGTAAAATTATTACTAGGTGGGAATAAATGTAATTTTAATCATTGCGTAATTACATTTGAAAACAAGAAAGAAACATTTTCTAGGTTTTAATTCTATTCGACATGAATATCATGAACTGATTTTATTATTTCAGGGGGAACATGACGAATAGTTTTAGATGGTTCAGGGTGAACATAACAAATAAACTCATATGTTTCGGTGTGATCATAACGAATTGTTATAGATGGTTCGGGGAATATATATATATATATATATATATATATATATATATATATATATATATATATATATATATATATATATATATATATGGTTCGGTATGATTATAACGAATGACCCTACTTCAAACAAAAAAATATAGAAATGGTTCGGGAGGCTTACCCCAAATTTCTTCCTTGAAATCGGGGGCTCGATCCCGAACCAACTGTAAGTTTTCTGATTTTTTTTTTATATTTTCAATCCTTTTGAAAAAACAAATATATTTGTAATAGAACCCAAATTTTACATAAAAAATGGGATTTGTAGAGTTGTCATTTGCTTTTGAGGTGTTGTCATTGTCTAATGGTGGAATAATCATTAGTATTTGAATATTTAAAGAACAAACTCTAGATATATAGTATGGTTGTTGTTGATGTGGGGGGGGGGGGGTCAAAACTTTAATAATGAAGTGTGGGGACCAATGGAACAACACTTTAATGTTGTTAAAGATGTTGTTGAATATGGTTGTTGGATTATTTGAGACAAATTTGTTGGTTGAAGTGAAGATGAGAAAGAGAGGGTGGTTTGGAGTGTAGTGGATAGAGAGAGAAATGAGAGTTTGGAGTGTGCTGATTTTTGTGTTGTAGTTGTGTAAAAAAATATTAATATACTTGTGGTGGCCATTAGCAAAAAAATCATTTTTTTTACTTGTAGTATTTTGAAGCAAATTATGTGGTGCTCTTAGAAATTACCTATTTTAAGGATTTTCTTACTATATGAATCATCTTTATCGAGTTTAGTTAAAAAAATATTTTTGAAGTATTTTTGTATTCATATTTTTTGTTATATATATATATATACACACACACACACACACACACACACACACACACACATACATAAAGTTTCATGTAAGGACTCTTTATGGTGCAGATCCCTGTACATACCATTTTTTTTAAATAGTAAAAATAGGAATTTTTTTATGAAACTTCATGGATATGATCTACATGGTTAAAATATCATCTCCAATTTTTTTCATCAAAAAATTCCATAAATAAAACTGTTGGGAAGAAGTAATATGTCAAAAAGTCGTATAAGTATGCATTTTCAACTGTTAAAAATTTGGGTCGGCGCGAGCTACCTCGTTGATTTATTTTTTTGATGAAACTTAATGGATATGATCTTTTCACGCTCGAGATCTTATCCATGAAATTTCATCAAAAAATTCAATAAAAAAGTGGGTGAGATGATCGTCAAAATTTCAACGGTCGAAAACGCATATTTATACCATTTTTTGACATATCACCTCATCTCAACGGTCTTTTTATTGAATTTTGTGATGAAAATAATTGAAGATAATCTTCTCATAGTGCAGATCATATCCATGAAGTTTCATAAAAAAATTCATCTTTTCAATATTTAAAAAAATGGTATGTACCGGAGCCTGCACTATATATATATAGTTGCACTTTACTCATTGCAAAACTTATCAAATGTATGATGATGGGGGGCAGCTCAAGCATCAGCGAGGCTCTAGAAAATTTTTAAAAAATGGAGCCCTTTCGATATTAACAAGATATACTTATTATATTATGTATTTTTATTTTAACTTAAATTAGTTTCATTAAAAAACTAGCATCTTTATGTCTAAATTAATATTATATTGTAGATATGTACGTAAATTAAAAAATGCAAATTTTCATAAAATAGTACGATTTTAGATATAAAATAAATTAATGTAAAACACTGTCAACTAATAATACCTAACTGCATTTTTAACTCCACAATAATTTTGTTTTCACTAGATTAAAAATTCAATCTGAGAATATAAGCTTTAGAATATAACTAAAGCAGTTTCCCAACACCCAAAATGAAAGCCACTTACATATACAAAATCGTAAATAAAAAAAGAGTAATGTTCGGGAGATTTTTTTTTCGTGATTTTTTTGTGATTCTATTGATGTGTCCATTTAAAATACAACGTAATACATGTTTGATATATCAATATGATCCCCCGCCCCCGCCCCCCCCCCCCCCCCCCCCCCCCCAAAAAAAAAAAAAAAAAAGAAAAAGGACCCCTTTAATATTATTAAAAAAATAACAATATAATAATTTTAAACAAGGCCTCCCAAAAGTGAGGCCTTACACAGCTGCCTAAGTTGCCATACATTTTTGTTCCCGACTATTCATTATTGAGAACGCCTTGCATTGAGTTTTTGTTCCTGACTCGCATATATATATATATATATATATATATATATATATATATATATATATATATATATATATATACACACCAAATGTTTATATAAAATATACGGACTTGAAAAATTTTCACTAAAAGTTTATTCAAATGCTCCTAATGCACGCTGAAATAGTTAACATGTATGAGAATAATCTTATTTAACGGGGCTAAAATTTTTAATATAAGTTTCGTTTATTTATAAATGAGATTTGTTCACATAAAATTTAAGAAGAGACTTAAGAGCTCTAACTTTGTGGATGTGTGTGTGTGTGTGTGTGTGTGTGTGTGTATATATATACACACACACAATAATGTTTTTATGGGGTCTTCCCATTTTTCTCATATTTCTCATATAGTACAGTTGACTCATTTTTTGATATATTTTTTTACTGGTGTGTACCTAAAAATATAGTGTAGATAGTTTATTTCGAATTCTATCACTATAATTTAGTAAGGGAGAAAAGTGGGAGAGAAATTATAGGAAATAAATGAAAGGAGAGAGAGAAATATATGTTAGATTGTTGGAGATAAAATGAAAAGTTCTAATGTACGTTTATTATGCATGAAGACTATTGTACAATAGTGTATATATATATATATATATATCAGGTAATCAACTTGAACGTGTTATGCATACGAAAAATTTAATAAAATATAGGGGTAAAAGCGTGACGTGTCTAACAGTATGAAAGTCCTCTCTTTTTTTGTTAGGACTCGAGCCAACACAATCTCTGTTAATTACTGCGGCGATTTCTTTGCTTTATTTGGTAGTCCTTACCCACTTCTAATTAAAAAAGTACAATGCTTTCCTCCACTGCCCGTAATTTCACATCTACTGTTACCTCCTTATACATTTATGTGTGTCTCTATGACTGTACATTCATTTCTGTTTTGGTTGGGTCATCCATTATAAGGACATTTTTTCATGTCCGATATCTTACATTTATGTATGTCGTACGCCTCTACATTTGGCACGTCTCTACACGATCGCATACGACGGCGTCAATCCAAATTTCAGGAATCAAGCATTCAATACCTCCATCATGTTTCCCACATCTGCCTCAATGACTTCACGTTCCACGATTTTAGGGACTTAATGCAAGTGGTACGCAAGAGAAGTCAAAATAGTGATAGAAGGCAAGATACGGAAGTTCAAGAGAATTTTTGGTCCGGAGGTCCGGTCAACTGGAAAGTTGAAGATCTTGATGCCACGAAGATACTGGAAGAAACAACACCTCAATCCGAGCTAGGGTGAAGAAGTTATGGCCCTTTGAAAATGGAGAAAATTCCGAGAAAAAGACTTGAAAAATGCTGAGTCCTTTTAGCCCCAAAACCAACGAATTTTTGCTCACCGAAGGCCAAACCGGTTCGGGGGCGAACGGGTTCGCAGTACACCCAAACCGGTTCAGGGTACCTAACGCTAGATAGAGTTTCAGATTTTTAAAACTTTTTTTGGTTTCCTTATAAAAGCCAACTTCGGGGGAGTTATTTTGCAAGACATGGAGAGACGATTTTTGAGAGTTCTATTAGCTCAAGTCTTCATATTTTTGAGTCCCAAAACTCATGTTTTATTCACACCAAAATTCCTATATACTTTTTTGAATCTTTTAGAACCCAAGAACACAACCTTTCTTTTTTTAACCTTTGTGGAGAAGCAGTTTTCTTCTTCATTGCTGACCATCTGGAGTTCTTGCGGGATATTCCAGCCGACGATATTTCCAACTGTTGCTTTGAAGGTTTCACGAAGACACCGTGCGTTACACTTGTTGACGATTATCAGGTTGTATGAAAGTCAATGGTCTTGTAAACTTTTCAAAGTTCTAGAAATAAAAGGTTTTTCCCTTCAGGGATTTTTGCTAAATATTTGTGTCACATGCTTTATTTATTTATGGTTTGACACATGAACAAACGTAGTTGCATGTTTAGGGGATGATTTACTTTGGTTTAAATAAACTCTAATTAAATAAGGTTTACTTGGAAACTTGTGAGTTTAATTTAATCAATTATCACACGCCTTATTTTTCAAATTGGTATCAGAGCGGGTTACGCTAATTTATCGCGTGATCCTGATTTTTGCACGCAACTTTATGTTAAAGCCTATTGCACTAAGTTATTGTGTTTGATCCTTTTTTTTTTGGCAATAATGGCTTTCGGTGGTTTTGATGATATTAGAACTCAAGTGTTTGAAAACTCTATTTGTAAATCTCATGTGATATCTATTTTTAAAACTCTTGTTAAATGGAAAGAATCTGAGATATGTCTTTATTGTGAGGGGATTAGCCATAGCATAGATGAGTGTCCCACCAAGGTTAGGGAGTGTTTTAACAAACCAATTGTTTGTGTTGCCACCCTTAGTGAGAGTACCCGAGTGAAGAATTTTTTATGCAAGTAAGCGTGTCCTTCCCAACTGTGTTGCTACTCATGAGAGTGATGATGACACTTCTTCCACAACCACTAAGAGTGTATCCCATAATAGTGAGGGTGATGGAAGCGAGGATGAAAGTGTAGATGAGCATGGCTCACAAACTGCTTTCAATGAACTTTATGCTGAATATTTGAAAACGAAGAAAGAAAATTTGAAATTAAAAGTTTAATTGAAAGAATGTGCCTTAAAAATAATGATTTTTTAGTTGAAGAACTTAGGGCACATGAGAAAGTTTTGAAACAGAAGCTTTAGTACTTCGAGGGTGAGAGAGATACTCTTAGAGGCTTGATGGAGACTATGAAATAGGAGCTTTTAGAGTTTGAGGATTCTGACATGAACTTGAATCTATGATAGGTGAACTTGAGGTGAAATTGAAAGATTCAAGTAAAGTGAAATTTGATTTGGAGTCTAGGTCTGAAGAACTTTATAAGATTTTTGGCACCGTCGAGATCAAAAAGGATAGGGGTGGGATTGGTCTTGAAAAATATGTTGCACCCATTCCCACACGTGTGAGAGAGCCTCCTAGGATTGTTAGAAAGAGGCACATAAGTTTGTTAGGAAAGAGACCCCTCGGAACATCGTGAGAGAACCTCCTATGATAATTAGGAGAGAGACACCTAGGCAAATTCGGAGAGAGCAACTCAGAAATTTGAGGAGAGGGCCACCTGTAGGTAACACACACTGCCCGATTTACACTTGCACACATTGCGATAGGCAGGGTCATCTTAGGCGCTTTTGTTACAAGCTTTCAAATGGACCTAGGATGGTTAATAAAAGAAAAAATTCGATTCCCCAAACCCCCACTCTCCGCTACACATCAATTTGGGTCAGGAAATCAGATTTAGAGGCTTATGGTCTATTTGTTCATGATTCTCATTTACTTGCACGTGATTCACCTCATGTTAGATCTCTTGGTTGATTATGTTGGATGTTTGTCATACACTAGTTGTGGTTTCATTATATATATGTTCTCTAGTGTTATGACACGTGTACTTTTTGTATAATTTTTTTTGTTTTTAAAATTTTAAAAATTACAAAAAGATTTTATTTTTGATAAAATTTTGAGAAAATCCAAAAAAGGATTTTTTTTGTTCGCGCCATTTTATGGATGAACACTTAGGATGACCAAGTCACATCATCATTCCATTTATTCATGTGACTATTTCATAGTGTTTTGAGACAATAGGTCAATTCATCCTTGTGCTTTATAATGTTTGGAGTCATTAAGATGTAATTCGTTGTTACTTCCTACATGTTTGACTCATGATTTCCTTTATTGCACACATGCACGAATTTGTTTGATTATTGTGATTATCTATCACATGTTAGTTGAGTGTTTTCATCTCAATTATGTCTATACAACTAACCAAATGCGATAAAACAAGACAATAAAAAGTGTGCACTTTTGACTCTTGTTTGTGAGACTGTGTGTTTTGTTTGAAAATGGTGAAGGGGTACGAAAGGTTATCATTTACCCTTTTCGATTAAATCACCGTTAAATCGGACCTAAAAAATTGAGGAATTTTATTATCCGGGGTCTAAAGAGGTTTGAAAGAGCCTGAAAAATTTAAAGGCAATAAAAAGAAATTCATGCCAATTATGGGCCATTTAGTTTTTTGCACCAATTATCCAAAGTTTGAGAATTTAGTTTAACACCTCTAAAAGAAAATATATATGAGGGAGTTTGGTTGGAAATTTTATAACGGGTTTGCACATCCTTGAAAGTCTTGAAAAAGCGCTACATAGTTTTGGACGTTATTGGTGTGGAAATCATTTAGACTTTGATTTGTTGATATTCGTAAGACAGTGTCATATAAATTCAACAATTTTTACACCTAAGGATATCTTTGATGTTCATTTGTTAGGAGTACATGTATGCATCGTGCACATATGATTGATTGAGTTAATTTACCTATCGAATGTGTTCACACCCATACATTCGGTTTCCATGACTTGGTTGTCTGAGTTTAATTTCATGGTGTGATTTTTGTATCATATTTTTTAACTTGGTATCTTATTTTTGTATAAAAAAAATTTAAAAATAAAAAATAGTTTGTGAAGATGTTTTTGAGTATCTCTTTGTAAGAGCGCGTTTTCCATCTGATTGATGCCTTGTTTTAAATACGGTGACACCCTGACTTTTCTTGTTTGATTTTTTCTTCTCATTTGTCTATTTGGGGACATCATAAAAAGGAGGAGAAAGAATTATCATTTTATGGGGGAGTTTGAATTTTGGGGGAGTTTTGAGATTTGAGTTTTTCTTTCATCATATATTGCTATCTATGTTTATCTCATTTCAAACTCGATACGTCACTTGGTATTTTAGTTATCTCATGTGTGTAGGTACTACATTGATGATCACTGAATTGCACACCCTGATGAGAAAAGCTTTGAGATTTTTGAAGATTTGAAGAACAAACGATAAAGACTTATTCATTTGTACCTTTACAGTTTTGGGTTCATGGGAGGGTAGATTTGTATAGGCAATTTTTTATTTGATAATTCGTATTTTTTATGTATGTACCGGCATAGACATAGGGGGAGATTTGTAAGGACATTTTTTCATGTCCGATATCTTACATTTATGTATGTCGTACGCCGCTACATTTGGCACGTCTCTACAAGATCGCATATGATGGCCTCAATCCAAATTCTTAGAATCAAGCATTCAACATCTCCATCATGTGTCCCACATCTGCCTCAACGACTTCACGTTCCACGATTTTAGGGACTTAATGCAAGTGGTACGAAAGAGAAGTCAAAACAGTGATAAAAGGAAAGATATGGAAGTTTAAGGGCATTTTGGTAATTATACAGCCACCGTCCAGAGGTCCTGTCAATTCAAAAGTTGAGGATCTCGATGCCGTAAAGATACTGGAAGAAACAGCGCCTCAATCCGAGCTAGGGTGAAGAAGTTATAGCCCTTTGAAATTGGAGAAAATTCCAAGAAAAAGACTTGAAAAATACTGAGTCCTTTTAGCCCCAAACCAGTGAATTTTTGCGAACCGAAGGCCAAATCGGTTTGGGGGGCAAACTGGTTCACGGTAAACCCGAACCGATTCAAGGTACCTGATGCTGGATAGAGTTCCAAATTTCTAAAACTCTTTTTGGTTTCCTTATAAAAGCTAACTTCGGGGGAGTTATTTTGCAAGACTTGGAGAGATAATTCTAAGAGTTCTATTAGCTCAAGTCTTCATATTTTTGAGTCCCAAGACTCATGTTTGATTCACACCAAAATTCCTACATACTTTTGTGAATCTTTTAGAACCCAAGAACACAACCTTGCTTTTGTTCAACCTTTATGGAGAGGCCGTTTTCTTCTTCATTGCTGACCATCTGGAGTTCTTGCGGGAGAATCCAGCCGACGATATTTCTAGTTGTTGCTTTGATGGTTTGACGAAGACACCGTGTGTTACACTTGTGAGTGATTATCAGGTTGTATGTAATTCAATGGTCTTGTAAACTTTTCAAAGTTCTAAAAATAAAAGGTTTTGCCCTTCGGGAATTTTTCCTGAATATTTGTGTCACATGCTTTATTTATTTATTGTTTGACACATGCACACACATAGTTGCATGTTTAGGGGATGATTTACTTTGGTTTAAATAGACTCTAATTAAATAAGGTTTACTTGAAAACTTGTGAGTTTAATTTAATCAATTATCACACGCCTTATTTTTCATTCATCCATTCCATCTGCTAACATTTTGAATTTTAAAAACTTTCAACTAAATATAATAAATATCACAATAAAATTTCAAAGTTGAATTCAAGAAAAGCATCTTATTTTTACAACCACAACATCACAAATCTTAATCCACAATGCCATAAATTTGAGTAATCATGTGTTACAATATAAAGATAGGTTCACAAAATAAAAATGTGTAAATAAATTATGGCATTTCATAGTTTTTAACCCTTAGTTAGAAATTTATTATAAACTGGTCAATTATTTTAAAAAAATGTATAAATTTATATAGTATGCATATTTTTTGACGTTTACTCAATTTTTTCTTTGTTATTCATTTGCATATTACAAAAGGTAGTTGAGATGATAGAGATAAGAGAAAAGATTTTATTCGAGAGAGGGAGAAAAGATATTCACATGAATATAAAAAGAGTCAATCAAATTAAATACAGAATATTATTGGAATACTCCACAACTAAATAGATCTTGGAATAGGTAAGTCATTATGAGAAGCCACGTCCAAACATCTACTATATACATTAATTTAAAAAAAACTGGATGGGACACTGGCCACCCCAGTTACACATTGAGTTGTAAGTAAAAAATATTACTTCTTTATAGTATAACATACATTTATAGATTCAAATGTCACAATCAAAATTGCATTGGTGTTTTGCTAATTCCGAGGTTTGCCAAAGCATGCCTTCTTCGTTAAAGGAATCTAGAGGAAAAAATGTTATAGAAATAAATTTGAACATGTCACTCGAGATAATATGTAATTATGGATCAACCAAGTTCTTACCTACCACATAATTAATTTGTATATAATTAAGAGCTATTTTTGGTATGAGATTTGATTATCTAGTGATAAAAGACATTTTTGCTCGTATTTATATGTCACGCAAAAAAATATGTTAAATTTAACAGAAGGAACAGTGGTGCGAACTTAACATAGTATAGGACCTGGTTGTTACCAAAAAGTTCAAAGGGAAACACTTTCTAATAGATAAGTAAAAAATTCACTAATGTAATTAATTGTTATTATTATTATTTAAAATTTAGCTATTGCGTTGCAATTTAAATAGCTTTAACTTAGAGGACTTTAAATATATTTGCAAAAAAAATAAGTTTGAGTAGTCAAAGAGGGAAAATAAGGATAAAAAACTAAAAACATAGTGAAAGTAAAGGTACAAACAAAGTTCAACTACAAATTGGCAAAGGAAATAACTTATACTAACAAGAAAACCTGAAATTTTAAATCATAGTTCTAAAATTGTGAATCGAAAATTCAATGAATCGTGCACCATGAATCGAATCGTAAGAATTGATATAAATGTAAAATATGTAAGAAATAATATATAAATGCAAAGAGAACGCATTAAGAATATGGAATAAAACATATTATGACCTAAAACCAATTATAAGACATGATTTCATTAAAATATAACTAACAAAATGAACTTCTATGTCCAAATTATGACCAAATTCTACCAATACCACCACCAATAGTGTTCAAATTTAAACACAATATTATATTATACAATATAATAGCACAAATAAAGATTAAACATAATACTATCACTATACCAAAAAGGCTAAATTATCACCTTATAGCCGATCAGCCTTGTCACGGTCGAACAAGGGTTTGTCACGGTCATTGAGCGTGACAAGTACAATTATCACGGACGTATCACGGTCAATGACAGTGACAATGTTTGAAAGTTGTCACGGTCAAAGACCTTGATAGGTTCGTGACAACTATGTTAACTAAAAACCCTAGGCGTTGTTTTTTTCCCAACATTTTCATTTCCCTCCTTTTTCTCTCTCGCGTGCGCAACTGCTCTCTCTCTACGTTTTCAGGTATATTTTTTTCTTTCTCTCTCTTTCCTTTTTTTGTGTGTGTAGGTCTGTATGTGTGTGTGTGTGTATATGTGTGTGTGTAGGTGTAGGTGTATGTGTGCATGTGTGTTTGTGGGTCTGTGTGTGTGTGTGGGGGGGGGGGGTCTGTGTGGATGGGTAGGATAGTGTGTGTGTGGGTGTGTATGTGGGGAGGGGGGGGGGTCTTTGTGCATTATGTGGATTTGCTTTTACTTCTTCTGAATTCTCATTTTCAATCATCCGAATGAAAAATTGAACAAATTAATTTAATTCGGTAAAATTAAAATTAGTTTAAATATAACATATTTTATTTTTACTAAAATTAAGTAATAAATTAAATTGCCTAGATCCATAGCGCACATACTTTTATCAGTGTTGTTGGGGTTGGGGGGGGGGAGTGTGCGTCTGTGTAAATTGAAATTGGTATTAGGTGTTGGTAATGAAATTGAATTTGAAATTGGTATTGGGTATTGGTATTGAAATTGAATTTGAAATTGGTATTGGTATAAATAGAAATTGAATTTGAAATTGGTATTGTTATTGGTATTGGTATTGGTATAAATTGAAATTGATATCAATTAGTATTGATATAAATTGAAATTGATATAAATTGTTATTGGTATTGGTATAAATTGTTATTGAAACTGATATCGTATGTATTAAAATTGGTATACATTCTAGTTCTTATGTGTACTTTAAATTACATGAAACATACTTTAAATTACATAATAAAATAATATCTCTCGAATTGTGATAAGACATAATTAAATGAAACATACTTTAAATTACATATAGTGCGCATAGATACTAGCCTTCTAGTTCTTATGCGTACACATTTAATAGTCCTTAGACCCATTCGAGAGTCATTACCACTGTAATGATATCTCTCAAATTATCCCATTTGAATAGTTTGGGACTGCATAGTTTCTGTATAATAAAATTTTTAGTGGCTTAAACCTGTTACTTTTGGGAGAAGTTCTGTTGTCATATCTTAATGTTCTATGGGTACATACTATATGACGCGGTGTTAAGTGTTATTTCAATTGATAAATTGAAATGACACTTATACTTGTGAATCTATGTCGTGTACTTGGAGAACTGTAGGAATATGCTGCCAATTTTTTCTCAAATTGGAACAACGTGCATGAGCTATTAAGTATATTATAGAAATATGCAGTTTTGAATGGGATAGAACCACTCACCCTTTAGAGGAGATGGAGAAAATAGGAATTAGTATTATAAATTGAAATCGATATTTTAAATTAAAATTGAAATCAGTATTCGAAATTGAAATTGTAATTAAAATCGGTATTTGGTATTTGGTTTTTGGTATAGTACCTATTTGATTTTTGGTATTCAATTCTGAAATTGAAATTTGGTTTATTTCTCTAAATGCAGCAGTGACTACCATCTCTCTCTCTCTCTCTCTCTCTATCTCTCTCTCTCTCTATCTATCTCTCTATCTATCTATCTATCTATCTATCTATCTATCTATCTATCTATCTATCTATCTCTCTCTCTCTCTCTCTCTCTCTCTCTCTCTATATATATATATATATATATATATATATATATATATATATATATATATATATACACACACACACACACACATGTGACACCTCGCTTATTAAAATAAGAGGTGGCCAACCCGCTACTCCAATAAAACAGGAATCTTAAATGGTCCATTCTTAGCATCACTGCCGCATAACAATACTACGAGACAACCACCAAATATTTTTGAAAACGGATGTCATATAGATTTGTAAGTTTGATTAAAATAATTTCGACAATCCAATTTATAACAAAAGGTGGATATATATAAGGACATGTAATAGTTTAAGAACAATTCTATAAAACATAACCGAATAAGCTGTCGGTTAATAGAGTAATACAAAAGGTTACACCGAGTATTATAGTAATCATAAATAATAGACTTGGGAAACAGGCCCGAATATACAGAAAAATCATATCTAGAATATCCAAAAGAAATTGATGCGTCTAATACAGAAATCCTACACATCCGTAAAAATGTCATAGCTCCTTAACACTGGGAAGGAAAGATCAAAGTGGGCACCCATGCGGCGGAGCACTCGAACATAAATAAGAACCACACAAGAAGGAGAATATAAATGGGTCAGGGCCCGATTTGATATGATATACATGTGAATAAAATTCATAACAATTATAAATACTAAACATCATAAACAGGTTAAGTTCGCTCTTCATTATAAGAATCATCCTCACCTCTCTTCTAAGTTCACATCTTAGCACCATACCATTCCATTATAAGTTAAACTACCCATATAATTAAGAAGAGTAACCTAACTCTATTCAACATGATAAACTCTCATTCATACAATATATCTTCATAAGTCAATTTATCATTGGGGATCATATGCCATAAAGTTGATTTATAGATTCATTAACTCATTCATATGTAATGCCATATTCATGAGAACAATTACAATCATAATATAACGGTTCTAAGACCATCCTTCCGGGAGCCACCCCACTGGATGCGCCCCTAAATGCTATCATCTTCCAAGGCCTATAATCAAGATCACCTGGGTACCCTAAATCGTAACGTATGGGAAACGGCCATACACCTTCGATAATGAGTCATAACCATACCCATAATTACATCACCTCGAATAAAATAATTATACAATGTAACCACCGGTCCTATGGTCGGAGGACTATAGTCTCCCGTGCATCATTAGCCAGGGGATTTACCTCATTCGTGTAACTTCCCTCATGATAGCATTTAGAGAGGTATGTATGTGAGTGCCATAATTATACGATATACCAATTAAACATACACTTCTTATTTTCGAAATCATATGTGCATAACAATTTAGGCTACGAAGTATAATTACCCTCATACTAGCCCCGAAAGTCTAAAACGATGCTACCCAACTCTACCCTAGTCCTAGACTCGTTTACTAGATGAAATGAGACATTAAGTTCTACTAAATAGTCCCCGAAATAAGCCCGGATACCCCTTACTAACCTAGGGTATTAATCCCCCTTATGTGAGACCCTAATACTCTTTATTACATCATATGAGAAGGTTCCTAAGACTCAAACCTAAAAGAAAAGGAGTAAAAACCAAGTTGGTAAATTTTCATAAAATAACAGGATTTTTGAATCGATTCGAACAAAAAGCGAATCGATTCGGCTGAGAAAAAAAACCTTCAGTCTAATACCGAATCGATTCGTCCTTAAACCGAATGATTTGGTTCCTTAGACCTGTTGCCACCATTTTAATGAATCGATTTGCTAAGGGAGCGAATCGATTCGCCCCGGTCGAGATGCCCAGTTGTGGCTACGGGTTGATATTAACCCTAAATTCTCAAAACCTATTTTCTTCCATATAACTCGACATCATCAAATCATAACTTATCTACATCACTTACCTAAGTTAACCTACAATAAGAGACCATTTAAAACCAGTCTAGATCATACAACCTAGGATTTAAACAACAAAATCATCAAAATCCATAAATGGTTCAAACTCAAGAACACTAACTAAATATACAAATTATTCCCACCTAATCATACATTTATGCAAGTTAGAAACTTGCCTCAAGATTGTAGCCTCAGATTATATTCTCGTTGCAACGATTCCAAGCCAAATCACCAAACTCTCTATTTTCTCTTCTTTCTCTCAAGCTCTATCTTCTCTCTAACTTTCTAGGTTTAGAGACACAAATGAGAAATAAATTCTCTTGCAAGAGTAAATGCCCAAATATATTAAGTCTAACATTAAATATTACTACATACTTAAAATGACTCGTAACATCATATTTAAGTTATAACTAGTCAAAAGTACCCCGAAACCCAAAAACACAACTGACACTTATTTTGACTATCTTGACCGTCCCCGGTAGGGGTGTAAGCGGTACGGTTTGGTTGGTAAATAGTAGATACCAATACAAAAACCAAACTATGGATGGTAAAACCAAACCGTACTAGTTTACCACCCGGTACACCAAAATCAATACCAAAACCAAATCGGCCGGTATTTCGATTTTTTCTGGTTTTGATAAATTATGGTTTTTTCTGGTTTCTTCTAGTTTCGGTAAATTCTATTTTTTTTGGTTTTGGTAAATAGCACTAAAAGCCCCAAAAAATCAAAAATAAAATCAACCAACTTTTTTCTGGTTTCGGTAAATTCGGTACGGTACGGTACGGTAATTTTGGTCCATTTTTTTTTGGTTTCGGTAAATTCGGTATGGTAATTTCAGTAAATCGGTTTTTTAAATATTAAAACCAAAACCAACAAACTTTTTTGTCACAATTTTGGTTTCGGTAAGACCGGTTTATGGTGTTTTAATATATGAAACCAAAACCATTTTTTTCGGACCAAAATGGTACGGTACGATAAAAACCCGTATCGCTTCCACCCCTAGTCCCGGACTAACCATTCCCTCTAAATTGACGTCCGGAATATCGTTCATTATTTCATATTCCGACATCATATTAACTTTTTAATAATAACCCCATTGGAATATAAATCATAACCGCTGCTTAAAGCACAACGATGCAACAAAATATAATGTTACACTATTTACATTCGCTTAATGGTAAATATGCAAACTCAGTAAATATTATCTCTCAAATCTCTTAAAGTAATATTTACTTCAACTTCCTTTATTTTATATAATTAACCCACAAGACACTTTAATATAAAAATAATTACTCATAAATAAAGGGTATTACAACACACACACACACACACACATAGAGATTGTTAAATCATTTGGTATTTTTGAATTGTTGTTTATTGGTGGTTTTGAACATTTAGATGGCCATTGAGTTGGTTGGCCCTAGGAATTTCTAATAAAAGAAAATCTTATTTGCATTGTTATTGACTGATGGATTTGTACACTTAAATTTCCATTGAGTTAGTTGACCCTAGGTATTCTTTAACATTTAGGGCTGTGATGCAAAATGAAACAAAACAATGTAAAAATCAAATACAAATAAGACATAATTAAATGAAACATACTATAAATTTTATACAACAAGTAATAAGTAATCATGCATTCACATGAGAATACATGCATATAGGACCTTAATATAACATCGAAAGATGAGATGTCAATCATGTAGTAAATTATTTAATGAGACTAATCCACGAATATATCTTTCTTACCCATAATAGGTGATTGCTTGTAGTAGCTGTGATGGGATATCCTAAATACAAAGAGCGGATGGATGAGACAAATAGATTAGGGGATGTGTTTCGCAGAGATGCTAATGAATTTGTATAATACGCAAAGAGATGTCATAATGATGAAGAGTTTTCGTGTGCTAGGTTTAAGAGTGGTAAGGTGTTTGAGTGGAAAATAGTTGAACTACAGTTATTAAGATGGGGTATACAAGATAGTTATCGATTTTGGTTTTTTTCACGGGGAATAAAAAGTTCCTTTTGTCCCTAAGTAACCTTCATAAAAACCTTCAACAAGTAGGATAGATGTATAAGGGGAAGATGATAATGATGATCATAATATTCTAGAGGATTTAGTTGATGACGTGTATGGAGTTCATGAAGTGGAAGAGAACGAGGTCACTGACGATGTACAAGGTTCAAGTGCTTATGAAGATATCGGGATATATCTTGATGATGACTACCAAAGTTTAAAATTTAAGGCGACCCAACCATTATACTCTGGCTATGAGAAAGATTAAATAACTTTCCAATCCATGGTTTATTTGCATAGTTTGAAGACCCAATATGGTTTATCTGGCAATAGCGTGACAGGAATTTTGAATTGGGTGAAGGTCTTACGACCCAAGCAGAATACGCTTCGAAACAACTATCCTAATATGAAAAACAGTCTAAAAGGTTTGGCAATGAAGTATAAATAAATTTGTGCTTCTGTGTATGACTACGTATTATACCAAATAGAGTATGAAATTCTCTATCGGTGTTCGGTATGCGATGAACCTAGATATGTCCAATCTACTAGCAAGGAAGGCACAAGCTCAAAAGTGCCTCAAAAAGTGTTGAAATATTTTCCCGTTGGGCCTAGATTAAAGTGTTTTTTCATAGTACCATGGATAGCAAAGGAAGTGACTTGGCATGCTAGGGCGGAAGTTAGGGATAATCTCATGTGCCATCCTATTAGTTCTATAACTTAGAAGAGGATGAGTTTTGAGTATCCCAAATTTTCTCGAGAATAACGTAACATTTATTTGGCAATATCAACATATGGTTTTAATCCATTTGTAAATCTAAGCGTCAATCAGAGTGTATGGCCAGTATCCCCACTCAACCTCCCTCCTTCACAGTGTATGAGACCTAAATTTACGATGATGTCTTTATTGACACCTGGGCCAAAGGCACCAAGTGAGGACATCGATGTCTACCTGGCTCCTTTGGTAGAAGAATTAAATGAATTGTGGGAAGAGTGTGTTCAATCATTTGACTCTTTTAAAAAAGAAGAGTTTACACTGAAAGTTATATTGATGTGGGCAATTTATGATTTTTCAGCTTATGGGACATTTTACGATTGTGGAGTACATGGTAATTTGGGGTGTCCTATTTGTGTAGAGGAGACTAAATCTCTTTGTCTCCCCATTATCTCAAAAATGTATACCATTTCCATAAGAGATTTTTAACCCCCCCCCCCCCCCCACATAGTTTTAGATTTGAGAGAGGTTCTAATTTTTTACCGGACGGGGTTGAACATAGGCTACCGTCGAGAAAACTTTAAGGTTAAGAAACTAAAAGTAAATCTTTGATTGTGGCCCTGATATGCAAGGTGAGAATACTAAATTTAAGAATATCAGGCATAAGCAGACCCCAACTGGTAATGAAAGTGAGATAAGAAAGGCATGGTCTAGGAGGTCAATTTTATTTGACTTACCTTATTAAAAGAATAGCCCGGTGCGCCATGTATTGGATGTGATGCACGCAGAGAAGAACATCGCCGGACATATTGTGGGCACATGCCTTGGGGGGAGTCATTCGAAGGATGGAGAAAATGGAAGAAAATACCTTAATTTGTTGAAACTTAAGCCACAACTATGGTTGAAAGAAGATAGTAGGGGAAGGACAATAATTCCCGCTGGTTCGCTTACTTTGACGAGTAAGGAAAGGAAGGTGCTTTTTGACACAATATATAATTTGAAGGATCCATCTAATTTTTTATCCAACTTGCAAAAGATGGTGAATTATGGAACGTATGCTTTACATAAGTGTAAGTCCCACGATTGTCATGTGATAATGCAATTGGTTCCTCTATTGTTTAAGCACTGTTTCTCCAAGAACAAGGATTTGCGGACGGATATTATGCAAATTAGTATCTGCTTCTCACTTTTATGTGAGAAGGTAGTTAATCGAGATCACATAGTAACTGCAAAATTGGCGATCATAAAAGCGATTTGTTGGTTGGATAAGTACTTTCCCCCATTATTCTTTGACATAGGGCCAATAATTTTTAACACGATAGCTCGTTTACGGTAATAACCCAAAACGACCCGAACATGACATGATTAGCTTGTATAGATTTAAGAGTAACTAAAACTTATACTCAAATAAAAATCAACGCCACCCGAAAATCACACCACTAACCCGAGTTTCCACCCCTACTTTGACATAAGTGTTCACTTGTTGGTACACCTATGTGATGGGACACTTCTTTGTGGCCTTGATAGATATCTGTGGATGTATACATTTGAAATATTAATAAAAGTTTTAAAGATTACATCAAGAATACACAATACATTGAAGGATCAATTGTAGAGGAATTCATCACCGTGGAGTCATCAATCTACACTCGAGAATATATGCCTGACTTGACCAGCGTGGATTACATTAATGAGTTCATCGATGAGGGTGGTCATGTGATGGGCAAATGAGTGAAATTAAAGAGTTTGCAACATGAACAAGTATCTCATTATCTATTTGATGCACATGAAGATGTGGGATAATAGAAAAGGTAAGTTTAAATTATTTTAAGTTTTACATCATTTTAATTTTTATAGATGATTAATTTTTGTATTACGTTCGTCATGATCTATGCAGAAAATCTAAAGCCTGTGAGAATAATAAAAGATGAAACACAATAGCACAATCAGACAGTGAATTTAGGTTGTGATTGCCACATGAACTAATTATAATGAAAATGGTTGTTATTAAATCTCACATTACAAGAAAGCTTTACAACTAACCTAATTAATTTATCTATATTCTCAGCTCTTAAAGACAGGTGATGCGACATCAAGGCTTGCTTGTCTAGCCACTGTACCCTTGTTCGTGGCATAAGAGTTAAAAGTATCGATTGAACAGTTACGTATTCGGTGCAAGTGTGTTTGAGAAAAGTACAAATGTACAGAACTCGGGCATTTCATACAAGGCTCTTACTTTCTTTCGAGCGAGCGTGAAAGATAAAAACCTCGTTGAACCTGAAATGACTTACTATGGTGTAATTCAAAATATATTTTAATTGGATTATGTAAGCTTCAAAGAGGTTGTATTTTTCTATGATTGGGTAAGAGTTGAGTATAAAAATGCTTGTATAGTTGATCTTTCCACCAATTTGATCATGGTTGACTTATCCAAGTTGAAGAGCAATGAATACATGAGCGATGAGTCGTTTGTTTGTGCTTTTCAAAAGGTCAAGAAAGTGTTTTACTCAGAGTATATCAATAATGAGTCGTGGTCAATCGTCCTACATATACCAAAGAGTCTAAACAGTAGTATGGATGACTTGGTTGCTCCTACTGAATATCAATCCATTTTTTATGATAGCCCGAATTTGAAACAATTTTTAAATTTGTAATAAGTATTCCAATTATTTGTAATGACTAGTGGTTGTATTATTCTAGTGCTTTATTATTATCGAATGACAATTTAATGCTTTTTAGTCATTTGTACTTTATCAGTTTAATGATTGTAATAACCAGTGGGTGTATTCTTCTAGTGCTTTGTTACTGTCGGATTTGAATCAAAATTGGTTTTATTGTTGGTGAATATGTTAATTAGGATTTCAATCAATTTAAGCATTAATTCAAAGTCCATGATCCGGGAGTGTGTGTTCCCCGGGGGGGGGGGGGGGGGGGGGGCAGTGTGCGTGGGTATAAATTGAAATTTGTATTGGGTATTGGTATTGAAATTGAATTTGAAATCGGTATGGGTATTGGTATTGGTATAAATTGAAATTGAAATTGATATCGTATGTATTGAAATTGGTATAAGTTTTTGTTCTTATATGTACTTTAAATTAAATGAAACATACTTTAAATTACATAATTAAATAAAATCTCTCGAATTATTATCGAATTAAAGTCCATATACATGTTTGTACTAATAATAATAATTTTTGCAGAAAATGTCTTCATCACAGCGCAGTAGCGGAGGCGAGGAGGGATCTTCGGCTACTAGGCCCCCCAAATAGGGAAAATTGGGATCCGTCATCGAGAATAAGACGACATTATTGGCTAGATCCCTAGAGTTACTTAAGGCGATCGTTGGTTCGGCTACACTGAATGGAGGTCCGTGCCTAATGAGATCAGGATTCACATCTGAAGGGCACTACATGTAGTGTATTTATATTTTTATTTATAAGAAACTAACACTTAATTTCTTTTTGGTTTGTATTTGTTTGACAGGAATAATTCGGCCTACCCCCACATATCAGTGACTCCACGTTGGAATAATTGAGGGATCAATATAAGACGTGGAAGAAGAATATGCGAGAACGATACTTTGGGAAGACTTGAGAGTCCATTCTGAGAGTACGTGGCACCATTTCCTCGAAGGAGGCGATCTCATTGGCACAATGGCAAAAGTTTGTCAACAATGAGATCAATGAGTGGAAATTGGCATCTTGCCAATCGAGGAGGGAAAATTGAGAGAAAAAGTTGGACGTGCCCTACTCCGAGCGAACATCTTACGCCGAGGTGGAGTACATGATAATAAGTTTTTATTTTTCTTTAATTTTAGTTTTATGTTATTCTAATTTAGCATTACATTGTGCTACTTACGAATTCTGCATTATTTTATTTTCGGAGATGGGGAGTGGCATTGGGGGTAGGCCGCATAGGCGCGATGCCTATGTGGAAATTCGAACGAAGAAGGACAAGGAGGTGTATCCCAGTGTCACATCCACGATTGTAAGTTTTAAATGTTTAATTTTTTTAATTATGTTATAATTTTTTTATTTACTTAATTAACTAATCGTATATTTTTTGTCGTTTCAGGCAAAGCTTAAGGAAGTGCATGAGTCGCAGTCTGACGCCGATAAAGCATCTTTGGCTACGGGCGCACTCAGTCAAGTGCTCGGGGTAGATTGCAAGGGGAGGACTAGGGGGTGAGATCGCGGGTGGGAAAGTCAAGGATCATCGGAATGAAGATGAGACATACTGGGTTTGCTCATAAGGTGGACACCCATGACGATAAGTTATCAAGGTTGGAGGCCACGATCTTACATATGTACACCTTCATGAAGCATAAATTATGGTCCACCTCCGATGAGGTCAAAGTAAAGGGGAATTAGAAGTAGAAGTAGAAGTAGATATAGGTAGACGAGGATGTCACTGCTTCATCGCCGATATGCACGGACTCGCTGCCATATAATTAATTTCCAATCTTGACTCCTATCAAACGGATTATGTCAACAATTAGTTGGCCGAGTGTGTTTTTACTCGACATATATTGCGGGGAGACGATAATGGGGGGGGGGGGGGAGGGGGTTGAGGGACCTAATCTTCTTCCCTGGTATGATGGTTCATGGACATCCCCTCCAAGACATTAAGAAAAGTGTGCTCGTCACGCATGTGGTGTCCAAAAAGGATAACTCGCATTTGTGGTTGCGCGAACAATGCAACATTCGGCAAATTTAGGGGTGTGTCAATGCATATGTCATGTGGCCTTCCTTCCTCCTCCGACCTGCTCAACACCCTATGCCATGAAATTATTTCTATCTATTTTATTTGGATATTGGATTATATTTGTATTTTTTTATTTGGTCGAATTGGTTTGGATATCAATATGGATATTTCTATTTTGTTTGGATATGGATTATATATTCCATTATTTGGTACATTATTTTCTATTTTATTTAGATATATGCTATTTGGACAGGTACAATTTTGCTATAACAGGTACAAATATACTGCTGGGCAGTGGATGTGGCAATATTGCCCGCAGTATTTTTTCTAAATTTTGTCCAGAATAGTCACGGACTTTGTTTCTGACAAAGAAACTTGTCACGGACTTCTCAAGGTCAAAGTCTTTGATTTTTTTTTATTTGTCACGGACTTGTCACCGTCCAAAATTGTGAGAAGTTTAAGTTTTTGTCACGAACTTGTCACGGTCAAAGAAAGTGATCAACTT
Source organism: Sambucus nigra (assembly GCA_949130495.1). Classification (NCBI taxonomy): domain Eukaryota; kingdom Viridiplantae; phylum Streptophyta; class Magnoliopsida; order Dipsacales; family Adoxaceae; genus Sambucus; species Sambucus nigra. The sequence continues at coordinate 372,668,494 of OX422212.1, forward strand.
GTCAAGGTCAAAGACCATGACAAGTCCGTGACAACTCTAATGAACTTGTCACGTTGTTTGACCATGACAAGTCCGTGTGATTATTTTATATGTGTGTACCACATGCTCTTGAGATACTCGGGGAGAAGGGGAGCTTGTCCATTATGATTTAATTAATAAAAAGATGAATTAATTATTGAAACTAATGAGTTAATAAAAATGGACTGTGAGGTTCTGTGACACATGGTGTGTTATCGTTATTAGATAAATACATTATGTATTTATCATTGGTAGATGTATTTGTTTTTAGTTGCATATCTTTGATGACTTATTGGGTTTTGATTTGTTTTATCCGTGGTAAACTTTTAGGTGCTAGAGTTGCTCCGCACGTATAGACTATCCCTCTCTAGCTAGCACATATATTATAGTCTATCATCTCCAGTCATCATTGTTTTCAAGGATTGACGTAGGTTCATCACCTTGATAGACTATCTTTTATATATTAGTCATGCGAGTTGTGTATTCTAGGTTCAGTTGGCATGTACTATTGGGGCCGGACTTTGACATGTATCATTGAGACTTTGTATTTCCATGTATTTTGGTGTTGGTGATTAGTTTTAGAGATATATATTTCTCTATCATGGTTGATGATGCATATTATGAGTTTTATTTTAAAGGTTTATCATATGGCATTCATATATTTTCACACGTTTCATTTGTTCCTTTCATTCTAAAAACGATATTTAAATTAATTTTACAAGTTATATATTTTAATGTTAGGAATTGTTCAACCCTAAGCTTAAAATATGCGGGTTGTTATAACATTGCTTTTTTTTTATGTACACATGATTGAGTAAGCCTTAGACAATCCCTGAACTCATGCAAATAGCTCGTTGTAGTACCCCATATTTTAAAAATAATTTATTTTTTCTTATTATTAATTTAATTAGTGAAAATAAATAAATTCAAGTTAATGAGTTAAAGAGTACCCAGTTTTAAATTAATGGTCTAACACCAATCCAATCAATGATTTTAATCAAATTTTAACACCACTTACTTTATGAAAGGATTTCCTTTATAATTATGTTACTTTTTTTATGAGAATTCAGTCCTTTAAAATCCAAATTATGGGGAATATGTAATTTAAAGTCTTTGATTGTATTTCTAACTAAAAGAGGGGATCACATTGCAAGTTGCATACTTTACTAACAAGTAAATGAATTTTTTGCATACTGTACTAACAAGTAAATGAATTTAAGTCCAATATCAATTATAAGAGGGAGAACCATATTATTATTATTATTCTAACCAAAAAATTTCAGTAACAATGGTGTAAATTTCCAATTTAACCACAAGAGGTAAGAAATATATATTGAGTCCCAAAATTCTTATTATATGTGTATTCAATTCATGAAATTTCAATTAGGTATATTCTCAATTCAACATTATAATATATTATTACATGGATTGTAGTTTCAAAATATCATATACATTTCATACTTGAAAAAATCATTATAGAATGTTTAGGCCTACATTGTTTTCTATTCAAATTTTATAATTTAGAAAACATGTGTACGTAGAAATTATTACTTACTCGAATGAGTGGAGAGCACAGTTTTGTCTTGATTTTTATTGAAAAATATAGAAATTGATGATTATAATTCAAGCCTCCTAAGTACAAGAATTTCCTCTTGAATCTTCCTCATCTATCTTCATGATATTTTTCTTTATTCTAACTTTAATACCTCTTTAATTTTTCAAAGTTTGGATATGGGATTGTAATGGTGTTTTAGACTTGTGGAAAAGTTAAAGGTTTATGTGCTTAGAGAGTGGGTATAACTAAAATTTTAAAGAGAAGTGTTTGAGAGTTAAAATGAGAAAAAAAAAACAAGGCACAAAGCCCCTAAAAAATAGCCATGGCAACCCGTACCACGAGTGACCAGTGTATTAGCGACAATCATAGCCTAATAATGTCGTAGATTCAGTCTTGGGTCAATAAACCCCTTTTTATTTTATTTTAATCCTACGAAATCATTAGCTTGCATTAATATATTCTCACGTCTTCCTTACTCGTTTATGAACTTGCCCTACTTGTCAATCAAGTGACTATAATATTACCTTTATAACATTGGTTTTATTTAGGTATTACCAAACCAACCAAAATCCATATTTTCCCTTTATACACCAGCCAAGCCCAAAATGAATAAACTCAAAACCAAATGAATATAATCCAAACCAATTACGAATTAAACTAAAAAGGCCAATTCAAATTAAAAAATTTATTAGTATTTTTAATTATTTTAATTCAAATCCAACCAAGCTAATTTATTTCAATTTAATTTAAATCCCCCTTTCAAATCATTTTCCATTTAAATTAATTATTTGATAGAATACTGAAAATGCGAAGTATTACAATAGCTAGCACAGAGTTTCCCTTCCTTTATGTGTCACTTTCTATTATAGTATATAATGTAGGTGTCTTTAATTGTTATATTGTTTGCATTATAGTTGTGTGAGTTGTGTATGTACCTATTCTTAGTTTGGCATGTATTCGACAAGTATTGGTAAAGGAATTTATATTTTATGGTGTTATATTTTGAGATATCCCTTTTATGGTTGAGATTTTTCTTGTTTTTAGATACTCTTATCATATTTTAATAAAAGGTGTGATTTAGTTGATTCTTTTAAGGATATTATCAGGTCACACTCTTCAATTTGATGAATTGCATTCTATTGTTTATTTACGTATTGGGAATAGTATTTAAATTTTTACAACAATTTGTATATACTATTATTCGGGCTTGATCAACTCTAATATTAGAATATACGAGTTTCTCTAGTTAGAATTAAAGCATAGTCTTAAGCCTCAAGGATTGTAGATTCATATTAGTTTTTCGCATGTTGATGTTTGATATCTCTCAATTATTGGTACTTTCCTTAGGTTTTGTGTCAGTCATGCGATTTATTCTTATCCTTTAAGATGGTGAACACTAAGAAGAGCAGGAGTCAAGGTTTGGGTCATGATTGGCATCACAATTGGATTTAATTATTTTTATTGGAAGATTCCTGTAACACCTGATATTTTTTAGGACAAATAATTTATTTAATTCAGAGAATTAGAATTTAAACTAAATTGATGATTTGGAGAAACTATTTAATTTGGAGATTTGATATTTAAATTAATTTGGATTATTTCTTTTAAGAATAAAAGTGTCGTAATTTAAGGTTGAAATTTGAGATTTTAGTTAAGTAACTTGGATGATGATTCTCAGTGTACGGTTGAGTTCGTAAGGGTCGAGATATTCAAACTAGAGTACCCGGGGGTAGTAATTGGGTCTCGAGGTGTTTTTAGTTATAATCGAGCCCACATGGGAGTGTTTGGGCCATTTTAATTAAGGCCACAAGCATAAAAATGAGATTGGCGTAATAAAATCAAAATGTGAGAGGGTATGGCAGTCATAATTCATTTTAAAAAAAAAGTAGTTGCAGAGGAGAAAAGAGGGATCAAGTGGGAGAGGTATTAGGAGTCAAGCCAATAGGAGATTGATGTGTTCTTCGTCAAAATCTCCATCTACATCAAAGGATCAGAATCTATAAAATTTTCAGGCAATTAGTTAAACTTTCTTTCATTTAAATTGCGACATTGCGATTCATATCATGGTGGGTGTAAACCATATTCATTTTGGGATAAGTTATTATAGCAAAATTCGTTTTTGGAGGGTATCACGTGTTAAATATGGGTTTTGGCGATTTAAGCATTAAGGGTGAAATTGATGTTTAATTGATGTGAGAATAATATCATATGAGGATAGAAGATGATTTAGAATTGAAAACCTGTAGAAATTATTGTTGAATTCGGATTATTGAATCGAGTTGAGAATTGTTATTTAAGGGGTATTGAGAAAAACTCAATTTATGAATAATGAAAAACAGTAAAGATTAATGTCATATATTAGTGTTTGAACATGTTTATATATGAAATAAATATGGGAGATAAAGTAATCGAGGTTTGGACTGAAGTTGGAAATCTTCGGAGTTTAAAAATGGTGGAAAAAGCAGCTGGGGAAGATGACTGATATCTCGTCGATCGATCGATCGACCCAATTTGTGGATCGATCGACCCCTTCAGTTATTTTAAAACATGGGATTGTATATCTTTTCATCACGGTCGCGTGGGCATCGACCTCTTATTTTTCTGATTTTCTTTTAGATTTGATATGATTTTTCTACAATAGGGTGCGTGAGACCGACATCTTTAGGAAGAAATAAATTCGGGTTATTTTGAGATGTCCGTAGATGAGTGAAGGACTTTTAAAAATATTAAGGAACATTATTTTATCCTTGGATTAAATAAGGATGAATCCAGAGTATGGATTTAGGAGTGTTTAGGATGAACAACACTAAAAAATATGTCGAAAATATATGAGCGTATTCGAATGGGAGTTTCGAATGAATTTAACATATGGGCTGTTATCTTAAGGTGGATTTAATTGATAGAAATTAAATGGAACCAAATACTTAGAGTCTTATGGTATGAGTATTAAGGGATTTAAGAGTTAAAGAAGGAGGAACCTTAAGAAGTGAATTTTGAGTATTAAACTCATAAGTATGTAATTACGGGCCAAGTGAATGTGTTCAGGCATTGTAGTTGAGCGGCACTACTTTAATAAATTAATTATTGTGAAATTGATTAGATTAATCGGTGTAATTCACAATGTAATAAATTCAGGGGTTAATAATGAGTCACGATGAAGGTGAGTGAACCTATGACTGAGACCAGTAAAATATGAGTGAATTACCTACTGAAATATATAAAGGTTAATTATCACACTTCAAGTAGTGTGGGATACTCGGGAACATACGATGAGATGTGTAATTGAAATGTAATAATATGTAGGATGTATATATGTATATATATATATATATATATATATATATATATATACTACGGATGAGGCACATACTATAGGTCGATGGAATACCTATACGTCTGATAGTAATTTATATATTTGGGTTGTGTGAATATGTAATGATTATTATAGGTTGTGTGAATACCAATTGGTTGATTTATTTTGTATATGACATACCTACGCTGCTTTCTATCGGGGTGGAGGTTGCACGTTGGGTCGGTCTTATCTCAAGGAGCCTTCGGGGGGGGGGGGGGATTTTAGACTCGTGCCCTAGAACATAAAACCTTGGAGACGTGTTATCCGAGATATGATAGTTCGATGGTCAAATGGGAATGTAGGTATGTGCGTTACCCATGAGGCTAGGGACTATGTTCGCCTCCAATATATGTGATTTGTATTGATGCTTCGAGAGAGATTGAACCAGTAGTCCTTTAATCAGTGAGTGATGCATCAGGGCATGATAGCAGAGTATGCATTGCACCAAGTGGTTCTAACTTGGGGGTGCAAGATATATATATATATATATAATAAAGTAGAAAAATTATGTATGTCATAAGCTCACTTGATGATGTCATCATTAAGGATTAAGGGTATTTTTGTAAAGTATCCTCAATGTATTATCTCCCAAACCCTAGAAAACTTTCATTATCTACCTTTAATCTCTTCTACCTTCTTTCTAGATGATGCCGCCCTACACACAACCGGTCGCCACCCTCCACATAACGTAACCCCCACACCCCCTCATTCTCTCTCTCGATTGATCTTCATTTTCTTCATAGTGGGGGAGGTCAGACTCGCAAGATTTCATTTCTAGGTTTTTTTATTTTCGTCCAATCTGCACTTTTAAATCTATCTGAGTATGTGTGTATGTATTTATTCTAACCAGATTTATTTTGTAGGTTTCTTTGTTGATTCTCTCTCCCTCCACCATTCAAGGTATCCTATCAGATCTCTTTATCCAAAAAAATGGATCTATTAATTCGCTTGGTATAGTTATGATTTGTGGGGTTTGTTTTAATTAGCTTGAATTCCCTTACTTTGCAGATCTAACTATTTATGGGGTTCACAATCCATGTATACTCAATTTTTTTTTCTCTTATCTAATTTTTCTAGACTTTTTTTTGGGTTACATTGGGGTGAAACTTAAATTTGAGTTTTTTTCTTTTTCGGCACCTGAATCTATTTAATACCTCCTTAAATTATTATTTTTTGCCTTTTTGGTTCCTAAATCCGTTTTAATTAACAAAAATAGTCTCCAATTATGTATTGTCCTGTTCGTTACATCCTAGATTAGTTGTAGGATATCAATATCTACTCTGCTTATTGTTCTGTTTTTCTTGGAATATTTTTACAATTATTGTGAACATTTTTAGTTATCTTTGTTTGGTTGGTATTAAAACAGTGGGCATCATTTTTACAATTACTATGGTTATTTATTGTAAGTTTGTTTGTGTGATTACAACTTACAGGAAAAATATGATATCTATGGTTATGGTAAGCCCTAAATCTTATTTGTTTCTTTTTGGAAATTCAGATGTTTGTCCCTTAACATGTAGTATGTTTTATATTTACATTTACCAAATCTTACAAAAGTTTTGAGACCTATGTTGAATAAGCAATATGAAATGGATTCAGATTATTTATAACCTCTTTGTATCTTCTTTTCATCATTTTACGAGGATAAAAAGAGATATCCAAAAATTTGGTCATTTACTTGAATATTGACTGCTAAACAACTAAGATGTTGTTTAAAACCATTTTTTTCTAAACAACCATTTTTTTCAATCTTCTTTATTAACAAAATATTGATTTTCATTATCCTTATTTTAGCTTTCGGGAATTTGAATTGATTGAACAAGGGGTTTCATGACTATTGTTGCCTTTTTGTTTCTACATGTGCCAAATCTAATTACAGAGGTGGGAGATGATTTTGTGACAAGGTTGTCATATATTTCTTATCATCATATTTCGAGTTGAATCATTTATTAAATACTTACTCAACTGGCACCTTTTGTTTTTCGAGAACTGATAACTATTATAGGGTACATATTTGGTAGTTTTTCATAATAGAAATTATATTACCAAACAATGTTGAGGTGTAGAATTACAATACTAGATATGAAGTTTCATAATGATTTGAATGCTCAACATGTTCGTGCCAATTTTAGCAGAACTGCGATAACATGGGGAATAATTTTTTTGCATAGCTTCACCTAACATTGGTTTCTATCCCTCCCCGAACACTATATTGGATTCCAACCCCGAACACTATGTTGAGACACTATGGTGTTAGTTGTGTTATTTTCCGATTTTGTATCTGTTGATTTTATATCAAACTAAACTCACGGTTCCACCTTCTTAAATTCCGAATTTCAAGTCTCTTTCTTATTTATATGTATTTTGGTATTAAGTGTGGATTTCTTTAGTTAGCAGCAAGATTTTGATTTTTGACTATTTCACTTTTAAAGTCAATACATTGTTTTGTTATGTGTGTGATATTTAAGTTAATATGCCTATTTAAGGTAACTCCAGTGAGTACTGTTTGTTCCATTCAAACCCTGTCCATATCGTTTTCTTCGTTTGGGAATATGCTTTCATTAAGTATAATATACTTTCATTATACCAGGTGGAAATTTACAACACTGGCTCACTGATGAGAAATCGAGAGATTAGTTTGTCATTCGTTTAGGCTTGGACACGGAGGTTCTTTGGAATTATCCGAGGCAGTTGAAGGCTGACCATATTTACAAACGACCTTTCCGGATTAAAAGTAATGTACAGTGGTGTAATACCCCGTATTTTTATACTATAGTAATTTGGGGGTTTTGTTAAATTTAATGAGAGTGTATTATTCAATAAAAATCCGGAAATTAATTATGTTATAATTATTAACGTGACGAGAGTTAGTAATTATATAAAAATTGTCGAATATTACTAATGAGCATAGTAATATATGACATGGGTTATATTAAAGGTCACAAGTGAATGAAATGTCAATTTTGAGAATTTTAGTCGGGACGCGCCCGTGTCGCGTCGGAACTAATTATTGAGATATAAAAGTAAATATTTTATAAGTTGTTCGTATGATCGTTTTGAGTGCACCAACGCATCCGGAAAGGTCGAGATAGTCAGAAAAGTGTACCCGGGAGTTTAGTTTGGGTCTCGGGATGTTTTTAGGCTTGATTAGTGACCCGGGAGGGCATTTTGGTCATTTTACAATATGGGGTAATTAAACCCACGAATTTCAACCATCCTTAGCAGCCATTTAAGTCAGACTTTTAGGGTTAGAACATTCAGAACCCTAGAACGGCCATTGGAGTAGAGAGGAGAGAGCTCTCAAGGTGATTCAAGGCCAAAAAACACCACCATTTGCACCACCGTCACCACCAACGCATAGATCGCGAGGAGGAGAACGTAACCACACCAATATCAGTAGGAAACCAGACCTCTGAAATCCCAGGCAAGTGTTTAACTTGCGTATTTTCGTTGGTGCAATATTCATATTAGTGTAGGAATGATTAGGAGTGTAATCAATGGAAGAAAACCCCAATTTTGGTAGGGATTTGCATGTAGAAAACATTATAACCATATTCTGGAAATATTATGTAAAGTAGATGATTAACCCAAAAATTTTTGATGTTATGTTAGAAGGAAATTCTGGAGAAAACTGATTAGAACAAAAGTTAAGAAAACATTAGGGTTCTTGATGTTTAAATGAGATTTTGGGTTGTTTAACCATGTTTAATGATGGATATATGCATGCTTAACGTTAAAAACATCTGGAAATATGTTATTATGTTTGTAGTAGGAGTTTTGGGATGATTAGTGTTGGAAAATATTGATTTGGTTGAAGAATTTTGGTAAAACCCGTAACTGCACTTCTGCAGGATTTCGCAGACCTGCTTGATCGATCGATCGAGCCTAGAGCTTCGATCGATCGAGCCCCAGACCTCGATCGATTGACCCTTCCTGGCAGACTCTTATTTCCCCTTGTTTAATTAATTGAACATGATTCATCGTGAAATAGCTTTTGGGCTTTATGAATGAAATGTTTTGGGATATAGGAGAGACCAGTAGGGCATATGATTAAGTGTTGAGAACTTTATTATGAGATGATAATTGTATTTTAGGGACAATTATTTAAAGGAGGAGGAAACTACGTAATTCAAGTGAGAGATTACGTCAAATACTTATGATAGTGAATAGACGTTTACCTACTGATTTTGCTACTTGGATGGATAGAATCCACGAGTGTCACGTAACTAGCGAGAAAACCCTTCGAGTTAAGGTTAGAGACGAAACCTTATACGTAATCATAATAATGGGAAATTAAGGATAAATGTTGTGACTATGGGTAACGGGAGGAACCTATATTAATATGATGAATGGGTATATTTATATGATTGTGTGTACATATTATTATATACATGTGAAAAACGTACCCGCGCTACTTGCTATCCCTGAGGTTACCGGGCTGGGACGATCTTATCCTGTGTTGCTTTATGGGGGATATTGATTCGTACCCTATAAGTTAAAGATCCTAGGTACGGGCTATCAGATTGATAGTCGGACGGTCCTAAGAGACGTGTGGGTATGTACTGACCTCTTGGACTTGGAATCTATGCTTCGCCTCAACGTTGTTTAGTATATGTTAATATAGTTCGAGAGTGATTCCGAACTTGTATTTCCCTTTGTGTGAGCGATACGGGGATTGGATAGCAGAGTATGCCCGCACCATAGTTTAGTTGGGGTGCTGTTATATATATATATATTATACGAGTAGTTAATATATATATGAGGTTATAAACTTTAAACTACCTACTGTGATTTGATAAGTAGAACATGGTTGTTAACTCAAATTATTAAATACTTGTTTTGAGAAAGTATAAAATGTCACGGGAACTTTATTATTTTTATGAAGTTAAAAATAGGGAATTTTGGGCTACTGTTGGAACATCTTTTAAAGTGGATATCGTGTATTATAAATCTTACTAGTAATTTAAGTTAAGTTAAAGCTGTTAGAAAGAATAGTATGTTAGATGCTAAAACAAACCGTTGGGAAGGTTAGTACGATATGTGTGCACATTAGAAGAGAGGTGAGTATTCCTCAAGAGAGAGACGCACTAATATGATTTGCATTGGCCTGTATCAATTTAAATACTTGCTTAACGTATTTTAAAAATCAAACACACTTTCGGGCTCTGACCCATTTATTTTCCTCTCTCTCTCTCTCTCTCTTGTATATATATATGTATATTTTCAGGTGCCCAGCCACAGGGGCGTCTTGCTTAGGATCCCTTGAGAAGAACGAGCTGCAACTTAGGTGGGAGTTGCAGGTCACTTGAGTAGACGACTTCTGTTATTGACTCCACTCCTATTATTCTCATTTATTGGGCACGTGTCGCCCTTTTCATCATTTCATTTGTTGCTGGAATTTTGTATTTCATTTATTTCCAGTATTGTTCTATGGGATTTATTCAGGATGGATTTGTGGTTTTAGTTCCATTTGTTGACATTCGATTGACGAATGTATTATGTTATTTGGTTTATTGTGGTGTGATCCTTTATTGTAGAAATGTTGTTTTAATTAAAATAAATCTTTTTCTTTAATTAAAATTTGGAAAGTTTTGTATGGAAAATGTTTTGACACTTAGCTTAATTATTTAGGGTGTTAAATTGGAAAAATTATTTTTATCAACAGTGATGCTGAGAATGAACCAACTGTTTACCTTGATTTAATTTAATAAAGGAGTGATCGCCCGGTATTTAATTAGGCGGGGTGTCACAAGTGGTCGCCATTAGGGACCTACCTAGCTACAATTCATAGGCAGGGTGCTACTATTTGGGGTGGTGCCACTACCTTTAATCACCTTATGCGTTATGTTCATCCACAGGTAAAATTGATTTATTTTTCTCCTGTTGAGATATTTTTAGTGACTTAAAACAACAATGAATCAAGGAATCCCCGTGGCAGTCATAAACAACATTTCTTCTTTATTTTCTTAAATCCCGAGGCTTCAAAGTTTGATTTTTCATACTATTTGAGGCTTCAAAGAAGCCCTCTAAAATACAAACATGGTTTACACCAGTAAATATATTCATATCTTTTCAGACTTTAATTTCTATTAATTTACACCAGTAAATATTTTCATGTCAACCAAATAGTATTTGTCGTGCCAACCAAAAATGTATATGTGTAGGTTTTTTTTTGTGATTACATACACGAAAAAAATTAAGACCGTGCCATTGGCAAGGGTAAGTAGTCCTATTTTAGAATCATATATATTTCTGACATGAGTATCAAGAGGAAGAACCCAGGTTTTCACATAACCCCATACGTTCTTTGAGCTGTAGGGGGTTTCACCCGTGAGTTCTAAAAGTTGCAGGGGTGTTGGCACCGGTTCTTTTCATCCTTCGTAAATATGATAGTAGGGGAAAATGATCTGCAGATAATAAGATTCACCCCAGTATATTTTTCACATATACACAGTGATGTGGACAGTGGTGTGTGTGTGCATGTCTTCACATTGAGAATTGTTTTAATTCTAATTCAAGTTGAACCCCTGTCTTTAGTTTAGAATTTGAGGCTGCAAATGTACGTAAAGAATTTGATGAATCCATGGAAAAGTTGGCTAAATGTAGTTAAGTTTCTTCTTGACTTTACTTTCGAACCTCTAATTTTTTTAATTCTCTAACCATACCCATCTATTTATTCCCTCAATAATACTCAAAAGTGTTTTTTGATTATTTGATGCACACAATCAATGTTTTGGGACAACTCATACGTAATAGACTAACAAGTCTCTATTACATATCCACGGGTTATTAGAATTTAAATGATATGCACGGATGGTTTGGCCCTGTATTTCGATCAAATGGTTTGTTGGAGCCTTAAAATTCCAAGTTATAATCAACTGTGGTGATTTTGACCAAATGGTTTGTACCAGTTATTTGTTATTTATATTTTTTATGGTTTTTGTTCTTCCACACAGAATATAGGTTTAACTGTTTATGCCCAAGTTTAATGGTAGCACATGAACCTTTTGCTTATCATAAACGGGGTTGCTGATCATAATGATTTCTGTCCAAGGTTGATTTGTTGATTGTGGAAACAAAATTATGCTGGGCAATTAAAATGAGTCTATTAGATGCGATGCAAATTTGTAAAGCTTAGGTGAGTTTGATTACCTTCTTTCGCGGTGTTAATTGAATCGATGCTTTTGAGTTTTGAATATAATTGAATTCTTGATTCTTGATATTTATCAAAAGTTTCCTAAATAATTCTTGAACTGGAAGAAGAAACAACACTTTTTAAGCCACGCTTGATTTGTACTGAAACTTTTTAATTCTTGAATTCTTTATTTTTTACCACGCTTGATTTAGAGAGAATATTTTTCTATAGTTCTTGGAAATGACCAGGTCAAGTCAGGGAAACCTTCTCCAGATATATTTCTGGAAGCTGTAACTAATATGGGTGTAGATCCAGTTTGTTTCATTATGATATAAGACTCCATGGTATGTGTTACAGCAGGAAAGGCTGCTAGAATGAAGGTGGTGGCAGTGCCCTCTCTCCAAAGTGAATCAGAGAAATATTTTATTGTTTATTATGTGCTTCAATAACTTCCTGAATTTCATCTGGAGCTATAAGGTCTTCCACCATTTAAATACGGGGTGTATAATGCCTTGCCAATTGAAACCAATTATTTTAAGGGTTTATACAAAGAGGGACTACTCAACGAGATTACGGAGAATGGGATGTATGCTCTACCTGATCAAGTTTCGGGGCTCTACTTTGGTTGGGCAAAATTTAACTCAAATAAGATGTTTGATATTGTGATTAGTATCAAATGAGACCACTGTTGTTGTAGTTCTAAGAGAATTATTCAAGGCTAATTCAAGGAGGGCCTAATCTGCGATCGTACTCACAGCTGCAGTAACTTCTCTAAAAGTGTGAGATATGTTGATCTGCATAGAATTAGCCTACTTTAAACACTTAATGCTTTCAAGTTTTTCACATATAAGTTTGCCATTTGATCAAAGTTCTTATATTCACTAAAAAAATTTATTTAATACTTAAAGGTATGAATACATAGCTTTTGTAGCACAGTGCATTCATATTTGAGTTTTGGTTAACAGTTTGTGAAATATATAGTTTGTGAACAGTTTGTGAATTATATATAAAGGTATGCATATATAGTTTTAGTGAATAGTTTGTGAAATGTTCTTGGTTTATGGAACTTATGCACTGCATCATCTTGGTTTATTCCAGAAAAAGTAGAGATTAGAAAATCTTCCAATGTTATATCTAATTTAAGGAATTGATAGTTGATTATTGATCAAAATCTTCTAAAGAGCATGTGGTGGATCATTTCTTCAACATTTATAAGGTTGATCTGAATATCACTAACAATGGTTTGATTTATGAAGTGGTACCTAATTCATGTCTATGAAGCTAATAATGCTATGCTAGCCTCTACCCCAAGAAATAAGGAGATTAAATCTACTTTGTGCTCTATGGATGCAAATTCAGCTCCAAGTTCGAATTGTTTTGTTGGTATTTCTACCAAAAATGTTGGGGGATAGTAGAATATTATGTTTGTAAAGCAATTCAGAGCTTCTTTACCCATAATTGGATTCTTCCTGTTCAAACACCTTAACTATGGTTACAAAAAGAGGACAACATGGTGACAAAAAGAGGACACTCCATATGGTCTATTATGTTTCTTCTGTAGTATGGCATCATTTAAGGGTTTTATTTTCCATATCATTTTGTTATTTGTAATTTGAAATTTGTACAGGAGGCCTCCAAAGAAAATTCATTCTTGAAAAGCATTTGAAGAGCATTTGGCCAGTCAAATGGTAATTCCCGATCTAAATAAAGGTTACTTCATATCCATTCCTCATCGAACTATTAAGTTTGATTGTAAATTATCAAGAAATTATGTTAATGGTCTGATGCTTCCTCTTCTACTATATGGTGCTATTTTTTTCTCATGGTTTGATGAAAGTAAAGGTAGGTTTATATAAATTTTTATTCATTTAATAGCGATGGCGAGCAGGTCTGTGATCTTTACACTGATGGCGAATAGGTTTGTGATCTTTACAGTGATGAAGAGAAGGTCAATTTATATTTCAATTTGGTTATAGATTTATGTTTCGTTGGGAAAACACATTTGTCAATGAAACCAATTGTGCAAATCTCTAATACTTCAGTGGGATCCAGAATGTCGGGACAGGGGTTGTGGGGATCCAAAATGTCGGGACAACCAGGATCCAGAATACTGGGACATAGATGACATTGGGGATCCGCCAACAGTATAGCTGCAGTTGGATTTACTCGGGTCTATTAATTTCCGTTAAATTAAACTCTCCATCACCAACTTCAACCTTTCTTTTGTTCACATGGGAGTTAACTATTCTACAGAATATGAGAAGGAGAACACTAGATGCATTTTTGTGTTGTTTGTAATTTGAGTGTACTAGGTAGGAACCTTTGTATACCTTTGTATGAAGGTTTACAAAGGGAGTTACCTCTTTAAATATTACTATTCCTTTGTATGTAGGTTTAAACAATATGTTTATATCAAGGTGCTTATTTTTTATCCAATATATTTACATTGTTTCATTAATAGGTTAACTGCAACTTTGAGGTGCTAAGTTACAAGAGAAACCTAATTTGAGTAAAGCTCCACAAGAATAGATAATAGACATCAATTGGTTATAGATTTATAACTATACAGTTTCTTATACTGATGGCAATGAAAGTAACTTATTTAATATCTTCCATCCCTTTTCTTTCTGATACAATGATGAAATTACTTACTTTCTACGAAAGTGTGTGGCTTCATTTTGAACCTGTAGCCTCGACATTCAAAATGACCTTAAATTTGAGTGTTTGAACTGAATAAACACAATTTCGTATGTATCTTGTTTTACAGATAGACATTCATGAAATTTACTGGCTCAATCAGCTTCAATGCGATTGCCCGGTGAGATTTATTGTGACTGGTGTTAGATATATGTTTAATTTTATAGTAACCTCATTTTATATTAAGTATTTAAGTTTGAACTTATGGTTTTAATCTATAATAAAACATATACCGATTTGTGTTTTTCTTTAAGGTTTGCTCAAGTGGAATTTTTTCATATCCATTTTATAGATTCGATAAGCTTTAGTCACTAATAGAAGTTATATATACAAGGGCAACACCATTAAATAGGATGGATAGTCCTATAAACTGAAAATTCTCCCTAAATGTTAATTTTTTTTAATGTGATTTTTGTTATATAAAAAAAAATTATTTAAATTTTACATGACTTAATACTTTAGAAAATTATCATCGTGCCTTTAGGCACGGGCATACCCTAGTGTATATATATCTATATATATATATATGCTTGTTATTAATTCTATTGTGTGTATTTAGTAGATACGAAAACACTAGTATTTGAAGTAATCTTAGTGGGAAAAAGATTAACTATAAGAATAATGAATACATAGTTGCGATTAGTTAAATAAGTAAATAAAAAAATTATAACGTAATTAAAAAAAGTAAACTGTCGGATTACTTACAATCGTGGATGCGACAATCGGGTACACCTCCTTATCCTTCCCCTTCTTCGTTTGAATAGCCACATAAGCATCGAGCCTATTTGGCCTACCTCCAGGGACACTCCTCGTCCCTTGAAATAAAATAATGCAAAATTAGTATCAGGCCCGCAAAGTAAAATAATGCAGAATAACATATTTCTGTAATTATAGAAAAATAAAATCGTACCATCATCCTATGGTCCACCTCGGCGTAAGACGTCCGGCCGGAGTAGTGCACGTCCGTCGTTTTTGCCCAATTTTCACTCCCCGATTGGCAAGATGCCAATTATCGCTCCCCGATCTCATTGTTAATGAACTTTTGCCATTGTGCCAATGAGATCGGTTCCTTCGGCGGGACGGACACACGCATTTGGATAATGGAGTCTCGGGTCTTTTCAAAGTACCAGGCCAGCAAATTTTTCTTCCATGTCTTGTGTTGCTTCCTCAACTGCTCCAAGACGAAATCGCGTAGTTCTGGCACCAGACTGGATTGTTCTTGCCCAACAAGTACAATGTTAGCTGCGAATAAATATATATATGAATTGAAATTGAAATTGAAATTGAAATTGAAATTGAAATTGAAATTGAAATTGAAATTGAAATTGAAATTGAAATTGAAATTGAAATTGAAATTGAAATTGAAATTGAAATTGAAATATTCATATTCATATTCATATAAATACATTACCCGTAGGCGACGAGGGCTCCTTGGCCCCTAGGCTCCCCAAATGGGGAAAATAGGGGATGGCCGTCGAGAACAAGACGAGGATATTAGCGAGATCCCTCGATGGTAAAGATGATCATCGTCCAGGGGTACACTAGTTGGAGGGAGGTGCCAAATGAGATCGAGGGATCTTGCTAATATCTCCGTCTTGTTCTGGACGGCCATCCCGAATTTTCCCCATTTGAGGAGCCTAGGGGCCAAGGAGCTCTCGTCGCCTCTACTACCACCGAGCCCAGACGACATCATCATAATCAGCATCATCATCCTCTCCTTAATACCCAAAGGAGACATTTTCTATAAAAAAAAATGTTTTTATTAGTACAAATCCAAATGAATTAGAGGAAGACATGCTAATATGTACAATTGCTACAAATCCAAATGAATTATTACTGTTTAACACCTCAATTCTAAATTCCAAAACAACAATATCTAACTCATAATATGTATAATTACTAAAAATCCAAAACATCCTAACCCCACCCCTACTGCCACACACACGCAAACTACACACACATTGCCCCCCCCCCCCCCCCCACATACATATACAGAGGAAAGAGATAAAGATAAAAAAGAGTGAAAATGATAAAGTGAAAATTAATTAAAAGAATTAAAAATGGATTGATAAAGTACAAATTGAAATATTTATTACAAATTAAAAAATGGTTTCAAATTCAGATTATCATAAAAACTGGATTGATATTCGGTAGGAGCAGCCAAGCCATCCACACTAATATTTAGACGCTTTGGCGCATGTAGGACAATTGACCACGACTCCTTGTTGATATACTCTGAGTAGAACACTTGGTTGACCTTTTGAAATGCACTAGCAAACGGCTCATAGCTCACATGGTCGTTTCTCTTCAACTTGGGCAAGTCAACCATAATCAAATTGGTGCCAGGATCAACTTTACAAGCATTTTTATCCTCAAATCTTACACAGTCACAGTAAAATAAAACCTCTTTGATTCTTATATAATCCGATTCAAATATATTTCAAATTACACCATAGTAAGTCATTTTAGCTTCAATGAGATTTTTTTCTTTTGCGCTCGCTCGAAAGAAAGTAAGATACTTGTATGAAATGCCCGGGTTATGTACATTTCTACTTTCCTTGTACACCCTTGCACCGAATACGTAATAGTTCAATCGATACTTTTTGTACTCTTGTGCCATGAACAAGGATCCAGTGACTAGATGAGCATGCCTTGATGTCGCATCTCCCGTCTTTAAGAGCTGAGAATATCGATAAATTAATTAGGTTAGTTGTAAAGTTTTTTTTATAATGTAACGTTATATAATGGCCATTTTCATTATAATTACCTCTTGTGACAACAACAACTAAAATTCGTAATCTGATTGTATTATTGTTTTTCGTCTTTTATTGTTCTCACAGGCTTCATATTTTCTGCATATTACAAAATTATTCATGTATAAAATAATCTAAAATAATGTAAAACTTATAATAATTTAAACTTACTTTTTCCTTTCTTTGACATATTCATGTGTGTCAAATAGATAACGAGCTATTTGTTCAAGTTGCAAACTCGTTAATTTCACTTGTTTTCCCATCACATGACCACCATCATCGACGAACTCATCAATGTCATCAACGCTGGTCGAGTCAGGCATATATTCTCGAGTATAGATTCATGACTCCACGATGATGTATTCCTATGCAATTGATCCTGTAATGTATCGCGTATTCTTGATGTAATCTTAAAAAACATTCATCAATCTTTCAAACGGATACATGCACCGATATCTAACTGGACCGCAAAGAAGTTCCTCGTTGCATAGGTGTACCAACAAGTGAACACTTATGTCAAATAATGTTGGGGGAATGTACTTCTCCAACACACAAATCACTCCGGTCACCGCCAATTTTGCGGCCACTATGTGGTCTCGATTGACTACCTTCTCACACAAAAGTGAGAAGCAAATACAAATTTTCATAATAGCCCTCCGCAAATCCTTGTGCTTAGAGAAATAGTGCTTAAATAATAGAGGAACCAATTGCATGATCACATGCCAATCGTGGAACTTACACTTATGTAAATCATGAGTAGCATAATTCACAATCCTTTGCAAGTTGGAAAAAAAATTTGATGGATCCTTCAAATTATATATTGTGTCTAAAAGAACCTTCCTTTCCCCGCTCGTTAAAGTAAACGCACCAGGGGGAATTATTTCCCTTCCCCTACTATCTTCTTTCAACCATAGTTGTGGCTTAAGTTTTAATGATTTAAAGTCTTTTCGTGCATTTTTGCCATCCTTCGAATGACTCATGCTAAGGAAAGTGCCCACAATATATTCAGCGAGGTTCTTCTCTCCATGCATCACATCCAATACATGGCGCACCGGGTTATTCTTCCAATAAGGCAAGCCAAATAAAATTGACCTCCTAGACCATGCCTTTCTTGTCTCAGTTTCATTCCCACTTGGGGTCTTCTTATGCTTGGCATTCTTACCTGGCATATTAGGGCCATAATCAGAAGATTTACTTTCAATTTCTGAACCTGAAAGTTTTCTCGGCGGTAGCCTATGTTCAACCCCGCCCGATAAAAAAATAGAACCTTTCTTAAATCTGAAACTATGAGCCAGGGGTAAAAACCTCCTATGACAATCGTATATATTTTTTGAGCTAGCGTATAGATGAATAGATTTAGTCTCCTCCCCACAAATAGAACACCCCAAATAATCATGTACTACACAACCGGATAATGTCCCATAAGCTGGAAAATCATATATTGCCCACATCAACATAGCTTTCACCGTAAACCCTTATTTTGTAAAAGAGTCAAATGCTTGCACACCCTCTTCCCACAACTCATTTAATTCTTCTACCAAAAGAGCCAAGTAGACGTCGATGTCATCACTTGGGGACTTTGGCCCAGATATCAACAAAGACAATATCGAAAATTCAGGTCTCATATACTGTGAAGGAGGGAGGTTGACTGGGGCTAGGATCACTGGCCATACACTCTGATTGGTGCTTATATTAAAAAATGGATTGAAACCATCTATTGATATAGCCAAACGAATGTTGCACTTTTCTCGAGCAAAATCAGGATACTCATATTTCATCCTCCTCTAAGTGGTAGAATCAATAGGATGATGCATGATATTACCCCCTACTTCTACCCTAGCATGCCAAGTCATTGCCTCCTCTATCCATGGTAATGTAAAAAATCTCTTTAATCTAGGCCCAACGAGAAAATATTTCAACACTTTTTGAGGCACTTTTGAGCTTGTGCCTTCCTTGCTAGTAGATTGGACATATCTATGTTCATCTCATACCGGACAACGATCGAGATTTTCATACTCCTTTCGGTATAGTATGTTGTGATACACACAAGAATGAATTGATTTATACGTCATTCACAAATCTTTCAAATTGTTCTTCATAATAGCATAACTATTGGGAAGCGTATTCTCCTTGGGTAGTAAGCCCTTCATCCAATTCAGAATTCCTTTCATGCTATTGTCAGACAAATCGTATTGCGTCTTCAAATTGTGTAAAATAGCCATGACATGTAAAGTTGTTTGATCTTTCTCACAGCTAGAGTATAACTATTGGGTCGCCTTAAATTTTAAACTTTGGTAGTCATCTTCAAGGTTTATCGTGATATCTTCACTAGCACCTGAACCTTGTACATCATTAGCGACCTCATTATCCTTCGCTTCATAAACTTCCTACACATCATCAACTAAATCCTCTAACATATTATGATCTACGTCGTCCCCTTCTACATTTATCTTAATTATCCTACTTGTTGAATGTTGTTGTGAAAGTTGTTCGGGGACAAAAGGAACTTTTAATTCACCGTGAAAACTCCAAAATCAATAATTATCTTGCATACCCCATCTTAGCAAATGTAGTTCAACTGTTTTCCACTGAAACACCTTACCATTCTTACACCTAGCACATGAACATAGAAACTCTTCATCATTATGACATCTCTTTGCATATTTTACAAATTCATTAGCACCTCTGCTAAACATATCCCCCATTCAATTTGTCTCACCCATCCGCTCTTTGTATTTAGGATATCCCATCACAGATACTAAAACTAATCACTTATTAAAGGTAAGAAGCGTATATTCCTGGATTAGTGTAAACAAAACTTAGATTTATAGTATGTTTCAGTTAACTATGTCTTATTTATATTCAATTTTTAAATTTCAAATTCAAATTCAATTTATAATAGAACTTCCTATTTCCTCCATCTCCTCTAAAGGGTGAGTGGTTCTATCCCATTAAAGACCGCATATTTCTGTAATATACTTAACATCTCATGTACATTGTTACGATTTGAGAAAAACTCGACGCATATCCCCATAGTTCTCCAAGTACACAACGTAGATTGGCAAGTGTGAGTGTTATTTCAATTGGTCAATTGAAATAACACTCACACTTGTCAATCTAGTATGTACCCAGAGAACATTAGGATACGACTGCAAAACTTTCTCCAAAAGTAACAACTTTAAGCCACTAAGAATATTATTATATAGAAATTATGCAGTCCCAAACTGTCCAAACGGGATAATTCGAGAGATATCATTGAAGGGGTAATGACTCTCGAACGGGTCTAAGGGCTATTAAATGCGTACGCATACAAACTAGAAGGCTAGTATCTATGCGCACTATATGTAATTTCAAGTATGTTTCATTTAATTATCATACTATATATATATTGTTCGTGATACAAAGTAATTTTTAAAAAAAAGTTGAAAAATCCCACCCCCATATGGACAATAATCCAGCGGTCATGCCACTTCTAAAATTAACCAACCGAACATCGATTCACTATAATCCAACCGCTATAGCAACAACAAATGTGTATCTCGTACTCTTTCTAATTCATCTACTCAATTAATTAATTTCATCAATTAAACTAACAATTATTAAATTACTAATTTACAATGAGGGAAAATCCTACTTGCATATGAAAGGGGAACTTATTATTAATTTACTAAAAAAAATAATAATCAATCAATTCCTTTACAAGGGGCCCTACTTGCATATAAGGGGCAATATCTAATAAACCAATCAAAATTTAATAAAGAAAATTAACAAGCCCCAACCACCACCTCATTTCCCCCTGCCCCCCCCCCCCCCACCATAAACACATGCACACACACACACACACACACACACACACGCACGCGCACGCGCGAGCAGCCCTACCTCCTGCCCCAACCCCAACCCCAACCCCAACCCTGCCCCCGCCCCCCACTGCCACTGCCCACCACACACATGCACACACACACACATATACGCACACATGCACATACATACACACACACGCATATACACCCCTTCCCCAGCCTTGCCCCCTCCCCCCACCACACACACACACACACATTTACACACACGCACATATACACACACATATATATAAAGGGCAGAGAAACAGAGAGAGAAAACGTACCAAAATCGTAGAGGGGGAGAGAGAGAGAGCAGTCGCTTAGAGAGAGAAAGAGGGAGGGAAACCAAAACGGTGGGGAAAAAAGAGGAAAGGGTTTTTTTACTGACTAAATTATCACGGACCTGTCACGGTCTTTGACCGTGACAACTTTATAAGGTTGTCACGATCAATGACCGTGACAAGTCCATGACAAGTACAGTTGTCACAGACGACTGTGATAAGGCTAGCCGGCTGAAGGGTGCCAATTTGGCCTTTTCGTATAGTGATCTATTTCCCACATAATTGGTTTAAATAATTTTTCATCCAAATTATTTTTGTATAAAAAAATATGTGATGGTGGATCTTATTAATTAAGTAGATTTAAGAGAGTTAGTTGGAGAGAATAAATTCTAATTGAGATCCAATTTTAGTTTCCAACAACTAGAATATATAAATTTATGCCATGACATATGCTAAGTTAGAGTATATATATTAATTAAGATTTTTTGTTGTGATCGAATATTAGTGTGTTTATATAATTGCAATTGTTGTGAAGTAATTTGTGATCTTGAGAGAAATTTATATTGATTGGATATGCTTTGTGTATTTAATTTGAATTGATATTAATAAATTAATATTAAACTATTGCCATCCAAGCATTGTAGAGGAAATAATAGTTCAAACTATCTCCTTCCAAATAGTGATTGAGTTCTTCAAACAATGCTGGTTATATTGCATATTTTACAGAAAGCACAGAGTATTGTCATAATCGTGAATGTCTTTTCAAAAAAAAATTGAATGAAAACTAGTTGAAGGGTTTTATAAAAGACATATATGAATGTAAATGTGAAGATAAAAGCCTTCTTATCTTGCGTGTGATCAATCAATATATTTAAAAAAGTTTAAAGATTTTGTCCTCACATTAGTCTATTTTTAGTTTATTTGGTCAGGAGATGATTTAAAAAAGGTTCTTGTTAAAGGTCAAAAAAGTTTTTGTTGGCCTGGACCCTAAATAGTGAATGGTGAATGGAAGAGATAACCCTTATGCATTCACATTCACACTATTTGGGTCACATTATTTAGGGACAACCCTTATGCATTCCAATTTATTATACAGACTGTTCCATTTTTTGTTTATTTGTGTGTGTTTGGTAATGTGATTTAAATAAATCCACCTAAGTATTCTATCAATGAGGATTTGGTATTTCTAGTGTAAACTTGGTATTTAGTCAATATGTGATTCTTTTAAGGCACACTACCATTGTGCATGTTGTGTTAGATTCCTCTACAGTGATAATGCCAATGTGTGGTGTTTTGAGTTAAACGTGTGTTATTTGTTCATCATTGCAGAATCTGCCTTCACTTGTATGAAAAAATTTGTGGTAGAACACATGGGATGGCAATCGAAAGTCTTATTAGAAAGTTTGGGGGGGGGGGGGGTCTAAAATTCCAGTGTAATGAGACTCTTTTAATAATAAATGACCAGACTTACTCCAAACTCGTTGTCTAATGGATTGGCTTTATTGTACACGCTTTTGTGCTAGTGGAGGTGGATAGGTGGGGACGTATTGAAGAGAACGAGAAGACATCAATGATTGATCGGGTTTTGGTATATTTCTTTTCTTCATCTATTATATTTAAGAAGTTATTTCAGATTGATATTTATAAATCATTACAACTTATGCAGTCCAAATTTGACTTAGACATCTCAAATCTATAGGCTTACGAGATATTTGCATTTGTCGATGTCTTCATGTTACAGTGGGTTTCGTAATAGATTGAAGAATCATTTTTCTTAATTTTTGAATATCGAGGAAATGAAAAAAAACTAGCAATGTTAGAAAAAGATGGAGACTGGTACTTCCTTTGCTCATATTTTAATAGGTCTAGATTCAAGGTAAGAATTACAATTAGTATAGTGTTTGTTTTTAATAATTTAAATAGGAATGACAATAAATCCACCCTCTTTTATAGTCCTCCACAACGACAAGTTCTCGGATGATATAATTTTTATTCACTCTATCGCTACTGATTCAAGTAGAAATTGTGCTATCTTCAAATGTATATTTTAGTAAATTAACATAAAATAAATCATTTTATTATAGAAAGAATCTGATGCTTTCTCTAATAGTCATTTAAACCTTAAGTATGTTCATCTCCGCGGGACAAAATCTTTTGTTCAATACTTGTATGAAGATATGATAACATTTTTATATCCTTCATATTTGTGACATATTTATTTTATGTGGATACATGTACTTATTTCTGTTTATGTTTTATATGATAATAGGATGGCAACAAACTTGAACGTGGGCCAAAGGGCTAGAGTGAAATATTTGACAACAGACATTGGACTAAGGAAAAAAGGTGGATTGGCGATGAAGTTGAGTTTCACTATGTAAGTATATCACCAAAACGAAAATCTATATGTTACATATATATAGAATGGCTCCCAAGAGGATTCCTGGTTTTCAAAGTGTTGTAATATTTTAATTTAATCTAGGCCGTGAGGGATGATTAGATTATTTGAAACTTATCCTTTTGGTTAGACATAAGTACTTGTAACTTTAAAGTGATTGAATTGCATTATGATATTATTTATGTTGAAATCGGTGGAAGGGTTTTATTGATGGTTTAATTGTAGATATTGTTGCTATTGAGTTGATTTTAATGTTAAAATGTGTTGGGCTTCAAGAATAAACAAAACAAGCTCTACCAAAAGTTTTTAAAATTAACAAGTATTTTAAAAACGATTAACGCAATGATATAAAAGTTTCAATAATGTTCAAGTTGAATTTTTAAGTGAATCTATACTTATTATAACATATATTTCTTTGATTGTAGAATGAGATTCTTGAATTGGAACAAAGCTCAGAGGATTCAAATAAAGCTTCAGTTTCTGAAAAAAATATTGGGAAAGAGTTTGGGGGTATGTTAAGGGTCATGGTTTTGTTCCCCGGCCCGAGAAATCATTGAGTGTACATAATCTTGATATAAATACAAAAAAGATTAAAATGGTTATTATATATTTAAAGAACCTTGTTCAAGGTCTTATGTCGGAGGTGGATAGCATGAAGAAGGCCTTATAACCAGAGAGAGACACGCCTACTGATAAATCTTCATCCCCTTCGGATCCACTTACGCGCTAATAAAAGGTTGATTTATCTTTTATGTTTTGAAGACGAGAAAAATAACATAAACTCATTTTGGGTCTTGTGAAGTCTTTTTTTGATTGGATTTTAACTTCATTACGACATTGTGAACAATAACTCGCATATGTTTTGGATATAATGACTTTAAATATGTTCTTTAAAAAATACTATTCATAATAAGGTATTTTAAAAGTGCCTAATGTACTGGACATTATTTTACCAACCAAAATAATTTTTTTGATGAATAAATTCACACATTATTCAATAATACATTGCAACCAGAAACAACTTTTAGAAACATATTATATTAATCACAAACAATATTTCACAATGAATTTCATTCTTTTAGCAAGGATTGTGTTGGAAAAAATATTTTGTAGCCTATTTCAACTAAAAAAATAACTTATAGAAAGGAATTTTAGTCATCTGAAAATATCTTTTGCAACATAATATCTGTATGATTTGCAATGAAGTAATTGTTACAAAAGAACTATTGTTAAGGAAATGATAACTTTTTTGCATCCAAAACTATATTCTTTTGCAATGAAAACGTACATTACAAAACCTTTTTAGTAACAAAAAATAACTTTTGTCTAAGGGATTTTAGTCATCTCAAAATATGATTTGCAACATAGTATTAGTATATTTTATAATGAAACATTTATTGCAGAAGCATTTTTGTTGAGGATGTGAGAACTTTTTTGCAACCAAAATCTTATTCTTTTCCAATAAACGAATGAATGAAGATGAGGTGATTGGATGTTGTCCTTTCCATCAAATCCCTCACCCTTTTTTTCATAACATCAAATGAAATGGACATGTTACGTTGAAGCTAATCCCCTGCTAGGAGTTTTTATTTCACCTGTTCCAAATAGAAGGAGTAAAATTTGAATATCAATGGAATACAGCATATATATGAGTGGAGTGGGTCTTTCCCTATAAAAGACATTATACCCATCCTTTTATACTAGGTTCAATCAAAGAATGTGGTATATGTGGGGTCATTGAAATTAAGCTATATTAGAAGTTGGTAGAATTTTTATGACCCCATATAAGACGTTCACATTGATCCATAAGGACATGAAAATCATAGATACATTGGCAGAAGCTCATCGTTCGAATGTCGATCCAACCTTCAGACCAAATAAGAAAAAATAAGCAAGAGTTTCTCCTTAAATGAAGCCATGTTGTCCACGTTAAAGTTGGCAAGTTATTAGATACACAATTCATTTGAGAGATTACTCCTTGAATGGCTATTGAATGTCACGATTGTTAGCATACAATACCTGAAGTGTAGGCGTTGAATAAACTACTTAGGCATGAAGGAAGCATCACTAAAAGACTGTTTACCCCTTATTTTAATTGGAACTTTGGTGGATGCCATAAATGGGCATTATAAACTTTCATTCATGGATGTGTACGCCATATAAATATGATACGAATACACTTGGAAGATAGAGAAAAACACAATTCATGATTATGATAAAATTGGTTTTAAACTCATCCTCGCCAAATAATTATCCTAGGGGTAGGACGAGGTTTTTTTAGGTTAACAATAATTACGACATACGGTATATAATGGTTGAGAACCTCTATTGACGTGAATACATGAACTACGATGGTGTTTCTCTCTTTTTTTTTGTAAAACTTTGAATAATACAAATATGTCCAGCCTCAAACTTTGGCTAAGGTGAAAAAACAGAATATAAGGTCTTTGTAACGGGTAGTGATATCTTATGGAGAAACAAATTGGATCTCTAAATATTTCTTACTCACTTAGGACTCACAGCAATATGACAAGACTGAAATGTCTAAGATTGATTTCTAAAATACAATAGAAGAGTTGGTAGTGGCTCAAAATCTTTTATAAGTGAAAGATGTAATAGTTAAAACTTATCTTGATTAATAATTACTTTGATTTGATCCCTCAAAGTCTTTACCAAGCACACCCTATATATCCAAATGTTGGGTGTAGCTGGGAACTGATAGATGAGGCGTGGGCGACCACGATGAGCTTTATCACTATAGTAAAAGAGTTAATTGTTGGTGCAATAGATTTTAAGTAAGTGGTGGTGTTTTTCTATTATATTCAATGGTATTTAATGCATCGGGACAAATTACGAGTGGTGTGTGGTAGGCCTGCTAATGGACCGGGTCTGAACCCGAACCCGACCCGAATCAACGGATCTGAGAAAATTTTATAGAGCCAATTACCCGATTACCTGATTAATTAATGGACCGGATCTGGATATACATGACTCCGATTCGATAAGGACCCGACCCGAATGTGTATATATATAATATAATAAATATATATTTATATATAATATTAAGTTACAATTTATATATATAACTTACTATATATATATATATATATATATATATATATATATATATATATATATATTTACTTATATATACTAACTTATATATATATAAAAGTAAATATATATATATAAGTTAGAATATAGTAAATATATAACTTATTTATATATATATATATATAAAAGTAAATATATATATATAAGTTAGAATATAGTAAATATATATATAAGTTAGTATAGTAAGTTACAGTTATATATAAGTTAGTATATAGTATAAGTTAGTATATATAAGTTACAGTTATACATAAGTTAGTATATATATATATATAGGGAAATGATCAAGTGAAGTCCCAGTTTGAGGACCCTGAATGAGGACCATTTTTTTAAAATAGTAAAAAAAATATTTTTGGGCTGATTTTTTTTTTACGATTTTTAAACATTTCAATATGACCATAAATTTTTAATCAGCTCAAAATTATTTTTTTTGCTATTTTATAAAAGTCGGTCAAACTTCGTCAGTTTTTAAGTTGTTAAAAACTTATAAAGTTTTATCGATTTTTTTAAAATAGTAAAAAAATTCATTTTGAGTTGATTTTTTTTTATATGGCCCTACTGAAATGTTTAAAAACTATATAAAAAAAATAGTTCAAAAATATTATTTTTACTATTTTATCAAAATTGGTCCGCGCCAGCGGTATGCAAACATAGGTCCTCATGAGATTCGCTCTCTCTCTCTCTCTCTCTCTCTCTCTCTCTCTCTATATATATATATATATATATATATATATATATATATATATATATATATATATATATACTAGGGTATGCCCGTGCCTGAAGGCACGACAAAAATTTCCAAAGTACGTAGTTGCGAAATGAAAGCAATTTCGTTCCCCCAACAACAAAAAAATGCTAAGTCGTATATAATGTAAGTTACAAAGTTTTATATATAATAGATATAGTGTTGCACAATTTATAAAACAACCAATCTTATTTAAGAAAGAAAAAAATACTTCAACAATATTATTAATAATCCGCCATACACATCGTATAACACATTCAACTCAATTCGTGAAAGTAACAACAATACTTAATTCAAAAAAATTTGTTACATAACACAAATAATTGTAAAAAAAATTGAACAGATATTCCTCTATTTATAGGATTATCCTCCCTGTTTAAGAAATAAAAAAACAACACAAAAACTATATTCCACATATGACGTTTATGATTTTGAGTCGAGACATCCTGCATTATTCATTGCCTCGTATGCATATCCCGCGGTCACGGCATCATCGCCTATTACTGAAGTTATGTGATTGGCGTTATCTAACAAATCCCTCTCAACAACCATTCTTAAACCCGTCGACTTCCATACATTGGATACACCTGTCTAACATTGACATGTCAATGAAGAACAAATATGAGATCATGCGTTCATGTAATAAAATTGACACTAAACATTCATGACTTTAATCTTGCAATAAAATTCACACAAACATTCATTTTTAATGAAGTTGAAAGTATCTAAGTACACAAACTTAAATATATATCACCAACCGAACCTTTAAGTTAATGCTTTCTCAATGGTCCATGTAGTGCAGAAAACATCTAAGTGAAAATATAAAGTCACAAACAAAGTTAAACACTTATTTAGGATGTTTATCAAACACCTAACAACAAATAATGAAAAAGTAAAAGCTTACTTATCCGTCCTAGTTGGGGTAGATGTAAACACAAATAGTTAGTAAAAATTCCCCATCATCCTTTGATCCAACTAAACAAAATAACAAAGCTATCGTATCCTTAACTTCAGTTAATTGATGTAGTATTATAAAACAGAGAATCTGTATTAGGTACTGCAAAATATTTTTACTAAATTATTTGGCATGATAAAAGGGACGAAGTTTGAAAGAGAATAAATGTTGTTACAACTACTGTTACAAATATGCAACAACAAACATGCAGCAACAGCAGCATTAGAATTTGAAAAAAAGATGCAACAGCAACAGCATTAGCAAATATGCAGCAGTAGCAGCATTAGCAACAGCGGCACAACAAATATGAAGTAGCAGCAGCATTCACTGTGCTCCAAAGTATTCGATATTTGTATGGAGGACTGTAACGAAGTACCCATGCTCTAAAGTATGTATGCCTCGGGTCTTAACCTTGTGATAATAATCGTGTGCGAATTTGTAAGTCCGTGAAATGCATCCTACATCCACCAAAAAAAGGAGATAAATGAGTAAACCTCACTAAAACACATGCATTGAAGACTATAGCTCGTCAAATAACAGATAAAAATTAAAATGGATCCTATTTTCAATCAACATTAAATTTGAATCAAACAAAATCCCCAATAGCATTTCCATGATAAAAATGACACTTACATTATTTTTAATGCACAAACTTTTTTTTAAAAATTACAAAACAAATGGAACTTTATACAAATTTTATACCAAAAATTCCAATCCAAAAATAGTAACATGTAATATTTAAACCCCAAATGCATATGTACTGAGTGATTTTTAATACATAAAAATAATAAAGAAACAATAGATCTAGAACCAATAAAGGATGTGTTTGGGGACAAAATCAATCTAGTTTCAATCCCGAATGTAATAGAACCAGGAGAGAATAGGAATATACCTGGGAAATTATCCGAGGAGATTTCTCCGGTCATGCCTGGGAAAATTGAGGAGCCAATAATAGAGATGAATAATAATATGCCCGTGCCACGGGATTCTCAACTACAATCACTGATGACAACCTTATTTCTGGGACAATCTCCCCTGTCTGTCTACTTTGACTCGATGAGATTAACAATGTACATGCCCTCTAAAACTTGGCCAAACACAACATGCCTTTGATTCAGCCAAGGTGTCTTCATAGTGTATATGAAGAATTGGCTACCATTAGTATTGGGGCCTGCAATTTCCATCCTAATAACTCTAGGTACAACATGAGTCATCTTGAAATTATCATATTTAAATGTATACCCATATATGAGTTTACCACCGGTGACATATCCTTTTTTGATGTAGTGCGGAACCTTAGTAGCCAAAATCCTTCTCTCTTATGCACAGAGCACATAAATTCTCTGCTATTTAGTGAAATTCATCACCATATAATCCAGTCACAATTCTCCCGATAAGATTTCCTACACATGAAAGATAAGAGTTAATGGGTCATCAAATCTGCAATTTATACTATATAAAATATAATGGAGTCACAAATGGACCCAGAAAAGGCAATCCAATATTATTTGTTGCTTGAAACTTGCAACTTTTGAATTCTGAACAGAATGGGAAATGAACAATCTCCAAAATAAGTATACATCTTTACAATTGAAAATGTTAACCTAATAAGCCCATATATTTGATCCATTAACATAAATCAAGCCTTCCCCCACGGTATCAACCATAAAAATGATATTTGATTAAAGTCGGTCAGGTAGCTTTGCATTTCATCTTGTCGAGTGTGCGCTTCTCGATTAAAAACAATTGTGCTAAACAGCCTGAACTTCCTTCAAACAGGAAGTACGACTGATCTTAGCACTCGTGGAATCTGCAGCAGCGAAAAGAAAAATACTAATTGAAGTGATGAGCATGAAATGGAAATGGAATTTAAAATGCGTGTTTGTTAGATGTTACCGTCAGCTACGATGGAGGTTAAAACCTCATGGCTAAGGCGGACTTTGTCGATTTCGTCAACGTCAGCGGGTGGGTCAGGGGGTTTGCGTGAGGATCTCCATAAGGAAATGTTAGGATGGATTTTTGGGGTTATAAGAATTTATAATAGACTTTATGAAGACTTTATAAAGAATTGCGTGAGGATTTCTGGGAGTCGAAAGCGAGCACTGTTCCCGCAATAATGTATCCAACTTCACTCGGGTTGAGATTTGTTCTCTGTCAATGCCTGTACAAAAAAATTAGTGTGAGAAGTGAATGCTACAAATTGAATCAAACCTCTATTTTAAATCTTAATCAGACGATTAAAATTGAATCAACTTACACAGTTCAGTGAAATAGGAAATTACCCATTCATTAACAAAATAGAAGAAAAAGTTCGTTAGTTTAAGACTCCAAATACAAAAGTGTACGCCGTTGATAGGATGGAAGAATTTTAAACAAAAAAGTAAGGAAATAAAATTAGGGATACCATAATTAATTATATCTATTGATAATGTGTAAAGTACTACCCATGAAAGCCACTATTTAATAAAAAAAAAATGCATAGTTCACAAATACTATCCATATAAACTATAACAAATATGTGGATTCTAAACAATGTATAAAAACAACCGCATAACCATCAACTATATTATAAAATGCATTCTAAACAAATATTTGGCCTAATAGTCAAATGGCCGAAACACTATTCTAAACAAATCACCAACATAGTATAAAAGATTTCCATGTTACGCAGAGGCAGCAGCCATTTTTCTTTGCCACGAAGTGAATAATTAATAAAATGTATCAGTCTTCATACATTACACTAATGCGCTCCTTGTATATTACAAAATTACGCGTATATTTTCAATACATGACACTATCCAACCTCGTTCCAATACACGATTTACAGAATTGAAAAAATAAACTACAACATGACCATGGCCATTCTCGCCTGCTATTTTTTTTTACACCCAAGACACGATTTCCTCTTAAAAAGAGGACTAAAAACACAATGATGTATATCCGAGATGGGTGTCATAATTTTTTGGATTCATAAAGTGACTGGTAAATTGTAATTGAAGCGGCTAGACTTTAGAGACCTGGGTGCTAAGATATAGAAATCCCCAATCTGAAACTCTAAGAAAATGAGAATGAGTAACTGAATAAAGAAGTAGTTTTTTCCAACTGCCATCATTAGTAGATCAACACCTCCTGGATGAAATTTCATGTATGGCGCTATATATAAACATGGCCTTTAAGAACGGTCTACATGGAGCCTTCCGTTTGATGTTGCTTTACTACATTCAAAGATATAAGCCTCTTATTTGACTGTCCTTTTAATCCTGCCAAGTCAAGATGAGATCGAGTAAGCTTAAGATAATCCACTTGGCTATACACCTTCTCGGTTCTCAACACCATTCAAAGATATAAGCCTCTTATTGATACTTCTAATATCTGGAATAGCTTCCTATGCCTCAACACCATCTTCGCCAATGGTGACGGGGCGTCCCACCTTTTTTGGACATTTTTCAGTTTGGAAATTTTAGTTTTCAAAGGCCTGGAGTAGTAGACAGTTGCTGGAGGGCGGGAGTGGTAGAAAGATGAGCGAGCATGAGGGGCAGAGGGTAGAGAGAGAAATGAGTAAGCGTGAGTGCGGCTGAGGAGAGAATATAACATTGCTGAAATGGAATTTTACTTGTATGAACACCCATATTCATAACTATATGAACACCAAAAAGGTATATCAGTATAAAATTTTACCTGCAAATAAAAAATAAACACAAATGTGAGATCACATGATACCTCATGAACACAAATGAGGACACCTTTTATCCATTTCCATCCAACACATAGGATGTCACTGCTTCATATGATGTCACTGTATCAAATCAAATTCATGTGGAAAGATTGGAGCATTCTTTATGAAATTCAATAACATAAACTCACCCATAATAACCAAGACTGGAAATTCCAAACCATCACTAAATCTTCAAACAGGGATCATCCCAATATTTAAAAAACAAACCTCTTTATAAGCCGCAACCAAACGATATTTAGTGGTAGTGTGTGATAGTGACTTCAGTCTAAACCCATGTCCGTTATTACAAATATAATAGAGATACACTGTCTATTTTACCTGCTCTAAACCGTACATCGTGCCCGTCAAATCCTCTCCATAGTGAACCTATATCTGACCCTTCTAGCACACCTATACCTACAAATAAAAAATAAACACAAATGTGAGATCACATGAGACCTCATGAACACAAATTAGGACACCTTTTATCCATTTCCGTCCGACACATAGGATGTCACTGCTTCATATGATGTCACTGCATCAAATCAAATTCATGTGGAAAGATTGGAGCATTCTTTATGAAATTCAATATCATAAATTCAGCCATAATAACCGAGACTGGAAATTCCAAACCATCACTAAATCTTTAAACAGGGATCATCCCAATCTTTAAAAAATAAACCTCTTTATAAGCCGCAACCAAACGATATCAAGTGGTAGTGTGTGATAGTGACTTTACTCTAAACCCATGTCTGTTATTACAAATATAATAGAGATACACAGTCTATTTTACCTGCTCTAAACTGTACCTCATGCCCATCAAATCCTCTCCATAGTGCACCTATATCTGACCCTTCTACCACCCCTAATAGACTTATACCCAGTTTGTCCATACTGTGTACCATCCTTATAAAACAATACTCATACAATCTACATATATTAATTGTAAAATGTATTACAACTTGTTAAATGAGGGAAATCATTAAAAAACAAATGTGAGTATGATTTTAACCCAAATCTCAAAGAAATCACAAATAATCTGAACTTTTAACCCAAAGTTCATAAATTAAATCTGATCATCCACTTAATAATCCATATAATAAATCAAAGATGTGAAAAGACTTAAACCCTGAGTTTTAAAACCTTTATAGACCAAATATGAAGTTTTAGAGAGACATAGAAAAAGTACCTTTTCAACAGTGAATTTAAAACAATGGTAGATCTGCAAAAAGGAAAACAAATATGGATGTAACACAAATTAAAACGCTCTTAGTATGTATTTCAATGAGTGGAATAGAATCTATTACTAAAAAGTTTAAAAGGAAACGAAAGAAACATCCCGTAAGTCCTGACATCCTCCCATAGAGTCAAAATAAAAAAATATAGAAAACTAATATAAAAATATGGAAAGAAGGGCGTGGAATGACAACATGGCTAGTAGGACCTAATCAAAAAAATTTGACCTAAGACAATGACATCCCAACACAAACTAACGCAACCCCAAATGATAACCCAGATAAATCAAAATACTCAAATAAACCCATACATCATCCAAAATCATCCCAAAGTACCAAATCCACCCAAATAGGCCGAAAGCCCCAACATCGAAATAGGCAAATGTAAAAAGGGAATTCGATAAATTCAGAATATTAGGATAAATCAAACTCAAACCAAGTGTGTGATATCAAACCAATAAAAACGTCATCTTTGATTTGAAAATGGTGAAAAAGTGATATACACGATTTGAAATATATGAATATAGCACAATATAAATTCAAAAGGTAAAGGAATTTACCTAAAAATGGAGTTAAGAGTCTGAAGTTGAGAAGGAATTTGGATTCCTGTTGTGACCCATCCGATGCCTGCTATGACCGAGATGTGATTGCAGCGATGAGCTGCTATGCAGCCCATAATCAGCTACATCCGTAGCTGCTGAGATGAGTGTTTGTTCCAGTTATCTCTCTCACATCTGAAGCAAACGTTATTTTTGTAAGACCTGCACTTTTAATAAAATTAAAAAAGTAGTTAGGACATGAGATGTTTAACTTAATGTAACTGTTCTAAAAGAAATCAAGTAATATGTTGGACATATGTTACGACAATCAAACGAAATGTTTGTAACGTACTTGTTACGACAATCGAATGATATGTTCTTGGACATATGTTGCAGCAGCCTAGACAAATGTTATTGTGGCCTAGAAAATATCTTTTGGTAATGAAGTAGCCTGTAGCAGCAGCTTTTGAAACCGAGTGTAAAAAAATTAAGAGAGTATGGTATGACTAAAATGAGTAAGTCAAATTGAACCGAGTGTAAAAAAATTAAATGACTTTAAAGAGAGTGTTCAGTCATCCTGTAGCAGCATCTTTTGAAACCGTGGTTAGCTGTTCAGAATTTCAAACCAATCGTTAAAGGATTATACAGAGGTATTAGTTAAATAAAACCACAATGAGATGTTTAAAAGAATATTCAACATGTAATAAATATAAAACATTCAGAATATATAGCAAAATAACAAACTTGGGATCATATTGTTGGCAAAAAGAAGTTTACACGTTAGGAAAATAAAATAAAATCACCCAGAATGTAACTATCAAACAAATTGTGTAACTATCAAAAAATTGTTGTAGCATAAATAATGAAAACATTCGGTCCGTATCAAACACAATACATCAAGAAAACACAAATTGTTGACGATTGCAGTGTATAGTATAGTTGTCCTAAAGAAAATACATTTGGTAATAAGCAAAATGACAGCGTTAGAGAACATAAAGGAAGAAGAAAAGATATCAAAGAAACTAATAATTACCTCTGTTGTGGTTGTGCGGGATATGGTCAAACTACCCTTGAAAATGATTAAAGAGATGGATTAAAGAGATATATCTTCTTCGCACAATTCCTTATACTGATAATCAAAGGTAAATAACGTGGGGGTTAATTTTAATTTTGGAACATATAATTCGATTGAATTTGCTCAAATCGTTATTGACACAAACTACTTTGGAACTAAAAATATGATTAAAGTTATGATCCCACTAATGATGCCATCTACATAAGGCACGCGGATTGTTAATGTGAGCTCATGATTGGGGAAACTCAGTGGCAGGAGAAATAGAATTGGAGATGTCACCTTGAGGCAGTCGCTAGAGAATGTGGACTTGCTCACCGAGGAACTGATAGAGAGGACCGTGACCACTTTTCTGAAGCAAGTAAAAGATGGTAGTTGGACATCCGTTGGATGGCCTCAAACATATACTGACTACCTAATATCAAAACTAATGCTTACACCAGGATAATGGCAAGTGTATTTTCAAATCACCCTGATGGTAATAAGATATACATCAATTGCTATTGTCCTAGTTCGGAGAAGACAACCATGACTGATTGGTCCGGGAATATCTCACCCGAGGAAGCAGCTAAACCCGCTGTCTCGCTTGCCTTGCTTACTGACCAATATGCGAACGATAATTTCAAAAATCACATAAGTAACTGGAACTAACCATTAAAATTGTAAGAACAATCCAAACTATTTACAAAAGTGGCAAACCATTTTCATAAACGATCATACCAAATGGATTTCAAGAATTGTCTAAAATGTGCGCTATGAGTTTGAAATTAAGTGAAATAACGAAATGCACATTCCAAACTTGAACACCATACATCCAATTTATAAAAAGAAACAACAAAACGTACACCTGATCAATACCGTACTATTTTAGAAGTTTAGGAAGGAGATATTACCAAATGATTTTGATTAGAAGTCATCTCAATCAGAATATGTAGCCAAATAAGCATGGCATATTAATCTAGGTGGCCACCATCATGTTCGACTCCATATTTCACCTTATTAATACCCAATCCAATATGCTGCAACAACTATGCAAAAAACTAATTGTGCAGAAGCGGCATCGTTATCAGTATAAACCGGACAAACTTATACCCGAATAATAATAAACTCGTTCAAGTTTAGGAAATCTACGGTTAAGAACAAAAGGCATGCCCATATGTATGTGTGTGTGGGTGTGGGTGGGTGGGTGTGAGAGAGAGAGAGAGAGTTGGAGAATATAGACCAAATTCAAATGGGGCCTCTCGAATTTAGAAATAACTCCTATATACACCTACATAGACAGGAGTGTAAATTTTGTATAACTATCATATACCTCTTGGTCTTCGACATGCCTTCAGATTCAAACGTGAGACCTAGGATTTGGTGTACACACTTATGCAATAGTTGTCTACAATGTAACTAAGCCTTGTATTGTATGGAATGTATTTGAGTTCGAACTGATGCAGCACATTTGTGCTCAAGAGTTGACGCGAAATGCGTGTCATAAAAGTTAATGCCAAAGCACAGTTGTGCTCAAGAGTTTAGTGATGCAGACAACCCTGCATTCCTGTTGAGATTCCAAGACATTGGCAATAATCAATAACAACCTTAAGACCCAAATCAGTCTTTCGTATGGTCATAGTTATCACCAAACAACAATTGGTATCGACAATTTAAATAGGAACTGCCATATCTCTTAAGTCATCAAATGAAACACAACTACATTTTGAACTCCTGTTTATCGATTTGAAGCAATAAGATTATAAAAGTTCAAAAAAGTTACTAAATTTCTCCATCGTATATTGAACCCTATAATGAAATAAATATTAATTGAAACTGAAATCATATTTAAAGTTATACTATTGAGAGATATATGAAATAAATATACAAAAAGTTACTAAATCTCTCCATCGTATATGAGTTTGACCTAAAAGCAATGCCAAAACCACATTATTTTCACAGTAATAGCCAATCCATACTAAAACTTCTTGTGCAGAAGCATTTTAGGCCTTGCATAGGTCTAACAAATGTCAAAATTAAATAAGAAATTCCAAAACTAAAACTTTTTGGGGAAAATTAATTCAATTTGTGTGTGAAAGAGAGAGGGGGGGGGGGAGAGAGAGAGAGAGAGTACCTCAAAACTTGCAACTTAAAATGGGACGGATATACCCCAGATTCAACTATAATATACCCCAAAATTCTGAAAAATCTGAAATGGAAATGGCAGTGATAGAGAGTTAAAGCACAAAGATTAGTATTGCAAATGAAAACCTGATTTCTACAAAATATAAGCAAAAAACATAATCATCAAATACAAATCCAAAATCTAAATAAACTAAAGAACAATTCGAAATCCATCAAATACAAATTAGAAAATATAATCAACCAAACAGCGTACCATAATCAACCATTATACTTCTTATGGAATGAGAACCAAATTAGTACTTGAGATTTCATGAGAACCAAATTGGAGATACAAAATTAGTAGCGGAAAAAGTAAAGTACACAAATTACTCAAACACAAACATAAACAAAAAAATTAATTGCTAAAATGTATAACTCGAAGTTTAGAACAATAAATTTCAAGAAAACCTAAAATTCAATTTTAAAACCCCTAAATTTAAAGAATACCCCAAAAGCTCAGTGGGTATCCAAAAATGTAAAACAAGAGCAAGCCCAAAAATCTCCATAAAAATAAGTAAACCCTACCAATCAAATGCTTAACATGGTTTTAGATCGTTGGCACCATGGTGTATACCCTACCAATCATAGTCTCAATATACTATTGCAAGATCTTCTATACCTTTTGCAAGATAAACAAACCTGTTGCAAAACCCCAAATCCACTATATATACCTGTTGCAAGCTATATATACCTGTTGCAAAAACCCCCAAACAAAAAAATCAACTACGTTAATTCAAAAAACCCAATTGAAGTTTGAAAACAAAACAATAAACCAACTATGCGTATAACTAAAAAACTAAATGCGAATTAAAAAAAAAACAAAAATCAACCAGTTGTGTGATTGTTTGTGTATGTGCGTGTGTATGAGGGTGAGAGAGAGAGAAAGAGGCGGATGGAGATGGTGGAGGAAGTCGGGTTCGTGTATGTGAGTGTGTGAGTGTATAAGAGAGATTACCTTAGGGTTGGCAAGCTTGGATGCGGAGGCTGTAATAGATATCGAGGAAGGCAACCTAAGGAGGGTTTTCTTTGCGAGAGAACCAAAATCTGTGAGGGGGAGATAGTGAGAGAAACGGGATAGGGTTTGTGAGAGAAGTAGAGGAACATTGTTATTTTCACCAAAATACCCCCAATTTTGAATTAAATTGTAGGTTTGGGAAGTAACAAAAGAGGGGGAACCAAAAATTTGAGGGGCAAGAAGGGTATTACAGGATATAAGTTAATCTCAACCCTTCATTTCGTGTCTAGGTGGCTTCGATCTGAACCGTGAATTGTCTTCCCAACTTATGAATAGTGAAAACACCATTGCTCCTTATTATATATATATATATATATATATATATATATATATATATATATATATATATATATATATAGTAAGTTTAGTCACAGCTAATCAGGTCGGGTATTCGGGTCGGGTCTCCGGGTCCTTAACGGATCCGGGTCTGGATCCATTTTCTGAGACCCGACGGGTAATCCGGTAAGACTCGATCCGCTAAAAAAATACCTGTATCAGATCTGGATATACCCATACCCGATCCAGACCCGACCCGTTTACACCCCTAGTGTGTGGGGTTGGTAGAACAGTTTGTGCAATATTTATCAACCCGCCTAATGGTATATTAAGCTTTTCCTTAATCTTACAAGCTTTATTGATCTTGAGTATGTAGTCATGAGCTATTCAGACTACATCGATCATGTAGAAGTGACCCAAGCCCTTATAAGGTTTGTGAGAGACGAGTGAGGTTAATCATACCTTGAATTATTTTTGTTAGACCTTATCAATTATTAAGATGAGGTGAGGAACCTTAGTTTTTGAGATAATAACCTTTCAAAAACCTTTTTTTCATTAGGTTGATGTTTGTTAAGACCCTATCCTTATAACATGGATTCTCTTTCCAGTCATTGAAGTCTGCTAGCACTTTTGGGAAATTAGTGCTATCTTAAAGGAACTTTTAGAGAACCTTTTCTTGAGTTATGGGTTTTGACCTTTTACTGGAGTTGGAGGGAGAAGATATGAGGTCCCTTTATCTACATTCTAACCTTGTCTTGGTAGTTGAAGCCTCTTCTTAATGGTTGGAGGTTAAGATAACACTTGGTACCAATAGTATCCCAATATTGCTTCTTTCATAACAGGGGAGGATAATTAACCTGGCGATTTTAAAGAACATAAAAGTTAGGGAATTTTGGGAAATTTTATGTTTTTCGTATGAAATCCTTATGATTCTTTTTTAAATGAATAGGTCAGCGTGACCAGGCCTTGATGTTCTTAGATTTAATGTATGGGTTCTTAAAATTCATAGTATTCCTTTAGATTTTGGGGTCTTCGGATTTTCCATTTGATCTAAGGGTTTAGTTTCGAGTTCTTAAAGGAATTAAAAACTTCTTTAAGTTAAGGGTGAAAACTAATAATTTTAGTTTAAGGGTCCAGAGACCTCAGAACCTATTATGATCTAAGGGTGAAAACCTCATAAGTCTAGTTATGAGTCCGGGAACCTCTGAATTTATTTTTGAGCTAGGGATGAAATCACCATACCTCAATTTATGGGTTCGGGGGACTTCGAAACTTGTTTTTGCGCTAAGGGTGAAAACCTCATCACTCTCGTTAAGGTTCTGAAACCTCAATACCTGTTTTTGAGCTAAAGGTGAAAACCTCATAACTCTAGTTAGGGTTTCGGTACTTAAGAACCTTAAGTTCAAGTATCGAATCCTTGAAACTCTTTAGAGTTTTTTTACGTTATGGTTCCAAAAACCTCAAAACTTAGATTTAAGGCTCAAATCCTTGAAACTCTTTATAATTTCTTATGTTATGGGTTCGCGGACTTTAAATACTCAGACTGAAGGCTCAAATCCTTAAAAGTCTTTAAAAGTTTATAGGTTAAGTGTTCGGAGACCTTGCGACTTTGGAGTCAAGGTTCTGATTGTTAAAACTCTTTATAATTTCTTAGTTTAAGGGTTTAGGGAACTTAAAACCTTATAGACAAATCTCACAACCTTGAAACTCTTTAGAATTTTTTAGGCTGAGGGTTGAGGGACCTTATAAACCCTGGAGTCAAGGCTCGAATCCTTGAAACTCTTTATAGAAAAAGAACTTTAAACTTAGCAAGGTAGATATAATGCATATTTTTCATTCAGAGAAGTATAATTGCATTACTTATAATCATTTTTCACGTGTTAAATGTTCCACGGATGGGGGAGATTATTTTACCATTAAGGAATCATCATTCCTTCGTTGGGGTTTCTTATGGATATGGCGACCTCTCTGAGAACAAAGTACTTAACTTAGAGTTCTCTATAGTGTATTTTTTTATTTCAGTATGAGCCCCTTTTTCATATAGTCCTCCATCATTATAAGTGTTTCTTATCTATTTTTCTTTAAGTTCATCGAATGTGAGTCTGAGGCCTTTTTCTTTTTTGAAGTTTTGAACTATGCCACTTTTTGAGTGGGGACCTCTATCTTTATTGGAATTAACTGCCTCAGTTCCATATGATATGGAGAAAGGTGTATATCCTACGGAACCTCAAATCGTGTTCATGTATTCCCCTAATATGTTCGCTAGCTTGTCTTCCCATAGCCCTTTTTAATTTTTAGATTCTTCCTCATGCTTCCAAAGATGGTTCTATTAGTGACTTCCACTTGGCCATTTAATAATGCCATGGTGAAGAATAGTGGTTACTGATGTCGTAATTTGAGAAAAAATTATTAAAGATTGTATTATCGGATTTCATTCCATTATCTAAAATAATGGATTTAGGTAGGCCAAAGCAGCATATAACGTTCTTACATACGAAACTTGTCATTTTTCTTTCCATGGTTATGGTCAACGGCTCTATATCGGTCCATCTTTTGAAACAGTGTATGGCCACATTGTAAAAAATTTTTTAATCTTTGTTGAGAGATGGGGCTCCTACTAGGTCCAACCTCCATTGTGTAAAGGGAATAGACTTAACATGGAAACTATTTCCTCAACTGGTTTCTTTGGGACACTAGACAAACTCTGACAATTGTCTTATTATTGTACCAAATCTTTGGATACTTTCCTCAATTGCTTTAGAAGTAGACTTCCCTTAGTACTTTGCAGACAAAAGTCCTCGAGCTGGTGTGGGAACGACATATTACTTCATGAATATTGTAGAGGAAATATTATTCTTCCTAAGGATCCAAAAATATTTGAGGAGGATGGCTAAACAACATTTGAACAATACCCTTGATCAAGCGAGTATCATGATGTTAGGGAGTTCAAGCATTTGGCTTCTATTTTATCTTTAGGTAGCATGATACTGTTGAGGTCTTCTCTAATCAGGATAGTTTAATATGGTGACACCACCATAAATAATATCGAAGTTCGGTGATACTGAGATGGTTCAAGGTGAATAAAGGAACTTGTTTATCAACCTCTTCTAAGGAGCCTAGCCCTGTTAAGTGGTTAGCATCTAA
The DNA here is from genome assembly GCA_949130495.1 of Sambucus nigra. NCBI lineage: Eukaryota > Viridiplantae > Streptophyta > Magnoliopsida > Dipsacales > Adoxaceae > Sambucus > Sambucus nigra. Next base: position 372,710,498 of record OX422212.1, read on the forward strand.
GTTATCTTCTCTAAGGACCCATTTGTAATTAACCTATGGTTCCTAAGGATGAGCCCTCTGACGAATTCAAGGTGGATGTCCATGTTGTTTCCTTTTTACCTATATAGCTCAGTGATCTAGTTAGCCACTACTTAGGTGTCGCTGATTACCACCAACTATTATTAATTCAAGTGTATGGATAAGTCTAGACCTTATAACATAGCCTAATATTCAGCCTCGTTGATAGAATCTAGGAATTTAAAATGTGAGGAAAATGAAATTGTATTCTTTTAGGGCCATGAGATAGGGTATTGTCCAACTACCTGAGCTATTGGAGGATCCATATACGTGTAAGACCCACTCTATAATAGTAGGATATAGAGTCTAGTAGAGTGGGAGTTTGGGATCCTGATTGACATCCATATGGTTAGCTGGAGTGTGATGTTCATCATCTCTTTATAAGATGTTAAACTTATTGATGAAATTGGAGAGGAATTGTTCTTTGATGGACACTCTATGTTGATATTTGATGTAAAATTCCCCTAGTTTCCTAGGCTATTTTACTAATATTCCTTAGGTGGTAGGCCTTTGTAGAGTTTATCAGAGGAGATAATATTTCATCATATTCATAATGTGAGATTCAAAGTAGGGCCTGAGACGTCTGGCGAATATGATCAAGGATACAACTAACTCTTCTTCCTTCAGGTACCTTCCTCTAACTCTATGGAGAGCTATACTAACATAATGATACCTTATTTAACCCTTGATATATAAAAGGCTCTTAGTCCCCTCAATTGACCTCAGGCGAGAATACAAGTCCCAAGGCTAACCTCGGACTTAAGAAAGACTACTAATTGGTCCCCAAGACCTTCACTTATCTCAAGAAAAGTCCACAACCCTATAGTACACCTTAGTCACATCTTCCCCCGAGAAGGCCCAATTGTTCCAATATGTCTCTTCAACTAAGACCAGAGACAATAGCACCAGAGTTCTTCCATGTTTGATGCTTAGAGAAAACCTAAGTTTGAAGAGGAATGGCCTCCTAAGGTCAACCAACCCTCATTAGAGAGATATGTTATTGTGAAATGCCTTAAGATTAACCTACGACAGTTCTAGACCAATTGAATCTCAATAAAACTACTACAACTAGTCTGGAAGGTAGGTGAAAAGAACAACGTTGTTTCACCTACCTATCAACACTCAAGCCCACTTATAATAAAGGATCCTATCTGCATTTAATGCACTCATAAACTATGTTACACGACCTACAAAAATTTTGTCCAACACTCACCTTGCTAGAAACGTAAGACCTCAGATGCAACACAACCATGCTATGATATTCCATTCATTCTCTCTTTTAGAGTTTGCATATAACTAGGAGGTTCTTTGAATATTCAAGAGATGTTCAAATTATCATACATTTAAATAACTAAAAGACTTATCATTCATAAGTGTTTAGTCTTTGTTCTGTAATCTCTTAACTCACTGTTGTGAGCTTATATTCGTAACTTGGATAATTTCTAGTTATTTGAAATCTTATATACCATGTTGAGCCCTAAATCAATACTTAGTAACCCTTAGATAAGTCCATCGGTTACTTTTTAAGGTCCTTTGGGCTGTTGATAAAAGGCCAAAGTACCCCACACTCTCTTAACCAAAGCTCAAGAGGTATCCTAGATTGTAATAACTCTTTTATGATATAATAAATAGTACAACACCCTTTGACAGTGGACTTAGGTCCCTTAACTGAGGCCCGAATCATTTTAAACAATTGTCTTAAACTTTGACACTTCTCTCCTCTTACCCATCCGAGGTTCAGAAGAGAGAACTTCTGGGCCTGAGAACATATACAATTTCAACACCCATCAATTTGTCATCATGTGTGGGAATGACAAGATCCATTTATTCCACAAACAAACTTTCTCTTCTTCATGATGATAACTAACACTGTCTTGGCCCGTTTGTAACACCTCGTATTTTTGACGATTTAAATACTTATGTGATTAATTATTATTATGGGAAAAAGTATGCGATTAATTATTGTTATTGGATTAATTAGATTAAAATGCGAGAAATTAATTTGTTATTAATCCGGATTAAAATAATTATTAACTAGCGTGACAAGGATTAATACTTATTATTGAGAATTATCGAATATTACTGTGTGATGTGTAATATGGAATTATAACATTTGATAAATTGTCGTAAGTGAGAAATACGGCAGTTTGGTAATTTAAGTTTGACACGCGTGTGAGTCGTATCGGGACTAATTGAATAAATTAAAAAGAGAATTTATTTTTATTAACTCATATGGTCATTTTGAGTTCTCCGTTAAGTCCGGGAGAGTCGAGATAGTCAAAATAGTATACTCGGGTGTTTAGTTTGGGTCCCGGGGCAATTTTAGGCCTAATCGGCGTTCCGAGATGGCATTTTAGTAAATTGTATTTTTGGGTTTAATTAATGGAAGAAAATTGGGAGACATTTTATCAGCCAAGAAAAGTCTTTTAGGGCTGTGAGACACGGGAAGGAAAGAACGGCCATAGAGGGTGTGAGGGAGAACCAAACTCCAAGAGGGAAGACCAAATTATCCTCACCTTGGACAACTGTGACCACCAACGTGTAGATCGAGAAGAGAGGAACACGTATATACTAACATCACCAATGGATCAGACCGTCACATTCGAGGCAAGTGTTTATTACTTGTTTTCTTTTAGTAATAATCATGCTCATGTTAGTGTGGGTGAAATTAATCATGATTTACATGTTAATTGGGTGAAAATTGGAGATTTAAATTATGATTAAGGACTGGGTTAATTAGCGGTTGGAATTCCTTCATGTATGTAGATGATTAATCACGAAATTGAATTAAATATTGATGAACGAATCTGAATTGATTAGGTTCTTTAGTTGAAAGTTTGGAAACTAAGATTCATATGAACTAATTTGGGGATTTAATATAATTATGAGAATTGATGACGAATTAATGACCCTCGGATGACAGGAATGTTATATAAACTGCTATGGATTAATTGGAATTGATGATGAGATGTTGGGTGATAAAATCTTAGAGGTTTTTAGGATAAAATATGGTGAAAAACGCTGAAAATCTGGGCAAGAAGACGAATAGGGACATCTCGCGCGATCTCGCGCGAAGTCGTTCGCATGAGATAGGGATCTCGTGCGAAGTAGTTCGAACAACAAGTGGAAGTTGTTCGCACGACATCTCATTCTACTTTAAGATTGATCGATTTCCGGTTCAAGCGACAACTCATCTAGTTCGAGCGACAGAGAAAATTTTTGGGGATTTTCTTTGAGTCCAAATTTGGGTTTACCGGTTTCTTGGAGTGAGAGAAAGTGTCCGATAATAAACTTAAGAAAGAAAGGATTTCGAGAAAAGTATGTGAGGCTTAATACTTTAATTATTTCGGTATAGATAGTATGTACCTTGGATATTACGAGAGAGATAGTAATCTAAATATTTATACTATACGTAGTGATGAGATTAAAATACATAAGAGGAGTGTATATGTAGGTTGGGGAAATACCTATAAATTTTAATAGGACGTGTGTATGCCTATTATGCGAAATTATTGCAAAGAGCACTAATGGTTAATCTTTTATCAACTAAGATTATTTCATTTCTCATTTCCATTTTATCTACTATTCTCATAAAGTAGAAAGTTACCCAAGTACACTCATACATATATATAGTCTCATCATTCCTATATATATATACACTAATGCTGCACCCTTAGGTTAACACCACTTGGTGCAATGTAATGATTATTATAGGTATTTCCCCAACCTACTGTGTGAAATTAGTAAACTTAGTAATAATAATAATCATTACATTGCACCAAGTGGTGTTAACCTAAGGGTGCAGGATTAGTGTATATATATAGGGATGATGAGACTATATTTATATATGAGTGTACTTGGGTAACTTTCTACTTTATGAGAATAGTAGATAAAATGGAAATGAGAAATGAAATAATCTTAGTTGATAAAAGATTAACCATTCAAACGGTGAATAATGAAATTTAGTATGTGAAATAAACTATCTGAATAGCGTATTGTATGGGCGATACGGGAATATTACTAGTGAGCATAGTTAGTATTAGTATGGTTTCTGACTAGTTAGACTGGGAGATATAACTAGGGGGAGATTATATGTACGTTAGGCGTGCACAATATATAAGAGGTGAGAAACTCATGTGAATGTTTGATAACTAACATGCGTATAAGACTTGTTTGAAGAACCAGTTTTAAATACTTTCTAAATCAATTTTACACCTCGGGATCTGACCCATTTCTTCTATGTCTTCTCTCTTTTGCTATATATATATATATATATATATATATATATATATATATATATATATATATATATATATATATAGTGTGTGTGTGTGTGTGTGTGTGTATGTATTATCACAGGTGCCTGGCCATAGGGACACCGATTCTAGATACTTGGATGGTTTGACGAGCTGCAGTCGTTGTGGAAGTTGCGGGTCATTGAGATTAGACGCTTCTCTCATTATATTTAGTTCCTAGTTTAGATGCTTCAGTTCGGGCATGTGTCGCCCATCCTTATTAGAGAGATTGTACTCAGTTCTTTTGTAGTTATTTTCTGTTGGATTGCATATTTATTTTTGTTTTGTTCATGACTTTGAACTGGAAGGTTTTATCCAGTCTTAATTATTCAGTATTTAATTCAATCAGCATTCATTTATTGTGTGTGGTTTATAATTCATTGTTCAGAAATTAATTGAATTAAATTGGTAAATGTTTTGACACTAGCTTAATTAAATGTTCAGGAATTAATTGGATTTAAGTTTTCGACAGTGATGCTAAGAATGACCCAATTGAACATTCTTCTATAAATTTTATAAAGGACTGATCACTCGATATTTAATTGGGAGGGGTGTCAAAGGAGGTAGCGGAGCATCAGGTTCTAGTGTCCTTAGGATCTGTGCGGCTTATTACGTTTCAGCGCATCATTCTTTGATGTAGAGCCTTATGATAGGATTGGTGTGTTACCTTCCGTATGTAACTTATGGTCTCCTGCTACGAATTATAATGGATGTGACTCATTATACGAAATTATGTGTGATTCGAACACCGAACATTTTAGGACGACCAGCGAGGACCGTAAGAAGAACTGCGGGAGAAGAAGGTCAATATAAGACATAGAGTAATCGGGACAAAAATCACCATGAGGATTACTTAAGTAAGAGATAGTTAAATCGTCACTCGGGAACTGTGAGTTCCCAGGACACAGTCGTAAATAACGGTGGAGTGATTTCAGGACCACCGCACATAGTCGATAAAGGGGAAATCAGAGGGACTCTTTTGAAAACCCATCGGTGAAGATGCGAAGAAGAAAACAAGAAAATCTAACAAACCAACGAAAGTAGAAAATCCGAAGGCAATGGTGTAGAGTAAAGTGTGACGACACTTAGAATGAAAATTGGAGTTAAAAGCTATTGCTCTTAGGAGAATCATGTAGTTATTAGAGGCAATCACCATATATGAAGAAGTGTTTTTGAAATATAGAGAGAAATTTAGGTACGATTTAACCGTGAGGTCTTCCATTCGATGTGGTAATAAAATGCGAGTGAAATTTTGATGTTTAGTAATGGGTAAGATAGAAACCGATCATAAGTGAAAGGTTAAATTGCATAATGAACTTCGTACCTGGCAGAGGGGTATATATTATCCAAAGGGTCTATAGTTGACAAAGAACCCGTGAGTAGAACACAAGCATAAATGAGAAATCCAGCTAGGATGACTAATATTGATGTCATCAAGATTATACGGTGACTAGTTCTTATGTTCTTTCCAAAATAAGCAAGCCAGAAAGTTAGAGAATCTGGCCGAAAAGAAAAACTGAACTTAACGATGTTAGTGAAACCCCACATGAGAGTATACCCAATAGGGAACACGGTTAGATGATTTTAAGTTGATTAACTTCCTACAAAGTGACGATGCATTCAATCAGGTCCGTAGAGGCCAGCCACAGTTCCGAAAGGCAAGTGTAGCCAACAAGTTAAGACTACTCGGTCCGAGAGAAGGACATTCCCAAAATGGTCAGTGGGACCAGTGACAGGGAAATGGTTCGTGAAGTTTTCCTCATATGAAGGAAGTATAAATACAAGTATTGAAGGTGTCCACAATTGAGAAGTGAGACCGAAGAGATTAGAAATGGTAATCCATGCCAGTTAGGCATAACAACTGGGGGAGCGAGACTTCCAGTGAAAGAATTTGGGGTTAAGAGAATGAGGTCCAGGAAATTTATAACTCGAGAGTGATGGGTTCCGGCTGGACCAGTTGAGTCCTCGTTAATAGTAGCATATAGTATGTCAAGGTCTACGGGGCTCGGGATGTAAACTGGAGTTCAATAAAGCTATAATGGAGGCCTAGAGAGTTTGGGCCAACGTTTTAATAATGGGTGCGAAACCCACATGATGGAAGGGCAAATTATCACCACCTTGCACAACCACCACCCCCAACGCGTAGAGTGAGAAGAGAGGAATGCGTATATACCAACATCACAAACGGATCAGACCGGCATATTCGAGGCCTAGAGAGTTTGGGCCAACATTTCAATAATGGGCGCGAAACCCACTGGGGTGGGGCCTGCTGTAATCATAATTGGTCCCCCACCTCTATCTCTCAAGTAGGACAACAACAAAGTTTATCGTTCCATACTTCTACTGGCACTCTCCCTGAACATGAAATGAAAGGAGTTATTTGGACACAAACTCCACTAGTGGAAGGTACTGCTCCCGTCCTCCTCTAAGATCTCCGACTCCACATAAATTTTTCTCTCCCGTATCCGATTAGACCGCTTGTCCTGCCCATCCCTCTGTGGGTATTAGGTTGTACTCAATCACATTTTAGTACCTATAATCTTACCATCTTAGCTACATGAGAAGATCCTTGCGGATACTCTTCCATTCTCTAGTGTAAGGAGCCCCTACTGGTTTCGAATTATCCGCCCTTTTTTTAACAGTTAGCTGACCCACTGCAAGACTAACTTTGAAAATTACTCTACATTAAACCCGTTACCACTGTTATTTGTATTCTGATACATTTTATACTCTCTTGAATGTACTTCTAATCGTGATACGTGTGAATTTGTCGTATCGTGTGACACAAGTCTCTTTTCCCACTCAAAAATATCAGTTTATTTTGGAACATAAGTCTCTAACAAACCTTACAGAGTAATCTTCGGCTTACCCGACTATATGTTATCGAATTCACAAGATATCATAATCCACCGTTTGATTCAATCCCCTAGGGTTCCCATACACCCTAAGCTTCGCGCATCATTATACAAATAACATAAAATTTTCTTACTTCAATTCTTGCACACTCGGTATGCTGATGTGGTAGGGGTGCACTCAACCACCCCACTAGTCAAAACTTAATCAATTCTTCAATGGTATCATTTCTATATTCATAATGATACTAAGACTAGACGACTCTATTGGCCTTAAGTCATAAAAGAATTATCAACTCTCAATTATATTCTCATATAGGTACAATAACCAACATACAAAACTTATTTACTATCGACCAAACTTCTCTCCAACTCCCGATGTTCGCTAGTTTCATGCGTGGGATGTCTCGCAAGGCAAAATCCAAACAAGGAACCCCCCCGATACACTACTATCTAACCTAGCCGGTTGTCGAGGTCCGTAAGGCCTTCAGTACATACTATGTACTCTCCTATAATCTACGTATTGTGACACAAAAGTCTACTCGTCCACTCTCATGTCCCTAAAAATGTAACATGAAGCATAGCGCCCTTACTAACCCAAGTACTCAGCGCAATAAATATAACGAGTTCTATCTCTCTGCTTGAAGAAGAACAAAATGAAACCTGACTCTCCTCTTTAAAATAAATTCCTACGCACTGGAATCACCTATAACTAGACGACATACTCGCTGAGGTCTATAACACCATGAAAATTTTCATATATTCATATATCTGGGCCCAACCCTATTTCAGGTGGCGCCGCACAAAATAAAGATTTCTCCTCCCAGAGTATCCGGCAGGATAGTCATATCACTACATTTGTACTATCGTTTATCCATACAGTAATTAATCACTAAACATTACCATAATATACTCTACTAAAGCTGACTCAATTCAGTAGTAAATTATAACAACAAAACATATTCTTAGGGTCCACCCGATTCACTCACGGGAAATCATCAAAATGCCCTGCTAACAACGAGAATTACGTTTGTAACAAAACTGTTAAAACTAACATTCCCACTAAACTCGAACCGCATGCGAAGTTTAGGGTTTCCAATTTACATAAAAGTTGTGGCACACCCATGTCACTAGAATCTATCCTTTACTCACAAGGAAGAAGCAAAACCTCACCAGTCTCGCCAAATCACAGGGTCTCATCACGTGGCTTTCATCACGACCCATGAACATCTGCAATCATCATACATCCTAGGATTTCATCATATAATTGTCCTCTCTCATCATGGATTATTTATTCCATCATGTGGGTTTCGCGCCCATTATAGAAACGTTGGCCCAAACTCTCTAGGCCTCAATTATAGCTTTATTGAACTCCCGTTTACATGCCGGGCCCCGTAGACCCTGACATACTATATGATAATATTAACGAGGACTCTACTGGTCCAGTCTGAACCCATTACTCTTAAGTTATAAATTTCCTGGGCCTAATTCTCTTGACCCTAAATTCTTTCGCTGGAAGTCTCGCTCCCCCAATTTTTATTCCTAACTGGAATGGTTTACCATTTCTAATCTCTTCGGTCTCACTTCTCAATTATGGAAACCTTCAATACTTGTAGTTCTACTTATTTCATATAAGGAAAACTTCACGAATCATTTCCCCATCACTGGTCCCACTGACCATTTTGGGAATGTCCTTCTCTCGGATCGAGTAGTCTTAACTTGCTGGATACACTTGCCTTTTGGAACTATGGTTGGCCTCCACGGCTCTGATTGACTTCATCGTCACTTTGTAGAAATTTAATCAACTTAAAATCATCTAACCATGTTCCCTATTGGGTATACTCTCATATGGGGTTTCACTAACACCGTTAAGTTCAATTTTTCTTTTCGTCCAGATTCTTTAACCTTTCTGGATTGCTTCTTCTGGAAAGAATGTAAGGACTAGTCACCGTATAACCTTGATGACATCAACATTAGTCATCCTAGTTGGATTTCTCATTTATGCTTGTGTTCTACTCACGGGTTCTTTATCAACTATAGACCCTTTGGATAATTTATACCCCTCTGCCAGGTATGAAGTTCATTATGCAATTTAACCTTTCTCTCATGATCTGTTTCTATCTTACCCATTGCTAAACATCAAAATTTCACTCGCATTTTGTTACCACATCGAATGGAAGACCTCTCGGTCAAATTGTACCCAAATTTCTCTCTAAATTTTAAACACACTTCTTCATATATGGTGATTGCCTCAAATAACTACATGATTCTCCTAAGAGCTATAGCTTTTAACTCCAATTTGCATTCTGAGTGTCTTCACACCCCACTCTACACCACTGCCTTCGGATTTTCTACTTTCGCTGGTCTGTTACATTTTCTCATTTTCTTCACCGCGTCTTCACCGATGGGTTTTCAAAAGAATCCCTCTGGTTTCCCCTTTATCGACTATGCTAGGTGGTCCTGAAATTACTCCACCATTATCTACGACTGTGTCCTGGGAACTCACAGTTCTCGAGTGACAATTTTACTATCTCGTCGGTGAAGAATCGATATTATCGTATATATTGTGTGTGAAATATATATTGCATAGCCAATTTACTTGTATGAACGACATGAGATGAAGTCGTATGTATACGAAAAGAGGATAAAACTACTAAGGTGCAAATAGTAGAAGGCTAGATATTAAATATCTAAAATAAAGTTTATGTAGTGAAACTTAAGCAGGAAGGCTTGGGAAAGAGCCTATATGATAGGGTAACCTGGAGTTTAAAACAAACACATGTGAAGTGTTCATTATTAAGGGTATTCGATAGCGTACTATATGGGTGGTACGGAGTAGCTTACTTGTGAGCGCAAGGATGCGGTGCGCAATATTTTTACAGCGTTGTCTATATCGGGTAGACTTTTTCTTAATTTCGGGATGAAATTCCGTTGTAAGGGGGAAGTATAAAATACCTTGTATTTTTGACGATTTAAATAATTATGTGATTAATTATTATTATGGGAAAAAGTATGCGATTAATTATTGTTATTGGATTAATTAGATTAAAATGCGAGAAATTAATTTGTTATTAATCCGGATTAAAATAATTATTAACTAGCGTGACAAGGATTAATACTTATTGTTGAGAATTATCGAATATTACTGTGTGATATGTAATATGGAATTATAACATTTGATAAATTGTCGTAAGTGAGAAATACGACAGTTTGGTAATTTAAGTTTGACACGCGTATGAGTCGTATCGGGACTAATTGAATAGATTAAAAAGAGAATTTATTTTTATTAACTCATATGGTCATTTCGAGTGCGTCGTTGAGTCTGGGAGAGTCGATATATTCAAAATAGTATACCCCGGTGTTTAGTTTGGGCCCCGGGACAATTTTAGGCCTAACCGGCATCCCGATTGGGCATTTTGGTAAATTGTATTTTTTGGTTTAATTAATGGACGAAAATTGGGAGTTATTTTATCAGCCAAGAAAATTCTTTTAGGGTTGTGAGACACTAAAAGGAAATAACGTCCATAGAGGGTGTGAGGGAGAACCGAACTCCAAGAGGGAAGGTCAAATTATCCTCACCATGCACAACTGTGACCACCAACGCGTAGATCGAGAAGAGAAGAACGCGTATATACCAACATCACCAACGGATCAGACCGTCACATTCGAGGCAAGTGTTTATTACTTGATTTCTTTTAGCAATAATCATGCTCATGTTAGTGTAGGTGAAATTAATCATGATTTATATGTTAATTAGGTGAAAATTGGAGATTTAAATTATGATTAAGGACTGAGTTTATTACTGGTTGGAATTCCTTCATGTATGTAGAGTATTAATCATGAAATTGAATTACATATTGATGAAAGAGTCTGAATTGATTAGGTTCTTTAATTGAAATTTTGGAAACTAGGGTTCATATGAACTAATTTGGGGATTTAATATAATTATGAGAATTGATGACGAATTAATGACCCTAGGATGATAGGAATGTTATGTAAACTGCTATGGCTTAATTGGGATTGATGATGAGGTGTTGGGCGATAAAATCTTAGAGGTTTTTAGTTTAAAAAATGGTGAAAAACGCTGAAAATCTGGGCAAGAAGACGAACATGGACATCTCGCGCGATCTCACGCGAAGTTGTTCACGCGAGATAGGAATCTCGGGCGAAGTCGTTCGAACGACACCTAGAAGTCGTTCACGCAACATCTCATTCTAGTTCGAGTGAGATCGATTTTTGGTTCAAGCGACAACTCATCTGGTTCGAGCGGCAGAGGAAATTTTTGGGCATTTTCTTTGAGTCCAAATTTGGGTTTATCGATTTCTTGGAGTGAGAGAAAGTGCTCGATAATAAACTTAAGCAAGAAAGGATTTCGAGATAAGTATGTGAGGCTGAATACTTTAATTATTTCGGTATAGAGATAATGTACCTTGGAGATTATGAGAGAGATAGTAATCTAAATATTTATACTATACGTAGTGATTAGATTAAAATACGTATGAGGAGTGTATATGTAGGTTGGGGAAATACCTATAAATTTTAATAGGACATGCATATGCCTATTATGCGATATTATTTCTAAGAGCACTAATGGGTGATAACCCGGGGGTGCAAGAATCTTATAGTTAAGCACACTAATGAGTGATAATTCGGGGGTGCAGAGACTCTATTGTTAAGTTTACTAATGTGTGCTAATCCAGGGGTACAAGGATGATATATTTAGGTGCATTAATGGGTGTTAACCCGAGGATGCAGGATTCTCTTGATAGGCGCACTAATGGGTAATAACCCGAGGGTGCTGGATTATTATTGATAGGTGCGTTAATGGGTGCTAACCCAGGGATGCAGGATTTTCTTGATAGGTGCACTAATGGGTCTTAGCCCAGGGGTGCAGGATATATATATATATATGCCCGTACCTGAAGGCACGACGATAATTTTCCAAAATGGATTGTTGGCACTATTCAAACACCCCTCTCCCATATGAGTAATACTTGCGAATACATAAGCTCAACATGAAGACATAGAGATGACAATAGTAAGCCACATAGTTGAGATTATGATAAAAACACGTTATCACAAAATCCAGGTGCTCAAGAGCTAAAAATATTAAAATCATAAATTATTTTAACCTTTATCAAAAATTAAACTATGAAAAATTATTGCTAAAGTGTCATCCTCTATGTTGCATACTGTGTCATCGTGTGTATTGCATACCTGTGCATACTGCAGAAATTATTGCTAAAGTGCAAATGTTTGAAACGTTTACCACTGTTAAGCACTTGAAAAATGTAGTGCCAAAGGCAAAAAATTTGCTAATTAGTATAATAAAAAAAATTAGTTCCAAACACACAAATACATGTTTATTCAGACAACTTTTGCATAACAATTAACATAATGATAGAATAAAACAACTTATGGTCATCGTTATGTCAAATATAAAGATTTTATATGTTGGAGATAATGATTGCAAACGGGTTTGCGGTGGTTATCGTTATGGTCATTGGTGATCTCTGCTCGCAATGGAAACGACTCTAACCCATCAAACAATCATGTTTCAAAATAAGTGAATAAATATGAGTATGGGGATATTATTGGAAAAAGAGATGGAAATGTGACTGTGTACCATCCTCGAATCTAAAGAAAAGAAGAAGGATATGAACGTACGGGCTTTTGAGATAAATTGACTTGAATCTTCAACCTTAATTACTATTGATATGTAACAAATCAGGAGAAATACGGTTATAAGGAACATCTAAACGTTATAAATTATACCCTTCTCAATGAATAGCTATCCACCTAATTGATACATCCTTCAAGAATCAAATATTGTGACCAACCTTTCAAAATCCCTCGAGATAACAGCATAATGCATTTGGTAATAAGCAACTGAAGCCCCCAAGAGCCTTAACCATATGTAAATAGCTACTTTCTCACACATTAAAAAAGCAAGAGTATGTTTTTGCTTTATGCAAATTTTCGATGATTCAAGAGAGTTGTATGGTTATGGTGCAACCAGTATATGTTTCAACAGATTTACAAATGAGAAAATTGTAACAAAATGGAACTAAAAAAGTGGAACGAAATGGCACAAAAATGTGCCAGGAGTTCATGTTTATGGTAGATCTATTTCTCTATATCCTTTTTGCTATATATAATATTATTTAAAAATAAGGAAAGTGTAATTCAATATGCGTAACACGCTGCAACATTCCTCTAGTTAGTTTCCCCAGGAATAGGACCCAACATAATATGCTCTCCTTCGAACTATCCATATAAGAAACCCGTAAATACCGGTGTTCTAAATAACGCGCCTAGGCGGCGCCAAGGCGCTCCTAGGAGCGAGGCTTTTTAGATACGCCAAGTTTTTGCCCTAGGCGTGGTCAATGATGGCTAACATTTTTTGGGATAAGGCGTGAAAAAACGCCAGTGTTTTTTTTAGTATTTTAAAAAAAATAGTATTCTAACTTACAAATATTTAGACATTTTTAAGGTATGTACCATTTTAGTATTTTTAATAGCCTTGTCATAGTCAAAAAATACTAAAATATATTAAAAAAAGGCCTAAACGCCTTTTCACGTCTTTTTACGCCTAAGGCCCGCTTAGGCTTCTAAGGCTTAAGGCTTGACCTCCATGCCTCGGTCACGCCCCGTGTTTTTTAGAGCCTTGATAAATACCAATAAAAAAATATTAAAAAATCATGATTAGCAACATCAAATAAATTGCATTATAAATAAATAGATAAATATGGATAGGTGAGACATAAGTTTTAAAAGGTAAAGTAATTCTAGTAATTTCAAATAAGAACTGATTAACTATCAGCCAATCTTAGAAATTAAAACATAATAGCTTCAAGTTAAAATGAAAGGGTAATGTAACCGAGTTCTTATGCTAAATCACACAAATACCCAATAACAGTATACTTGTCATAAAATCTGTCAAATATACCCAACTATAGACTTCCTGATCAATTATATTATTTATTTTTAGAACAATTATACTACTTTGATAAAATATAACTTTCATTACATTTTGAAAATAAATGTGTCTTCAAGCAATTTCTATATATTAAAGCATGATACACAAATATTCATATGAGTCATGTGATGTGATACACATTACAGTCATGTTAACAAAGCGTGTATTGTCGAGACAGAGTACTGCTTTGGTTGGTTTAAGATAGTGAGACAATCACTTGTAGAGCATTGCTTTGTTTGGTTTGTTCCCCCAACTTGAACATTTATATCAATTTGCTTGGACTTATTAACTGAGATATTTTTACCACAATGTTTTTTAACCCATTCTTTGGTTTGGCCTCCTTTGATCACAATCCCTTCTGCTAATTTCTTAGTTAGTTGTCCTTCAACATTTGGCTTAGGCAAGCTGCCTAAATTCCCAATTTGTAGAGTATTAATATTATTTATAACTTCATTAAACAGACTTACAGATGGGATACTGATGTTTGGTCTAACTTCACTATTCACAGCTTCTGTAGTAACTTTTACAAAGTACCAATTCCTCTATTTTTTGCCTAACCATTCCACTTCTTTGGTTATTATATGCTTCCATATTATTATCTTTCTTCCCCCATTCTGCTAAAGGTTTCGAGTCTTCTTTTATGCCCCCAAATTTCTTTGAATATAACCTGAAAGGGAAATGAATTAAACACATACACACTTATTCTCCAATTTTTTCACAATTTATATGAGAAAATTCACTTCATTTTATCAAAATCGAGGCAATCCAAGTCATCCAGCAGCATCAGTGTTATTAAGCAACATTAGAACACATTACAACAGATATGCTTCATTACAAATAAGAATTAAAAAAACACATTGCAACAGATATGCTTCATTACAAATAAGAATTAAAAAAACACGTTGCAACATATATGCTTCATTACAAACGCACGCACATAAACTATTTCTGACTTAATAATAGAGGAAGAGTTATTGAATATAAGATGAGTTGGGTGAAAAACTTAAGACCCCAAAAATTTCCATGTTATAGGTGCACGCTTGGAAACATTACAAATTAAACTTTATTGTGTTCATTTTATTTGGTTTAGGGTATATGATTTTAGGGCCTTTCACGACTTGAACTGAGTTCCAATCTAAGTGTGTTCGGTGGTTCCAAAATTTCTCATACTATGTGGGCCTCACAAAAAAATGTTAAACCCTTTTTTTAGAATTAATCATTATTCATACTGTGTAATTTTTTTCACATTGTTGTTCCGTTTGTGATATAATAACACTGAAAACATATTTGTAAATTTAGCCAAGGTAAAAAGTGAGGTAAAATCTTTTAAATTGATTGTATTAGATCTTTCACCCACCACATGCACCCACCAACTATCCTATCCCTATCTCACCTACCACCTGCACCCACTAACTATTCTATCCCTAGCCTGCTTGCTGTACCAAGCCAGCAAACCTACGCCCGAAATACACCTTTACACTCTTGAACATACCTAGTTGTTGTAGTAGCTTATATAGATATTGCTCTATATTCGGCGCAACAAAATAAAATAGCAGGGACAGTTCTCAAATTATCATTTTACAAAATATTTATTTACCATGAATGATACCTCCACCGCACTGATCAAACCCAAAGAAGCAACACAGTAGAGACACCATATACTTGACGCACCACAAAAAAATACTAATAACATTTCTCTATCTATATAAAAACTAAAATGACTGGAAAACCAAACATAAAAACATAGACATAGAGAACTGGAACACCAAAGATAAGAACAGAATGTATTCAGTGTTTTTTGTAAAAAAAAATCAAAAAGAAATATTCAGGGGAAACAATGAAAAAAGACAAAAGTGCCTTGAAAAAGAGTCATGTATATTTAAATGTACATACCCATTCAAGATAAGCTAAACAAACAAAATAAAAACCCTATATAAGAAACCAAAAAAAATAAGCAAATAATTTACAGACATCTTCCATGGGTTGTGAAAGAGATGGATTAACCTCCACAAAGTTAGAACTCTACCTTACCAAATTAGAGATACGCCAATATCTGACACTGAGCGTCTAAATGGGAGATTGAGGGAACACACACTTACGGATCTTGAACATACTTAAAAGGAGGACATTCTAAGAAGGGGGATAAACAAAAATCACAACACCTGCGATTTTTGGAAACAAAAAAGTGGAAATTATTACATTCTTGAACATACTTAGTTTTGGTCCACCGCCCACCCAACACCAACCACAAAAGTGGAAACAACAAAAAAATATACACAGAAAAACCTAAAAAACCCATAAACTAACAATATCAGAGCTTCGATTTACTCCCCCGGTCAGAAACGTAGTTGGACTTGTCTTCGGCCTGATCACGATGACCAAGTACCGATCTAAACACCGGCCAAATGTCCAGTTGGGCTGGAAACAGTGGTGAATCCCTAAGCCCCATCAGTTGTGAGGAAACAATACCCACAGATGGTAAATAGAAAATGAAAACTGTGGGGAAACAATACCAAAACAATATCGTGGGTAAATCCAAAACAATACCCACCTGTTGTGGGGAAACAATACCGACACACCTTTCGTGGTCATTTAATGGTTGAATGGAGAGAGAGAGAGAGAAATGAGAGAGCGTGTACTTTATCACATCTCTAAAGGGTGAGAGGGTGAAAATTTTTGTGAGTAGGGAAAAATCTAAAGTACCAAAATGTCTCAGTCTTCTTGTCTTCCTAAAATATCCTTTGTATTTTAATTAAAGAAAAAATTTAAAAGTAAAAATGAGGGAAAAAATAAATTTCAGTAGGGTAAAATTGTAATTATAATTAGAGTATAAAATGAGGACAAAAGAGGGGGAACTCAAATGCTTGGAGGGCAAAAGAGGTAGTTCAGGAAAAGCTTATATAGATGACATCATGAGTTAAACTTGTGACATACATAAGTTTCATATATATATATATATATATATATATATATATATATATGAACTTCTGAATATTTCTACTGTGTGAAATTAGTAGACTTGGTAATAATAATAATCATTACATTGCACCAAGTGGTGTTAACCTAAGGGTGCAGCATTAGTGTATATATATATAGGAATGATGAGACTATATATATGTATGAGTGTACTTGGGTAACTTTCTACTTTATGAGAATAGTAGATAAAATGGAAATGAGAAATGAAATAATCTTAGTAGATAAAAGATTAACCATTCAAACGGTGAATAGTGAAATTTAGTATGTGAGATAAACTATCTGAATAGCGTATTGTATGGGCGATACGGGAATACTACTAATTGGCATAGTAAGTATTAGTATGGTTTCTGACTAGTTAGACTGGGAGGTATAACTATGGGGAGATTAGATGTACGTTAGACGTGCACAATAGATGAGAGGTGAGTGTCACACCCCGCTTAATTCTGGCGTCGGCCGCCACCAAAACTAAGC
Organism: Sambucus nigra; assembly: GCA_949130495.1. NCBI lineage: Eukaryota > Viridiplantae > Streptophyta > Magnoliopsida > Dipsacales > Adoxaceae > Sambucus > Sambucus nigra. The sequence goes on from OX422212.1 coordinate 372,728,128, forward strand.
CGGGCGTGAACTAAATAAAATATCATTCTTAGCATGAGACAGATATGAGACATAAATAAATCAGTCCATGAGATAAACAATTGAGTCAATCTCAAATGATCATAAACAACTAAGCGATAAAATATCCATCACATGCTAACTCCAAAAAATCCAATCTCCAATAATGATTAAATAAAATCTGAATAATCCCAACAGAAATCCTCTAAACAACTTTGGAACCGAATGGCCCAATAAAACTTCAATGAAGTCTCATAATAAGACTGAAAAAGAAAGTCTAACTAAACTATGTCATAAAGTAAATAACTCCAGCTGCCCCTCCAATGATAACTCCGATAAACTTATGCAGCTTCCCCAAATAAAATCCTGAAAAAGATTAGTCAACGCATGGGTCAGAGCCAAAGCCCTGAGAAAGAATACACACTACTCCCCTCAAATAGGATCCTTGAATCCAGACAGTAGCATTATACGCAATAAATATCACAATAGAATATTTTAAATTAAACGGGATAATTAAACGCGATATTTATAATCTACTAACTACCCGCAAAAATCCCCATTTATAAAGGCACACCAATATGATTTTAAATTCCCAAGTTCCACGATATTAATTTAATTAAATTAAATTAACGAGCTTTTATTATAGTTCTCACTTTTTTATTAAAGTGTCACACTTCCCCTTGTCAATCGTCCTCTGACCCGTTTACTGTTGGCCCCGACACATGACAAGGTTCCCCTTGTCAATCGTCCTCTGACCCGTTTACTGTCGTCCCCGACACATGACAAGGTTCCACACACGACACGACATAAATCGTCCTCTGACCCATTTAAACTGTCGGCCCCGACACATTATGTCGCCACAAATTTTAATACCCGTTTTTATCTTAGGCATTAATTCTCAAGTTCACAATTTATAATCACCCCACCCTTTTAATCGATGTGAGATCCTCAAAATACCCCTTAGTCCCATACCTAAGGGTCCCCAAGTTATCAATACATCCTATCCTATGTATAGGAGGATTTTCTAACATAAATCTTAACTTAGTCTCGTACTTAGACTACCGTAACGACGATAAAGTAATAAAAATCAGCCCACCCTTAAGATGATAAAAACGCGATAATCTACCCTCACTAGTCCCATACCTAGAAGGCGTAAATCATCAAAAGGCATACCGACTAGTCCCATACCTATAGGCATTCTAAAATATAGGGAGAGCAATAATACCCAACAACCCGTCGTCACAAAGGCAACATCATAATACCAACAAGTGACACAAACAAGCAATAATTAATCAATATATAAAACTACGCATGATAGTCCAATTCAATTAAACCTTAATTTAATTATCACAACGTCAACAATACCCAAATAATCTCATTTAAATATTTTTTTAAAATTAAATATACCAAGTTTTCATCATATATATATCAAAAACCAAATTTTATTATCTCTACATGTATTACCTGAGTTATACGCACCCAAAAGTCAATTATTTTAAAGTTAGGATTTTTCTACATGCAACCCACACCAATAAAATCCAAAATCACTCATAAATTCTACGTACCCAAAGGGTTACGAATATTATTCACATTAAAATATTTTATAAAAACAGCCCCTTAATTAATATCCACTTTTTCTAATTAAGTTACTAATTATTTTTAAGAAAACATGTAATTAAGTGTTTAGGCGACACTTAAAACGCATAATACTAAAGGAAAAGAATAGAGTATTCATGATTGAATAAAAGTTGGTTTAGAAATCTGATCTTAAATGTGTATTCCTCTCAAAAATTTGACAAAGATTCGTTCTTGACGCGTCTTGAGAAAATCCGGTTAATCTTGACAAAACTTGAGTTGTTATGTAGAATGGGGCTAGGGTTTTGAGGTTGAAGAAGATGAAGAAGATGAGAGGATTATGATTTTTGAGAAGGCTAAAATGTGTTTTAAAAGATCTAAACTCATCACTTTATGTTTATATACCAAAAAGAATTAGAGTCCTAATCAAATACAAATACTTGAAAAAATCATTACGAACGATCAGACCGTTAGAATTAGAGTCCTAATCGCTTGAAATTTTAGTACGTTGTAGCGAACGGCGAGACAGGACTGCTGACAAAATTTCAGCTTGATCGGACGGTCGGCTTTCTAAAAATATTATTTTTACTAGAGAGTTTTATGTTCCGAGGACTCTTAGAGAGTTTTATGTTTTGAGGACTCTTCTAAATAATAAAAATTCAATTAAAACTCCATTTTAATTCCGATTTCGAAATCGTTTGAAATTCTCGCCTTTAAAAATAATAACCAACATATTTGAGCAATACAAATAATTTTATCACAAAATTTATTTTTCCTCTTTATTTCGAAAATACCCCAAAAATTACGCGGGTTGTTACACTTCCCCACTAACAATGGAATTTCGCCCTCGAAATTCGCCGAATACCTAACTCTCAAAAATCAGGCCAACAATCTCCAAAATAATCTCGTCTCCAAAATAATTTCCTCACATCTAATCTAGATGCCTAACACGAAACAATCCTCTAAACATTCTATCTCCAAAAATAAGTGCTACAAAAACGCAACTGACCCAAATAATGCTATTGAGATTTGCATTATTTGGGAAACGATCCTCTAAATAATGCTATTGAGATTTACATTATTTGATTTGAGTATTCGTAGTCGTATTGTTGCGCTTTGTTCATCGCAAACATCTTTGTTGAGCATATTCCTGTCTTATTGTGTACTTCCCCATCTTTTTCTTAGTTGGCAGGTGAGCACGGATTTGAGTGCTATGGACCAATTGGGATGATTTTAGCGTGGATTATTTGGGAAGAATTTTTAATACAAGAGATGAGAAGACTTGTATTTATTTTGATGTATAGAGCATTTGGAGATTTATTTTATTTTCGAGATAGTTAGATTATTCTAATTATTTCGAGAGATTTATTGTATTAATTTGAAGATGAGAATAGTGGTCTCTTATTTTATTGTGGGATTTAGATGCTTTATACCTTGTGATTTATGGAATTGATTTAGTTATATCGTAGTAGCGCTCCGCTCCGCTCTCCCCGGGCGGGCGGGGTGTGACAGTGAGGAACTCATGTGAGAGTTTGATAACTAACATGCGTATAAGATTTTTTTTAAGAACTAGTTTTAAATACTTGCTAAATCATTTTTACACCTCGGGCTCTGACCCGTTTCTTGTATTTCTTCTCTCTTTTGCTATATATATATATATATATATATATATATATATATATATATATATATATTAGTACAGGTGCCTAGCCACAGGAACACCGGTTCTAGATACTTGGATGGTTTATCGAGCTGCAGTTGTTGTGGAAGTTGCGGGTCATTGAGATTAGACTCTTCTCTCATTTTATTCAGTTCCTAGTTCAGATGCTTCAGTTCGGGCATGTGTCGCCCATCCTCATTAGCGGGATTGTACTCAGTTCCTTTGTAGTTCTTTTCTATTGGATTGAGTATTTATTTTGTTTTTGTTTGTGACTTTGAACTAGAAGGTTTTATCCAGTCTTAAGTATTCAGTATTTAATTCAATCAACATTCATTTATTGTGTGTGGTTTAGAATTCAATGTTCAGAAATTAATTGAATTAATTGGTTTCAAATTAAATTGGGAAATGTTTTGACACTAGCTTAATTAAATGTTAGGTAATTAATTGGATTTAAGTTTTCGATGGTGATGCTAGGAATGAACCAACCAAACATTCTGTTATAAATTTTATAGAGGACTGATCACTCGATATTTAATTGGGCGGGGTGTCACACCTTTCTTTTAAGAAATGGAAGCTAAAAAAAAGTTCTCCAAGAGTAGATGGCTGCCATTATTAGTATCATCCCGTTACCCCCAATGATAAAAGAACTAGTTTTAACATAGCATAATGATACTAGGTAAAACCATAAGCCCTAGGTGGAGGAAGAGAATGATCCAAAGGGTGTGCTTAGGTCCACCTAATGATCAATAACCCGCTTCCTATCAAGGACATGTCGTCAATCCCTAAAGATCAATCTCAAGGTGGTTCGAGGGTGACTAATCCCTAGGACAATGAGATAAAAAAGATGAAAGGACAGTTGAGAATTTCCTCAACCATTACAGGACACGATCTCCCAACACCATTGCATTAACTCTCCAAAAGACTCTTTATCCATTATCTAATGATGTTCAACATTAGGCTTTTCGCCCTAAACTGAAGATTATTATTGTTAAACCATTAGATGGATTTAAGGAATCCATTGATCATTTGGAGGGCTAAATGTCACTCATGATCCTTTAGGATAACCCATATGAGGTCATATCTAGAGCTTTTCCTACTACCTTAAGGGGAACTGTTAGGCACTGGTTTGTAAAGCTCAAGCCAGATACCATAACAAGATTCACTAATATGGAAAGATCCTTTGTCATCTAATTTACTGGGGTGAAAAGATGAGGAAGACTTCCACATCCCTTTTCCATTTTAGATAGAAGATCAGTTAGTCGCTTAGAGAATAGTCTAAGAGATTTAACTAGGAATCCCTACAATTTGATGATATGAATGAAACCATCTATGTGAGGACTTTTATTCGAGGCCTAATACCAAAAGACCTACTGAGGCCTTTCAGTAAGAAACCCTTAAAGTCCATGACTGAGCTACTGAAAAGGAATCAAATGTATATGAATGATGATGATGCAATCTCAACAAGACATGCCATAGACACCCTTCAACGGGGAAAAATGAAAGACTTCTTCTCTCGTCTTAGGGAACAGCCTAAGACCTAAGAAGCCAAGAATAATAAAGGTAGAGGTAAAAACAGTAAACCTCCATAGGCCAAGAATTTTACCCCGCTCAGAGCCACCATAGAGGAGGTTTTTGCAATAGGCGAAGATTAGGATCTCTTACCTATACCAAAGCCCATGAGAATCATTAAAGAAAAAAGAGATAAGTAGAAGTACGATCGATTTCACAGAGACATTGGTCACAACATCAACGATTTCTTTATACAAAAAGAAGCCATTAAAGGGGTAATAAAGAGGGGTTACCTTAAAGAATCTGTATCCAATGACACCGACAGAGGTCAATGTAATAATAATAATAATAAGGACGATGCCCTTGATTGATGTACAAACCATTTCTGGATGTTTTTCTAGTAGTGGAATCTCCTCCACGATAAGAAAATCCCACCTCATATGTATCTAACAAGAAGTGGTGAAAGTCAACCATGCTTCTCTCCAAATCTATCCCCCAAGGGGGTTCTAATGATGGTGTTCCCTGAAATAGAACTAAAAAAAGGTTCGTCTTCCTTATAACGAACCCTTTGTTCTCACTTAATTATGGGGAATGACAATATGAAGAGCATTTTAATTGACACTGGAATCTTTTGAAATATCTTATTCTTAGACGCCTGTGAGACTATGGGCCTTGGTGAAAAACATATGCAGCCTGTCACCACTCCTATTATCAAATTCAATAAAGAGTGGACCTATTCACTGAGATACATCACACTAACTATCACCCTTACCATTGGCTCTAAATATTACTGCACAACCATATGGAACAATGTCATCATGTTGAATCTCCCTACAATTGATAATGTGATCCTGTGCAGACCATCGCTCAACAACTTAGATGCTGTCATCTCAATATGAAGGATGATAATGAGGTTTCTGACTCCCAGGGATGTGGGAGTAGTGTTTGGAGATAAGAAAAAGGCAAATGAGTGTTATAACACTTCCATGAGAGAGAATAAGAGGTCCCTCGAGTCCTCTCAAAGATAATATGATGTCCTAGGTAGTTTAAAGAAGTTCTTAGCTAACTCATTCAAGGTTTTTCCTCCTCCATTACTAATGTATGAGCTCCCTCTAGAGATCCTAGGCACAGATTTGTTGAATGTGGATACTTTAGATCCATAAGATGAAGAGAAGGAGTGGAGGGGTGAGCTAACTAAGGCTTTGAAAATCGTGTGCATTACCTAGCCAAATAAATTCAAATTGGGGCTGGACTGAGATCCCACCTCATAGAAGAAAACATACAGTTCTTAAATAAAAAGAGACATGTTCGCTTGGAACCACTCATCTATCATCGAGTGGATCCCAAGGTTATAGTCCACCACCTCAGCGTGGATCCAAACCACAATCCAGTCTGCCAAAATAAGAGGTTTTTTTGGTCCAAAAAGGAATAATGCTGCAGCATAAGAGATTTACAAGCCCTTAACAACCAACTTCATCAAAGAGGTCAAATACCCAAAATGGATCTCAAATTTGGTACTTGTTCCCAAGTCTAATAAAAAATAAAGTATGTGTGTTAACTTCACTGACCTCAACAAGGCATGCTCTAAGGACAGTTATCCTCTACCTCATATTGACACCTTGGTGGACTTAATAGCAGTCCATGATCTCCTTTCCTTCATGAACACCCACTTCAGGTACGACTAAATCAAAATGGCCGCTGCCGATGAGGAAAAAACCTCATTCATTACAAAAAAAGGTACATGCTCTTACAAATTTATGCCTTTCATACTAAAAAAATACAGGTGCTACTTATCATAGGGTATTTAACTCAATTTTTAAGGACCTCATCAGTAATACCGTGGAGGTCTATGCTGATGAATTTTTTTGTTAAAAACTTGAAGGCTCAGAACTATGTGCAAAACCTCAAAGAGTTATTCACCATCCTTAGGAGGAACCAAATAAGCATTACATCAAAGAAATATGCTTTTGGGGTTACTAGAGGAAAGTTCTCAGGGTTCATGGTTACTAGGCAAGGAATAAAGGCCAATCCAGAGAAAATTCAAGAACTGCTAGATATGAAGTGTCCAAGGACAATCAAGAAGGTCAAGAACCTAGCTGCAAGAGTTGCTACCCTCAACCAGTTTTTCTAAAAGGCCACAAATAAGTACCTGTCCTTCTTTAAAATATTAAAGAAAGCCTACGAGTGGACTCTTGAGGCTAAAAGATCCTTCCTAAACCTAAAGAAATACTTAGGGTCCACACCCCTACTGTCCTAAATCATCACTGGTGAAGATTTGCATTTGTACCTTATCGCCTCACCAACCACTATTGGTTTGGAGCCGATTTGAGAGGAGTTTGGAGTTCAATACCTCGTCCATAACATCATTTAATCTTCGTAAGGATCCGAAAGCAATGATCCAATAATGGAGAAGCTAACCTTCTTCCTTAAAACCTTATCCAATCATTAGAGGCCTTTTTTCTAATCCCACACCATCATGGTCATGAAGGAGCTACCTTCTAATAAGTCCTCTATAATCCTGACACCTCAGGAAGGCTTGTCAAGTGGTGTGTGGAGCTGGATGAGTTTAATATTAGGTATCAACCACAAAGTGCCATCAAGGTATAAACTTTGGCTGACTTCATTGTAGCGTTCATAAACATAGAAGAAGTGGATCCCAAGAGCTCTTTGGAAGAGGTCAAAATAACGTCTAAATATCCCAAACAACCGTTGTTCCAAAAGATATACCTCATCTCTCCCATATTGATATTACTTAGGATGTGGAGATGGACTTCATTTATCAATTCTTGATGTAGTTCCTATCTATATTACTCTCTATTTCAGGTTCAAAGCCTATAATAATAAGGCAGATTATGAAGCCTTAGTGGCAGGCTTAGGCCTAGCCATCCATTTAAAAGCACAGCAGGTAAAGGCCACTAGCTACTCTCAGTTAATGGCCAACCAAGTCACTGAGGTATATGAGGATAAAGGTGATAAGATGGTAGGTTACTTGGTTATCGTGAGGCACCTCATTAAGAGGTTGCATTATGTTTTCATCAAAAAGGTCCTAAATGTAGAAAATTTAAAGGCTTACCATCTTGCATGAGTGGCATCATTAGATGAGATAGATCGCGAGGTCTTAGTTGTCATATTGGACCAACCAAGCATCACTCAGCTCTAGATTAACACTATCGAGATCGATCATACCTCAAACTAAAATACTCTTATTAAGGCCTACCTCATAAATAGGGTCTTGTCTAAAACTAAACTTCAATCCTGACGAATGAAGTCCTTAGCTTCCAGTAACTACATGAAAAATGGGGTATTCTTCCAAAATAGGTACTGCTCAGTACCTCAGTGGTGCCCTAGCCTGTCAGAAGTCGGCTATGTCCTCATATATCTCTATGAATGTGTCTATAGTGCCGAAAAATGCCCAAATATCTTCGTTTACAAGGTCCTAAGACAAGGGTATTTCAGGAAAACATTAGGAAAGGAATCCATGGACCTTGTTCAGTGTTATGACAAATTTCAAAGGTTCACTTTTATTCCAAAACAACCAACTGGGAAGATGGCTCCGAAGCTAAGTCCATGACCCTTTGATTAATAGGGTGTGGATCTGGTAGGACATATACCCCGCCTGCAAAGGTAAAAAAAAGTTATGTATTATGGTCATTGATTAATTAACCAAGTGGGTTGAAGCTAAGCCCTTAGCCACCATCACGGAGAAGAATACTACCAACTTCATTTAGAATAACATCATATGAAAGTTTGGCTTTCCCAAGGCTATCAGCTCAGGCAACCGTAAATAGTTTGACAACCTAGCCTTCAGAGAGTTCTTCTTAGACTACGACATAACCAATAAATACTCATGTTTAGGACACCCTCAGGATAACAAAAAATTTAAGGTGACCAACCGAACCATTTTTCACAATTTGAAAATAGGTGAGATAACGCTAAGGGGCTATGGACTGATAAACTTTCAAGCATGTTATGGGCCTACAGAACCACGATCAGAGGTCCAAAGGGAGAAACTCCATTTTCCCTAACCTTTATCACTGAGGAAGTGGTCCCAACAGAGGTTAGAGTGCCTACATAGATGGTAACCCATTTCTAACTAGGGGCTAATAATGAAAGTCTCAAGAGGTCTCTATATGAGATGAAGGAAAAAAGGGAAACTGCCTTGATCCGAATAACTTCATATAAGAAAAGGACAACCTTATACTTCAATAAAAAGTTCCACCACAGATAATTCAAAGTGGGGTACTTAGTATAAATATAAATCACCATCGTGACCGGGAATCTAAGTGAAGGGAAGATGGGCCCCAAATAGGAAGGCCCATATGTGGTGATCAAAATTATGAGGCCAAGTTGTTATTATCTCAAAGACATGGAGGGATATGCACTTCCTCACCCTTGGAATGTAGAACACCTCAAAACCTACTTCCAATGATGTATTTTGAAAAGAATTAAAAATAATCCATAATCTGTTACCCACGATGTCTCAATATAAGTGTTCTTTAGTAATTGCAAGGATTTAAGCCTGAACTTTGAAACCTAAGGGATAAAGACCTACACACCGAGTTAAAAGGATTCTATCCTTATCTCTAAACTTAAATTAAGCTCTAATGATACCAAAAACAGAGTTGAAAGGAATTAAATCTTGGATCTAAGTTTAAGTTAAAGTCTATGGACCCAAAACATCAACTTGCAAGGACTTCAACCTTGGTTTACGCTAATAGTCAAAGTTTTAAGGACCCAAAAAAGACTAAAATAATGTTTAAACTGACTAAGGTCCAACGAGACATAAATCGTTAGCTCAGAGTCCTTTTGCTCACTTAAAAATGTTTTGAAAAGAGACAAAGTTTCATACGAATGCAATGGCCTTAGAAAAACCTTATTTTAAAATTTAATGTGATGCTTGAATAAAAAAACTTCCCCGTTTCCAAATTTTTTGTGGAGCTAAATGTTCAAAGGCAAAAATTGTCCAAAACTTCAGTTTTTTAAAAGAGAAGGTGCAAGACCCAAGGTTTTGAGGTCTTAAGATCCATTGTTGGACTTAGATTTTAAATATCCTATGTTCATAGGTCTTATGACTCTTTATAGGACTCTAGTGTCAAAATTGTATAAGTGCATAGGTCTCATGACCCATTAGGGGGCTTAAGGTTGAAAATATTTATAAGTTCTAAGGTCTCAAAACCCTCGGCAAAACTATTTTTTCTATCCAAAATCTTTCATCCTCAGCAAAACATGTTTCAGAGGTCTTAGGACCCTTTATGGAACACATTTGAAGTCTGAATTTTAAATCTAAGGTCTTATGACCCTTAACATATTTACTTTTTGTCCTTTATTCCCAATTTTTGGGGGGATATAAGTGTTTGTACACACAAAAAAAAACATTGGGCTTCATTACTTAAAAAAGGATAAGTACCATAAGGCCCATGGTTATAAGGTCTTACGAACAATTTTAAAGCCTCAGTCTCGACTTTATAAAACTTAAAAAAGTATGGGGTAGAGGTCTTAGGACCCTTAGTCACACTTCAATAAATTTTATACTCAAGTTATTTTTCTTTACCAAGAAATATTGGGGGGATAAGGGAGTACTAACTACTAGCAGACCTCAGATAGGTAGGAATACGCAAAAATTATCTAGTAAAGCACAAAGCCAAGAAAGTATGAATTAAAGAAAAGCATTTCCATAAGTATGAAGTCAAACAAAGTAGCATAAAAATCAAAACTTCAAAAACTAAAGCAGTGGAAGTCTACATCAAAAGGCCCATGGCCTAAAGGAGTAAAAAACAAAAATTACATAAAAGCATTTTTAAGGTTTGAGATTGGTGGGGTGAATAGGAGCTTCACTTTTTTTGGGCTTGATTGGGGCTGAGAAGCGAAGGCTTTCTTCAGAGCTTATTATTCTTCTCACACCAAGGAAACTTAGGATTCATCATCATAATAACAAATGTTTCTTTTATCATCTGAGATCTCTTCACAGGACTAAGGAGCTTCAATAAATAGGCTAGAAATATCCACATCAGGAAAGAGCTCCTGAACCTTATCCCTACAAGCCTCAAACCCAGAGTTGTACTTTGGAAAGAGAAATTTCTTGAAGGGATCAAAATTAAGATAGGCATCCAGTTTGCTTTTCACAGTGGCTAGAATCTTTTCTTAAAAATCAGTATGCTTTGCCAATACCTCAATGTATTCTTTCTACAGCTCTTGACCATTGAAAGCTAAAAGGTATTTCACATCATTGAGATCTAACACCTGCTGATTCTAAAGGTTCGTATCCTTTTCGCCTCAAGAAGATTTTCTAGAGAACTCTAAAGCTTGAGGGTTTGACTTTAAAGCAACTCTACCACCACCTTGTATTCAATTTGAGCCAAAGCATGGGCCTCTTTAACCTTAGCTAAGTAATCTCGAGTATCAGACAAGAGGGAAACACTATCCCTCAGGGTTTTCTCATTGATATGTTTGTCTTGTTTCAATGAGGTGATTTTAGACCTCTGGACAACCCACTTAGTCTCTAGAGAATCCACCACTAGTCACTGGTTATTAATAATCTGATTCAGTTCCAACTAAATGAGGTCCCACTTGTCGAAAATATCTATATACTTGTCCCATCCTTTGTTTCCTTAAAAAACATCATCAGAAGATCCTCTATAAAATGTTGGTCTTACAAGAAAAGGAGAAAAGTATGAGAACAGGATGGATCAAGGCAATGTCCACTAAGGAAAATTCAAGAAAGGTGTAAAAGTACCTTGTCCAATAGGTGGATCAGTTCTTGAACATTATCAGAGAACTTTTTGCCGCTAAGCAGGGACACCACCCACTAATAAAGCTTTTGCAAAAGACCCCCAAGTTTCAATAGGAGGAACCACACCGGGATGCCTTTGACAAGCTCAAGATATTGTGCACTTCTACTCAAATGATGATTCCACAAAATAATGAAATACCTTTGCTTCTATACTTCACCTCCACTACAAGGTCCATCGGTGAATTTTTGGCACAAGAGGTTGATGGGAAGGAGATAGTTGTTTACTAGTTAATTAAAATTATACTTACTTATGAGGCAGTGTATACTAGTATAGAGATATACTTCTTGGAATTAGTTTTTATAGATCAAAAGATAATACACTACTTTTCACTGTCTATATAGTGGTAAGTTATGATCCAATCAAGTTTTTTCTAGCATGAACATTTGTAATTGAGGTGCGACAAGGTGGTTCCTAATTCTCTTTGAGTACGATCTAAAGTGTTTTATCTCTCACGCGATCAAGAACGAAGCCTATGCAAACCTTTTGGCCATTTTTTTTCCAGGTTTGTTTGAGCTATACCAGGTAATGATTTAAATACCAATGTTTGTGAGGAAGATCTGAAAGAGTGGTCTATGGAGTTTAATTGTTTATTTGCAAACGAAAAAAGGAGGGTCAAGAGTTATGTTGTTGAGAGGGAAGTAAGATATTTCTTTGTATTTTAAATTGACTTTTATTTTTCAAATAATGTGTCAGTGTAGGAGGCACCAGTTTTGGGTTTACTTGAAGCACTTCGAAGAGGCATCCGTTACCTATGTATCAAAGGGGACACCAAACTTGTGGTTAAGCAGTTGAATGGTGAATATGTGTTTAAGTACCTAAGTTTGATGCCTTACATAATGATTATCCATAGGTTGATTGGGAAATTTCACGAGGTTAAGGTGGAAAGGCATCCAATAATGATGAATCGCCGTGTTGATGCTTATGCCACAATTTCACAAAAAATGGCCATGAATGGTGAGTCTACAGCAATGGTGATCCATCGAATAACAAAACCATCATTTTTTATCCAACTCCTAACTAATAATGATGATTCAGACTGAAGGGGAGTATAAGAAAGTAGTAGGAGACAAAATATGGAAACATCAAGCTTAATGAGCTAGCACAAACTTCCTTCTTCAAGAAATTTTGTACTATAGATGTCTTGGGTCATGCTATCAAGATGTACGGGTCCAAAGGAAGAACAATAATGGTTAAAGAAGACTCACAATGGGAAATGTGAATCCAATGATATCCCTCTCTATCGAAGAATTCAAAAGGAAGGGTATTTTTTGCCAATGATAAAGCAAGATGCAATAACAATAAAAAGATAATGTGATAAGTGTCAATCTTTATTCAAATAAAATGAGTGTAATTTCATGAAAGGTCAAACATATTTAAGGCAACCCTACAGTAATTTCACCAAAGATGGAGTTATATTAAGTGAAAAAGTAAATGCCATAGCAATAAGGAGAAAGCCCCCAAGATGTTACCTGTTGGAGGAGAAGCTCTATCGAATAGGGTATTTCTATAGGCTGTTACATTGCATCATAGGGAGAAATCAAAGAAAGTCCTCAAGAATGCTCATGATCCAAATCGCATTGAAGGAGACAAGTTGTGTGATCAACTCATGACACTTGGGTATTATTAGCCAACAATGGAAAAAGATTCATCTGAGTTTGTTCGCAAATGCAATCCCTATCAACTTCATAGTAACCATATACATTCCCCATCGGTAAAACTCTACTCACTAGCAACACCCCATCCTTTTCATACTTGGGCATTTGACCTAGTAAGGAAGATCAATCCTCCCTCTGGGGGCAAAATATGGATTCTAGTGGAAACTAAGTGCTTTACGAAGTGGGCATATGCAGTACCTTTGAAAAGGGAAACATCATGCATGGTGCCGTATTTCATGCAGGAATATATCATTTTTTTGATTTAGCATTCCCAAGGTTATTCTATCAGATAATGGAACCCCATTTATCAATTAGGAAGTGGCAATGCTAACTATTAAATATTCGATCATCTACCACACTTCAATAATGACTTAACCTAAAGGCAATGGTCAAACTAAAGCAACAAATAAGAACTTGGTCAACATTTTAGCCTAGACGGTGGAGGACTTTCCTTATGCATGAGATGATAAGCTACCAATGGTGCTTTGGGCCTACCGAACACCCAAGAAGAAACCAACTGGCTACACACCATTTTCATTAGTTTATGAAGCTGAGGCAATTCTTCTAGTCAAACAATAGGTACCTTCTACCAGATTAGCCTTATAAAGCAACATGCTTTCAAAGAGTAGGAGTATTTAATTAGAAGCACTATATCAACACAAATATAATGCAGGAAATAACTTCTAGATCTACATAAATCAACTCTCCATAGCCTATGAACATATGATAAAACCAAGAAAATTCGTAGAAGGTAACCTGGTTTTAAAGGCTACTATCAACCATATTAGAGGTCTCCCCTTGCCAATTTTTTTAGTAAATTGGTCTTAGGTTATTTTTTTATCTCAAAGATTGAGGAGAATAAACCATTCAAACTTAATAATAAATGGTTGAAGATTTATCAGGTATAACAATCACATGTAAATTTTTATTCTTATTTTGTTCTTAGAAATTGCGAGGGATTACATGGGAATTTTAGGGTTACAAGTTTATTACAAATAAAAACATTTTAAAGCAAAGCAATGACATTCGAGTACAAATAATTTTTTTAAAAAAAAATATGTCTTTGTATTCAATTTATAGTATGTACAAATAAAATGGGACTACTACCTAAATATACATATAAAAGAGAATTTACTCTAAAAGGAACCACATATCTAGAAAAGTGAAGAAGCTTTGGCCAATCGAAGAAGCAACATAAGAGGAAACTTCCCTTTAGTAATAAGACATATATGAGATATTGGATTCACCTTATTCCTTATTCCTTATTCTTAAGGTTGGTGATGATACCGGAAACATCACCACCAGATAAGATATGAATAAGCTCAAATAATCATAACAATGACAGTAAGAGTATATGTATGTATAATAGGAGAAGAAGGTGAGGAGAAGAGGATAAACACTTGAATATAAGTGGTTCGGCAATTGCATACGTCCACTGTGCAACTGAGTGTAAGTATCACTATCAGAAGAGGGCTATAATGGCCTTAGCAATACAATCACTCCACGTTCTCTCTCTACTATAAAATGCACTAGAGTTTTGGCTAGGGTTTGCCAAATATCAATCCTTTATAATATTGAGGATGACCTCTATATATAGTGCTTGGGGGTGTAATGTACCCCCAAGTCATACAATGTGCATGTGCATGAAGATCCAAACAGTGTAAGGATGACACCTGAATGATCTTACCTAAATAATGATGACCTTAATATTCCTTCACGTGGAGGGAATGATTTAGGTATAACAGATTTGTCCACGTGTTCCAAGGTAAACATATGCATGTAAATGCTCAGCTATCTTTGCTCGGTGCCAACCTCGGCCTGGATGAGTATGAGGTTGGTGATGCCTGACCTCCTCTATATCTGAGATGATTATATGATGACCTTGGCTGGGATGCCCGTCGAGGTTAGTTACCTGGAACATCGGTCAGGGATGATGTTGTCTTGACATGATGCTGGACCGATGAGGGTTTGCTGATGTCAGGTGATAACTTGAAATATCGGTTGAAGCCGATGTTGATGTTGATGCTGATGGATGGTTGAACCCATGTGTCCTTACTGACCTCGACTGATGTCCAACTGAGGTTGATGTAGAGGTTGAAGTGATGTCGGTTGAGGTCGACCTTCTGAGTGATGTCCTTGATCATGGATGGCATAGGCTTTTGTCACCTCGGCTATGATACTGGACAAGGTTAGCATCTCTGAGTAAGAGGGTGCACTTTGGGCATATTAATCACTCGCTAGCCCTTAGTTACCTATGTGAGTAGGTGATTGGAGGATATTATAAGGCCGAGGATAAGAACTCTTATGTGTAAAAATTCTTTTAACACATGTCATTTGCTGAAATAGGTGGCGTGCCTGACAAGGTGTGATGATGTGTCCTTTTGAGCTCCCAAGGAAATGATGGGCCTTAGGATGCGTGCCAGCACATTTTGGGTTTAAACCCCTTTTCTTCTTCAAAATTTCTGCATTTCTTCATTCTTTCACTTTCTCGCCTGTGCTTTCTCTCTGTAATTTCTCTTTCTCTTCAAGAGTTCTTCTGCTGCATTTTGGGTCTCTCTTAGCTTCCAACCTCTTCATCCTTGTTTCACGATCAACCAGGTACCATTTTAGCCCTCTTCCTTCCATTTTTAACCTTTGATATTTTACATATGTAATCTTCGATGAGGGTTTAGCATTTTCCAGTGTTACTTTGCATTTTTTGGTGAGCCTGTTCTTGAGTGTTCTTGGTTTAAAATCTTTCCAAATCCTAGTTTGATCTTTGATTTGGGTTGAATTGAGTTATTTAGTTGTGGTTTAGAGTCCACAAGTGTAGGGTCGTCTGATTTATACTCAGACCTCTTATAAGCTCATTGAAGAGTTCTCTTCACTTAGAGAGAGAACCTTAGAAAAAATTAGGCAAATAGAGCTAGCCCAAGCGAAAGATCATAGGGTTGAGGCTTTCCCCTTCATACCTATCTTCCCTCAACCTTTAAAGGTAATATACCCTGAGCCAGCAGAGCCTGCTGAGCCAACGGTGGATCTAATAGACCCCATTCCTATGCCTGAGTCTGAATTATCTACCTTAGACCCTATGTCCGTAGACTCTTTCCAAGAGGCTATGGACTATTCTATTAGGCAAGCTCAGGTCCCTGATTAGGCTGAGGTTAAGAGTCGTGCCTCATCTCACAATGGTGCTAGTACCTCACAAACTTCTTCTGATGTTGAAGTTGTAGAGCCAAGTGTGGCCATTCTTCCCATTTTTTATGCTATTCCCCTTTCGGCCATTATCGGGGCTGAGTTTTCCTAGAAATTTCCTGGTCGTATCCCTGCAGTTGCCCAAGTCGATGTTAGTAGGGACGATGATGATGGCCATGAGAGCGAAGTCGATATCTCTGAGGCAACCGAGATAGAGAGCTCGGTCACTGAGTATGACCTCTTAGCCATTAGACACTTATATTCTATAGATCCTTCCATTAAGCTTAGGAGACCCCTGAGGGGTGAAAGGGCCTTTCATAGACGAGATGGGGAGATCTGCGTGTACGAGTAGATGTTTAAGTTAGGATTTCGTCTCCCTATCCATCCTACAATTAGATCCATATTGTCCCATATCAACCTAGCCCCTTCACAATTATCCCCCAATGCCTGGAGGGTGATGATTGGGGTCATCGTCCTTTGTAAGGCTGTCCACCACGCACACCTTCAAGTTAGAGTCTTCACGGGTTGATGCGTCCCATCTTTTGCCAAAAACCACCCCAACTACTACCACTTCCTAGCTAGGAAGTCATACAAAAAGATGTTATTGGTTACCCATACTTTAAATCATAAATGGAAACCATGGTATTTCTTTACCTCAGGGGAATGGGAATTTGGTCCAAGTGTTTCTTCTTCAATGTCTAAGCTTAGGACACCTCTGAAGTAGGGGAAGGTGTCTCTTGTGGCCAAAGATGACCATGGGCTTAGCCAGGATAATTTCTAAAAGGTTAAGGACCTTTAAGACCAGGGAGAACAGGGTTTTTAAATACGGCCATCTGATGACCCCCTACTACCTCTCTCAAATAGGGCTAGGTGGTAGTCCTCTAACTGATCTTCTTAAGCACTATTCTTCGTAGTTGTACCTCTGATATTTCATACTTATGATTTACTAACTCAGATGTTTCTTTTCACAGAATGTCCATAAGGTATTTCTGACGAGCTCTGGGAGATGTCTGCCCCAAGCCTTGTTAAGCTCATGAAGATGGCATGGCATAATGTAGCCTCTCCTCCTGCCAAACAGAATGTCAGCGCGTCCAAGGCCGACGTTACTAAGAAAAGGAAGACCACAACAAACTCAAAGAATTAGAGTTTGAGCAAAAAATAGAAGGGTGATCATGCCATTCTGATCTCCTCAAATGAATCCCTTGCAGCTCGTCTGGCCCAGCTGAAGATCAATGACAACTTGATTGTCCATGGTCTGAAGGCGATGGATACTATTGGCTCTGCAATTACTGACAATGATAAGCATTTCCTACACTCTCTTGATATCCCCTTACTGGTCGAGTTCATCCTTCATAGGTCCATTCAGGTACTAGTTTCCTCTATTTTAAAGTGTAACTTCGGCTATATTTATAGGATATAAAACTTATATATCTGACTTTTCATTGCAGGGTGTTCTATCCATGCATCAATTTTATGACTGGACTCTGAGGACTATGCCCCTTATTCCGAAGGGAAGTGAACCCCTGAAGGCCCAGGCCTCTTTGAATGCTGAAGTTGAGCGTCTGAAGAGGAGTTAAAAAAGGCTAACAAGCTTATTAAACAGAGGGATAGGGACATCATCAACCTAAAAAAAGATCATAAAGTAGCCCTGAAGGCCAAAGATGATGTCCTTCAGACCAAAGTGGATGTTGCAGTCAAAGCCTCACTAGAGGATGCCTCGGAGAAGATCCTTATAAATTATAAGGTCTTTGATGAGTTCGTCAGTTTCGGCTTTGAGTACCTTGAAAGAGGTATTAAAGCAACTGGGAAGTGGGTTGTTTCTAAGGAACAGGAGTCGGGGAGCTTAACTGCCTCTGACTTTATTAGTCTAGGCTTTAGTGACCCTCATTTTGCTCAGGCCTTGCAAGAGGTTGAGGATGACGGTGCTTCTCCTGTAGAGACTGCTCCCTTGGAGGTTATTGAAACTGAAGAGGCCATTCACCAGGACGCCGCTGTAGAAGTGACTAACGTCGGCCAAGAGGACACCATTCACGCTGCAGATACCTAGGCCTTTGTGAAGCTTTTAATTTGTAACTTTTGCTTATTTTTGCCTTAATTTTCTAAACTCTAATGGATCTTCAGCCCATTTGATTTGCAAATCTTAACTACTTAATGTAATACCATCTTCTTCAAAGGATTTTGCTTCTTTTAATGAATGCCTTCTCTTGCATGTTGTCTTAAACTCATATAATGATGTTATGTTTAAGGTCTGACGTCATCACAATATGATGTTAACCTCATAATTTATCACCAAATCAATGATGTTTAAGGTTTCAGGTCACCAAAATATGATGTTCACCTCATAATTCATCACCAAATTAATGATGTTTAAGGTATGAGGTCACCAAAATATGATGTTTTAACTCATAATTTTCACCAAACTAATGATGTTTAAGGTCTGAGGTCACCAAAATATGATGTTCTACCTCATAAATTACCACAAAACTAACGATGTTTAAGGTTTGAGGTCACCAAAATATGATGTTTAACCTCATAATTTACCACCAAACTAATGATGTTTAAAGTCTAAGGTCATCATAATATGATGTTTTACCCCATAATTTATCATCAAATTAATGATGTTTAAAGTATGAGGTCATCACAGTATGATGTTAAACTCATAATTTATCACAAAATTAATGATGTTTAAGATCTGAGGTCATCACAGTATGATGTTAACCTCATAATTTATCACCAAATTAATGATGTTTAAGGTTTGAGGTCACCAAATAATGATGTTTCACCTCATAATTTATCATCAAATTAATGATGTTTAAGGTCTGAGGTCATCACAGTATGATGTTAACCTCATAATTTATCACCAAATTAATGATGTTTAAGGCCAGAGGTCACCAAAATATGAGGTTCTACCTCATAAATTACCACCAAATTAATGATGTTTAAGGTCTGAGGTCACCAAAATATGATGTTCTACTTCATAATTTTCACCAAACTAATGATGTTTAAGGCCTGAGGTCCCCAAAATAATGAAGGTCCCTATATAGAGCACACCAAGGGTTTGCTTTTCGTGATTTAGTTATATAGGACTTCATCTAGTTGGATGTAAATTTTGACAAAATATTTTTGTATTTAGGATTGTGTCTCCCCTATCGACGCCAAGCTCTCCTCGTTCGTCTACATCAAATATGCTCTCGATTCAGTCCGCCCTCTCAAAAAAAGGTAATTTTCATATTCTATGGCTCATAGGATCTCAGTCACGTAAGATACGACACGACACCACATGACACAGCTGTAATACCCCGTATTTTATTTATTAAAGGGATTAATTAAATTAAATGGGAATTAATTGAGAATTAATCCGAATATAAATACTAACGAGATGTTAGTTGGTATTTGATTATGCTGTGTATATACGACAATATATGAATATTGAAAATATTAAAATTGTCACGAGAGTGAAATACGATAATTTGGGAAATTTAGTTGGGACGCGAGTGTCAGTCGCGTCAGAAATGAAAATTTTGAATTAAAAAGTGAATTTTATTTTTATCAACCGAATGGTCATTTTGAGTGCGCCAACGAGTCCGGAACGGTAGAAATAGTCAGAAAACACTAGCCGGGGGTTTAGTTTGGGTCTCGTGGCATTTTTGGGCCATACCGGTAACTTAAAAGGGTATTTTGGTAATTTTGAAATTTTGGGAATTAAAGCCTACGAATTTTAAGAGTTAATTATACATTATTAGTAACCCACTAAGCCCATTACCATCATTTGACAAGTTAGAGGGCTACGAGAGTTATAAGAAGAGTTGGGAGAGGTTCCCAAGAGAAAACCCATAACCACCATCTTCAACCTTGGGAGAAAATCTGTAGAGAAAGGGGAGAGATCAACCTTCAACCTTCAACATCAAATTCTGAAGAACAATCTAAGGCAAGTGATTTAGTATTTTTAATGCATTGAATATATCTTCCATTCTTAGTGTAGGAATTATCTTTTATTGAACTTTTGGAAGAAAACCCATGAAATTTGTTGGAGAAACTTTGAATTTGGGTTAGGATTTGCACGTAGTATGATAATGGACTGATCTAATACTTGAATAGTTACATTTGATGATTTAAAAACGGATTTATGAAGAGTAATTAGACATAAGAAAATTAGGAGTTCATGTTCATAGGGTTTGGAGATATATTTGAAGATTCATAGTAATTCCATGATAATTTGTAAGATTTGACCCCTTGAATGTGTTAAGGAATGATCTAGGGTGATTATAAATGGTTTATATACGTTAAAACATAATTTGGATGGCCTTTGGGTGGATTTAGAGGAGAGAATAATTGAGAAAAACGGATTTGGGAATTTTTTGGGCTGAAACTGCCATCTCGTTCGAACGAGCTCGTTCGAACGAACTTCTAACGAGATGACAGTATGACTTCTAACGAGTTGGTATTTCGTTCGAAGCCCTTCGTTCGAACGAACTCATTCGAACGAACTTGTTCGAACGATATTTCTAACGAGTTGACAGAATGGCCTTTTTGGCCTGAATTGATTTCTAGTATCTCGCAGACTTATTTAAATGATGAGATAACCTTCCCTTATTAACTAGTGGGTATAGTTGGGAGATTGGGGTACATTGAGGAGTAAAACTTATAATAGTGTCTTGAGCCGGATGACATTTGTGGATTGGGAAGCGGGTAACTAATCACGAAGTGAGAATAATTGATAACCTAAACACATATAAACCGGGGACATGTGATTTGTATAACACTAAGTGTTGGTATAAGAACGAGAAGTATACCACTAATCAAATATTTTAATATCTAAGATGTGTGAATGCTTAGTATATGTAGTTATGTGTGTATGAAGTACCTATCGTACATGCTATCATGGGAGGTTGGCATTCGTTTATGGACATCTAATCTTTGTGTGCCTACGGGGGGGATTTAGATTGGTACCTCGAGGACATAGGTCAGAGAAGGGCTTATTGAGAAGTTAATAATTCTACTGATCGTGGGAGCGTAGGTATGTGCGTGACCCATGTGATGTGAACTATGCTCGCCTCCACTATTTGTGATTGTTGTTAACGAAACGTTTCCTGAGAGATTCGGAATACGTGGTCCTCATGTACGTGATGTACCGGGATTTGATAGCAGAGTATGTGAGCACCGCAGCTTAGCCTCGGGGTGCTAGTATTGTATATTTATGGTGAGAATAATATACTGTTGATTGAAATGAATAGTCATGTTAATCGTGGGTATAAGTAATAGCAACGGTTTGTAAAGTGAAAATGTAAGATTTATTATATTGAAATACTAAAGTGGGGAAACTGTGTAATAAGGTACAATACTCTATTAAATAGAAGATGTTGGGATTTGAATTGGATATCATATAGAAATGTTAGATTTAGCATTGGACTAGATAGATATGAGAGCAACTAGAAATGGGCATGGGTACGATAGGAGTGCACAATTAGTTGAGAGGTGAGGAACTCATGTGAGTGAACACACTATCATGTACTTTATATTCACTGTTTAATGATATTAAACACTTGCATTTTTAAAATTCATTTTCACATTCGGGCTCTGACTCGTTTGCTTTGAAATATATTTTTGTAAAAAAGTTTTTAGGTGCCCAGCCACAAGGACACCATGCATTCTATTCAGGTGACGTGCTGTAGCTGCTGTGGAAGTTACAGGACCTTGACAGTAGACGCCTCCATTTCTGATCTTGACTCCATTATTAGTTTTTATCATTTGTTGGGCATGCCGCCCATTCCTTTTAGAGACATTTTACTTATTTAGTTATTTCAGACTTCGGGTTGTAATTAATTTTAGTGATGCGGAATTTGTATTTAATTATTTCGGAATTCGGTTTGTTGTGAGGAGTTTTCCTCCAGACTCATTATTTAATGGATGATTATTCTATTGTGACTATATTGTTGGTTATGTTAACTTTTCATAATTCATTTATTGCATGTTAATTGGTTTTAATTAAAATGGATAACCTATTTTTTAAATACTAGGTGGTTAGTAATATAAAAATGTTATGCTATGAACTGAACCAACTTGGCATTTTGTACTAATTTAATAAAGGAGTAGCTACCCGGTATATAATTAGTCGGGGTGTCACAGGTGGTATCAGAGCATCAGGTTCTAGTGTCCTTAGGATCTGTACGGCTTGTTATGTTTCCGCTAAGCTTTCTTTGATGTAGAGCCCTATATTTTAGGACTATTGTAATCTTTTGTGTATGTATCACTCTTCAGCTATTTTGAGATAACAACTGCGAACTTATAAGACTTTACTCTCATTTCAGATGCCTCCACGACGTGCGCAGCGAATTCCTAGGGATGCACAGCCAGAGCCACAGCCTGCACCAGTTCAGGGTACGAGTGCACAAGTGTTCAAAAGCAGATACTGGATACTTTCAAGCTAGTAAGATCTGAATTGCAGTGGTGGGAGTCCATTACCACCGCAGAGGAGAGGGACACCTTCACTATACAAGAGTTCTGGGTGCGGTTCGACCGCAAATATTTTTCGTCAGCTATTCACACGGAGATGAGAAGGAAATTGATGAACCTCAAGCAGGAGGGGAGGACAGTGGCCGAGTATGAGGCCGAATTCACTAACCTCTTGAACATTATTCCCGATGAAATACCGACTGAGGAGAAGAAGATTCAGAAGTTTATGGATGGATTAACTTGGAGGATCCGTCAACACTTGTTGGGTAATCTCTCGTTGGCCACTTATTCTGATGTGGTTAACGCTGCATTACTTCACTGCCAGGATCATCGCTTGCACATGTCTGAGAGCAAGAGATCAGGAGAGTCCAGCCATCAGGGTAGGACCGGGGGAAATGGTGCCAGCGGAGCACAATCTGCTCAGGGACAACACAGGCAGGGTGACCAGGGTTCCCAATAGGGGGATTTTAAGAGATTCAGATCTGGGGGTTTGAGAAGTGGACAAGGAGGTTTCAGACAGGGCCATCAGAACCAGCAGGGTTAGAATGGTCAGCAGCAGCAGTTTCAGCAGGGCCAGTATGGCCAAGGGAGGAATGGTAATGGCCAACAGGGCCGAGGACATCAGGGACAACAAGGGGGAAACTTCCCAGGGAAGTGTTTCGTTTGTGGTAAGACTGTCCACAAATGCTAGGATTGTCCTGACAGGGGCAGGGCCCCACCGCAGCAGCAACAGGATGCTCGACACGAGCCATAGAGGCCTATGTTTCCCGCCACCCTCCCAGCACCACCACAGATGGAAGCATTACCACCCATTCCAGTAGTCCCAGTTCAGCAGGGACAGCTTCAGTATGGGAGAGTGTATCAGCTTCAGCATGCCGCAGCCCCACAGGATCCACCGGCCATTGAGGGTATGTTCTCTATTCAGGGGACTATGGGGCGTATTTTATTTCATACGGGGGCCACACATTATTTCATTGCCATGAGATTCGCACGCACTATTGGGTTATTAGACACCGCCGAGAGCACGGTTACTTGTGTAGATTCGCCGTTGAGTAGGGGTTTCGTGATTTCCCTTATTTGTAGAGGTGTGGGTATAGAGATCGGGAGGTTTAGTTTACCCGCGGATATGTTAGTGTTAGAGATGACTGAGTATGATGACATTATTGGTATGAATTGTCTAGTTGCGTACCGAGCCATGATTGACTGTTTCAGTAGGAGTATTATCTTTGCCATTCCCGGGCAAGAGATGTTTTTAGTGGAGATGCCTCGCCCTGAGGGAGGATCATCCACTCACTTGTACTATATAGAGGAGGAGACCTCTAAAGAAGTGGTGATACCACTTGATGCGATTCCAGTTGTTAGGGAGTTTGCCTATGTATTTCAGGATATACCTGGACTACCTTCGAGTAGAGAGATAGATTTTGTGATCGACTTGACGTCGGGCACTCGGACTATTGCCCGCGCACCTTACCGTATGGGTCCAGCAGAGATGAGAGAGTTACGGGATCAAATGTAGCAGTTGTTGGGTCAGGGGTTTATCCGGAGGAGTACTTCGTCGTGGGGTGCCCCTGTGTTGTTCATAAAGAAGAGGGATGGATCGTTGAGGTTATGTGTAGATTACCGAGAGTTGAATAAAGTCACGATACGGAATAAGTATCCATTGCCTCGAATCGATGACTTATTCGATCAGCTGAGAGGAGCTTCTTTCTTCTCAAAGATTGATTTGCGATCAGGATACCATCAGTTACTTATCAGGGAACGGGACGTCTCGAAGACTGATTTCTTGATGAGATATGGATCCTACAAGTTTCGGGTTATGACTTTTGGCTTGACCAACGCTCCAGCCGAGTTTATGGACTTGATGAATAGGGTGTTAAGAGAGTTCCTAGACCAGTTCATCATTGTCGTTATTGATGACATTCTGGTTTACTCCCAGACAGAAGAGGAGCATGCCGAGCATTTGAGACAGGTTTTGCAGATGCTACGTCAGAACGAGCTTTATGCAAAGTTTGAGAAGTGCGGGTTTTGGCTGAAGGAGGTTCAGTTTTTGGGGCATATCATTTCAGACCAAGGGATATCGGTAGATCCGGGGAAGGTATCCGCGGTGAGGGAGTGGGGATAGCCCATGACGCCGACAGAGATCCGTAGTTTCTTGGGCCTAGCAGGATACTACAGGAGGTTTAAACGTGGTTTCTCGAAGATAGCGGGTCCTTTGACACATCTGACTCGCAAAGGTGTGCCATTTATCTTGAGTGATGCCTGTCAGATGGCATTTCATGAGTTGAAGGATAAGTTGACCTCAGCACCCGTGTTAGCGTTGCCCAGACCGGGAGTTGAGTATCTAGTTTACACCGATGCGTCCTTACAAGGACTCGGAGGCGTGATGCAACAGGAGAGTCAGACCATAGCTCATGCTTCCCGTAATATTAAGCCTCAGGAGAAGAATTACCCCACCCATGACTTGGAGTTAGCGGCAGTTGTATTTTCCCTTCGGATTTGGAGACATTATCTCCTGGGGGAGAAGTTTCGATTGTTCACGGATCACAAGTCTCTACAGTACCTCTTCACGCAGAAGGAGTTGAATATGCGTCAAAGACGGTGGCTTGAGTTTGTGAAGGATTATCAGTTTGATATCCAGTGTCACCCAGGGAAGGCTAACGTGGTAGCAGACACGTTGAGCCGTAGGCCAGTAAATGAGGTGGCCGCGATGTGGAAAGTAAAGTGGAAGGAGTTGGGACACCAGGAGGCAGTAGCCCGATCGTTCATGTCTGTAATGACTGTTACACCGCAGATTGTTATGAGGGTGGTAAAGGCCCAAGAAAATGACTCATTCTGTCAGGAGCAGATAGTCGATTACTAGCGGAGGGAGCCGAGTCCTATACCGTTTGCTCAGATGGGGGATTACGCTTTAATGGAAGACTAGTCGTTCCGAAAGGGGAAGACTTATGACACGAGGTGATGATAGAATTGCACGGCTCACGGTACACCCTGGTGGGGACAAAATGTACCAAGACATGAGACGTCAGTATTGGTGGAGCGGGTTCAAGAGAGACATCGTCGTGTTTGTTTCTAAATGCGCCACTTGTCAGCTAGTAAAAGTGGATCATCAGAGACCAGCAGGACTTCTACAACCATTAGAGGTTTCGATGTGGATATGGGAGAGCATATCCATGGAATTTATCATGGGGTTACCTACGTCACAGAGGGGTAACGACTCCATTTGGGTAATGGTGGAACGTTTGACCAAAGTGGCTCATTTTCTACCCGTAAGGACAGACTACACTACGGGAAAGTATGCCCAAATTTTTATTGCGGAAATAGTGAAACTTCATGGTGTGCCTCTAAATATCGTGTCTGACCGAGACAAGATATTTGTTTCACGGTTTTGGGAGAGTTTCCAGGAGTCCATGGGCACTGAATTGCAGTTGAGTACGGCTTATCACCCGCAGACCGATGGGCAGATCGAGCGTACAAATCAGATTTTGGAGGACATGTTGCGTATGTACATTATAGACTTTGGGGGTGGATGGGAGCAGTACCTTCCACTGGTGGAGTTTGCTTATAATAACTCCTACCAGTTCACCATTGGCATGGATCCATTTGAGGCGTTGTATGGTAGACCTTGTTGTTCTCCAGCATGTTGGTTAGAGGTGGGGGATAACAAACTCCTTGGGCCAGAAGTGATTCAGGACACTTCGGCAAGAATAGAATTGATACGGAGTCGCATTCGGGTAGCTCAGGATCTGCAGAAGAGCTACGCTGATGCGAAGAGGTTCTTCAGAGAATTCAAAGTGGGGGACCAGGTTTTACTCAGAGTATCTCCTATGAAAGGGATTATGCGTTTTGGGAAAAAGGGGAAACTGGCACCGAGATATGTGGGGCCATTTCCTATCATCGAGCGGATTGGGCCAGTTCCGTATAGACTTGGGTTACCGGAGCACTTGCATAGGATTCATGAGGTGTTCCATATTTCCTTGCTAAGGAAATATCTTAGAGATGATTTGTCCCATACTCACATTTCTTTGGAGGACATCGATCTCCAGCCCGATAGTTCCTACGAGGAGGGGTCGATTGCTATTTTGGACCGAAGCGAGCGAAAACTGAGGTCGAAGATAGTACCGTTAGTACGTGTTCAGTGGCGGCATCATAATGCTGAGGAGTCCACATGGGAGCGTGAGGATGAGATGCGCGAACGTTATCCAGAGTTATTTTTATCAGGTACTTTTAGTTCCGAATTTCGAGATGAAATTCTGTTATTAGGGGGGAACTATGTAATACCCCATATTTTTTTGTATTTATTAAAGGGATTAATTAAATTAAATATGAATTAATTGAGAATTAATCCGGATATAAATACTAACGAGATGTTAGTTGGTATTTGATTATGTTGTGTATATATGGCAATATATGAATATTGAAAATATTAAAATTGTCGCGAGACTAAAATACGACAATTTGGGAAATTTAGTTGGGACGCGCGTGTCAGTCGCATCAGAAATGAAAATTTTGAATTAAAAAGTGAATTTTATTTTAATCAACTGAATGGTCATTTTGAGTTCTCCAACGAGTCCGAAAGGGTCGGAATAATTAGAAAACACTATCCGGGGATTTAGTTTGAGTCCTGGGGCATTTTGGGGCCATACCGGCAACTTAAAAGTGTATTTTGGTAATTTTGAAATTTTGGGAATTAAAGCCTACGAATTTTTAGAGTTAATTATACATTATTAGTAACCCACTAAGCCCATTACCAGCATTTGACAAGTTAGAGGGCTACGGGAGTTATAGGAAGAGTTGGGAGAGGTTCCCAAGAGAAAACCCATAACCACCATCTTCAACCTTGGGAGAAAATCTATAGAGAAAGTGGAGAGATCAACCTTCAACCTTCAACATCAAATTCTGAAGAACAATCAAAGGCAAGTGATTTAGTATTTTTAATGCATTGAATATGTCTTCCATGCTTAGTGTCGGAATTATCATTTATTGAACTTTTGGAAGAAAACCCATGAAATTTGTTGGAGAAACTTTGAATTTGGGTTAGGATTTGCATGTAGTATGATAATGGATGGATCTAATACTTGAATAGTTACATATGATGATTTAAAAACGAATTTATGATGAGTAATTAGACAAAAGAAAATTAGGAGTTCATGTTCATAGGGTTTGGAGATATATTTGAAGATTCATAGTAATTCCATGATAATTTGTAAGATTTGACGCCTTAAATGTGTTAAGGAATGATCTAGGGTGATTATAAATGGTTTATATACGATAAAACATAATTTGGATGGCCTTGGGGTGGATTTAGAGGATAGAAGAATTGAACGGATTTGGGAATTTTCTGGGCTAAAACTGCCATCTCGTTAGAAGACCTGCCCAGGTCGTTCGAACGACCTCGTTTGAATGAACTTCTAATGAGATGACAGTATGACTTCTAACGAGTTCGTATTTCGTTCAAAGCCCTTCGTTCGAACGACCTCGTTCGAATGAGATTTCTAACGAGTTGACAGAATGGCCTTCTTGGCCTGAATTGATTTCTAGTATCCCGTACACTTATTTAAATGATGAGATAACCTTCCCTTATTAACTAGTGGGTACAATTGGGAGATTGGGGTACATTGAGGAGTAAAACTTAGAATAGTGTCTTGAGGCGGATGACATTTGTGGATTGGGAAGGGAGTAATTAATCACGAAGTGAGAATAATTGATAACCTAAATACATATAAACCGGAGACATGTGATTTGTATAACACTAAGTGTTGGTATAAGAACGAGAAGTATAACACTAGTCAAATATTTCAATATCTAAGATGTGTGAATGCTTAGTATATGTAGATATGTGTGTATGAAATACCTATCGTACTTGCTATCATGGGAGGTTGGCCTTCGTTTAGGGCCATCTAATCTTTGTGTGCCTACGGGGGGGAGTTAGATTGGTACCTCGAGGACATAGGTCAGAGAAGGGCTTATTGAGAAGTTAATAAGTCTACTAATCGTGGGAGCATAGGTATGTACGTGACCCATGTGATGTGAACTATGTTCGCCACCACTATTTGTGATTGTTGTTAACGAAACGTTTGCTGAGAGATTCGGAATACGTGGTCCTCATGTACGTGATGTACCGAGATTTGATAGCAGAGTATGTGAGCAACGTAGCTTAGCCTCGGGGTGCTAGTATTGTATATTTATGGTGAGAATAATATACTGTTGATTGAAATGAAGAGTCGTGAATAATCGTGGGTATAAGTAATAGCAACGGTTTGTAAAGTGAAAATGTAAGATTTATAATATTGAAATACTAAAGTGGGGAAACTGTGTAATAAGGTACAATAGTCTGTTAAATAGAAGATGCTGGGATTTGAGTTGGATATCATATAGAAATGTTAGATTTAGCATTGGACTAGATAGATATGAGAGCAACTAGAAATGGGCACGGGTACGATAGGAGTGCACAATTAGTTGAGAGGTGAGGAACTCATGTGAGTGCACACACTATCATGTACTTTATATTCACTGTTTAATGATATTAAACACTTGCATTTTTAAAATTCATTTTCACATTCGGGCTCTGACCCGTTTGCTTTCAAATATATTTTTGTAAAAACCTTTTTAGGTTCCCAGCCACAAGGACACCATGCATAGGAGTTCTATTCAGGTGACGTGTTGTAGCTGCTGTGGAAGTTACAGGACCTTGACAGTAGACGCCTCCATTTCTTGACTCCATTATCAGTTTTTATCATTTGTTGGGCATGCCGCCCATTCCTTTTAGGGACATTTTACTTATTCAGTTATTTCAGACTTTGGGTTGTAATTAATTTTAGTGATGCGGAATTTGTATTTAATTATTTCGAAATTCGGTTTGTTGTGAGGAGTTTTCCTCCAGACTCATTATTTAATGGATGATTATTCTATTGTGACTATGTTGTTGGTTATGTTAACTTTTCATAATTCATTTATTGCATGTTAATCGGTTTTAATTAAAATGGACAACCTATTTTTTAAATACTAGGTGGTTAGTAATATAAAAATGTTTTTGACAGTGATGCTATGAACTTAACCAACTGGCATTTTATATTAATTTCATAAAGGAGTAGCTACCCGGTATTTAATTAGTCGGGGTGTCACAGGTGGTATCAGAGCATCAGGTTCTAGTGTCCTTAGGATCTGTACGGCTTGTTATGTTTTCGCTGAGCTTTCTTTGATGTAGAGCCCTATATTTTAGGACTGTTGTAATCCTTTGTGTATGTATCGCTCTTCAGCTATTTTGAGATAACAACTGCGAACTTATAAGACTTTACTCTTATTTCAGATGCCTCCACGACGTGCGCAGAGAGTTCCTATGGATGCACAGCCAGAGCCACAGCCTGCACCAGTTCAGGGTACTATGAATGCCGTAGAGGTTGCAGCTATTGTAGCCCAAGCGGTAAATGCCGCCCTAGCCGTTGTATAGGAGGAACCACCCCAGGCACCGGTAGTTGTGACAGTTTAGGCTCATGCATTCCCGTCTGCTTGGGAGAGCATCCGTGATGCTTTTCAGAAAGCACACCCTCCGGAGTTTGCAGGTAGCTCCGATGTTGTGGTATCCAGTCAGTGGAGGAAGGATATTAAGATGCACTTAAGGATGTACGAGTGCACAAGTGTTCAGAAGCAGATACTGGCTACTTTCAGGCTAGTAAGATCTGAATTGCAGTGGTTGGAGTCCATTACCACCGCATAGGAGAGGGAAACCCTCACTATATAGGAGTTCTGGGTGCGGTTCGATCGCAAATATTTTCCGTCAGCTGTTCACACGGAGATGGGAAGGAAATTGATGAACCTCAAGTAGGAGGGGAGGACCGTGGCCGAGTATGAGGCCGAATTCACTAACCTCTTGAACGTTGTTCCCGATGAGATACCGATTGAGGAGAAGAAGATTCAGAAGATTATGGATGGATTAACTTGGAGGATCCGTCAACACTTGTTGGGTAATCTCTCGTTGACCACTAATTCTGATGTGGTTAACGCTGCATTACTTCACTGCCAGGATCATAGGTTCCACATGTCTGAGAGAAAGAGATCAGGGGAGTCCAGCCATCAGGGTAGAACCGGGGGAAATGGTGCCACCGGAGCATAATCTGCTCAGGGACAGCACAGGCAGGGTGACCAGGGTTCCCAATAGGGGGATTCTAAGAGATTCAAGTCTGGGGGATTCAGAAGTGGACAAGGAGGTTTCAGACAGGGCCATCAGAACCAGCAGAGTCAGAATGGTCAGCAGCAGCAGTTTCAGCAGGGCCAGCATGGCCAAGGGAGGAATGGTAACGGTCACCAGGGCCGAGGACAGCAGGGACAGCGAGGGAAAAACTTCCCAGGGAAGTGTTTCGTTTGTGACAAGACTGGCCACAAACGCCAGGATTGTCCAGACAGGGGCAAGGCCCCACCGTAGTAGCAGCAGGGTACTAAACACGAGCCAATGAGGCCTATGTTTCCCGCCGCCCTCCCAGAACCACCACTGATAGCAACATTACCACCCATTCCAGCAGTCCCAGTTCAGCATGGAGAGTGTATCAGCTTCAGCATGCCGCAGCCCCACAGGATCCACCGGCATTGAGGGTATGTTCTCTATTCAGGGGACTATGGGGCGTATTTTATTTGATACGGGGGCCACACATTCTTTCATTAACATGAGATTCGCACGCACTATTGGGTTATTAGACACCGCCGAGATCACGGTTACTTGTGTAGATTCACCGTTGAGTAGGGGTTCCGTGATTTCCCTTATTTGTAGAGGTGTGGGTATAAAGATCGGGAGGTTTAGTTTACCCGTGGATATGTTAGTGTTAAAGATGACTGAGTATGATGCCATTATTGGTATGGATTGGCTAGTTGCATACCGAGCCATGATTGACTGTTTCAGTAGGAGTATTATCTTTGCCATTCCTGGGCAGGAGATTTTTTAGTGGCGATGCCTCACCCTGAGGGAGGATCGTCCACTCACTTGTAATATATAGAGGAGGAGACCTCTAAGGAAGTGGTGATACCAATTGATGCGATTCCAGTTGTTAGGGAGTTTGCCTATGTATTTCAGGATATACCTGGACTACCTCCAAGTAGAGAGATAGATTTTATGATCGACTTGACGCCGGGCACTCAGCCTATTACCCGCGCACCTTATCGTATGGCTCCAGTAGAGATGAGAGAGTTACGGGATCATATTGAGAGGTTGTTGGGTTAAGGGTTTATCCGGAGGAGTACTTCGCCATGGGGTGCCCCTGTGTTATTCGTAAAGAAGAGGGATGGATCGTTGAGGTTATGTGTAGATTACCGAGAGTTGAATAAGGTCACGATACGGAATAAGTATACGTTTCCCCGAATCGATGACTTATTCGATCAGCTGAGAGGAGCTTCTTTCTTCTCAAAGATTGATTTACGATCTGGATACCATCGGTAACGTATCAGGGAACAGGACATCTCGAAGACTGCTTTCTTGATGAGATATGGTTCCTACGAGTTTCGGGTTATGCCTTTAGGCTTGACCAACGCTCCAGCCGTTTTTATGGACTTGATGAATAGGGTGTTCAGAGAGTTCCTAGACCAGTTCGTCATTGTCTTTATTGATGACATTCTGGTTTACTCCCAGACAGAAGAGGAGCACGCCGAGCATTTGAGATGGGTTTTGCAGACGCTACGTCAAAACGAGCTTTATGCAAAGTATGAGAAGTGCGGGTTTTGGCTGAAGGAGGTTTAGTTTTTGGGGCATATCATTTCAGACCAGAGGATATCGGTAGATCCAGGGAAGGTATTCGCAGTGAGGGAGTGGGGACAGCACACAACGCCGACTGAGATCCGTAGTTTCTTGGGCCTAGCAGGATACTACATGAGGTTTATTCGTGGTTTCTCGAAGATAGCGAGTCCTTTGACACATCTGACTCGCAAAGGTGTGCCATTTATCTTGAGTGATGCCTGTCAGATGGCATTCGATGAGTTGAAGGATAAGTTGACCACAGCACCTGTGTTAGCGTTTCCCAGACTGGGAGTTGAGTATCTAGTTTACACCGATGCGTCCTTACAAGGACTCGGAGGCGTGATGCAACAGGAGAAATAGACCATAGCTCATGCTTCCCGTAATATTAAGCCTCATGAGAAGAATTACCCCACCCATGACTTGGAGTTAGCGGCAGTTGTATTTGCCCTTCGGATTTGGAGACATTATCTCCTGGGGGAGAAGTTTTGATTGTTCATGGATCACAAGTCTCTACAGTACCTCTTCACGCAGAAGGAGTTGAATATGCGTAAAAGATGGTGGCTTGAGTTTGTGAAGGATTATCAGTTTGATATCCAGTATCACCCAGGGAAGGCTAACGTGGTAGAAGACGCATTGAGCCGTAGGCCAGTAAATGAGGTGGCCGCGATGTGGAAAGTAAAGTGGAAGGAGTTGGGACACCAGGAGGCAGTATCCCGATCGTTCATGTCTGTAATGACTGTTACACTGCAGATTGTTACGAGAGTGGTAAAGGCCCAAGCAAATGACTCATTCTGTCAGGAGAAGATAGTTCGATTACTAGCAGAAGGAGCCGAGTCCTATACCGTTAGCTTAGACGGGGGATTACGCTTCAATGGGAGACTAGTCGTTCCGAAAGGGGAAGACTTACGAGACGAGGTGATAACAGAATCTCACGGTTCGTGGTATACCCTGGTGGGGACAAAATGTACCAAGACATGAGAGGTCAGTATTGGTGGAGTGGGACGAAGAGAGATATCGCCATGTTTGTTTCTAAATGCGCCACTTGTCAACTAGTAAAAGTGGATCATCAAAGACCGACAGGACTTCTACAGGCATTAGAGGTTCCGACGTGGATATGGGAGAGCATATCCATGGACATTATCACGGGGTTACCTACGTCACAGAGGGGTCACGACTCCATTTGGGTAATTGTAGACCGTTTGACCAAAGTGGCTCATTTTCTACCCGTAAGGATAGACAACACTATGGAACAGTATGCCCAAATTTTTATTACGGAAATAGTGAAACTTCATTGTGTGCCTCTAAATATCGTGTCTGACCGAGACAAGATATTTGTTTCACGGTTTTGGGAGAGTTTTCAGGAGGCCATGGGCACTGAATTGCGGTTGAGTACGGCTTATCACCCGCATACCGATGGGCAGACCGAGCGTACAAATCAAATGTTGGAGGGCATGTTGCGTATATGCATCATAGACTTTTGGGGTGGATGGGAGCAATACCTTCCACTGGTGGAGTTTGCTTATAATAACTCCTACCAGTTCACCATTGGCATGGCTCCATTTGAGGCGTTGTACGGTAGACCTTGTCGTTCTCCAGCATGTTGGTTAGAGGTGGGGGATAACAAAATCCTTGGGCCAGTAGTGATCCAGGACACTTCGGCAAGGATAGAATTGATACGGAGTCGCATTCGGGTTGCTCAGGATCGGCAGAAGAGCTATGCTGATGCGAAGAGGTTCTTCAGAGAATTCAAAGTGGGGGACTAGGTTTTACTCAGAGTATCTCCTATGAAAGGGATTATGCGTTTTGGGAAAAAGGGGAAACTGGCATCGAGATATGTGGGGCCATTTCCTATTATCGAGCGGATTGGGCCAGTTGCGTATAGACTTGGGTTACCGGAGCACTTGCATAGGATTCATTAGGTGTTCCATATTTCCTCGCTTAGGAAATATCTTAGAGATGATTTGGCCCATACTCACATTTCTTTGGAGGACATCGATCTCCAGCCCTATAGTTCCTACGAGGAGGGGCCGATTGCTATTTTGGACCGAAGCGAGGGAAAACTGAGGTCGAAGATAGTACCATTAGTACGTGTTCAGTGGCGCCATCATAATGCTGAGGAGTCCACATGGGAGCGCGAGGATGAGATGCGCGAACGTTATCCAGAGTTATTTTTATCAGGAAATTTTTAGTTCCGAGTTTCGGGATGAAATTATGTTATTAGGGGGGAACTATGTAATACCCCGTATTTTTATTGATATTTATTAAAGGGATTAATTAAATTAAATGTGAATTAATTGAGAATTAATCGGGTTATAAATACTAACGAGATGTGAGTTGGTATTTGATTATGTTGTGTATATATGGCAATATATGAATATTGAAAATATTAAAATTGTCGCGAGACTGAAATACGATAATTTGGGAAATTTAGTTGGGACACGCGTGTCAGTCACGTCAGAAATAAAAATTTTGAATTAAAAAGTGAATTTTATTTTTATCAACCGAATGGTCATTTTGAGTGCGCCAACGAGTCCGGAAGGGTCGAAATAGTCAGAAAACACTAGCCGGGGGTTTAGTTTGGGTCCCGGGGCATTTTTGGGCCATACCGGCAACTTAAAAGGGTATTTTTGGTAATTTTCAAATTTTGGGAATTAAAGCCTACGAATTTTAAGAGTTAATTATACATTATTAGTAACCCACTGAGCCCATTACCAGCATTTGACAAGTTAGAGGGCTACGGGAGTTATAGGAAGAGTTGGGAGAGGTTCCCAAGAGAAAACCCATAACCACCATCTTCAACCTTGGGAGAAAATCTGTAGAGAAAGTGGAGAGATCAACCTTCAACCTTCAACATCAAATTCTGAAGAACAATCAAAGGCAAGTGATTTAGTATTTTTAATGCATTGAATATGTCTTCCATGCTTAGTGTCGGAATTATCATTTATTGAACTTTTGGAAGAAAACCCATGAAATTTGTTGGAGAAACTTTGAATTTGGGTTAGGATTTGCATGTAGTATGATAATGGATGGATCTAATACTTGAATAGTTACATATGATGATTTAAAAACGAATTTATGATGAGTAATTAGACAAAAGAAAATTAGGAGTTCATGTTCATAGGGTTTGGAGATATATTTGAAGATTCATAGTAATTCCATGATAATTTGTAAGATTTGACGCCTTAAATGTGTTAAGGAATGATCTAGGGTGATTATAAATGGTTTATATACGATAAAACATAATTTGGATGGCCTTGGGGTGGATTTAGAGGATAGAAGAATTGAGAAAAATGGATTTGGGAATTTTCTGGGCTGAAACTGCCATCTCGTTAGAAGACCTGCCCAGGTCGTTCGAACGACCTCGTTCGAACGAACTTCTAACGAGATGACAGTATGACTTCTAACGAGTTGGTATTTCGTTCGAAGCCCTTCGTTCGAAGGAACTCGTTCGAACGTGATATCTAACGAGTTGACAGAATGGCCTTTTTGGCCTGAATTGATTTCTAGTAGCCTGTAGGCTTATTTAAATGTTGAGATAACCTTCCCTTATTAACTAGTGGGTATAGTTGGGACATTGGGGTACATTGAGGAGTAAAAATTAGAATAGTGTCTTGAGCTGGATGACATTTGTGGATTGGGAAGCGAGTAACTAATCACGAAGTGAGAATAATTGATAACCTAAATACATATAAACTGGGGACATGTGATTTGTATAACACTAAGTGTTGGTATAAGAACGAGAGGTATACCACTAATCAAATATTTTAATATCTAAGATGTGCCAATGCTTAGTATATGTAGTTATGTGTGTATGAAATGCCTATCGTACTTGCTATCATGGGAGGTTGGCGTTCGTTTAGGGCCATCCAATCTTTGTGTGCCTACGGGGGGGATTTAGATTGGTACCTCGAGGACATAGGTCAGAGAATGGCTTATTGAGAAGTTAATAAGTCTGCTGATCGTGGGAGCGTAGGTATGTGCGTGACCCATGTGATGTGAACTATGTTCGACTCCACTATTTGTGATTGTTGTTAACGAAACGTTTGCTGAGAGATTCGTAATATATGGTCCTCATATACGTGATGTACCGGGATTTGATAGCAGAGTATGTGAGCACCACAGCTTAGCCTCGGAGTGCTAGTATTGTATATTTATGGTGAGAATAATATACTGTTGATTGAAATGAATAGTCGTGAATAATCGTGGGTATAAGTAATATCAACGGTTTGTAAAGTGAAAATGTAAGATTTATAATATTGAAATACTAAAGTGGGGAAACTGTGTAATAAGGTACAATACTCAATTAAATAGAAGATGTTGGGATTTTAGTTGGATATCATATAGAAATGTTAGATTTAGCATTGGACTAGATAGATATGAGAGCAACTAGAAATGGGCACGGGTACGATAAGAGTTCACAATTACTTGAGAGGTGAGGAACTCATGTGAATGCACACACTATCATGTACTTTATATTCACTGTTTAATGATATTAAACACTTGCATTTTTTAAATTCATTTTCACATTCGGGCTCTGACCCGTTTGCTTTCAAATCTATTTTTGTAAAAACCTTTTTAGGTACCCAGCCACAAGGACACCATGCATAGGAGTTCTATTCAGGTGATGTGTTGTAGCTGCTGTGGAAGTTACAGGACCTTGACAGTAGACGCCTCCATTTCTGATCTTGACTCCATTATCAGTTTTTATCATTTGTTGGGCATGCCGCCCATTGCTTTTAGAGACATTTTACTTATTCAGTTATTTCAGACTTTGAGTTGTAATTAATTTTAGTGTTGCGGACTTTGTATTTAATTATTTCGGAATTCGGTTTGTTGTGAGGAGTTTTCCTCCAGACTCATTATTTAATGGATGATTATTCTATTGTGACTATATTGTTGGTTATGTTAACTTTTCATAATTCATTTATTGCATGTTAATCGATTTTAATTAAAATGGACAACCTACTTTTTAAATATTAGGTGGTTAGTAATATAAAAATATTTTCGACAGTGATGCTATGAACTGAACCAACTTGGCATTTTTTATTAATTTAATAAAGGAGTAGCTACCCGGTATTTAATTAGTCGGGGTGTCATAAGTGGTATCAGAGCATCAGCTTCTAGTGTTCTTAGGATCTGTACGGCTTGTTATGTTTTCGCTGAGCTTTCTTTGATGTAGAGCCCTATATTTGAGGACTCTTGTAATCTTTTGTGTATGTATCGCTCTACAGCTATTTTGAGATAACAACTGCGAACTTATAAGAATTTACACTCATTTCAGATGCCTCCACAACGTGCGCAGTGAGTTCCTAGGGATGTACAGCCAGAGCCACAGCCTGCACCAGTTCAGGGTACTATGAATGCCATAGAGGTTGCAGCTATTGTAGCCCAAGCGGTAAATGCCGCCCTAGATGTTGTACAACAGGCACCACCCCAGGCGCCGGTAGTTGCGCCAGTTCAGGCTCATGCATTCCCGTCTGCTTGGGTGCACGTCCGTGATTCTTTTCAGAAAGAACACCCTTCGGAGTTTGCAGGTAGCTCCGATGTTGTGGTATCCAGTCAGTGGAGGAAGGATATTAAGAGGCACTTAAGGATGTACGAGTGCACAAGTGTTCAGAAGCAGATACTGGCTACTTTCAGGCTAGTAAGATCTGCATTGCAGTGGTTGGAGTCCATTACCACCGCATTGCAGAGGGAAACCCTCACTATACAGGAGTTCTGGGTGCGGTTCGATCGTAAATATTTTCCGTCAGCTGTTCACACGGAGATGAGAAGGAAATTGATGAACCTTAAGCAGGAGGGGAGGACCGTGGCCAAGTATTAGGCCAAATTTACTAACCTCTTGAACGTTGGTCCCGATGAGATACCGACTGAGGAGAAGAAGATTCAGAAGTTTATGGATGGATTAACTTGGAGGATTCGTCAACACTTGTTGGGTAATCTCTCGTTGACCACTAATTTTGATGTGGTTAACGCTGCATTACTTCACTGCTAGGATCATCGGTTCCACATGTCTGAGAGCAAGAGATCAGGGGAGTCCAGCCATCAGGGCAGAACCAGGGGAAATGGTGCCACCGGAGCATAATCTGCTCAGGGACAACACAGGCAGGGTGAACAGGGTTCCCAATAGGGGGATTCTAAGAGATTCAGATCTGGGGGTTTCAGAAGTGGACAAGGAGGTTTCAAATAGGGCCATTAGAACCAGCAGGGTCAGAATGGTCAGTAACAACAGTTTCAGCAGGGTTAGCATGGCAAAGGGAGGAATGGTAACGACCACCAGGGCCGAGGACAGTAGGGACAGTGAGGGGGAAACTTCCCAGGGAAGTGTTTCGTTTGTGGTAAGACTGGCCACAAATGCCAGCATTATCCTGACAGGGGTAGGGTCCCACCGCAGCAGCAGCAGGGTGCTCGATATGAGCCATAGAGGCCTGTGTTTCCCGCCGCCCTCCCAGCACCACCACAGATGGCAGCATTACCACCCATTCCAGCAGTCCCAGTTCAGCAGGGACAACTTCAGTATGGAAGAGTGTATCAGCTTCATCATGCCGCAGCCCCACAGGATCCACCGGCCATTGAGGGTATGTTCTCTAATCAGGGGACTATGGGGCGTATTTTATTTGATACGGGGGCCACATATTATTTCATTGCCATGAGATTCGCACGCACTATTAGGTTATTAGACACCGTCGATAGCACGGTTACTTGTGTAGATTCGCCGTTGAGTAGGGGTTCCGTGATTTCCCTTATTTATAGAGGTGTGGGTATAGAGATCGGGAGGTTTAATTTACTCGCGAATATGTTAGTGTTAGAGATGACTGAGTATGATGCCATTATTGGTATGGATTGGCTAGTTCCGTACCGAGCCATGATTGACTATTTCAGAAGGAGTATTATCTTTGCCATTCTCGGGCAGGAGATGTTTTTAGTGGCGATGCCTCGCCCTGAGGGAGGATCGTCCACTCACTTGTACTATATAGAGGAGGAGACCTCTAAGGAAGTGGTGATACCACTTGATGCGATTCCAGTTGTTAGGTAGTTTGCCTATATATTTCAGGATATACCTGGACTACCTCCGAGTAGAGAGATAGATTTTAAGATCGACTTAACGCCGGGCACTCGGCCTATTGCCCGCGCACCATACCGTATGGTTCCAGCAGAGATGAGAGAGTTACGGGATCAGATTGAGCAGTTATTGGGTCAGGGGTTTATCCGAAGGAGTACTTCACCGTGGGGTGGCCCTGTGTTGTTCGTAAAGAAGAGGGATGGATCGTTGAGGTTATGTGTAGATTACCGAGAGTTGAATAAGGTCACGGTACGGAATAAGTATCCGTTGCCTCGAATCGATGACTTATTCGATCAGCTGAGAGGAGCTTCTTTCTTCTCAAAGGTTGATTTGCGATCAGGATACCATCAGTTACGTATCAGGGAACAGGACGTCTCGAAGACTTCTTTATTGATGAGATATGGTTCCTACGAGTTTCGAGTTATGCCTTTTGGCTTGACCAACGCTTCAGCCGTGTTTATGGACTTGATGAATAGGGTGTTCAGAGAGTTCCTAGACCAGTTCTTCATTGTCTTTTTAATGACATTCTGGTTTACTCCCAGACAGAAGAGGAGCATGCTGAGCATTTGACACAGGTTTTGCAAACGCTATGTCAGAACGAGCTTTATGCAAAGTATGAGACGTGCGGATTTTAGCTGAAGGAGGTTCAGTTTTTGGGGCATATCATTTCAGACCGGGGGATATCGGTAGATCCGGGGAAGGTATCCGCGGTAAGGGAGTGGGGACAGGCCACGACGCCGACTGAGATCCGTAGTTTCTTGGGCCTAACAGGATACTATAGGAGATAGCGAGTCCTTTGACATATCTGACTCACAAAGCTGTGCCATTTATCTGGAGTGATGCCTGTCAGATGGCATTCGATGAGTTGAAGGATAAGTTGACCTCAGCACCTGTGTTAGCGTTGCCCATACCGGGAGTTGAGTATTTAGTATCTAGTTTACACCGATGCGTCCTTATAATGACTCAGAGGCGTGTTGCAACAGGAGAGTCAGACCATAGCTTATGCTTCCTGTAAGCTTAAGCCTCATGAGAAGAATTACCCCACCCATGACTTGGAGTTAGCGACAGTTGTATTTGCCCTTCGGATTTGGAGACATTATCTCCTGGGGGAGAAGTTTCGATTGTTCACGGATCACAAGTCTCTATAGTACCTCTTCACGCAGAAGGAGTTGAATATGCGTCCAAGACGGTGGCTTGAGTTTGTGAAGGATTATCATTTTGATATCTGGTATCACCTGGGGAAGGCTAACGTGGTAGCAGACGCGTTGAATCGTAGACCAGTAAATGAGGTGGCCGCGATGTGTAAAGCAAAGTGGAAGGAGTTGGGATAGCAGGAGGCAGTAGCCCGATCATTTATATCTGTAATGACTGTTACACCGCAGATTGTTACGAGAGTGGTAAAGGGCCAAGCAAGTGACTCATTCTGTCAGGAGCAGATAGTTTGATTACTAGCGGAGGGAGCCGAGTCCAATACCGTTATCTCAGACGGGGGATTACGCTTCAATGGGAGACTAGTCGTTCCGGAAGGGGAAGACTTACGACACGAGGTGATAACAGAATTGCACGTCTCATGGTTCGTGGTACACCCTGGTGGGGACAAAATGTACCAAGACATGAGACGTCAGTATTGGTGGAGCGGGATGAAGAGAGATATCGCCATGTTTGTTTCTAAATGCGCCACTTGTCAGCTAGTAATAGTGGATCATCAGAGACCGGCAGGACTTCTACAGCCATTAGAGGTTCCGACGTGGATATGGGAGAGCATATCCATGGACTTTACCACGGGGATACCTAGGTCACAGAGGGGTCACGACTCCATTTGGGTAATTGTGGACCGTTTGACCAAAGTGGCTCATTTTTTACCCGTAAGGGAAGACTACACTACCGGATAGTATGCCCAGATTTTTATTACGGAAATAGTGAGACTTCATGGTGTGCCTCTAAATATTGTGTCTGACATAGACAAGATATTTATTTCACGGTTTTCGAAGAGTTTCCAGGAGGCATTTGGGCACTAAATTGCGGTTGAGTACGGCTTATCACCCGCAGACCGAGCGTACAAATCAGATGTTGGAGGACATGTTGCGTATGTGCATCATAGATTTTGGGGGTGGATGGGAGCAGTACCTTCCACTGGTGGAGTTTTCTTATAATAACTCCTACCAGTTCACCATTGTCATGGCTCCATTTGAAGCATTGTACGGTAGACCTTGTCGTTCTCCAGCATGTTGGTTAGAGGTGGGGGATAACAAACTCCTTGGGCCGGAAGTGATTCAGGACACTTCAGCAAGGATAGAATTGATACGGAGTCGCATTCGGGTAGCTCAGGATCGGCAGAAAAGCTACGCTGATGCGAAGAGGCTCTTCAGAGAATTCAAAGTGGGGGACCAGGTTTTACTCAGAGTATCTCCTATGAAGGGGATTATGCGTTTTGGGAAAAAGGGGAAACTGGCACCGAGATATGTGGGGCTATTTCCTATCATCGAGCGGGTTGGCCCAGTTGCGTATAGACTTAGGTTACCAGAGCACTTGCATAGGATTTATGAGGTATTCCATATTTCCTCACTAAGGAAATATCTTAGAGATGATTTGCCCCATACTCACATTGCTTTGGAGGGCATCGATCTCCAGCCCGATAGTTCCTACGAGGAGGGGCCGATTGCTATTTTGGATCGAAGCGAGCGAAAACTGAGGTCGAAGATAGTACCGTTAGTACGTGTTCAGTAGCGGCATCATAATGCTGAGGAGTCCACATGGGAGCACAAGGATGAGATGGGCGAACGTTATCCAGAGTTGTTTTTATCAGGTACTTTTTAGTTCCGAATTTCGGGACGAAATTCTGTTATTAGGGGGGAAGTATGTAATACCCCGTATTTTTATTGATATTTATTAAAGGGATTAATTAAATTAAATGTGAATTAATTGAGAATTAATCCTGATATAAATACTAACGAGATGTGAGTTGGTATTTGATTATGTTGTGTATATATGGCAATATATGAATATTGAAAATATTAAAATTGTCGCGAGACTGAAATACGACAATTTGAGAAATTTAGTTGGGACGCGCGTGTCAGTCGCGACAGAAATGAAAATTTTGAATTAAAAAGTGAATTTTATTTTTATCAACCGAATGATCATTTTGAGTGCGTCAACGAGTCCGTAAGGGTCGAAATAGTCAGAAAACACTAGCCGGGGGTTTAGTTTGGGTCCCGGGGCATTTTTGGGCCATACTGGCAACTTAAAAGGGTATTTTGGTAATTTTAAAATTTTGGGAATTAAAGCCTACAAATTTTAAGAGTTAATTATACATTATTAGTAACCCACTAAGCCCATTACCAACATTTGACAAGTTAGAGGGCTACGGGAGTTATAGGAAGAGTTGGGAGTGGTTCCTAAGAGAAAACCCATAACCACCATCTTCAACCTTGGGAGAAAATCTGTAGAGAAAGGGGAGAGATCAACCTTCAACCTTCAACATCAAATTCTGAAAAACAATCTAAGGCAAGTGATTTAGTATTTTTAATGCATTGAATATGTCTTCCATGCTTAGTGTAGGAATTATCTTTTATTGAACTTTTGGAAGAAAACCCATGAAATTTGTTGGAGAAACTTTGAATTTGGGTTAGGATTTGCATGTAGTATGATAGTGGACTGATCTAATACTTGAATAGTTACGTATGATGATTTAAAAACGGATTTATGATGAGTAATTAGACATAAGAAAATTAGGAGTTCATGTTCATAGGGTTTGGAGATATATTTGAAGATTCATAGTAATTCCATGATAATTTGTAAGATTTGACCCCTTGAAATATATGTTAAGGAATGATCTAAGATTTGACCCCTTGAAATATACTAGCAGCTTAGCCTCGGGGTGCTAGTATTGTATATTTATGGTGAGAATAATATACTGTTGATTGAAATGAATAGTCGTGAATAATCGTGGGTATAAGTAATAGCCACGGTTTGTAAAGTGAAAATGTAAGATTTATAATATTGAAATACTAAAGTGGGGAAACTGTGTAATAAGGT
Source organism: Sambucus nigra (assembly GCA_949130495.1). NCBI lineage: Eukaryota > Viridiplantae > Streptophyta > Magnoliopsida > Dipsacales > Adoxaceae > Sambucus > Sambucus nigra. The sequence goes on from OX422212.1 coordinate 372,771,758, forward strand.
ACAATACTCAATTAAATAGAAGATGTTGGGATTTGAGTTGGATATCATATAGAAATGTTAGATTTAGCATTGGACTAGATAGATATGAGAGAAACTAGAAATGGGCACTGGTACGATAGGAGTGCACAATTACTTGAGAGGTGAGGAACTCATATGAGTGCACACATTATCATGTACTTTATATTCACTGTTTAATGATATTAAACACTTGCATTTTTAAAATTCATTTTCACATTCGGGCTCTGACCCGTTTTCTTTCAAATCTATTTTTGTAAAAACCTTTTTAGGTGCCCAGCCACAAGGACACCATGCATAGGAGTTCTATTTAGGTGACGTGCTGTAGCTGTTGTGGAAGTTACAGGACCTTGACAGTAGACGCCTCCATTTCTGATCTTGACTCCATTATCAGTTTTTATCATTTGTTGGGCATGCCTCCCATTCCTTTTAAAGACATTTTACTTATTCAGTTATTTCAGACTTGGGGTTGTAATTAATTTTAGTGATGCGGACTTTGTATTTAATTATTTCGAAATTCGGTTTGTTGTGAGGAGTTTTCTTCCAGACTCATTATTTAATGGATGATTATTCTATTGTGACTATATTGTTGGTTATGTTAACTTTTCATAATTCATTTATTGCATGTTAATCGGTTTTAATTAAAATGTACAACCTACTTTTTAAATACTAGGTGGTTAGTAATATAAAAATGTTTTCGACAGTGATGCTATCAACTGAACCAACTTGGCATTTTGTATTAATTTAATAAAGGAGTAGCTACCCGGTATTTAATTAGTCGGGGTGTCACAACTTCATGATATTGTTGGGTTTTGTCATAATAATGTTTTTGAGTTCAATATTCAAATTTGAATCTTTTATTAGAATAAATATTTTTGTGAAAATAAATTTTGGACACAAAATATTTTTTAATAAAACTTTCAGAGTATAATATTCGAGGTTAAATTTTTTTTTATGCGTGTTAATATATGATATATAAATTTTTATAGATTTGTGTATCTTATATATATATATATAATATGGGGTTGGCAGCATGCGGATTTGAGTACATAAGTAATGGCCCTTGATTTGACCTTGATAAGGTATTTACATCTTAGCAGGTCTTTGCACTTTATTCGATTTTGACCAAAGACCTTGCCTTAGCCTGAGGCCTATTTATGCGTCCCATGTTTATATATTATATATATGTATGCTATATAATATATGTGTTATGCTTATATGTTGGTATGTATGAGTGTATGTTTATATGTTAAAACAACTCAAGGTTTTGGTTCATTTATCTATTGGCGAAATCTTTTTTCAGTTGCGATTTGACCTGATAAGGTCCTGTACTGATAGCGTGTTCCCTTTATTTCTGTTTTGCGCCTTAATTGTTACAATAGGTCTGTATGCGTGGCATCTCCGTTTTGACCCTTGTCAGGACCCTTTAATTGTTGCATGCATGTTACCTCTTTCATAAAGAGCTGGCGGTTTAGTATTCAAAACGACGACGTCGATTATTTTTACGCCCACGGTTTTCTATTCAAAACCAAACTTCGTTTTATATTTTTCAAAATGGCAACGTGTTGTTTTCACCGCCAACGGTATTTTAACAAAACCGAAAATGGTTTGTTTACTTTTTCCAAAATTACGCGATACCATTTTTTTCAAATGGTGATATTTGTTAAAGTGCTTTATAGCTGTATCTATTCCTTCATAACGACGTTGTGTCCAACGGTAACTTTGTTTGTGGTTTACAGATGGCCTCAATAATTTTTAAAACGACTGTGTTTAATAAAACTCTTTATTTCTTGTTTGTTAGTTTGTTACAACTTGCACTACATGTGTCAAATTCTTATCACACTACTTTGTGTTTCTTTGTGAGCCCTCGGATTATTTTTAATCAGTGGCTCGTGTGTATGCTTTACCAATCCATGTGATTCTATTTTACATCAATCAGCACACACTTGTGCACTCTATAAATAGCACCATATGGTTATCATTTTTGCAGAGCTGAGAAATTTATTTTTATGGCTGAACTCTGTCAAAATTTTTGGAGAGAGAGAGAGAGATTAAACCATATTATTTTTGTGTCATCTTCAAGTGTTGATTTCTGTCAAAACGAAAATGAACATTGGACCTCTCTCATTCTAAATCTGCACTTACGATTTTTCAAGAGTATATTATTTTAATAAGTGATTTCTCTCATCTGTGTGTATTATTTAGATCAGTCTTTAGATCTAACTTTTGTACACAACACACACTATTCACGAAATTAATTTTTATGTGAATATTTGTTTGTATCTTGTTTGTGAGATCTTGATAGTTTTTAAACATTTTGTTTTAAAACAGATTTTTCAGAAAATATTTTGATAATATTTAGATTTGTATTGTTTGTGGTTTAGAAAGTTAGACCTAAGATTTTGAGATCTGATTTGTGAAGATTTAAAATCTTGACTGAATATTATTTTCTTGAGTGTGAAAGACTGTTTTGAATTAATCTGAAATATTTGTGAAAATAGTCTTGATAAGATTTTAGATTAAAATTTGATTTAATATAATATTTGTTTTTCTGAGAAATAAGATTGTGAATAAATGACTGTCCGATTTTGTTGAATATATTTCATTCATATTTTGTGTATATGATTTCTTGGTTGTTTAAGTGATTTTCAGGAACTAATCTTCATTGTGCATATCACTTAGAAATTCACTCATTTACACCTACTCGCGTTGTATTCACATAGACACATTTATTTGTGTGAATATTTGAACACGTGTAGTGTTCAAGATTTAAAAAGAAAAGAAAGTTTTTCAAAACTGTATTGAAAGTTAAGAAGACTTGATTTTAGTTGACGTAAGACTTCCGAAGGTATATAGGAGATATAATCGGTTGCATTGCATTGGTGTGTATCATATTAGTGTGGGTGTGTCATCTAGGATAGAACACCGAACTCAAAATACTTCACTAGAAAATAAAACGATAGGCACTGAGCTAAACTTGAGCTAGAAGAGCAAAAGGGAGAAGCTACGAAGTGTAGAACGCAATAACAAGCAAGAACAAACTTAAAGAGAGAGTAGAATATGCAACCAGGGAGGAGTCTTGGTCGTGTGGGGTAATCGATACATCTATCTTCTTTAGTTGTCAAGTTTGTTGATTGTAACTCATTCCTATTGGTTTTATTATTTTAGTGTAAGTAGATTAGGTAACTCCTAGAGGAGTTCGTCATTTTTCTCGGGGAAGGGTTTTTGTGACGTAAAATAAATACCTTGTGCTTTACTTTACAAATTTGCAATATCTCGCCTCATACGAAAACTTAGGTTAAATGCTAGAAATGCACCTAATTAATTGAATCATATATTATCTGTTTTGACACATAGTTAACTCAAGATAATAAATAGGACTATTAATTGACTTGGAAAACTAAAATCTGTTTTAGCTAGGTTATCAAGTCAAGAAAAGTTTGAATTGGCCCCCTCTTGAATACCATAGTTAACTCGTAGGTAATTGGAGTTTATTTCAGCAAATTGTTTACTTCCGTACACATGGTTATTTGCGCTTCGTGGGTGCTTACAAGTGGTATCAGAGCTAGACTTTAAAAAGATCATTTTTTCAAAACTTTTGTCAAACTCGTTTTATCTTGTTTTCAATGGATGATTCAAGTCAATTACTTAGGCTTGAAAATTTTAGTAGACCTCCTATTTTCGATGGCTCAAATTTTTCATACTAGAAAATCAGAATGGTTGCATTTATTCAAGGCACTTTAGGAGATGACGTGTGGGATTTGATTGAAAATGGTTATAGGCACCCCACTACTCCTATAGTAGAAGGTAGCCCTATTTTTAATTAGCTTAAAACTACTGAATTAAGTGCTGATCAGAAAAAATAAGCAATTTCAATATTAAAGGCAAAAATGCGATTTTCATGAGTGTGAGTGAAAATGAATTGAAATGCATATGTTATTGCACTACTAGTAAGGATGCTTGGGATACTTTAGTTATTGCACACGAGGGTGACGATAGAGTAAATAAATGTAAAACACAAATGTTGGTTCAACAATACAATATGCTAGTGATGAACGATAATGAACCATCTGATGATTTTTATATGCGTTTGACTGATATCATTACTCAATTGCATGCGAATAGTTTTGAATATTCTGATAAAAATGTTTGTGCTAAAATTCTGAGATCTCTTGCACCTAGGTTTGACCATAAACGTTACATCATTGAATAAATGAATGATCCTTCTGTCACACCTGAATTGCTAAGCTATAAATTGAGAACTATGGAACTTGAATCAGCCTTTAGGAAGACTCTTACATCTTATGCTAATAATGAGTCGACCAATACTTATAAAGTTTCTTTTAAAACTACCTATCCTAATAAAATAATTATAAGGTAGTGAAACAACAATCTGAGTCGGATGATGACTCTGATGTGGAATCGGATGAAATTGATAAGATTGATAATCAACTTTCTATTATGTCCTCTCAATTTAAGAAACTTTGGGAATAAAGAAATACTATTGCTAAGAGACGTACGCAAGTGAATAATCAATCTAGTCAGTTCACACGACACCATAATAAAACATCAAAGCGAACTTCTGATTATGAGAGTAAAAGTAGTAAGGTTGATAAATATGAATTGTCTTGTCATAATTGTGGGAAACTAGGTCACTTTATTGCTGAGTGTTGGTCAAAGCCAGAGTCCAAGAATTATAAACAACACAAGGCACACATAAACAAAACTTGGGATGACTCTTCTGATTCTGAATCAGAAGATAACCAAGGAAATTCTTAACCAAATTGCCTTGAATTTTTAGGAGAAGGTTATGACTGTTGCGGAGACATGTACTTAGCAGGAATAACTGATTTAGAAGATAATTCTCATTCGGATTCTGATTATGATTCTGATGAAGTGCTTGATTTAATTGATGCTGCTAAATCTTTGTGAGCTAGTCAGCCTTCTATGCTTGAAATAACTGCTCCGTTTGATGCTAAACGTGCCTTATATGATACTAAATCTAATGATAGCAACAATTCACACACGAACACTAACGTGCATGAAAATTTTGTTGGCTATGATGATTACTCGGAATTGTATGTCAGGACTTTGCAAAATAGATAAGAATTATCGAATTTGGTTAAAATGCTTAGTGAGAACTTAGAGAATCAATATAAGATCGTTCAACAAAATTCCATTGAAATGAACAATGTCAAAATTGATTTTAAAAAACAATCACTTGATTTTAAATGTCAGATTACGACTTTAAATGAAAATTTGTCTTCTTTTGAAGAAAAATATAATGAAGCGATTTTTCAAGTTGACAAATCCAAACAAGCACAACTTTCAAAATGTGTCGTAGTCATGATATAAAATGTTTTGACCTTGACAAATTGCTTATTGAACAACGATATAAGGGTGATACTAGAGGATTTGGATATGAGGGTCCTCTTGAAAAAGTTGATCCAAGTAGACCAATCTTATTTGTAAAAGCCCAAGAAGAAATGACTCTTCCATTGGAAAGTAAGTTGTCTGAAAAGGATAAAGGAAAACAAGTTTTAATTGAAAGTGATTATGAAAGTGACATTGAAAATTTCATAGAGAACTTTGTAGGACCGTCTACATCAAAATATTGCCCTCCTGCCAAGAGACTCTATAGACCTCCTAAACCATTTATTCGTAATGAATCTGTTAAGCATGTAGAGGGAAAACACTTCCAATCAGACCTACCTACTTCTAGTAAATTCTGTACTAGGTGTGATATTTTTGGTAACTGGGAATGCCTTGGTAATCACAAGAAAGGTACTCGTTTTAAAAGTCATAACCCAAATGTGAAGCGATTTACAAATTTTTGTAGGTAGCGCACTAATAATAATTGGAATCATTTCTTCAATAAGTCTTGGCCTCAAGTTAACAAGAAAATATTTTCGAAAATAAGTCTCATCCTAAATTCCAAAAGGCACAAAAACCTCTGAAAACTTTGCCTATTTGGATTAGGACTTGTGACTTGAGACCTCAAATGGATTTTTTAAAGTCAAAGAAATGTCCAACTAATGTATGTGACGCTTGCGAGAGTGAGAAAATCATTAATTCTCCTCACGAGAAGGTTAAGGACTTAAACACCACCACACCCTTAGATTTATTCAATGATGGGGGAGGTGAGTTTAATCAAAATGGAGGATTATGACGCTAATGGATATTCGTACCAGTTTAATGCTCCAAAAGAACATAAACAAATTAGGTTAGTTCCTTCTATTGCTTGTGATTTTCAGCTTATTGATAAGCTTTCTATGCCTTATGATGACTCTTGTTTAGAAGTAACTTCAACATTTGATTGGAGAGATTGTACTTAAATTTTTGCTTGTGTTTATTATGCACTTTGATTAATAGATCTCCGAGGATTTAGGATAAATATATCTACTAATAACCAGTATCTCTTAAAGTCATGTTTAATGTAGGAGACGCTTATTTTGCAGATTATGAACACTTACTATTTTCTTCTTCTTACCATTGTCTAATTTAGGCAAAATGGGGGAGAGTTGAGTATATATTCTATTCTTGTGTTGTTGATATTCTTCATACATATTCTGTTTTGTTAGTTCCTGCACTTTAAATTCTGTCATATTAATATTTTGGTAGTGCAAATGCTACTAACTTGATTTCCCAGCTGAAAGTTTATTTATGTTTTGCAGGTATTCTCGCCTAGCGTCTTGAGTTGTGTCTTTTCTTTTCTAGGATGGGTGGGTTGTTAGATACTCTTTTGTATAGGACATATTAGGAATTATTTTTCCATCGTTTATCATTTGATGTACTCAAGGGTTTTGTCAAAATTAGTCCAATGGGGGAGTTTGAAGGTCCCTATATCGAGCACACCTAGGGTTTTCTTTTCGTGCTTTAGCTATATAGGACTTCATCTAGTTGGACGTGAATTTTGACAAAATATTTTTGTATTTAGGATTGTGTCTCCCCTATCGACACCTTGTTCGTCTACATCAAATATGCTCTCAATTCAGTCCGCCCTCTCAGAAAAAAGGTAATTTTCATATTCTATGGCTCATAGGATCTCAGTCACGTAGGACACAACACGACACCACATGACACTGCATGATATTGTTGGGTTTTGTCATAATAATTTTTTTGAGTTCAATATTTTAATTTGAATCTTTTATAAGAATAAATATTTTTGTGAAAATAAATTTTCTAGGCAAAATATTTTTTTAATAAAATTTTCAGAATAAAATATTCGAAGTTAAAAATAATTTTTATGCGTGTTAATATATGATATATATATATTTTTACTGATTTGTGTATGTTATATATATAATATTATATGTATGATATTATTGTATTATAGTATTATATATATATATATATATATATATATATATATATATATATATATATATATATATGGGGTTGGCAGCATGCGGATTTGAGTACCTAAGTAATGGCCCTTGATTTGACCTTGATAAGGTATTTACATCTTAGCAGGTCTTGGCACTTCACTCGATTTTGAACAACGCCCATGCCTTAGTTAGATGCCTATATATGCGTACCATGTTTATATATTATATATATGTATGCTATATAATATATATGTTATGCTTATATGTTGGTATGTATGCGTGTATGTTTATATGTTAAAACAGCTCACGGTTTTGCTTCATTTATCTATTGGCGAAATCTTTTGTCAGATGCGATTTGACCTGATAAGGTCCTGTACTAATGGCGTGTTTTCTTTATTTTTGTTTTGCGTCTTAGCTGTTACAATAGGTCTGTATGTGCGCCATCTCTGTTTTGACCCTTGTCAGGACCCTTTAATTGTTGCATGCAAGTTACCTCTTTGATAACTAGTTGGCGATTTAGTATTCAAAATGACGACGTCGATTATTTTTATGCCCACGGTTTGCTTTTCAAAACCAAACTTGGTTTTATAGTTTTCAAAATGGCGACGTGTTATTTTCACCACCCACAGGATTTTAACAAAACTGAAAATGGTTTGTTTACTTTTTCCAAAATGATTAGTACCATTTTTTCAAACGGTGATATTTGTTAAAGTGCTTTATAGCTGTATATATTCCTTCATAACGACGCCGTGTCCAACGGTAACTTTGTTTGTGGTTTACAGATGGCCTCAATACTATTTAAAACGATTGTGTTTTATAAAACTATTTGTTTCTTATTTGTTAGTACGTTACAGCTTGCACTACACGTGACACTTTTTTATAACACTACTTTGTGTTTCTTTGTGAGCCCTCAGATTATTTTTAATCAGTGGCTCGTGTGTATGCTTTACCAATCCATGTGATTCTGTTTTATACCAATCAGCACACACTTGTGCACTGTATAAATATCACCCTTTGGGTATAATTTTTGCAGAGATGAGAAATTTATTTTTGTTGCTGAACTCTGTCAAAATTTCTATAGAGAGAGAGATTAAACCAGATTATTTTTTGTGTCATCTTCAAGTGTTGATTTCTGTCAAAACGAAAATGAAGATTTAACATCTCTCATTCTAAATCAGTGCTTATGATTTTTCAAGAGTATATTATTTCAGTAAGTGATTTCTCTCATCTGTGTGTATTATTTAGATCAGTCTTTAGATCTAGTTTTGTACACAACACACACTATTCACGAAATTAATTTTTGTGTGAATATTCTATTTGTATCTTGTTTGTGATATCTTGAATGTTTTTAAACATTGTGTTTTAAAACAGATTTTTCAGAAAATATTTTGATAATATTCAGATTTGTATTGTTTGTGGTTTAGAAAGTTAGACCTAAGATTTTTGAGATCTGATTTGTGAAGATTTAAAATGTTGACTGAATATTATTTTCTTGAGTATGAAAGACTGTTTTTATTTAATCTGAAATATTTATGAAAATAGTCTTGATAATATTTTAGATTAAAATCTGATTTAATCTAATATTTGTATTTTTGAAAAATAAGATTGTGAATATTTGACTATCCGATTTTATTAAATATATTTTTAGTCATATTTTGTGTATATGATTTCTTGGTTATTTAAGTGATTTTCAGGATCTAATCTTCATTGTGCACATCACTTAGAAAAGCACTCATTTACACCTGCTCACGTTGTATTCACATAGACACATTTATTTGTGTGAATATTTGAACAAGTTTAGTGTTCAAGATTTAAAAAGAAAAGAAAGTTTTTCAAAACTGTATTGAAAGTCAAGAAGACTTGATTTTAGTTGACATAAGACATGCGAAGATATAATTTGTTGCATAGCATTTGGTGTGTATCATTTAAGTGTGGGTGTGTCAGCTAGGATAGAACACCGCACTCAAAATACTTCACTAGAAAATGAAACAATAGGCACTGAGCTAATCTTGAGCTAGAAGAGAAAAAGGGAGAACCTGCGAAGTGTAGAACGAAATGACAAGCAACGCCAGACTTGAAGAGAAAGTAGAATAAGCATCTAGGGAGGAGTCTTGGTCATTTGGGGTAATCCCTACATCTATCTTCTTTAGTTGTCAAGTTTGTTGATTGTAACTTGTTCCTGTTGGTTTTATTGTTTTAGTGCAAGTAGATTAGGTAAACCCTAGAGGAGTTCATCGTTTTTACCGGGGAAGGGTTTTTGCGAAGTAAAATAAATACTTTATGCATTACTTTACAAATTTGCAATATCTCGTCTCATACGAAAACGTTGGTTAAATACTAGAAAGGCACCTAATTAATTGAATCATATATTATCTGTTTTGACACCTAGTTAACTCAAGATAATAAATAGGACTATTAATTGACTTGGTAAACTAAAATATATTTTAGCTAAGTTAGCAATTGAAAAACTTGTTTATAAGATTAATAACAAAAATTTATAAGTTTAGTAAACTCCGAAAAAAACTCGTTGAACGAAACTCTTTTCAAAATGAACACTAGATGTGTTAAAACAATTTTTCTGAATATGATCTTTAGACTTGTTAAATTGATTACCTTAGGTTTTTTAAAATTCCAAACCTACAATTAAGTCTCGAGTACGAAATTGTTCGCCAAAGTAATTAAGAAGATTCAAGGAAATTAACACAAAATTTTTAACATGGTAAAACCCTAAATTAGGGAAACATCCACAGCTCCCTCTACGGAGAAAAATGAAAAAGTCCACTAAAATCACAACCAAGTTACAACACTAAAGCATGCAACTAAGAACTAAAATACAAGATCAGAAAACGTACCTACCTGAGTTATTCCACTCTTAAAGGCATTATATCTTGATTTATTCTTCTCCATGCAGTTTTTTTATCCTTGAATCCCAGATTTCAGCAGCCCGAACAAACAAAATACCTCACCAAGAACCACAAATCCTATGTGTTCGTGTGAGAGTGATAGTGTTTGTGAATTAACTAAACATGCAAAATGCTTCTCACGCCTCTCAATCAAATATACACGCAATATCCTATAAATTACAAACAACTTCTATATGATATGTGATATACCCATATGCATCCTCGGCCAGGACGAGGGTGCCCTTCACCTAACATATATCAGATGACCCTTTAAGGGACCGACCCCTCACCAGGCCCAAACGACCCTTCAAGGGGCCGACCCCTCATCATGCTCAGACGACCCTTCAAGGGACCGACCCCTCACCAGGCTGAGATGACCATTCAAGGGGCCGACCCCTCATCAGGTTGAGACGACCCTTCAAGGGGCCGACCCCTCACCAGGCCCAGACGACCCTTCAAGGGGCCGGTCCCTTATTAGGCTTGGACGACCCTCCGAGGGTACGACAGTACGAGGCCAAAATTAGGACAAACTCACTACCAGAAGGAACTTTGCCCTCACCCTCGTATCATAGGCCGAGGGTGACATCATCACAGCGCGTGGTTTGGGAGACGCGTGGAACAGTGAGGGTGGGGCTCATATGGCACGTGGAAGACCGTTATAACAATATCACCCCCTCATGTGAGGGAATATTATGTCAACATTTGGCATCTACAGGTGTCAACAAGAGATTGGCTAGATCATTATTCACATGCACCATGCATACTTGGGGGGTACACTACACCCCCCAAGACCTATATATACTTGTCACCTACAACCCTACAAGAGGGATCGAAAAATTATAACCCTAGAAAAAACTCTGCTTGTACACACAGTAGAGAGAGAAAGGGAGCTTATGTGCATTGTATCCAAGGCCATTAGTTCCCATACTTAGTGGATCACACACTCACAGTGGATGTAGGCCTAATTGGCTGAACCACTATACATCATTGTCTTATTCCTCTTATACTCACCTCCTTCTATATACTTATACAAACATATCTCCATGGCTGCCATGGTTACTACAGTTTGAGCTCATCATCACTTATCTGGTGGTGCTGAATCCAAGCATCATCAATATGCAATTTGATTTCAAATCCAACTTGAGTAATAAACTTTACTAATTTTCAGATTTGACACACCACAATTTTTTTTTAAAAATTATTGTCCCAACAAATTATTTATATTCAAACTTATTTCACTCAAATGTAAAATCCCAATATGAGACAATCTTTATTTCCAAATCTGAAAATATACAACAAGTATAATTTCTCAACATGTATTCGATATCACAATCTTGGATTAAAAAATTACAACAACAATATAAAAATGATCCAAGAACAGACACACAACAGTCCTAAAAATATAGTGTACTAAAATAGTCCCTAAGAGGTACAGGGAAAGATGGTACACAAATCTGACTTGGGTTCAAAGTCCGGTGAGTTTTTCGACAGTCTCCCTCATTTATAATCTGACTTCAGCGACAACAATCCCTCCGATCGCGGTTTACATAAAGCTTCGGCTGTCTTGGTTCGAGTTCCTTTTTTTAGCGACAACTTCTCTTTCTCAGTTTCCGATGGCAGCAATGGTCTCTCTGTCTCCATTTAGGTCCGGCGACAGTTCCGGCAACGATGACTGCAACGGGATCACACACTCTCTCTCTAGTTTCAAAAACAACAACGCTCTTCTCGGTTCCTCTTCTCCGACGACGGGATTGAAGACCGAGTTCCATTTCTCTTCGTCCTCAGTTTTCAAGCGACGATCTCTTCTCTCTCTTGTATCGATTTTCTCCAAGGGTTTATCTCTCAAGTAAAGAACGGAGAAGGAGTTGAAAGGTCTCTCTCTCTCTCTCTCTCTCTCTCTCTCTCTCTCTCTCTATTATCACCGCCCCTTTTTTTTCTAACTCTCTTCTTCCAACTAGAATAAGAAACCCTAAAAGATGTTATATATGGCATTAAAAGGGTTTGTTAAAAATGGAGGGTTTAGATCAAATCTCCAAGATCTAAGGGTGTAGAAAGAAAGTGGGTAACTAAAATGATTGGCTAAAAGGTGTTCACTAGGATTGAGGCACTAAAAATATGGTTCATAGATAACCACTCAATCTAGGGTCACAAATGAGTTTAACCACCAAGACACTAAAGAAACACAAAAATCCTTATTAAAAAATAACACACATGTGTTTTTTAAAGTCTTGGAAAAATTAAATTTTTTGACTCAAAAAATATTAACCAATTAAAAAAATGAACCAATCAATTTTTTATCATAAAAAATATTCTTATGTTACCTCAAATATATTTTTAAAATCATATTTCAATTAAATGAAAAAATCATTTTAAATGATTAAAAAAATATTCAAATGAGTTTCTTTTTCCAAAAAAATATTTGAAGCAACACCACCACCATAAAAAATATGCACACATAATAAACATGTATATGCAGTGTATGTGTCCTAATTGCGATTCAAGAGTTGCACTTAACTCTTTGTGTCACATTGGAGATCTTGGACTGGGATGCTTTTGATGAAGCTTGATGCCTTTTTGAGATAGAGCAACTCGAAAAATCTAATCCTATTTTGTCTCGATATCCAAACTAGTTGGAACTCCTATATGGCACAGACTCAAGTAAGTCAACCATATAGTGTGTTCTCAGCAATTCAAGAAAAGTTTGAATAGGTCCCCTCTTGAATAACATAGTTAACTTGTAGGTAATTGGAGTTTATTTCGGCAAATTATTTACTGCCGCACACATAGTTCTTCGCGCTTTGTGGGTGCTTACAAATATTATGTTCTACCTCGTAAATTACCACCAAACTAATGACATTTAAGGTTTGAGTTTACCAAAATATGATGTTTAAGGTCTGAGGTCATCATAATATGATGTTTCACCTCATATTTTTCACCAAATTAATGATGTTTAATGTCCGAGGTCATCAAAATATGATGTTCACCCTCATAATTTTCACCAAACTAATGATGTTTATGGTCTGAGGTAATCATAATATGATGTTTCACCTCATATTTTTCACCAAATTAATGATGTTTAAGGTCCGAGGTCACGAAAATATGATGTTTTACCTCATAAATTACCACCAAACTAATGATGTTTAAGCATAATGAAACAGTATTCACATAGGAACTTCTCTTTTCATTAATATCCTCTTCATAAAATGATACATGTATTAAAAATAAATAGCTGCAACATCATATGTAATATTTCTTCAAGTGGTCATCATTCTAAGGGTTTGAAAAAGGTTCCCCTTCTTGATTTTCTAGTCAGTAATTACTAGGCACAACCTCATCAACAACTCTGTAAGGACCATGCCAATTTGGGTGGAGTTTGTTTGCCTTCTGCAACATCTTCTTCGGCACTAGGTCTCCTACAGCTATAGGTCTTGATTTCACCCTTTGATTGTAGAACTTTGTTGTTCTCTACTGGTAGGCTGCTTGTCTGATCTCAGCATTTTCTATTCTTTCTTCAACTAGATCCAAGTGAAGTCTTCTTTCTTCCCCATTCCTCTGAGGGTCATAGGTATGAACTCTATGGGTGGGGAGTCCTACTTCAGTAGGGATGACAACTTTTGAACCATGTGCTAGCATGAAAGGAGTTTATCCTGTTGGCGTTCTTGTAGTCTTCATGTAGGCCCATAACACAACATATACCTATTCTGTCCATCTCCTTGTTGAACCTCCGACCTCTAATTTATCCGATCAAGGATTGTTCGGTTCGTGACCTCAGTCTTCCTAGTTTCTCAGGGTCGGCCAGGAGAGGAGAAGAACTTCTTAATCCCTACTCTTTCACAATATTTTTCTAAGGAAGAATTCTTGAACTAGGTTCCGTTATTTGAGATGAGGGTATTAGGAAGGCCATATCTACATATGATGTTTTTCCAGATAAACTGGAAGGTCTTCAATTCCATAATCTTGATCATCGGTTCAACCTCTACCCACTTAGAGAAGTAATCAATTGCCACCACCAAAAATTGATAGTTGTTTGCAGCTCTTGGTAAAGGTCCTACTAAGTCAATCCCCCAAACTAAAAATGGCCAAGGTGAGATAATTGATGTCATAGGCTGATGAGGTTGATGAGGGATAGTGGAAAATATCTGGCACTTATCGCACCTCTTTAGGTAGGCAGCAGCATCTTTGACCAAGGCCGACCACCAGTATCCCTGTGTAATTATGCTCTTAGCTAACGGTCTTCCTCCTATGTGACTGGAGTAAGAACCCTCATGCACGTCCTGCAGGATATGTGTGACCTCTGAGGGGTATATGCATCTGAGGAGAGGGAGTAGGAAGTCGTTCTTATACAGGACGTCTCTTACAATCAAGAACTTGGCAGCCCTATACCTCAACTTTCTCCTTTCCAACTTCGACTCTGGCAAGGTCTGGCAACCTCCCCTTCTTCAATGGTTGGTTTGAGTAGGATCTTGATTTGTCACTGTCCTTCTGATGCATGTCCTTGTTACCGAGGCCAATCTCGCTAGTGCATCTGCCCGACTGTTATCTAGACGGGGTATCCTCTTCATCTTCACTTCTCTGAAGCTTTCAAGCATTGTTCTCACTCTCCTCAGGTATCTACCCATCCTTTCATCTTGGGCCTCGTATACTCCTAGGATTTGGTTAACGACCAGCCTTGAGTCACTATGGACTAGGAGTTGGCCAACACTAAGAGCTTTTGCCAAGGAGAGTCCTGCTATCAAGGCTTCATACTCAGACTCGTTGTTCGATGCTTTGAAGTTGAACCTCAGTCCATATTCGATGTCGGTACCATCTGATGATGACACTATCAGCCCTGCTCCACTTCTTCTTTCACAAGAAGACCCATTAACGAAGAGGTTCCAAACATCTTCATTCGAAGAGAAGTTCCCCTTTGACAGGTACCCTTGCTCATTTTAGCTACACTTTTTCTAGACTTGCTTGACCCAACCTCGTTCGAATCACGAAAGACGTTACGATCTAGTTCATCTGCAACCTCTTGACTATTATCAACCTCAACCTCTTCCCAGGTGAACTCTTCTACAAAGTCCGCAAGAGCCTGCCCTTTGATGGTAACCCTTGGTTAATAAATAATGTCATATTCCCCCAAAGCGATGGCCCAAGTCATCAACCTGCCCGACTTCTCAGGTGAAAAATGCGACTGTGTGATAATTGATTAAATTGAATTCGAAAGTTTCCAAGTACTCCTGATTAAATTGAAAAATGCGACTGTGTGATTATTTAATTAGAGATACAACTGATGCTGGTATCACCACTGGGAAGTCCAAATATATAAATGGCCTCATAAGTCTATGAGGATGGATTTCCTCATTGATATACCTTAAGAGGGCCAACACATCCACAAAGAGAGAAAGGTCAAGAATGTCTTCAGTTACCTATATATACAAAGCACAACTATTTCTTGAGAAACATAAAGATTGAGGATACACAAGTGATCAATTCAAATTACCATAGTAAATTGAGTCGGGGTAATAATGACTAGTGGTGATTCAGATGAAACTGGGGGAATAATTGAATTTGTAACTTCTAGAGTTTAACCCGAGTTCCATACAACCTCTTCATTCATTGAAAATTTTCTTACCACCGATAAGGCACACTTAAAAGTAGCACACCTTGAAGAATCTCACCTAGTTATTAAATATGGGGTCAAAGGAGAAATTGGAATGATGTCTTCTTCAATAACTGGACTCGAAAAACCTCCGGCAGGAGGAGTGTCTTCTAGAATATACACAACTTCCATAGTAAGGGAAGTGGCACCTTAAAAAAAGAAAAATAGTATCAAAGAAAAATATAATCAACTCAAAAATTGGAGAAAAATTAGTATTTCAAGAGAAAGAGAAAAAAATGTTTACCTCTTGAGTCTTGGGAGGAGGCACGGATGGACTAACTGGGTTGGACACATCCACTACGTCCTCATTAGGAATATCATCCAAAGTTTTATTCGAAAATGATGTTGGCGTGAGAGTTAGAACCATGCAATTTCCAATAGGATTCTTGTCCAACGCCTTCTTGCATTGGGGAGCTGTGTTAACTGTAAGAACTTGTTCCATTGGATCCAAGGGAGAAACCTTCTCCTTAATAGGCTTAAGAAAGAACAAATTCATCAATTAGGTGATGTCTTTCCAAACAATCTAGGAACTCATCTGGAGTCACAACGGTAGACTCCATTCTTGAACTAACCTCATATACTAATTTTTTTGTGTTCTCCACCATAGTTGGATCTGGATCTGGAGGAGGAGCACTTTTAAGGTGGGAGGAACTTTTAGTGGCCTTGGATTTTTTGGTAGCTTTACAAATAATTTCCCCCTTGGATAAACTTGTTGCAGATGAAGCTTTCCTTTTTGTTCCCCAAGTAGTTGAGGAATGTTTCTTATTTTGTTTAGTTTCACAAAAGAAACCTCAATAGTTGTAATCAATGGAGGAAACTCTGTAGGATAAGGTTTCTTTGTAATGCTTAAAGAAACTCCACACCTATAGTAAAACGGTTCTTCAGCCAATTTTAAGAGGTCCAATTCTCTCCATAGGAGGGAACTTGGTCTCAAATTGTACAAAGTCATTGAAGACTTTGAGATGCATCGACTAATGATTGAAATACCAACCTAAAAAAGCATCTCCTATTTTTTCTCAATACGAAGGACTAGATTTTAACACTCTATGCACAGAATAGACATGCCTCACCTTGTGAAGTCAAGGTTGGCATAAATAGGCATGGATATTATTTGGTCGTAGAAAAATTATCAGGCACATCAGTAAGGGCTAGAGTATTTTCTCTCAATATCCCATTCAGTATGAGTTGGAAGAGGACTAACCGTTATTATAATAACCACGATAAGCGAGGGATCTTCCACAATAACTTTCTATCCCTGAAGAAGCTGCATCGATGAAGCTTATTTTTCTAAAGAACGATCAGGTTTAACAGTTGGTCTTTCCATCATATGGACAATCCTTAAAGTAGTCATAATCATTGATCAAAGGTAAGAAAGATTTCTTGATTTTCTCTATATTCCATTATGTTATGAGAGGACATTTAAGAGGAAGGGGGATAATGGGATGAGCTTTGGGGGAAAGTTGGGGGAACCTAGCATAGAGAAACCCTATTAACAATACGATGTTAGGAAAGGTTAACACATCATAATAGTCGATGGAATGCGCCATGTCAAGATAACACTTGTCCAACCAAGTGTACAAGGACCCAAGAGTAATAGATGCGAGAGGGATGTTGACTCCATGAGCCACTATGGCTACAAATTTAATTAAACCCCAATGAGTTTGATCTTTAAGTTTATCGAGAATAAAAAATTAAGAAAGCATGCAAAGGATATAGGCTGTAAGGGAAAATTTACAAATCGAGTAAATTTGTACATATTGACTTTATTTCATGTTTGGACAAAAATTGTTTGAGCCATAGGTTAGGAATTGATTTGTTTGTCCTTCAATCCTATGACATGTTATTGAAAATCGTAGTGGCCAAAGATAAAGTATACATCATATTACGAGCTGAGTTTCATCTTCATCATTCGAGGAATTTCTATGAGATATGAATACATGTTTATGTTTGAACCTTGAATTTTGTTTTGCGAGTTAGGAGTTTATAAAATTATTTTTATTTATTTTATTTATTTTTAATAAATTATGAAAGAAAAATAATTTAATGACCTTATTGGAACGAAATTGGTAAGTCATTCAAACGATATATGGTAACTTATTAGATCCTATTCATATGAAACTTTGAATGAGACATTTTTACCCTTTGCTAGAATATCATTGGATATATCATTTGAATGTTGTTCGAATGAGATAGTATACTTCGTTCGAATGAGGTACAATGCCGTTCGAACAAACCCACAAATGTTTGTAGAATTCAAGTTTTTCCAAACTGCTTTTGATCCTTATCTTGTTTTCAACAAAATCTCCTATAAGTCGCTGTCAGGGAAGCTATTTAACGTGAGATATTTCCAAGCGTTTTAGGTTCCAAAACATGTTTAAAAACTCTCCAAGTTTTTTTATGTTGATTTGTGAAAAGGTTGTCCAAACTAAAATCCTAGTTTACACCCAAGTTTGAGATCCAAGAATCTTACATCTATATGTCTATTTGGGATCTCTTATGTATTACGTCACATTGGTTTACTCTTTATACTATGAGCATTTGAGCGATGGACATCATGTTTGATTTGAGTGATGGTTGGACTAGTCATGAGACAAGTAAGATTGGTTAGATATCGAGACGTGGGAACCTACCCGTGTTGTGTGGCTATTAGAAGGCATCTAACTGTGGCTGTGA
Organism: Sambucus nigra; assembly: GCA_949130495.1. Lineage (NCBI taxonomy): Eukaryota > Viridiplantae > Streptophyta > Magnoliopsida > Dipsacales > Adoxaceae > Sambucus > Sambucus nigra. The sequence continues at coordinate 372,790,318 of OX422212.1, forward strand.
AGAAGGTACCAATGGACAAAGAAGTACGTCAAGGCTCAAAGGCATCGAGTTGGTAAGTAAGTCTAATTTATCCTTATAACGAGACTTATATTGTAGTAGACTTTTGTGACTGGGCAATCCAAGATTTTTCCCATTGTGGGTTTTCCTCGTATAACATCTTATTGAGGTATGCTTATTTTACTCTTCCTTAGACTCACCTAGATGCATTCGTAGGTGAAGATTAAAATTGGTAAATCATTTTTACACAACACTCGTGATTTTTCTAAATTGTTGCAAGTTAATTAAAAATTGTGAAGATAAAATTTAGTGGTGATGTTTCTCTACAAACCCTAGAGTGCACTAGCTTTCTCAAATTAGTATCAGATTGGGTTACACTAGTTTACTGTGTTAGATCCTTGTTTTGTGCTTGTTTAGGGTTTAGATGGAGTTTAACCGAGAAGGTAGTTCTGTTGGACGTACTCCTTCATTTGATGGGTCAAATTATCCCTATTGGATGACGCATATAAGAGAATGTTTGGAACTCGATTGAGTTTGAGTGAGCTTCTAAAGAATATGCCACTTAGATAATAGCTAAAAATAATGCTTAGAATTTTAATTCCAAGGATGTTAACATGTGTCCTTCGAAGAAAGAGATGGGTATTGCCATGAAAGCTCGAAAAGAGGACGTGTTAAATTATCATAGTGACAGTGAGCTTGATGATGAAGAGATAACTAGGTTTGCTAAGAAGTTCAAGAATTTTCTTAATCTTAGAGATGAGAAGAGTTTTGAAAATAAACCTAAGAACTTTATCGATCGTGATAGCAAGAAAAAGGATAATACTAAGAGGATGGATGTTGGGGATAAATGCTTTGAATGCCAAGGGTTAGTGCATTATTCTGATGAATTTCTCGTTAGACTAAGGAAGGAGGGAAAGAAATCGAAGGTATATAATACCATTCATAGTGATAGTGAGTCGTAAGAGGAATTTAATTCCCCCATTGATCAACTACACAGCGTTTATGGCTAGTCACGTGGGCTTAAATGAAGTGTCTTACCATGTTGAAGATAATCATGAACATAGCGGGTCTGAGGTCCAATCTTTAGGTTCCGAAGCTAGTAAGGAGAGGAGCGATAAAGAAAAAGAAGATGAGGAGGATAGTGAGCTTCGAGTGGCCTTTAGAGAGTTATACGTGGGGTTATTGAAGTAAAAAAATTTGAACTTGCATTTCAAAAGTATGATAAAAGAGCGTGTCATAGGAAATGATGATGCTAAATCGATTGATGATCTTAGGGAACGTGAGAAGATTCTTAAAGAGAAGCTCAAGTATATTGGGGGGGGGGGGGGGGGGAGGGGGAGGCGAGAGAGACAGCCTTTGTGGTTTAATAGAGGTATTGAAAAATGAGATTTTTGAATTTGAAAAGTCTAGGCATTTGCTCGGGTCTAGGAATGTGAAGTTAGAAGAGAAGTTAAAAGACTCGAGTAATGTCAAATTTGATTGGGAGTCTAGTTCAAAATGTTGGATAAAATTTTAGGCACCATCTGAATTAAAGATGATAAGTGTGGGATAGACTTCGACGATACTAATAATTATACTGCTAAAGTCATAACCATGCTTTAAAGAGAGCCAACCAAAGCGAGAGGCATTAGAAAATTTCAACCTAATGGTAACATTCCTTGTGTTTACACATGCAAACATTTTGGTAGGAAAGATCACCTTAGGCATGTTTGCTATGATCTTAGAAAAGGTACTAGGAAGGATAATGATATGCCCAGAGTGCACCCTCATACTCAAGGTCACTAACCTCGGCCTGCCTCATAGCCGACTTGACAAGAAGCTCCCAACTCCCATCATAAATGTCATCTTTCGAAAAGTCGGCCCGTCATCTACCAACCTCGATTGGCCATCAGCCGAGGTCATCGAAGTTATGGGCTCAAGCTATGCGAATGTGGTAATCTACCTCAGCCAACATTACACCCTACCTCATGCATCACCTCAGCCAATCTTCCAGGCCGAGACCATATCGGCGATTGACAGGACAAAGCAACAGTTAGACTCCTCCAACCTTGTACTCGGCTAGGCCGAGGTTATAAAAAGTGTCATTGCAAGTTCGAGTATACATAAGCATATGGAAAACTTAGAGGACATGGAAATTCAGTTATAAACGAATCGTTCCCCTCACGTGGGGGAATATTTGGTCATCATTCCTTATATATGGCATATCCATGTGTCCACTTATTATTGGTGTATTCAACTCATACATGCTCATGGCATTCTTAGGGGTACATTACACCACCCAAGCACTATAAATACATGCCTTCTCCTACCTTGGGAAAGGATCGATAATTGCAACCCTAGCTGAAACTCTGTTGGTTTACACAGTAGAGAAAGAAAGCTTGAGAGATTATGTATATGGCCATTAGTGCCTTCATCTACTAAAATTACTCACACCCTCATAGTGGACGTAGGCCAGATTGGCTGAACCACTTATATACTAGTGTTTCTATTCTTTTCCTCACCTCCCTCTACTAGATATTAACTCCCTAGGATCTCTATGGAAGGAGATCTACGTGAAGTGCTAGCTTCTCTATGAGACGATGCTCTACTTGAAACCTTGGCGTCCTTCAAAACCTCACCATGCCTAGGAGAATAATCCATAACCTCCTGAAAAGAGTCTATAGATTCTCCAGCCTCAACCGTTGACATTGGGTCTGAAGTAGCATTATCCTCAGACAATGGTTCAGGAACCTCTGTAGGCTCTGCAGGCCCAGGTGTTATAACCTTTAAAGGAGGATGAAAGATTGGTCTAAGGGGAAAGGCCTCAGCCCTGCGAGCTTCCTCCTAGGCTAGCTTTATTTTCCTAATCTTCTCAAGGGTTTTCTCACGAAGAGATGGGAATTCTTCTATAAGTTGGTACAAGGGTCTGAGCATATGGAAGATGACACTACACTTATGGAAGGGTCCAAACTACAAATAGGCTAACAACTTGTGCTACTTGAACTAAAGATTAAATAAGGAATCCAAAGGGTTCCCCATAAGAACACTAAGAACACCTTAAGCAAGTTGCCAAAGAAGATGATCGAGGGGGGGGGGGGGGTCACCAAAAACCTAAAAGAGGTTTATTTGTGGCTGAAATAGCCTCGGAGCAGCCTAGAATAGTCCCAAAACTACCTAACCACTGCAAGTCTAACCTAATAACCACTTGATAGTGGTGGAAACCCTCGTCGAAAAAAATAAAAGGCCACCAAAAAAGCATAAATCCGAAAATGAAAGTTAACAAATGAAGAGAAAGAGAAGGAAAGTGATACCTGAGTGGGTATGAATGATGGAAGAGAGGCCTAAACACGAGGAACCTTGGATGCACGAAGGCTGAAATAATTCTTAGAGGAAAAGTTACAGAAGAATTTCTCTGAAAAAGGGAAGAAGGAAAAAAGAGGAAAGAGAAATCAATTTAAACCTTTGTGATGATTAGGCGCTAAAACCAAGACAACTCATCATTTCACCTCAAAACCCTAAAAGGTACCCTCGAATCAGTTGCTATCTTGGGGCAGATGACAACCAGTTCCAAGCTTGACATGTACCCAAATGACTACTCACACATTCCATCAGTCGATCATATATACATACCCCTCAGCCATCTCTGCACATAGACGACTAAGGTCTAGGGATGATTGATATACCCAAAGTGCACTCTCGTACTCAGGGTCACTAACCTCAGCCCGTCTCATAGCCGAGTTGATATGAAGCTCCCAACTGCCATCAGAAACATCATATTTTGGAAGGTCGGTCCCTCTTCTACCAACCTCGGTTGGGCATCAGTCGAGGTCATCAGAGTCATTGGATCAAGTTATGCCAACGTGGTACTCTGCCTCAGCTGATGTTACACCCTATATTATGCATAACCTCGGTCAGTCTCCCAGGACGAGCCCATATCGGCGATTGACAGGACAAAGCCACAACAGACTCCTCCAACCTCATACTCGGCCAAGCCGAGGTTACAACAAAGTGTCATTACAAGTCTGAGCATACATAATAATATGGAAAACTTGGAGGACGTGGCAATTCAATTATAACCAAATCATTCCCCTCACGTGGGGGGAATATTTGATCATCATTCCTTACATATGGCACAACCAGGTGTCCACTTATGATTGGTGTATTCAACTCATACATGATCATGACATGCTTGGGGATACATTACACCACCCAAGCACTATAAATTCATGCCTTCTCCTACATTGGGAAAGGATCGATAATTGAAACCCTAGATGCATCTCTATTGGTTTACACAGTAGAGGGAGAAAGCTTGAGAGATTGTATCTATGGCCATTAGTTCCTTCATCTACTGAAATTACTCACACCCTCACAGTGGACGTAGGTCAGATTGGATGAATCACTTATATACTAGTGTTTCTCCTCTTTTCCTCACCTCCCTCTACTAGACATTTACTCTTGTGCTGCCATTGTTATTTCTAGCTTGAGCTTATTAACACCTCTTACTGGTGGTGATGTTTACAGCATCATCAGATAATACTAGTGTCACCAAATTTCCTCAATCCCAAGTTTATCACATTACATCTATGTGGGTTAGGCGATCCAATTTGGATGCACTGGATGTTAGTCTTATTGACTCTCCCATGGTTTTAGAAGATTTATCCCATGTTATATCTTATGAGTTACTGATTGTATGTTTTCATACACTATCTCTTATTCTTTATGTTATATGTTCTAACTAGTTGTATGATGTTTATCTTTTGTATATTGATTTTATATTTTTTTTGGTGTTATTGTGAAAAATACAAAAAGATTTTCGTTTGTTTATTGAGTGAGCTTAAAAAATGTTTAAAAAACTCAAAAATATTTTGGTTTATGTTTATTTTAGTTTACACATATTATTTGGCGTATCGGTGTGTTTGAATTCCATTCCTTACATATATCCATGTAACTAGGACATTTTATTATGATTTTCAATGCTTGGATTATTCTTAATCATGTTTACATGAAGTAGTTTGAAATTGATTTTCATGATAGATTCACTTTTTATATGCCTCCGCACACACTTTGCATGACCTCCTTTGAATTGTAACTTCAAATGTCATATTAGCTAAGTGAGTTATTGTCCCAACAATCTTGTCAGATACATAACAATTTTGACAAAACGGGATTTGTGCATGCAAAAACCATTACTCATGAGTTTGTTTGCTATTTTTGAAAAATATTAATGTGCACGGGAAAGGGCTACGAATGGAGAAATCTTCTTTGCATGAAAGGCCACCATTGGCAAGAACCTAACAGATTAAAAGACAATAAAAGCAAAAAAAAATTGAAAGCTAAATTTTTTTCATTGATGCTTCAAAAAATTAGATATTTTGAAAAGAAAAAGAGAGATAGATAAATGTTTCTATGATAGTGTGCATTATATTTGTTTATCCTTTTGAGTTCTTCATTTAACACGAGGCTAAATTGAGTGTTGATAAATTATTACAGTCAAATAGATCTACTTGGACATTTTTGAGTGATTGGTCATTTTTTTCTTGTTTCTAATTCACGCCCCTTCATTCAGTATCACTTTATTTAGACACATTATTTTGTAGTCATTTATACCTATATAGTTGTGTTTCATTAGTATATGTCTATTATGGTGTTTTGAGTCTTTGCGTTTTCATTTAAACCATGATTACCTTATGCTTAATATTTTATTTATATTGTCATGTGTTTATGATCATCTTGGTATCTTTTACTTAAATGTTTCCATCAGAGTTGATATCAACTTTTTGTAATTTGGAGTATATGTACTTGTGTTGCCAAACTATTTGTCATTGAATGCTTACTTCACACCATTACACAATATATATATATATATTTGTCCTCTATGATTACCCATGATTCACTTAGGAGGAGATTTGCTTTTATTGGGGGGGGGGGGGGGGGGGGGAATGTTTTATGATTATGCACCTTATTCTTTATATATTCCTGAACAAAAAGGGAGAAAAATGGTGTCTAACTCTTTTTGTGTTGGGGGAGATGTTTAACCTAGGGGGAGATGTACTTTCTTAGGTAGAGATGGTTAGACAAAGGGGGAGGGTTTTTGATATGCAGTTTGTATATTGTTATATTCCCTTTGCGTTTGAAGATGTGTTTAACTGTGTGGGTTAATAATGATGTGGTAAAGGTTTACAAAATAATAAACCTACTCAATTTTGTGTCCGTCAAGCATCTCTAATTTTTTTTCATTTTGAGGTTAGGAATTGAGTCTTAATGAACTTGACGACCCAGTAGGTTTTTGTTTTTTGTTTTATCCAAGAATAACCAAAGGGGGAGATTTGTAAGTAAAAATTTCAGAATCAAGTAAATTTTTATGTATTGACTTCATTTTGTCTTTTGACTAAAGTTGTTTCAGTCATAGGTTAGGACTTGAGTTATTTATCCTTAAAGTCCGTGACATGTTATTGAAGATGGTAGCACCCAAAGATAAAGTATACATCATGTTTCGAGCTGAGTTTCATCTTCATCATCCAAAGGATCTCATTGAGATATGAATACATGTTTATGTTTGATCCTTGGATTTTGTTTTGGGTGTTAGAAGTATATAAAAAAAAATTAACATAATTTTATTCCTTTTAAATTTTTTTGGAAGGAGAATAATATGTTCATGTCCTCGTTAGAACGAAATTGGTAAGTCATTCGAATGAGATATGGTACCTCATTAGATCCTGTTCAAACGAATCAGACAAGATGATTTTTTACCCTTTAATGGAATCTCGATGGAAATTTCGTTTGAATGGTGTTTGAACAAGGTGCAATGTTGTTCTAACGAACCCGTAAATTTTTATATAATTCGGATTTTGTGAAACTTCTTTTTATCCTTATCTCGTTTTCAATAAACCTCTTATAAATTAGAATGTGGGCAACTATTTTCGCTCAAACGTTTCCAAGATTTTTAAGTTCCCACACTTGTTTAGAAAGCTCTCCAAGTTTGTGAATTTGATTTTTGGAAAAGTTTTCGAAACCAAAACCCGAGTTTACGCCCAAGTTTGAGATCCAAGAATTCTACATCTATATGTCCGTTTGAGATCTATTCTTTATTACACCATATTGGTTTGCTCTTCATACTTTGAGCATTTAGAGAGGTGGATATTTTGTTTGTGTTGAGCGACAACTGAACTGGTCACAAGGCAAGTAATATCGATGGGATACTGAGATGTGGGAACACGCCTATGTGGTGTGGCTACTGGAAGGCATCTAACAGTTGTTATGAAGAAGGTAACAAAGGATGAAGAAGTGCATCAAGGATTGAAGGTGTCAAGTTTGTTAGTGTAATGCCCCGTATTTTTGTGTATTTATAACATAATTAATTCGAGAATTAATTGAGAAAATAGGTTTTATTTAAATTACACGAGTGGAGTAATTTAATGTGATTATTAAATATTAGTCGAGAGATAAATATTTATTAATATTATGATATAATATTTAGTAAGTGTGAATATTAAATAATTGATGATCAGTGTTATACTACATAACAAGTGATATGCGGGTATTTTATTCTATCTCAATCGGGAGTCGCGTGTAGACTAATTTGAGGTCAAGATAGGAAATATATTTCAAGTGACTTGGATGATAATTTAGAGGTAACGGATGATTCCGAATGGGTCGAAATAGTCGGAATAGTATACTCGGGGGTATAGTTTGGGTCCGGGTCTCGAGTCAATTTTAGACCAAAACGACACCTATTGAGGGTAATTCAGTCATTTGACAAATAGAGAATAAGGGATCTATGAAATTTATAGTCCTATATCCGATGATTAGAGATTGGGGTTAGGGTTATAAACACATAAACCCAAAGGAGGCCATTAGAGAGAAGAGAGAAACCATTTTCAAGGATTAGGAGGTGTTCTTGAAGAATTGGACCTAGATCTTGCATCCTAATCATCTAATGAGTACGGATTTTAAGAGTGAACCATTAATCCATCATCAACACCACAAGATCAGACCCCTTCTATTGAGGTAAGTTGTTTATTCCAAATTAATATGAAGTTATAATACCCATGTGACTAGGGTTTGAATAATATCGAGTTCTTTGTTATGTTTGGATGGAAAACCTACGTTTATACATGTTTGGGTAGGATATTGCATGTAGATTGAATGAAAATCTATAGAGGACAAGTTATCTAAGATTATAGAAATTGCTACTAATTTACATATGGGTTTCATTTGAGTATTAATGGAGAATATTAAAATCTAGGGTTCTTGAGGATTTGACGAATTAATTCATTATTAATCAGGAATTGTAAGGTTTTGATGACTGATTTATGTTAGAAATTACCCCCACATATGTAGAAATGGTTAGGAACATGTGGCCTTGAACTTGGTGGAGTCGCATGGGAATTATGTAAAGTAAACATGGTAAAAATCGGGTAAAAATGCATAAAGAAGACGAAATGAACAATCTGTAAAGAACGATTCGGCCTAGGACAAATCGATTCAGTAAGCGAATCGATTCATCCTAGGGTGAATAGATTCATCCTAGGGCGAATCGATTCGGCCTAGGGCGAATCAATTTGGTTACCCAAAAAAGTAAAAATTTCCCTTGTTTAGCCTAGAGTTTCTCAATCGCAGTCGTGTAAGCTTTTGGGACTTTGGTAGTATTATATTGAGGGACTCATCATACTATAGTAGGCTTATGATAAGGTGGAGACTTAGTCCTATTTAGGGGATTAAGTCGGGAATGAATTGGGCTAAACTTCGTCGTAAATTATCGAAGAGAAAGATAATGAATTACAGAAAGTGAGAACGAGTTAACACGTAGACCAGTAGGGTAAATGTCGATTTAACTACTAAAAATAAATAAAGGGGTAACTAGGGCCCTTAGAGTTGTGTGAGTATTCAAATAAACACGATGTGCAAGAAATCGTGAACTAATAAGTACGGTAAGTATGAGAGAGAGATATACTACGTAAGAAATTTTTAATAATTGGGTTATGTGAATAGATATCGAGGGATCGTAATACATAGGTTGTGTGAATACCTAATGTATACTAAATAAATATTAGTGATCGAGGTAGGATTCCGATCCAATATAGATGGCTAGTATTGGTGATCGAGGTATGATTCCAAGCTAATCCCGATATAGTTAATATTAGTGATCGAGGTTCCATTTCGAGCCAATATAGTCAATAACTACTGGTGATCGAGGTATGATTCCGAGCTAAGATATATAAATCACTATTGGTGATCGAGGTAGGATTCCGAGCCAATAAATCCCTAATGTGTGATATAGGGTTATGATAGTAAAGTATGCACTTATAGTATATATTGCGAGTGAAATATATACCTTATAATTATTCAACTTGCAGGTGATTGTAGTACTGGCAGATGTTATATATAGATATATATATATATATATATATATTTGAAAAGTTAGTTAAGTAGAGAGACTTAATTAATGGAATAAAGTTCGATAGTGAATATTTGAGTTAATAAATTAAGTAGCGAGACTTAATGATGAAGATTGAAATATAACATATGCGAAATGTTACATGAGAAATAATTAACAAATGAGAGATGTTAATAAACTAAAGTACTGTATGGGCTGTACAAGAACTTAGATGTGTAGGGAAGTTCAGTTGAATAATTTAGTCTAGTTAGCTTGGGTAGTATAGCAAGGTGGGTTATATATAGAACGTTAGGCGTGCACTATAGACGAGAGGTGAGGAAACTCAAGAGAGTGTACGTAAACCTAACATGTGTAATTAATAACTGAATTTTATTGTAATAAACCCTTGCTAAATATTTTCAAAATGTTTTGAGTACTATCTCTTGCTATCAAAATATTTTAAAAACCTTTTACGTGTCCAGCAACAAGGACATGAGGCTTAAAGACTACATTCCAAGGACTCGGAGCTGTAGCACTATGGATGCTAACAGTATTTGACTAGATGATTCATCCTTTCAGATCTAGTGTAGGATCTCATTTTATATTCCATGTATGGACATATTGTCCATTAACAGTTTTTCAGTCATTCAGTTATTTTATTATTATGGAGTATTTGGTTTTGGATTTTTGCCGATGGTTTATTCGGCAAAACTTTATTCATTTATATATTGTTATGGTTGGACACTAGTATATTGTGAATGTTTAATTTAGTTTTTCGCTTTGTTCATTTAACTATTTTAAAGAAAGGTAAAATTTGGCAACGGTCTAATTTCACTTAGGTGCTAGTAATTAAAAAGTTTTCGACATTGATGCTAAGAATGAGCCATATGAGAAACGTGTTTTAATTTTACAAAGGTCTCATCAACCGATGTTTAATTAGGCAGGGTGTCACAGATGGTATCAGAGCATCAAGTTCTAGTATCCATGGGATCTGTACGGCTTACTATGGTTTCAACATATCATCATTTTGATATAGAACCCTATTGTTAAGATATCGTGCTTCTGCTATTAGATTTTTTTATAAACTGTGTACTTGTACAATTTAATTCTATTTCAGTATGTCGTCGAGGAAAGAGCGAGCCGAGAGGGCAGCCGCTAGATACAAGGTTAGGGAGGACCCTCAGAAGCAACAGGTACCGCCACCATCACCACCACCAGAAATGATGTCAATTACTCAAGTGCTAGTGATAGTGGCTCGGGAAGTAGAGATATTGACGAGGACTATGGAATCTCACTTTCCTCAGCCTCAGGCATAACCACCAGTGGCACCAGCGATCCAGGTCGATACGGGGCCGTCTTCTTAGCAGGGAGTCAAGGAGACTTTCCAGATAGGCCACCCGCCTGAGTTTTATGGTAGTACTGATGTAGTGCAGGCGTGCTAATAGAAGAAGAACATTCAGTTCCATCTACGCATGCTTGAGAGTAGAAAAGTCCAGAAACATATGTTAGCTACCTTTAGACTTTCAGGAGTAGCTCTATAGTGGTGGGAGTCGGTGACCACCGCTGAGGAGAGGGACTTGATGACGCTGAGTTTGGGTGCAGTTTGAACGCAAGTACTTCCCGCCTGTAGTCGAGTCAGAGATGAGGAAGAAGTTTAGGGAAGTAGTACAGGGTGATCGTTCAGTATCAAACTACTAGGATGAGTTTACCCGTCTGGAAAACTTTGTGCTAGATGAGGTGATCAACCAAGAGTGGAAGAAATCTAAGTTATGGATGGGTTGACCTAGAGAATCAGACAACATTTGATTGGTAACCTTGCATTGATTACTTACACTAACGTCTTCAATGTCGTACTGGTGCATTGTCAAGATCATTTCTTCCATGCAAAAGGGAACAATAGAGGCGAGCCTAGCCAGTAGGGCAAGGCTGGGGGACTAGTGGTTATGGGTCCTACCCCAATAGCATCAGACAACAAGTCAGCAGGGGTAGGATTCTCGACAAGGGGATTGTGGCCAGAGGTTCAGATCTAGAGGTTACCGACCCGACGGGGGATTTAGGCAAGGCTAGTAGGGTCCCCAGTAGCCGCTTCCTTAGAGCTGTCAGGGCCAAGGCAACCATGAGGAGGCATGCAGGGCTAAGGCATTCAGAGCCAGCAAGGTGAGGGATAAAGATAGTTCCAGGGTAAGTGTTTCACATATCGGCTGCATAGTCATAAGAGTAGAGCTTTTCCACAGCAAGACAGGGCACAATGGCAGGGTGCCTAATAGGGGCAGCAGGCTCCGATAGCTCCCGTACGAGCACCATCCCCATAGCAGCGACAGGGTCTGATGCACTACGGGCGTGTATACAATGTTCGGGATATACCGATGCCTTTAGCACCATAGGCACCGCCAGTAGTAGAGGGTACATTTTCTTTTATTAAGACTAAATTTTCATGAGCCGCCAGTCTATTAGAGATAGTTGATAGTCTTCTTATGTGTGTCGAGTCACCGATTGGTAGTGGTTCGCTGATACATTTGATCTGTAGAGGATTTGATATTTTGATTAGGAGAGTGAGTCTAACGACATACCTCATAGTGTTAGACATAGAGGGGTACGACGTGATTCTATACATATATTGGTGGGCGATTTATTGAGTGATCGTAGATTGCTATGAGATGACTATAATGTTCTCCATCCCAGGGTAGGAGATGTTACTAGTGGCGATGCCTCTGTCTGAGGGAGGATCGGGCGCACATCTATACTATATTTAGTAAGAGACCTCGCAGGAGATAGTGGTACCTTTAGACTTTATTCCAGTAGGGAAGGAGTTTGATGATGTATTTCAGGACATACTCGGGCTTCCATCGAGCAAAAAAATATAGTTTTTCATCGACTTAGCACCGGGGATGAGGCCAATTTCCAGGTCAGCGTATTGCATGGATCCTTCAGAGATGCGGGAGCTGAGAGAGAAGATTTAGCAGCTCTTGGGTCAAGGTTTTATTCGGTGGAGTACATCGCCTTGGCGTGCTCCGGTGTTGTTTGTGAAGAAGTGGGATGGTTCGCTTCGCTTGTACGTGAATTATAGGAATCTGAACAAGGTGACGATATGGAACAAGTATTCGTTGCCTAGGATCGATGATTTGTTTGATCAGTTGAAAGGGGTTTCTTACTTCTCAATGATTGATTTGAGGTCCGGATATCACTAGTTGCGCATTCAAGAGGAGGACATACCTAAGACCGCTTTCTTATCACGGTACGGGTCGTACGAGTTTAGGGTGATGCTGTTTGGGCTCACCAATGTGCCTGCAGTATTCATGGATCTCATGAACAGGGTATTTCGGGAGTTTTTGGAACAGTTTGTGATCGTGTTCATAGATGACATCCTGGTTTACTCACGGACAAAGGAGGATAACACTGAGAATTTACTTATGGTTCTGCATAATTTATAGGACCATCAGTTGAATGTCGAATTTGGTAAGTGTGGATTTTAGCTTCGGGAGGTACAATTTATTGGCCACATTGTGTCCAATAGGGCATATATGTTGATCCGAGTGAGGTATCGAGAATGAGGGAGTGGGCGAAGCCCACGACACTGAATAATATTCGTAGCTTCTTAGGGTTGGCCAAATATTATCGTCGCTTCATCAAGGGGTTCTTAAAGATTATTAGGATTTTGATGAACTTGACTCGTAAGGGAGTATTATTTATGTGGAGCGACCACTGTCAGTTGGATTTCGACAAGGTAAAGGACCAACTAACATTAGCACCAGTACTTGCTTTTCCCCGGGGAGGATAGGAGTATCAGTTCTATACTCACACATCCTTGCAGGGACTTGGGGGGTATGTTGCAGTAAGATGAGAGGGCGATAGCTTATGCGTCTCGAAATCTAAAGCCCCACGAGAAGAATTACCCCACCCACAACCTCGAGTTGGTAGCGATCATTTTTGTGTTGAGGATATGGAGACATTAGCTATTGAGGGAGTAGTTTACATTGCTTACGGATCATAAGTCACTTCAGTATCTCTTGACACATAAGGATCTGAACATGAGGTATAGGCGATGGCTAGAATTCGTGAAAGACTACCATTTTTATATACTGTATCGTCCTGGTAATGCTAATGTGGTTACAGGCGCATTGCGTCGACGACCTACTAGATAATTAGCAGAGGTATGGAAAGCAAGTGGAGTGGGCTTCAACAGGAAGATGATGTTTCCCGAGCGTACATGGAAGTTATTACTATCACTCCCGAGATCGTTATGCGGGTAGTGAAGGCATAAATAAGGGATTAATTCTTCCAGGACAAGGTACGACAGTTATTAGCTGAGGGGCCAGAGTCTTACTCAGTCAACTCAGAGGGAGGCCTGTGATTTAATGGGAGATTGGTAGTGCCCAAGGATGAGGATTTGAGACATGCAGTTATGATTGAGTCTCACGATTCTAGGTTTTCAGTACATCCTAGTGGGGATAAGATGTACCAGGATATGAGAAGATAGTACTAGTGGGCCGACATGAAGAGAAATATAGCAGAATTTGTCTCAAAGTGTGCTACTCGTTATCTTGTGAAAGTTGACCATTAGATCCTTCGGGGATGTCAAAACCACTTGAGATTCCTGAGTCGAAGTGAGAGAACGTTTCAATGGACTTTATTACCAACGTCGCAGCGGGGGTCACGATTCCTTATGGGTGATCGTGGATCGACTGACCAAGGTGTCTCATTTCTTGCCAGTTTGCATAGACTACGAGATGATATAGTACGCGCAACTATTTATTTTAGATATTGTTAAGATGCAGACAAATTTTTTGTGCCACACTTCTAGGAGAGCTTTCAGGAGGCCATGAGCACAGATTTACAGTTGAGTACGACGTACCATCCTTAGACAAACGGGTAAACTGAGAGGATGAATCAGATGCTTGATATTCTGACGATGTGCATCCTAGATTTTGGAGGAGGTTGGGAGAGATACCTCCCATTGATAGAGTTTACGCATAACAACTCTTACCCATTTGCTATCGGCATGGAACCGTTCAAGGCATTATATGGGAGGCCTTGTCGTTTTCCCGCTTGCTAGTTAGAGATGGGGGACAACAAGTTATTAAAACTCGAGATAATTCAGGAGACTACTGCAAAGATTGAGTTGATTTGAAGGCGTATTCAGATAGCTCAGGATAGGAAGAAGAGATATGACAACACCGACAGGAGACATGTGGAGTTAGAGGTTGGCAACCAGGTGTTGGTTTTAGTTTATCCTATGAAGGGGATTATGAGATCTGGTAAGAGAGGGAAGTTAACACCGAGATATGTGGGATCGATTCCTATTATAGAGATGGTGGGACCAGTAGCATATAGACTGAAACTTCCAGAGAACCTTTAGCGGATACACGACAAGTTCCATGTGTCATCACTAAAAAAGTACAGGAGGAGCGAGAGAGCCTTCTAGAACGTTCCACTTAGGGAGATTGATTGACAGCCAAACGTCTCATATAAGGAGAGGCCCGTGGCTATTCTAGATCATAGTGATCATAAACTTTGGTCCAAGATGGTGCCATAAGTGAGATATTAGTGGGGACACCACAATACTGATGAGTCGGCATGCGAGCGGGAGGATGACATGCGAGATCATTATCCAGAGTTATTCACCGCAAGTACGTTCTAATTTCGGGGATGAAATTCCTTTTTAAGGGTGGAAGTACGTAATACCCTGTATTTCTGCGTATTTATAACTTAATTAATTCGAGAATTAATTGAGAAATTACGTTTTATTTAAATTATGTGAGTGAAGTAATTTAATGGGATTAAATGATAAATGTGATTATTAAATATTAATTAAGAGATATATACTGATTAATATTATGATATAATATTTACTAAGTGTGAATAGTAAATAATTTATGATTAGTGTTATACGACATAGCGAGTGATATGTGGGTATTTTATTCTATCTCAACCGAGAGTCGCGTGTAGACTAATTTGAGTTTGAGAAAGGAAATATATTTTAAGTGGCTTGGATGATAATTTAGCGGTCACGGATGATTCTAAATTGGTCGAAATAGTCGGAATAGTGTACCTGGGGGTATAGTTTGGGTCTGGATCCCGGGTCAATTTTAGACCAAATCGGCACCTATTGATGGCGATTCGTCATTTGACAAATATAGAATAAGGGGCCTACAAAATTTAGAGTCCTATATCTGATGATTAGAGATTGGGGTTAGGGTTAGAAACACATAAACCCAAAGGAGCCCATTAAAGAGAAGAGAGAAACCATTTTCAAGGTTTAGGAGGTGTTCTTGAAGAATTGGACCAAGATTTTGCATCCTAATCATTTAAGGAGTATGAATTTGAAGAGCGAACACCCAATCCATCATTAACACCATAAAATCAGACTCCTGTTAAGTCAAGTTGTTTATTGCAAATTGATATGAAGTTATAATACCTATGTGACAAGGGTTTGAATAATATTGAGTTTTTTGTAATGTTTGGAAAAAAAACCTATGTTTATACATGTTTGGGTAGGATATTGCATGTAGATTGAATAAAAATCTATAAAGGACAAGTTATATGAGATTTTAGAAATTGCTACGAATTTACATCTGGGTTTCATTTGAGTATTAATGGAGAATATTGAAATCTGGGGTTCTTGAGGATTTGATGAATTAATCCATTATTAATCGGCAATTTTAATGTTTTGATGGTTCATTTACATTAGAAATGACCCCCACACATGTAGAAATGCTTAGGAATATGTGGCCTTGAATTTTGTGGAGTATCTTGAGAATTATGTTATGTAAAAATGGTGAAAATCAGGTAAAAATGCATAAAGTAGACGAAGTCCAAAATATGTACAGAATCGAATCGATTCGGCCTGGGGCGAATCGATTCGGTTACCCAAATAATTGAATTTTTTTGTTTTAGCCTAGAATTTCTCAATTGGGGTCGTGTAAACTTTTGGGACTTTGGTAGTATTATATTGAGGGACTCATCATACTATAACAGGCTTATGAGAGGGTGGATACTTATTCCTATTTAGGGGATTAAAGCGGGAATGAATTGGGTTAAACTTTATCGTAAATTATCGAAGAGAAAGATAATGAATTACAAAAATTGAGAACGAGTTGGCACGTGGACCAATAGGGTTAATATCGATTTAACTACTTAAAATAAATTAAGGGGTAACTAGGGCCCTTAGAGTTGTGTGAATATTCAAATAAACACAATAGTGATAGAAATCATAAACTAATAAGTACAGTAGGTATGAAAGAGATATATAGTACGTAAGAAATTATGAATAATTTGGTTGTGTGAATACCTATCTACGGATAGTAATACATAGGTTGCGTGAATACCTAATGTATACTAAATAGATATTGGTGATCTAGGTAGGATTCTGAGCCAATATAGATGACTAGTATTGGTGATCGCGGTATGATTCCAAGCCAGATGTGATTAATATTGGTGATTGATGTGCATTTCTGAGCCAATATAATCAATAACTACTGGTGATCGAGGTATGATTTTGAGCCAAGATATATAAATCACTATTGGTGATCGTGGTAGGATTTCGAGCCAATAAATCCCTAATGTGTGATATAGGGTTGTGATAATAAAGTATGCACTTATAGTATATATTGCGTGTGAAATATATACCTTATAATTATTCTACTTGCAGGTGATTGTATTACTGGCAGATGTTATATATAGATATATATCTACAAAGTTAATTAACTACACTAAAAATAGTAATCTGGCACGGTTTAAAACTGTGTCAAATAAAATCTGGCACGGTTTTGAACTGTGCCAGAATCGCGTATTCCAAATTGACATTTTTTTTCTGGCACGGTTTAAAAGTGTGCCAGATTCTGCGAAACAAGTTCACTTCTGGAACTCTTTTAAACTGTACCAGAATTTAATATTCTTGTACACTTTTGGCACAATTTCTAGCGGTGTTAGATTGAGTACATTTTGGTACACTTTTGGCACAGTCAAAACCGGGCCAAAATTTGGTTCGCTTTTAGCACGGTTTTGAACGGTGCTAGATTTTGGAATTAGTAAAAAAAATTATAAATAATATTACAAAAAAATTAATCAATCCTGCATATCGAGTAACAAAGAATTAATGAGTAACTTTAGCTAATTAAATCTTCTAGACAATAGAATAATTCACAGATGAAGAAGAAAACTCGAAGAGCCAAATTTATTAAAACACAACGAAGAATAAGCAGACAAAAAATGCCCAAAATGAAAATAATGAAAGAACCTAATCCTTATAGAGATGGCTACAAGAAACTAAAGTCTTTGGTTGAGGATTAAACCAATAATACCCAAGCCAAGGATAATCAAAAAAGGAAAAGTGGGGATTTTTTGAGATGCGAATGAAATAGATACATATAATGAGCACAAGTAATAAAAAAGAAATCCAAATGTGGATTACAGAGATTCGTTGGTAAAAAGTTTGCAACTTCCCATCATCCAAAACACCACGAGCTCTATGCAAATAAAACACTCTTGCATTAACTTCACGAGGCTTTGTCGATGTTGACACAAAAATTAGTCAGCTGACGTGGACTAATTAAATGAAGACATGTGTCACCTTACGTGGAAAATACATACTCTCACCAAGCAACTCAAGATGTGCAGAGCAACTAGAAGGTGTGCAGAGCAACTAGCAAGTGTCCAGAGAAACGAGAAACTGTGCAGAGCAACTAGCAGGTGTGCAGAGCTACGAGCAGGTGTGCAGAGCAACAAGCAACTGTGCAGAGCAGCTAGTAAGTATGCAGAGCAACTAGCAGGTGTGCAGAGCAACTAGCAAGTGTGCAGAGCAACGAGCAGGTGTGCAGAGCAACGAGCAATGAGCAACCTTGCGTGCAGAGAAACTCAAGGCGTGTAGAGCAACTCTAGATCAAAGGATAACTATGCATTTAATGCGCACTAATGAAGATAACAATTCATTTAATGAGCCTTAATGTACATTTCTACTGTATCAATAGGTGTCTACTAGATGACAACTCATCGCCTTCTTATATTGACAACCACAAGGCTATAAATACATTGTAACCCCATCATAGAGGGGATGAATCTGACAACTATGAGAGACCATACACAAGATACACACCTTTTTCTCCCCCTCTCCATCACATTGTGCTATTGTAAAACCCTGGAATAAAATAACAGTGGACGTAGGCTTTTTCTTATAGCCGAACCATTTTAAAAATCTTTGTCTCTCATGTTCTTGATTGGATTGCTTTTATCTATTTATCTGTGATAAAAAAAATGGGATTCGGTCCAGTTTTTTGCATCAACAGATTGGCGTCGTCCGTGGGAACATGTTACAAGCATTGTTCTCCATCAAAAGCTAAGTTTTTTTATTTTCTCTATATATAATCAATTATATATTATACATACATTTTTTTATTTAGTCATTATTTTTATGTTTATATACATAAATTAGTTGTCCAATTTTTATTTATGAAATCTGCAAAAATTGCATATTATGATTTTAAAATCATAATTGTTAGATTAATTTTTGTTGAGAAATCTGTAAAATGGTGTATTTCATAAATCAAAACTTTTGGCTTGATTCTCAAGTTTAAATTTTATATCATGAATCACATATTCAGAGATTACATAAATTTTTAGAATTCATATAAAACTATTATGAATAATGATTTGCCACATTATATACAATCTAAAATTCGAATATGTTAACCACACCGTTTTATTTATATTAGTGAATTATACACTCAATTTTTTACATATAGATCTTGATAACCGCATCAAATTTTGGAAATTTTCATGATTGATTTTGAGATACGATCCAAAAAAAAATCCCTAATGACTGTTCAAATTTTCTTTATATATATATTTTTTTATCTGTAATCAGAGAATAGAAAAACACGAATAAAAAATAGTTTTCTCTCTCCTAATTATCTCTCTAAGAAACCGCCTCAAATTTGGGATGAAGATTTCTCTAAAAATTCATCGATTCAACGGATTGGCTCTTGACTTTAATAATATCTGGTTTCTATGATGTCAATGATTTACCCGTATTATTCTTTATGTAATCAAACTTTGGAGATACAGAAATTGAATACTTTCCAGATCTGATACAATCGCCAGTTTCTTAACCCCAAGCACCACCGACATGCGGTATATGTTTGGACACAAACTGGACAGTTTTTCTGGGTAACCGAGTTGGAAAACATACAATCAAGCTCAATTTTCATTTCGAATTTTTTTTTCAGTGGCCTCTTAGATTTGTGGTGTGGTAATAAGTTCTGAAATGGCATTCTTAATTTGATGTACTACGTGATTTCGCCGATCAACTACGTTTTATGAATTAAAGAAAGGTAAAATTGCAAATCCGAGTGGAAATCAAGGGGACGTACTTGTCTCCCTTTTTATCTGGTCAATCATGCCAAAGTCTATATAGAAATCAAGCGGACCATCATTGATATTGTCGAGAGTCGGCAAATGCCATATGAAAAGTTCCACACAGCGATAACATCACCAAGTTCGAAGGTTTTATCGATTACTGATCAGTGGCATTCACACTATCATTGCTCGGTAAAATCAATTTTGGGTCGGCGTATATATAGTTGACCGCACTTATTACTTGGTCGGCGGCATTTTTTCTAGGCCAACAACAAATGTGAAACCGTCATTTACTTGTCGGCGACCATTATATTATCAGAAGGGACATATTTACCCAGGTCGGCAACTCCTATATGTTGGTCGGCGATTCTTGTACGATGAACAAACCAGGTCGACAGCTCTTTTGCAATAGGTCAGTGCAAGATTTGAACAGATCGGAGGCTTCCTGACCTCATATAACTGGTCAGGGGCAACTATCGCTGCTCGGCAGTTCTCATAGACCTGGTCAGCGGCCGTCTAAGTAGGTTGGCAACATCTAATCTTGATTGGCCTCACCTATTAACTGGTCGGCGAAGGTATAGAGCCAAAACAACAGGTTCCCGAGCTCCTATTTCTTGGTCAGAGACACGGCTGTATCAGAATTAAGACTGGACACATTGGGCATTTCTCATTCTTGGTCGGCGTAATTATGGGACGATCAACCTATAACTGGTCGGATGCATCTGATGCTGGTCGGCAAACAAATTCTGTTAATAGCAAACCCAAGAAGTTATCTTTCTGACCACTACCTTAGAATTTGTTATCAGAATCTTTTGTATAAGTCGACAACAAGTTTTATACAAACGAAGGTTTCCCAATCAACTGATCTTGGTCGGCATCACTTTTTAATGGTTAGCAACTTCATCATAGTTTCTTAGTCGGCAAAATGACTTCTTGGTCGGTGGAACCTATTGTTGTTCGACAACCGAAGTTGCACAAGTTGACGAATTCTCGACCCCCTATGACTGGGGAACAGATGGATGGTAGCAGATACGAAAAATTATGAATCCATGCCTATTCTTAGATGGAAAGGCTCTACGAAAATTGGCACACAATTGGCTAATAATACCACCTCATTATTCTTTCTTAAGAATCAAATAATTTTTTTAAACAAATTTATAGTTGAAATTTGTACAAAAATTCTAAACAAAACCTTATAGTATCTTTTTGATAAAAATATGATTACATGACACACGTTTGGCATAAAACATATTATATTATTAAATTGATATTTTTATTGCCCGAGCATATACATATCATATATATTGATTAGTTGACTAAATTATTCTAATGACTAATCAATTCATCTTATACATATAGTATGGCAATTTATTAAATTCCTTAGGTACAAGATTCAATCCTGACGAAAGCTCGGCCACAATCTTTAACCTCTGGAAACTATTATTGATCGACATCAGGAAATTTTTCCTCGACATATCAGCCAACATATATTATTTCATTTTTTGAAATTAGTATTTTTATTTCTCAAGCATATACATATCATATATTGATTGGATGAGTAAATTATTCTCATGACTAATAAATTAAGCCTACACATATGGTATAGCAAGTTATTAATTTTTACAGGTACAAGATTCAACGCCGATGAATGCTCAAAAATAATCTTAAACTTCTGGAAACTATTGTCATTGCTCAGCATTATGAAATTTCACCTCAGCAAGGAACTATATATTATTATTGCTCTGATTTATGCTCAAGCACGAATTATTCTATATATCCGTTCGGATTCATATTCTATATTCATCTCATCATGGAGCTCGGGGAAATACTTATTATCATATTCTGCTCCGAGGAAAAGCTACAACAGTTATTATATTTCACCCCCAATGGATAGTTGGTCGGGGTAATTCTTATTTATATTCAGGCCCAGATATCGGCTCAAGCACAAATTATTCTATATATCCCTTGGGAGTCATATTCTATATTCATCTCAACATGGAACTCGACGAGATACTTATTATCATATTCAGCACCGAGGAGAACTATAACATTTATTATATTTCACCCCAAATGGATAGTTGGTCGGGGTAATTCTTATTTATATTCAGGCCCATCAAAGTTCTCGTCCATATTCTTATATTAAAAATATTATTCTTATTCGACATTATGCAATTTTGCCTCGACAGATCAGCAAGACAGTTTATTATTATTCTAAACCATTCTTTATGTCTATGCATATTTTATATTTATCTCATCATGGAGCTCAGAAAATTTCTTCTCTCTATATATATTTAGCTCCTAGGAAGTCTTCAATATTTATTATATCTTATTCCCAACGATCTGTTGGTCAGCTCCGAGGATGTCTCCAGCATTTATATTATCTTATTCCCAACAATCTGTTAAGGAGGTCTTCAACATTTATTATATCTTATTCCCAAAAATCTGTTTGTCAGCGTCGAGGAGGTATCCAACATTTATTTTATCTTATTCCCAACAATCTGTTGAGGAGGTCTCCAGCATTTATTATATTTTATTCCCAACAATCTGTTGGTCAGCGCCAAGGAGGTCTCCAACATTTATTATATCTTATTCCCAACAATCTGTTGAGGAGGCCTCCAGCATTTATTATATTCCCAACAATCTGTTGGTCAGCGCCGAGGAGGTCTCCAGCATTTATTATATCTTATTCCCAACAATCTGTTGAGGAGGTCTCCAACATTTATTATATTTTATTCCCAACAATCTATTGGTCATCGCCGAGGAGGTCTCCAGCATTTATTATATCTTCTTCCCAACAATCTGTTGGTCAGCGCCGAGGAAGTCTCTAGGATTTATTATCAATTACCACCAACTTCGACTAGTCGGGAACTCAATTACCACCAACTCCGGTTGGTCGGGAAGCAACACACGACCAACTCCGGTTGGTCGGCAATTCAATTACCACCAACTCCAGTTGGTCGGGAAGAAAATTACCACCAACTCTGGTTGGTCGCGAAGCAACACACCACCAACTCCAGTTGGTCCGCAATTTAATTACCACCAACTCCGATTGGTCGGGAAGCAAATTACCACCAACTCCAGTTGGTCGGGAAGAAAATTACCATCAACTCCGGTTGGTCGGGAAGCAACATCTATTACCACCAACTATGGTTGGTCGATCATCTATCACTACCAATTCTGGTTGGTCGGTCAATCAACAAATAATAAATTCGGTTGGTCGGACAGCAGACAGCAGGTGGAGCAAATCTTATTATCTATGCAAAATAAGAAAATTTGTCAAATAACATACTTTAAGGCCGAGAAAGCATTCAAAGATCATATTCTACACTTGGGGGCTCTATTACAAATCCAGTTGTACATTCGGTGGCACATTCTCATAACATCATCAGATTTAGCCCTGACCAATCATCATTCAGGGGTTATTTTTCTTGCTCAGGAATTAGTTTTGATATTGAAGTTCAGGAGGCATGTTGAAGTTCAAAAGGCATATTGAAGTTCAGGAGGCATATTCAGGAGTTATTATGCACATTCAGAAGTCAAATTTAGCATCTACAGCACTGAGATCTTTACTACTACTATCCCGACCAAGATTGAAGAAGAAGTTGTATGAAAATGTTTCGAAGTCCACCACTAGCATGGTACTAATCAGATTGAAGAGTTGGGTTCAAAATCTAGTATGTTGCTTGACAAAGTATTCAGAGGAGTATAAATCAGAAAAATCAAGCACGTGAAGTTAGCACTCAGTTGCTCGGCACAGGAGGCAATTAGTCGACTAGCCAACCAACCAACATACTTGAAGATTATGACAAGCTACAAGCTACAAGCTGCATACTATGGCTTGGATGCATCCAAATTCCCAGGGGTGATACATAGCATACAGAGTTCCTCAAAAAGAGCGATTAGCAACCATCGATTATCCTGCATCATATGCCATCAAGAGATAGTGCACTTTATGATGAACAAATCAAGAAGGAAGATAAAGAATAAAATTGTAGAATAAATGCTCCATCCTTTCAGTAAACCATCAAGAATAAATCATGGGGGGCTTCTGTTGACACAAAAATTAGTCAGATGACGTGGACTAATTAAATGAAGACATGTGTCACCTTATGTGGCAAATACATACTCTCACCAAGAAACTCAAGGTGTGCAGAGCAACTAGCAGGTGTGCAGAGCAACTAGAAAGTGTGCAGAGCAACGAGAAAATATGCAGAGCAACTAGAAAGTGTGCAGAGCAACTAGCAGGTGTGAAGAGTAACTAGTATGTGTGCAGAGAAACTATAAGGTCTGCAGAGCTACGAGCAGGTGTGTAGAGCAACGAGCAACTGTGTAGAGCAACTAGTAGGTGTGCAGAGCAACTAGCAAGTGTGAAGAGCAACTAGCAGGTCTGCAGAGCTACGAGAAGATGTGCAGAGCAACGGGCAACTGTGAAGAGCAACGGGCAGTGTACAGAGCAACGGGGAGGTGTGCAGAGCAACGAGCAGGTGTGCAGAGCAACGAGCAACGAGCAGGTGTGCAGAGCAACGAGCAGGTGTGCAGAGCAACGAGCAACCTCGCATGCGGAGCAACTCAGGGCGTGTAGAGTAACTGTAGATCAAAGGATAACTATGCATTTAATGCGCACTAATGAAGATAACAACTCATTTAATGAGCCTTAATGTACATTTCTACTGTATCAATAGTTGTCTACTAGATGACAACTCATCGCCTTTTTATATTGTCAACCTAAAGGCTATAAATACATTGTAACCCCATCATAGAGGGGATGAATCTGACAACTATGAGAGACCATACACAAGATACACACCTTTTTCTCCCCCTCTCCATCACATTGTGCTATTGTAAAACCCTGGAAATGAAATAACAGTGGAGGTAGGCTTTTTCTTATAGCCGAAACACTTTAAAAATCTTTGTTTCTCATGTGCTTGATTGGATTGCTTTTATCTATTTATCTGTGATCATCAAAATGGGATTCGGTCCAGTTTTTTGCATGAACAGTCGACATGATTTACACACTGCAAAATAGTACCAAATGTCAATACCACTGAAACGGTGAGCGCGAGAAAAACATGACTCACATAAAGGTTTTACTAAGTGTCCATTTAGAAAAAAAATGAACATAGTCTCCTTTGTTTATTGGACTATCCACCCTCTTAAGGGATAAAAACCAATCCAACAATATTCAATGATCTCAAATTCATCTAAGAAATATTTCAACGAAACAAACTTCGTAAAAAAAATCACAAATATATCAACTTTGGTTTGAGGGATTTGGACGGTTCTTTAAATTTTGTAGTCTACCTTCCGCATAGCAACTTAGAAAAAAAGGTACCTTTAAATTTTTTATTCTACCTTCCGCATACCAACTTAAAATTGCAATGGTTTAAGATTGAATCTGCAAAAAGGAGAGAGAAAAAATCAACACTGGCGAAATAGAATCAATTAGTGAAATAACATGAAATGAACAACACAAAATGAACTACTAGTTGTTGGTGCAAGTGAATTTATGGTATACTGTAGGTCTGCTCTAATTTAATGTGTATCATTTGGCGGCAACAATCGGTGAGGGCGACAATGATCAGTGAGGGCGGCAGCAATCGGAGAGCCCCATAGCAGCTGCTACCATAGCAACCCCGTAGCAGCCTCTACCATAGCATCCCCATCAATGGTTTACTTCGAAGAAAACATCATCAGGGAGACTTCAAGATTCCAAACAGTTAACTCTTATACTACAAATAATATAATTTAGGAATGAAAATCGTTAACTCTTGTATGGAAAAGTTAAAGACTTTGTTGAAGTCGAACTCGATTCAGCGGGTCCAAACGAATCAGATCGAACCACCAAAGGTGGAGGTGCTTTAGCCTCAAATTGTCTATCTCTTATTTTCTCCACAAGAGCTATCATTTGGTAAGTACCAGGCAGATGAACAGACATGGGTGGACACAATTGAATCTGTAGGACACGGTAAAACTATTAGAATCAGCACTATGGATTGGCTTGGTCAGTCACAATACTACTCACAAAAAGGCCAAAATACCTGAGATAACTCTATTGAAAAATACCTGAGATAATTGTTCAAGATGATGCTATTGCTTCTCCGTACAGTCGTACTATCTGCCAAAAATATATGTTTCCCGCGTGTATATCATTTGAACCACAGTGATGTGCAATAAAGTGTGCCATCTTAGAAAAAAAAACATATTGAACATTGCAATCAAAGAATCATGTAAAATGCAGCGGAATAACACTCTCCGAATAAGAAAATCCTAGGACGGAACCAAATACTCATCTATTATTCAAAATTTATTTAAAGGAGAACATTGCAATCAAAGAATCATGGATTGTGCAGACTTGACATTCTCATACTCCCACTACATGAAATGCCAGCGACACATATTACAAATGTACACATGCCCAACCACACACAAATATAATGAAATATGATAAATGCAGATTAGTGAACAACAAACAAAATTAATGTGGTAGAAAAACAAATCCAAAGTTGAATACGAATGAAATTACAACCAAGTTACACCACACTATAATTGTTAGTGCCATCAGCTACTGTCAATCGCCCTCAGGTCCTATTCATTATGCATATTAGAAAGGTTATTTATGCCCTTGGGTCTATCTATTATAAATATTATGAGGTTCAATTTTTTCATAGTGAGGTTGGAGTATAAAAGAAAGAATAAATCGTTTCTTCAGCAGATTCAACACAAAATGCATAGACTGAGTCAATACCTTCTTCATATGAATGAAAAATGAATTTTCATCTACTATTTATGATGAACCTAAGAACGTATCATTGAAGACTGTCCTATCTTATATGGCATTTGGAGGGAGGAAAAACAGATGGAAATGGAGGGAGGCAAAACAGATGAGAGGGAGGCAATACAATCCTATCACAATGTTAAATTTATAAAGTGCCACTTATGACGTAATAAAAACTATATTGAATGAACCACTGCATTCTAAACTAATGTAATAGCTTCTTTGTATTGCAACACACAACTGGATCAAGTAAACTAAACATACATGTTAACCAATGAATGAACCACTGCATTGACATCCTCATCCAATTGAACAGCGGTCTCAACACCATACTCAACTTTGTATATCAACATTCTTAGTATATCAACTTTGAACCACTACATTCTCTACTACGGCTGTCATATAGATGATAGAACTTATATTCTTAGTAAATCAACATGTCACTATGTTGTATGTTTCACAGATCTGCATATATAAATAAGTATGTCATTATGCTAAATTATAAAAAAAAAACCTTTTGAATTTGGTTTTTTGTTGACACGCATATAAAACACATATAACTGAGCTATATTAACCTTACACAACTCCTTTGGCATCTTAACTAAGTGAAAATCTTTGGTCTTCTCATGGAATTATGCAGAAATAGAGACATCTGAACAAACAGAGGCATCTGAACACATATAGCTATTTCACATGTTGTGATTTTCTCATGTAATTATGTAGAAATAGAGAAAATCTTTGGTCAATGTGGATGTGGAAGAATGTTATTAAAATGAAAAAAATGGACTATGGAAGTTCTAAGTGAATGCTCGTGGATATGGAGGTTAAAGAATTCCAAGAGAATTTATTTTGTGGAATAGTGAAAACGCAGCTGGAACCCCCGGATGGTGATTTTCTCAATTAAAATCAAAGTTAATTTCCTTTTGTATAAAATTCAATGAATGATGCGGAAGCGTATATAAGTGATGGTTCAACTTTAATAAACAAGGCCAAATTTTAATTTCTTCAATACAAATTAAAATAAGTTAATCCAAGTCCTAGAATTTGCCTAAATCATATTTATCAAAATTAGCAAATTAGGCGAAACCAAATTTTAGCAAATGACTTCAATTAATTAAACATTACCCAACATTTAATATAAGTCCAAATTAAATGAGTGTGATAATTAAACCAAATTTTATCTTGAATTAAACCTAAAGCATGGATTCTAAATTATTGTGCAAGATAAAATAAACAATATCACACTACGCCGCGATGTACGAGGAAAAACCCAAGACGGGAAAAAACCTCGGACGGCCCTAGCCACAAGTCCACTAGATATGGAATTACAATTACAAGACAAAAGACTTACATCCTCGACTCGAACCCTCTCAAGCCTTGTTGCTCCTTCTTGTAGAAACCACTTCCTAGCGAACAACCACGGAGCTCCACCGCGATCTCGAAATCCACCGATAGGACTTTGTATGGTCACCGTCACCCAAGCTTGGAGCCTTTCTCCAAGTGAGTAATACCGCAACAAACTTCTTCTTCTTTATGATGGGATGTAGAAGGAAACCCGAAATGTCTCTTTTTCAATTCGGTAGAGAAAATCGGTGCCAAAACTCCAAGTAAATGATATAAATATAGAAACTTGAATAAACTCAATTGGGTGTAAACACTAGAGTGGTATATGCATTTTCTTTGAAAAACAACCCTCAAAACATGAACATTTTCCTAAACTATTTTTGCTCTCAAACTCTCTCTAGGAGATAAACTTAGTTGGAAAAGTTGATTAGAAAAATGTGTTTCCCGTCCTTAATAAGTCTTGAAAAAGTTGGTTAAAAACCAAGTGGGAAAAGTGGGTAAAAACTGCTCAAAACTGTTCCCGCCTGGCATTCTCGTTCGAACGACATTGACACTCGTTCGAACGAGACTTCTAACGAGTGACCAGTCTGGGCTCGTTAGAAACTCGTTAGATACCTCGTTAGAACGAACAAACTCGTTCGAACGAACAAACTCGTTCGAACGACATATCGAACGACTGACCAGTTTAGGTTCGTTGGCAAACTCGTTCGAACGAAACCTCGTTAGAACGAAAAACTCGTTCGAACGAGATTTCGAACGACTTCCAGAAATTTTTCTAAAATTCTATTTTGGCCCAGGAACTTTATATACGTGAAATTAAAGTTCCAATTAAATTATTCTGAAAGTAAAACATGGTTTTTTGTTAAACCTAACACCCAAATAAATTTTGTTCCAAGCTCCTATATAAATATAATTACATTCATACCTTGGGAGCATGGAACCTTAGTTGATGACGTAGAAATGAGACACGCAAACCGGCATTTTGATGAAGCTTTAAATTCTTTGCCGCTACGTCTTCAACACATACTTCATAGGCTTGAGAGTATTACAATAAAATACTATCCTATGAATAAATGTTTTTGTCCGGAATTGAGCCAAAACTACATATGGACTCAATTGGAAATTTGTGTCCTTACAAATCTCCCCCTTTGGCTATTCCGGCACAAAAACCAAACAAAAATCCTAAAGGGCCGTCAAGCTCACTAGACTCAAAACATAACCCGCCCAAACTTGACTCAACCCAAGGATCAAACGCTTTGCCATTAAACAATGCCGCTTTAGAAGAAATCCTGCACACTTAAGCAAACTCATCAAATGCATGGGGAATATCAAAGTATTGAATGCAATTAATTAATTTCTCACCCTAAATTAATTCTCCCCCAAACTAAGATACGATAATAATAGGATTAGATACCATTTCTCCCCCTATCATCATTCTCCCCCTTTTTGTTCAGGAATAGGGAAAGGATATAGAACTAATAAACAGCTTAAAGTGATAAGACATGAAAGCATATGGGCAATAAAAGCAAGGCAAAGACAAACAAATATCATATATATATATATACTTTAAATATACCAATAAGTACTTGCATATATAGATAGATATAAACACACACATGACACAAAATACAATAAGTTTGCACACTCGTATGGCAAAAATGTGTCATATGAAAACGGAAGTGTAGGGGTGTGAACTAGCAACAATTAAATTTAGACCCAAACACTTAAGAAACGTTCACGGAGTTCTCATTTGAATGCAAACTTTATCACAGTTAAATATAACCTCATGTGACAATATAAAGATTGAACTCAATGAACAAACATACACAATGCATACAAGCCTAGCATGATGATGATTCTACAAACCAAATAGAGTCATGACATTAAAGACAACTAGGATAAACGGACATTGTGCAAACCGTTGATATACCATCCAATTCTCCCTCAATGAGCATATATATTCTTTTGTTTTTTGAATGAATATATCAAACAAACATAGGCCTTGGCAATTTCTTTCTGTTTAATGCCAAATATTCTGTTTTTAGGCCTTTGGATCACGTATTTCTTTTAGATCCAATCAACGGTGGCTTACTATCGCAAAGGATTTAATTCATCATTTCGGAGCCCTTCCCCGTGCATATATATTTATCATGTTTTCATTTTCACACAAATCTCACATGCAACGGATTTTGACATGCACTAGTCCTCCTAGGTCATAGATATGTAGATGACTAGATTGGTAGGAGAACACCTCAAAAAGCTCAAATATAATAACATGTGACATTAAGATTTCAAAAGAGCTCGTGCATGTGTGAAAAGAGGCATATAAAAATAGAATCCATTTAAACAATACAAAATCCAACTACTCCATATAAAACATGGTAAAGAACATTTTAAGGATTGAAAATCTAAACCAAAAGTTCTAGCCACGTGGGAGCGTAAAAGATGGGATTCAAACACAAATATATGCCACATAAAGTGTGTCAAACAAAAATACACACAAAAAAAAATCTTTTTAAGTTTTTAACATTTTTAATCAAAAATAAATATTTACTCAAAAGTACAAACAAAAATCATTTGTATTTTTCATTAAGCTTAAATGAAATAAATAAAACACAAATGATAAAAAAAAAACTTTTTATATTATGCAGTCAATTCAAACACAAAATATAATACAAAAAGATAAACAAGTCATAATTTCTATCATATGATATGAAATGAGGCAATGACTAGAAAATGACTAAACAAGCATACATTTAGCATGTGAATATAGCATGAAGTACAAACGCTAAAGTATGGAAACAAACACTAACACATTCAACCTTTAAATTTAGCAAGGGAGGTTTCATGTGATAGTAAATGAGAATCAACAAATCTTGTATCTAGCGCATTTAATAATGATTTCCTAACCCATATAGATTTATATTTAAAATGATGGGGATTGGAAACTAATGAAATGCTAGATAAAGATTTCCTTGGACTTCTTTTAAGATCAAAACAATATGACCTAAGGTGACCTTTCCTACTACAATGCAAGCATGTGTAAACACGAGGAATGTTACCTAAGGTGTGACCCTTTTTAAAGTCCTTGGACAAAGTTGACCCTCTAAAACAAACAATAGTTTTAGCTTTAGCAATGGAAGAATTTGAACATGATGTGCTAGAACCATTAGAACAACTACTAGAGTCTTGAAAGTCATTTTTCAATTTTAAAATTTCCGACTCAAGTAATAAATTAGACTCCTCAAAATTATGGGTATTTGGCAAAGGATATAGAACTAATAAACAGCTTAAAGTGATAAGACATGAAAGCATATGGGCAATAAAAGCAAGGCAAAGACAAACAAATATCATATATATATATATATATATACTTTAAATATACCAATAAGTACTTGCATATATAGATAGATATAAACACACACATGACACAAAATACAATAAGTTTGCACACTCGTATGGAAAAAATGTGTCATATGGAAACGGAAGTGTAGGGGTGTGAACTAGCAACAATTAAATTTAGACCCAAACACTTAAGAAACGTTCACGGAGTTCTGATTTGAATGCAAACTTCATCACAGTTAAATATAACCTCATGTGACAATATAAAGATTGAACTCAATGAACAAACATACACAATGCATACAAGCCTAGCATGATGATGATTCTACAAACCAAATAGAGTCATGACATTAAAGACAACTAGGATAAACGGACATTGTGCAAACCGTTGACATACCATCCAATTCTCCCTCAATGAGCATATATATTCTTTTGTTTTTTGAATGAATATATCAAACAAACATAGGCCTTGGCAATTGCTTTCTGTTTAATGCCAAATATTCTATTTTTAGGCCTTTGGATCACGTATTTCTTTTAGATCCAATCAACGGTGGCTTACTATCGCAAAGGATTTAATTCATCCTTTCGGAGCCCTTCCCCGTGCATATATATTTATCATGTTTTCATTTTCACACAAATCTCACATGCAACGGATTTTGACATGCACTAGTCCTCCTAGGTCATAGATATGTAGATGACTAGATTGGTAGGAGAACACCTCAAAAAGCTCAAATATAACATGTGACATTAAGATTTCAAAAGAGCTCGTGCATGTGTGAAAAGAGGCATATAAAAATAGAATCCATTTAAACAATACAAAATCCAACTACTCCATATAAAACATGGTAAAGAACATTTTAAGGATTGAAAATCTAAACCAAAAGTTCTAGCCACGTGGGAGCGTAAAAGATGGGATTCAAACACAAATATATGCCACATAAAGTGTGTCAAACAAAAATACACACACAAAAAAATCTTTTTGAGTTTTTAACATTTTTAATCAAAAATAAATATTTACTCAAAAGGACAAACAAAAATCATTTGTATTTTTCATTAAGCTTAAATGAAATAAATAAAACACAAATGATAAACAAAAATCTTTTTATATTATGCAGTCAATTCAAACACAAAATATAATACAAAAAGATAAACAAGTCATAATTTCTAGCATATGATATGAAATGAGGCAATGACTAGAAAATGACTAAACAAGCATACATTTAGCATGTGAATATAGCATGAAGTACAAACGCAAAAGTATGCAAACAAACACTAACACGTTCAACCTTTAAATTTAGCAAGGGAGGTTTCATGTGATAGTAAATGAGAATCAACAAATCTTGTATCTAGCGCATTTAATAATGATTTCCTAACCCATATAGATTTATATTTAAAATGATGGGGATTGGAAAATAATGAAATTCTAGATAAAGATTTACTTGGACTTCTTTTAAGATCAAAACAATATGACCTAAGGTGACCTTTCCTACTACAATGCAAGCATGTGTAAACACGAGGAATATTACCTAAGGTGTGACACTTTTTAAAGTCCTTGGACAAAGTTGACCCTCTAAAACAAACAATAGTTTTAGCTTTAGCAATGGAAGAATTTGAACATGATGTGCTAGAACCATTAGAACAACTACTAGAGTCTTGAAAGTCATTTTTCAATTTTAAAATTTCGGACTCAAGTAATAAATTAGACTCCTCAAAATTATGGGTCTCCTTCTTTAAATTTTCAATAATTCCTAGAAGGTTAAAACGCTCTCCCTCAATATGAGCAAACTTGTCCCTAAGAGTCTTTTCACGATTTTCACTCTCTTTCTTGGACTTTTCTAAAATATCAAAATTTGAATGTAAGTCCATGAGCTTTTCACGAAAAATATCTTTTTAAGATAAGGAGATTTGCAAAGACTCAATGTGAGCTTTAAAACAAGTATTTTCATTTTCAAGAAATTTAATTCTTTTTACAAATCTCAAATTTAATTCCTTTAAATTTTCGTTACATTTGTTAAGCCCATTTAATTACTCTCGAAAATCAAAGATTTTATTTTCGTTAAAATTGGACAAATTTTCATTAAGACGTCCCATTGAGAGAAAAAAATATGAGAGTGATAAAAAATTGAACCACCTAAAAAGGTAAGGAAATACAAAAAGCCGAAAAACGGATCTTTAACGCGATAACTTAGCGCTCCGGCTCTGATACCAATTTGAAAACGCAGCTGGAACCCCCGGATGGTGATTTTCTCAATTAAAATCAAAGTTAATTTCCTTTTGTATAAAATTCAATGAATGATGCGGAAGCGTATATAAGTGATGGTTCAACTTTAATAAACAAGGCCAAATTTTAATTTCTTCAATACAAATTAAAATAAGTTAATCCAAGTCCTAGAATTTGCCTAAAT
The DNA here is from genome assembly GCA_949130495.1 of Sambucus nigra. Taxonomy (NCBI): domain Eukaryota; kingdom Viridiplantae; phylum Streptophyta; class Magnoliopsida; order Dipsacales; family Adoxaceae; genus Sambucus; species Sambucus nigra. The sequence goes on from OX422212.1 coordinate 372,823,886, forward strand.
CGTATTTATCAAAATTAGCAAATTAGGCGAAACCAAATTTTAGCAAATGACTTCAATTAATTAAACATTACCCAACATTTAATATAAGTCCAAATTAAATGAGTGTGATAATTAAACCAAATTTTATCTTGAATTAAACCTAAAGCATGGATTCTAAATTATTGTGCAAGATAAAATAAACAATATCACACTACGCCGCGATGTACGAGGAAAAACCCAAGACGGGAAAAAACCTCGGACGGCCCTAGCCACAAGTCCACTAGATATGGAATTACAATTACAAGACAAAAGACTTACATCCTCGACTCGAACCCTCTCAAGCCTTGTTGCTCCTTCTTATAGAAACCTCTTCCTAGCGAACAACCACGAAGCTCCACCGCGATCTCGGAATCCACCGATAGGACTTTGTATGGTCACCGTCACCCAAGCTTGGAGCCTTTCTCCAAGTGAGTAATACCGCAACAAACTTCTTCTTCTTTGTGATGGGATGTAGAAGGAAACCCGAAACGTCTCTTTTTCAATTCGGTAGAGAAAACCGGTGCCAAAACTCCAAGTAAATGATATAAATATAGAAACTTGGATAAACTCAATTGGGTGTAAACACTAGAGTGGTATATGAATTTTCTTTGAAAAACAACCCTCAAAACATGAACATTTTCCTAAACTATTTTTGCTCTCAAACTCTCTCTAGGAGATAAACTTAGTTGGAAAAGTTGATTAGAAGAATGTGTTTCCCGTCCTTAATAAGTCTTGAAAAAGTTGGTTAAAAACCAAGTGGGGAAAGTGGGTAAAAACTGCCAAAACTGCTCAAAACTGTTCCCGCCTCGTTCGAACGACATTGACACTCGTTCGAACGAGACTTCTAACGAGCGACCAGTCTGGGCTCGTTAGAAACTCGTTAGATACCTTGTTAAAACGAACAAACTCGTTCGAACGACATATCGAACGACTGACCAGTTTAGGTTCGTTGGCAAACTCGTTTGAACGAAACCTCGTTAGAACGAAAAACTCGTTCGAACGAGATTTCGAACGACTTCCAGAAATTTTTCTAAAATTCTATTTTGGCCCAGGAACTTTATATACGTTAAATTAAAGTTCCAATTAAATTATTCTGAAATTAAAACATGATTTTTTATTAAACCTAACACCCAAATAAATTTTGTTCCAAGCTCCTATATAAATATAATTACATTCATACCTTGGGAGCATGGAACCTTAGTTGATGACGTAGAAACGAGGCACGCAAACCGACATTTTGATGAAGCTTTAAATTCTTTTCCGCTACGTCTTCAACACATACTTCATAGGCTTAAGAGTATTACAATAAAATACTATCCTATGAATAAATGTTTTTTTCCGGAATTGAGCCAAAACTACATATGGACTCAATTGGAAATTTGTGTCGTTACAAATAGCTTTGCTCATCATTTTCATTTGATCAGAATTGATATTTTTAAATACACGAATACATCTCACATAGTTACAATGGAGAATTATTCAAAGGTAGTTCCAAGAATTATGGAAGAAGAATGTGAAATAAAAAACAGAACTATTCATAAGGCTTGGAATTTTCCAGTTTTTGTTGAACCGCTCAAATTCGTTCCTCATTTGTTAGAGTAGATGAGGTGGTAATATTATCACTCCCCTTCAAGATGGAGTGTGGGATCACTCCAAGCTTGCGATGAAGATCATGAAACAATAGCTTTGGAAGGGCCTTAGTAAGGATATCGGTAAGTTGTGTAGAAGAGGGAACATAGGCAGTAACGAGGGAGTCTCATGCCACCTTTTCTCGGACAAAATGGAAGTCAAAGTTTCACCAAAGTCAAGACCAACAAGTTAATTGTACCCCTTAGCAACAAGACGCAATTTAAAGCGGTCAATAGTCTCATGAGAATGTAATTTGGTTTTGAAAACCCATCGAGAGCCAATGACGTGGATCTCCGGGGAACGAGGGAGAAGATCTCACGTATGGTTGGTTTTAAGTGTTGTTAGCTCAGTGTCTATAGCAGCCCGCCAATGTGGGTACATCAATGCAGTTTGGAAAGATTTGGGTTCAGTGGGGTCAGTAAGTTGAAGTGTAAGGAGTGCGTGAGATGAGGGTGGGAGCTGGCGAGCTTTATTATGGGTAATCATAGGGGGTGTGTTGGTGGAGGGTTGGGAGGCAAGGGGAATATCAACTGTAAGAGGGATAGATGGGAGGAGTTGGGATGCTTTAGGTGATAATTCCACGGGTTGATTAATTGGGTGAACAGGTGGTGTAGGTGTGTTAGAATTGGGAGAGATCGTATGTATGTCGCTAGATGTGACATGTGGTTGGCGAGGTGCTGTATTATGGGTATAGGAATGTATATGGGAGTCAGTTGAGTGAGGGAAAGGGTTAATTGGGGTTGGTATGTCGCCTAATGTGGTAGAGACAAGTGCTTGTGGAAGGTGTTCATTGACTTCGTAACCATAATCAAATCGAAACCAACACCTTGCTGCAGTATGGTTAGATTTACCACAGATTTGACATGCCATGGGTGAATATGGTATGGAGGAGTTTGTAACTTGATTATTAGCATGCTGCTTTGATGGTGTAGAATATGGTGTGTCCTCCTCTTCCACGGTAGTTTTACTTCCCACGTCCATTACTATGTTGTGAAATGAAGGCAAAATTTTGATTTCTCTGGTTCAGATAAAGCATTTTGAAGCTCAAAATTTTGAATTGCAGAAACAAATTGAGAGAAAGTGGGAAATGGGGGTTTTGCCAACATTGCTGTGACAATATGGTCATATTTTTTGCCTAGGCAGTGTGATAAATGAATAGTTTTGTCTTATCAGAGGTATATTATAAAATGTAGATTGGTGACCAAACCTCATATGCTCTATACTTTTGGAGATGGTAGAGATACTTTATTCTGGCATTGACTCACGAATTAATGGAGTGAATTTTTTATCTAGCTACTACAATTTTTAGTTTCTCAACACTGGTATCTTGATTAATGCAATTGTTATCACTATTATGAGAAATGGAAGATGGTATTATCGAGAACGAGCAATAGAGATATCAACAATATGTGGGAGATATCAGCAATAGAGATATAAGAACTATTCTGAGAAATAGAGATATCTGCAATGGTTTGAACCAAAGTGATGAATGCACGACTGTTGTGAAACCTACCTGATATACTCAGTCAAAAATTGTGGTTGGCTTAAAACCAACAGGTAACTAATACATATATCATCTACCAATTGCTACAGGATAAAGATCTACACCCAAGGGCTCCAATTGATTCCACAACTTGAAGAAGAACCATGAAAACTTAACGGTCGAACAGTCTTATAACTGACATTTAGAGAACATATTCGTAAATGAATTTGTGAATGCTCATGTTCGTAAAGATCTTCTCTTTACTAAGATATACATCCTTTATTCAAACTCCGTTAATTATCAACATTCTATCTACATCTTTCAATATATATAAATTAAATACCGATAAGTAATCATAATTCATACCTTAACATAAGAAATCATTCGCAACACAATCGAGAAACCCAATACGTGAGTAAGTATTGAATATATATCATTGATATTCTCTGCCACCAACTTCTCATGTTTCATCCCTTATGAATCAAGTTTTTTTTTTCAAATATCCATTCATCTCATTCTATAGTTGTTGTTGTTTAACACAATTTTGCTTCTCCGTAACACACAATTGCTCCAATATTTCAATCTCAGAGGTGTTTTCGGATCAATCCACTCGAATAGAGCACATGACCCAGCCTTATAATTCGGGCACACTACAAAACAGAGTCGATTAAATTTAAAAAACAAATAACTAAAGGTAAAAAAACAAATAACTAAAAGTAAAAAAATCGGATAACTACTCTATGATGTAAGTATATACCTCATTTATGAGAGGAAGAAATCTTTAAAAGATGGGAGACATTGGCTACTCTCTTTTTAGCATTCACATTGTGTACCATACAGGAAAGTAATAGAGAATGAGAGAGAAAAAAAAGGAGACATGAGTCTTGAATTACAAAATAATACATGCTAGCATCTAGTCATCAATACATGTTAGCATCAATACTTGCCAAAGACCATTAGGTAGTTTTATTTATCACCATTACATGCCATCATTTAGTCAGACTACAATCAGTTGAGTAGATTAAAATTTTAAAAATGCAAACAATAGTGTCGAATTACAAAATAATAACAAAAATAACATGACTATAAATAAGTTTTAATGAGGTTTTACACAGAAACATGTACACAATATTTTATACTTCCATTTTAAATTTCATAGTCCAAAACATCATTGTGATGAGGAAGTGTTAAATTCAAAAGTACAACCAAGTGCATAACTATATGGAATCGAAGTACCTTTACTCTCTTATTTTAAAGATACCAATATTAATTTTTTTAAAATTAAACGTCATGTTATAAATCAATACACTATGATGAAATCCGAAGAGTAAGAACTTGTATAACCAATAGAGTACCTTAGTTCCTCCATAGTATGTTGCAACTCAACTATCTCAAGCTGAGTTTGCTTAATAATATTTTCCAGCGCACTAGCCTATATAAAGAAAATTGATACCTCAGCCAATAAGACATAAGAATTCAAGACACGAGCCAACAATTTTTTTTACCAAAGTACACATTTCATCATCCTCATACTTGAGAGCTAGAATGTTTTCATCCCCAAGTTCAAACGAACAAAGGTGTATTCTCAAAACACCCTCTAGATATAACCTATGTCAGTGCCATATTTATAACTATTCTTGGTGTACCAATGTGATGTGTACAAAATAGGCGGAAACGACGCAAGGGGTGCTAATAAAAACTAATGTGGTGCCTACAATGTGCCAATAAAAAACCAAGTCTCGCTTCCATTCCGCTTCTTAGTTTCAAGGAAAACTATAAATATAAGGGAAAAGTACTCTTGGGTCCCTCACAAACAAATTTTAAACACTAAAGGAATTTAGACAAATTTTAAACACTTACGTCCACCAATTATCTTCTTGTAGAAGTCTACGCTAGTGGCATAACAAGTGGACCTAATAGTAAATTGTCCTTAAATGTTTAAAAATTATTACCAAGGGACCTAATTATAAATTTCCCTAAATATAATGCTTAAAACAGATTCTCAAGAAATATAAGAATTAATGTAGTTTAATCCTAATCAACATAAACTTTTATAATGAACATCCAAAGGATTTTAGAGTTTGAAAACCTACTTTTTTCTCAAAACTAAAATAACACCAAACATAATTTGGCATAAAACAAATGATTCCAAGGAAAAATAAACATTACAGAATAATAAGTCACATATATTATTACTACCTTGACCAATCACCGATTTCTAACTGATTAGGTTATGAAAGAGGCTAGTTCGATTGTGGTTCACCTGTGTGAGTCAACCCAAATGCGATTATTCATAAACAAAAATGAAAAATAACCAAAAAAATACCAACATATTGCTAAATTAATCGGTAATGATTCATAAATAAAAACCAAACAGTGTTACACATATCATACGTAATGAAAGTCAATGGAAAAACATCACAAACTCACTTGGCCCATTTTCTTTAATAACAAAAATATACCCTCCAAAACCAAAGAGCCTCCACACCCTAGAAAATGATTTAGAGAGAGAGAAAGAGTACCCTCTTAAGAACCTAAACTCAGAAACCTAAAAGATGATTGAGCAGGTGAGTAGGAATGAGAGAGTGGGTGAGAGGGAATGAGTATAATGAATTTTTAGGGTATTTTATATTTTAGTCAAGTGTACTCAATTTTGGCACACTTTGAAACAGTTCCAAAATTTGGCATTATTTTAAAGTGTGCCAGATTGTCAATAAACCGTGCCAAAATTTAGTACAGTTTTAAACTGTGCCAAATTTTTAATATCAGGGTGTGCCAAATTGCTATTTTTGGTGTAGTGTCTACAGACTTAATTAATGGAGTAAAGTTAGATAGTGAATATATGAGTTAATAATTAAGTAGTGAGACTTATTTATGAAGATTGAAATATAACATATGTGAATGTTACATGATAAATAATTAACATATGAGATATGTTAATAAATTAATGTAGTGTATGAGAGGTATGAAAACTTAGACGTGTAGGTAAGTTCATTTGAATACTTTAGTCTAGTTTGCTTGGTTAGTATAGCTAGGTAGGATTGCACTATAGACGAGAGGTGAGAAAACTCAAGAGAGTGTACGTGAACCTAACATGTGTAATCAATAACCCAATTTTATTGTAATAAATGCTTGATAAATATCTTTAAAACGTTTTAAGTACTAACTCTTGCTATCAAAATATTTTAAAACCTTTTAGGTGTCCAGACATAGGGACGCCAGGCTTAAAGGCTCCATTCCAGGCACTCAGAGTTGTAGCACTGTGGATGCTGAGAGGATTTGATTCGACGATTCTTCCTTTCAGATCTAGTATAGGATCTCATTTTATATTTCATGTATGAAAATGTTGTTTGTTGATACTTTTTCAGTCATTTAGTTCTTTTATTATTATGGAGTATTTGGTTTTGGATTTTATCCAATGGTTTTTTCGACAAAATGTTATTCATTTATATATTGTTATGGTTGGACTCTTGTATATTGTGAATGTTTAATTTAGATTTTCGCTTTGTTCATTTATCTATTTTAAAGAAAGATAAAATTGTCACTCGTCTAATTTCACTTAGGTAGTTAGTAATTAAAACGTTTTCGACAGTGATGCTAAGAATGAACCATATGAGCAACCAGTTTTAATTTTATAAAGGACTGATGAACCGATGTTTAATTAGGCGGGGTGTCACAGTTAGTAAGTCTAATTTTTTCGTGTAACTAGACCTATATCGTAATGGACTTGTATGGCTGGGTTGTCCGAAGTTTTTTCGATTGTGGGATTTCTTAGTACATCTTCGTATTGTGGTTTGCTTATTTTACTCTTTCTTACACTCACCTGGATGCATGCTTAGGTGAAGATTAAAATTTGTAAATCATGTTTACATAACACTCGTGATTTTTCTAAATTCGTGAAGGTTAATTAAAAATTATGAAGATAAATTTGGTAGTATTGTTTCTCCACAAACACTAGGGCGCACTAGCTTTCTCATAGGCAATTAATTCAGAAGAAAAACCATAACCTTTGTTAAAAGAGACATCTAGCATAATCCCCTGATCCTTCTTATCCCTAATGATCTTCTCATAGGTCTTGTATAAAGTCTTGATACATTGGACAAAAGTGTCCTTAGTAGCATAACCAATAGACTCACGAACTAGTCTGTCTAGTTCAATTCGTTCTTCTATCTTAACTTTATTGAGAGGTGTGGGATCATAGGGAAAATGATCACATGGATCTAAGCTCATCCACCCATACACGTCCGAAAGAATAATGGAATTTTCTCCAAGCTACCACAAAAGTATGAGAAATCACACTCTAGCATGAGCTCAACAATTGTATGGTAGGGTTATGTGACACCCCGACTAATTAAATACCGGGTAGCTACTCCTTTATTAAATTAATTCAACATGCCAAGTTGGTCCAGTTAAGAGCATCACTGTCGAAAACATTTTAATGATTACTAACCACCTAGTATTTAAAAAGTAAGTTGCCAAATTTTAATTAAAGTCTCATTAACATGCAACAAGTGTAATGAAGAATAATAATACCATTCACCATACTGAAATAAAAAGAATAACCACCACATAATGTAAATAAAGTCTGGAGGAAAACTCCTCACTACAAATCCCACAACTGAAATAAGTAATGAAACACTGAATACTTAAACACTACATGCCAAAGCCTGAAAAACTGAAATGAAAATATGTCTCTAATAGAAATGGGCAATATGCCCTACAACTGATAAATACTGAATCAGGAATCCAAATGAGAGAAGCGTCTATAAGCAAATCCCTGTAGCTTCCACAAACAGCTACAGCTCGCCACCTGAATGAGTATCCTATGCATGGTGTCCTTGTGGCTGGGCACCTAAAATGGTTTTACAAAAAAAAATAGATTTGAAAGCAAACGGGTCAGAGCGCGAATGTGGAGATATTTTAAAAAAAACTGCAAGTGCTTTAAAAACATTTAAAACATTAAATGTAAAGTACATGTTAGGACGTGCACTCACATGATATTCTCACCTCTCGTCTAACTGTGCACTCCTAACGTAAGTACCCATCTAAAACAGCACAAACCACTAGCTAAGTGACATCATATCTAGCTAGACTGTCATAGGTCCTACCCTTATTACTCGGTTCCATTTACTTTATAACGATCTCAGTTAAACAGGTGTTTAACGTAAATTCAGGTTCTCATACAAAAGTAATACAGCTCGTTATAGATTAGTCTTCTATGATATTCCATAGTTATACACACAATACTATATGAAAGTTCCCAGTTTATTAAACGTATATTTTCCACAACATGAATATACAATATAAGCACCCCGAGACTAAGCTGCGGTGCACACATACTCTGATATCCATCCCGGTACATCACGTACATAAGGATCACATATTCCGAATCTCTCAGGAATAGTTCACAGATAACAACATCATAAATAATGGAGGCGAACACAGTCACATCACATGGGTCACGCACATACCTACGCTCCCACGATCAGCGGACTTATTAATATCCCAATAAGTCTTTCTCTGACCTATGTTCATCAAGGTAACCAGTCTAAATCCGGGCAACACAAGGATTAGAGGGCCCTAAGCGAACGCAAACCTCCCGTGATAGCAAGTATGGTAGGTATGTCATACACACAATTCATATACCAATACTAAGTAAACACACATCTTAGTAATCCCGTAGTTTAATTGTAGTACTATTCTCATTCTAGTACCAATATATAATTTACACACTTCATATGATTCCGGTTTATAATCATACGCGCCCTAATCTATTCTCACGTTGTAGTAGACACTCACGTCTCAACCCAACTATCCCTTTAATTAAGTTGCTCGTATATAATTTACTGCTCAAAATAACCCAAACGTCCCAAATCTATCAATACATCATCAAAGGAAAGTTATCTCTATCCTCGAACAAGTTCATGGGACTCCCAAAATTAAAACAGGCCAAAATGGCCTAAACTTCCAGCTCGTTAGAAGTCTCGTTCGAACGAGGCTGTTCGAACGAGATTCCAGTTCGTTCGAACGAACTGTAACTTCTAACGACATCTCGTTCGAACGAACGTATCGAACGAAATACAGTTCGTTCGAACGAAGGTATCGAATGAAGTCTCCCTTCATTAGAAGCGACTGGTCAACTCGTTAGAAGCTTGTTCGAACGAGCTCGTTCGAACGACCTTGGGAGGCCTTCTAACGACCGACCAGTTTCAAGCCCAGAATTTCTTAGTTACGTTTTTCACCATTTTTATCTTCTTCAAAACTCATCTAAACATCAAACCATCGATTTTTTAAGGTCTCTAATCATCCCTAAACGTACCTAGGCCACATACTAACATATTTTAAAGGATTAATTCATCCTAGCATCAATCAATTTACAAATCTCTACACTTTTCCCCCAAATTTTTTTTTTAAACATGAACCCTAAACTTTTAAGTCCTCAATTAGTCCATTCTAAATCCGTTTTTCTTACATCCAACATATATTAATACCAGAATAATCATCTCTATATGATTCTACATGCAATTTGTCCTCAATATTCAAGTTCTAAGTCCAAACAACATGGGTTTTCATTTATCTTCCAAGAACAATTGTAAATCTTCAAATTATCTAACATGGAGGAAACATTCTCTGAATTAAAAGATGTTAAATCACTTGCCTCGATTGTCTCTGAATTTGGTGTTTATTTTGTAAAGCTTTTCTGCAGAATTCCTTCTCCTTTCTCTCTCTCCAAGCTCTTCTCCAATGGCTATGGTGGCTAGGGTTTATTTTGGGGAAACTTAGAAAACCTAATCTAACAACCCACGTAGCTTGTTGGGTTAATATGTGTTGGTTAGTGGCTTAGTGGGTCAATTCCCAATCAGATTAAAAATCTTAATTTTCGTCACTTTTAATTCTCCGAAAATACAAAATTACCAAAATACCCTTTATGTTGCCGGTATGGGCTAAAAATACCCCGGGACCCAAACTACACCCCCGGCTAGTGTTTTCTGACTATCTCGACCCTTCCGGACGCGTTGGCTCACTCAAAACGACCATACGGTTAATAGAATTTAAAAATCACTTTTATAATTAAAATAATTATATCCCGACGCGACTGTCACACGCGTCCCAATAAAATGACCAGATTGCCGTATATCAATCTCACGACAAATTTCATAATTCAATATTCATATAACATCATATATGCTCAATATAATCAAATACCAAGTCACAACTCGCTAGTATTTTACCCGGATTAATTTCCAATTAATTCTCATTAATTAATTAATCCCAAAAATAAATATAGCCAAAAGTACGGGGTATTACATACTTTCCCCCTAATAACTGAATTTCGTCCCGAAATTCGAAACTAGAAAGTAACTGCTAAAAACAACTCTGGATAACGTTCGCGCATCTCATCCTCGCGCTCCCATGTGGACTCCTCTACATTGTGATGTCGCCACTGAACATGCACTAACGGAACTATCTTTGACCGCAGCTTCCTCTCACTTCGGTCCAAAATAGCAATCGGGCCCTCCTCGTAGGAGCTATCCGGCTGGAGATCGATGTCCTCCACAACAATGTGAGAATGAGCCAAATTATCTCTAAGGTATTTCCTTAGCGAGGAAATATGGAACACATCATGAATTCGATGCAAATGCTCCGGTAATCCAAGTCTATACGCAACCGGTCCGATCCGCTCGATAATAGGAAACGGCCCCACATACCTCGGTGCCAACTTCCCTTTCTTCCCGAAACGCATAATCCCCTTCATAGGAGATACTCTGAGCAAAACCTGGTCCCCCACTTGGAACTCTCTGAAAAACCTCTTCGCATCAGAGTAACTCTTTTGTCGATCTTGAGCTACCCGAATGCGACTCCGAATTAACTCAATCCTTGACGAATTATCCTGAATCACTTCTGGCCCAAGTAGTTTGTTATCCCCCACCTCTAACCAACATTCTGGGGAACGACAAGGCCTACCGTACAGTGCCTCAAACGGAGCCATGCTAATAGTGAACTGATAGGAGTTGTTGTAAGCAAACTCCACCAGTGGTAGGTACTGCTCCCATCCACCCCCAAAGTCAATAATGCACATGCTCAACATGTCCTCCAACATCTAATTTGTGCGCTCTGTCTGACCATCGGTCTGCGGATGATAAGCCGTACTCAACCGCAATTCTGTGCCCATGGCCTCCTGGAAACTTTCCCAAAACCGCGAAACAAATATCTTGTCTCTATCAGACACGATATTTAGGGGCACACCGTGAAGTCTCACAACCTCTGAAATGAAGAGCTGGGCATACTGTCCCGTAGTGTAGTCAGTCCTTACGGGTAAAAAGTGAGCGACTTTGGACAACCTGTCCACGATTACCCAAACGGAGTCGTGACCCCTCTGCGACGTAGGCAACCCCATGATAAAGTCCATGGATATGCTCTCCCACATCCACACCGGGACCTCCAACGGCTGTAGTAGTCCTGCCGGTCTCTGATGATCCACTTTTACAAGCTGACAAGTGGCGCATTTCGAAACAAACTCAGCAATATCTTTCTTCATACCGCTCCACCAATACTGCCGTCTCATGTCTTGGTACATTTTGTCTCCTCTGAGATGTACCACGAACCGTGAGCCGTGCGACTCTGCCATCACCTCGTGTCGCAGTTTCTCCCCTTCCGGAACTACCAATCTCCCATTGAAGCGTAATCCCCCGTCTGAGCTAACGTTATAGGACTCAGCTCCCTCTGCTAGTAATCGAACTATCTGATCCTGACAGAATGAGTCATTAGCCTGTGCCCGTACTACCTTCGTGACAATCTGTGGTGTAAGGGTCATCACCGATAAGAAAGATCGGGCCACTGCATCCTGGTGTCCCAACTCCTTCCACTTTGCCTTCCACACCTCTGCCACCTCATCTGCTGGCCTACGGCTCAACGCGTCTGCTACCACGTTAGCCTTACCTGGGTGATACTGGATATCGAACTGGTAGTCTTTCACAAACTCAAGCCACCTACGCTGCCGCATATTCAACTCTTTCTGCGTGAACAGGTATTGTAGGGACTTGTGGTCCGTGAATAGTTAGAACTTCTCCCCCAAAAGATAGTGCCTCCAAATCCGTAGGGCAAATACCACTGCTGCCAACTCCAAATCATACGTGGGGTAATTCTTCTCATGAGGCTTAAGCTTATGGGAAGCATAAGCTATGGCTCTCCTGCTGTAATACACCTCCAAGCCCTTGCAAAGACACATCGGTGTAAACCAAATATTCAACTCCCGGTCTTGGCAATGCTAACACAGGTGCTGAGGTCAATTTGTCCTTCAATTCATCGAATGCCAGCTGACAGGCATCACTCCAGATGTATGGCACACCCTTACGAGTCAGATGTGTCAAAGGACCTGCTATCTCTGAGAAACCCCGAATAAACCTCCTATAGTATCCTGCTAGACCCAAGAAACTACGAATCTCCGTTGGTGTCGTGGGCTGTCCCCACTCCCTCACCGCGAATACCTTCCCCAGATCAACAGATATCCCCCGGTCGGAAATAATGTGTCCCAAAAACTGGACCTCCTTCAGCCAAAACCCGCATTTCTCATATTTTGCATACAACTCGTTCTGACGAAGTGTCTGCAAAACCTACCTCAAATGCTCGGCGTGCTCCTCCTCTGTCTGGGAGTAAACCAGAATATCATCAATGAAGACAATGACAAACTGGTCTAGGAAATCCCTGAACACTCTGTTCATCAAGTCCATAAACACTGCTGGAGCGTTGGTCAAACCGAAAGGCATAACCCGAAACTCGTAAGAACCATGTCTCGACAAGAACGCAGTCTTTGAGACATCCTCCTCCCTGATACGCAACTGATGGTATCCCGATCTCAAATCAATTTTCGAGAAGAAAGAAGCTCCTCTCAACTGGTCGAATAAGTCATCGATTCGAGGCAACAGATACTTATTCCGTATCGTGACTTTATTCAATTGTCGGTAGTCCACACACAATCTCAGTGAACCGTCCCTCTTCTTCACAAACAAAACTGGAGCGCCCCAAGGTGAGGTACTCCTGTGAATAAAGCCCTGACCTAACAGCTACTCTATCTGATCTCGTAGCTCTCGCATCTCTGCCGGAGCAATACGGTACGGTGCACGTGCTATAGGCCTCGTATCTGGCAATAGGTCTATAACAAAATCTATCTCTCGGCTGGGGGGTAGGCCTGGTATCTCCTGAAACACATCTGAATACTCCCTGACTACTGGGATAGAATCTAAAGGAATCACTACCTCCTTAGAGGTATCCTCCTCAATGTAATACAGATGAGCGGTCGATCCTCCCTCTGGGCGAGGCATCGCCACTACAAACATCTCTTGCCCCGGAATGGCAAAAACAATGCTCCCGCTGAAGCAATCAATCATGGCCCTATAAGCTAAGAGCCAATCCATACCGATAATCACATCGTGAACATGCATATCTAATACCAACATGTCTGTAGGTAATACCAAACCACCAATCTCTACCCCCACTCCCCGGCATATAAAGAAAATAAGTGACCCACTCCCCAATGGTGAGTCGACACACGTCACTGTGCTCTCTGCCATAGCTAACAATCCTAAAGCTTTCGCGAAGTGTGTAGCTATAAAACAATGCGTAGCCCCCGTATCAAATAATACCCGACCCATAGTGCCATGGATAGGAAATGTACCCTCAATCGCGGGTGGTTCCTGTGGAACTGCTGCCTGGTGGACGTTATAGACACGTCCATACTGTAGCTACCCCTACTGAATTGGGACTGCTAGAATGGGTGGCAATGCTACCATCTGTGGCGGTGCGGGGAGAGCGGCGGGAAACATAGGCCTCTGTGGCTCCTGGCGAGCACCCTGCTGCTGCTGCTGTGGGGCCCTTCCCCTATCAGGATAATCCTGTCGCTTATGGCCAGTCTTGCCACAAACAAAACACTTCCCTGGGAAGTTCCCTCCTCTCATCCCCTACGGTCCCCGACCCTGGTGGCCGTTACCGTTCCTCCCTTGGCCTTGCTAGCCCTGGTGAAACTGCTGCCCATTCTGCCCCTGTTGGCCCTGATGGCCGTTTGGACCCTGATGGCCCTGACAAAAACCTCCCTGTCTCTGTCTGTAGTTCCCTAATCGGAACCTCTTCTGATCCCCCTGCTGGGTACCCTGCTCACCATGTCTCTGCCCCTGAACAGATTGTGCCCCACCGGCACCATGTCCTCCAGTCCTGCCCTGATAGCTAGACTCTCCCGACCTCTTGCCCTCAGCCATATGAAAGCGGTGGTCCTGGCAGTGTAACAAAGCAGCGTTAACCACATCAGAATACGTGGCCAACGAAAGGTTCCCTAACAGATGCTGACGGATCCTCCATGTCAACCGTCCGTGAACTTCTCAATCTTCTTCTTCTCTTTTGGTATCTCATCTGGAACGATATTCAACAGATTCGTGAACTCGGCCTCATACTCGGCCACGGTCTTACCCTCTTGCCTCAGATTCATCAGTTTCCTCCTCATTTTCGTGTGAACAGCCGACGAAAAGTACTTGCGGTCAAACCGCACCCAGAAGTCCTGAATAGTGAGAGTATCCCTCTCCTCCACGGTAGTAATAGACTCCCACCACTGTAGCGCAGATCCAACTAGCTTGAAAGTAGCTAGCACTTGCTTCTGGACGTCCGTGCACTCATACATCTATAAGTGCCTCTGCATATCCTTCCTCCACTGGCTCGTGACTACCACATCTGAGCTACCTGCAAACTCTGGCGGATGTGCTTTCTGAAAAGCGTCACGTACACGTTCCCAAGCAGACGGGAATGCATTTGCCTGTACTGGCGCGGCAACCGGCGCCTGAGGTGGTGCCTGCTGAACAACGGCAATTGCGGCATTTACCGCTTGGGCTACTATAGCTGCAACCTCAGCGGCGTTCATCATGCCCTGAACTGGAGCGGGCTGGGGTTCGGGCGTTGCATCCCTGGGAACTCGTTGTGCACGTCGTGGAGGCATCTAAAATAAGAACAAAGTTTATAAGTTCGTTGTTATAAACTTAAAATAGCTGAAGAACGAAGCATACACAAAAAGAGTACAACAGTCCTAAAATATAGGGCTCTATATCAAAGAAACTTAGCGGAAACATAATAAGCCGTCAGATCCTAAAGGACACTAGAACCTGATGCTCTGATACCACCTGTGACACCCCGACTAATTAAATACCGGGTAGCTACTCCTTTATTAAATTAATTCAACATGCCAAGTTGGTCCAGTTAAAAGCATCACTGTCGAAAACATTTTAATGATTACTAACCACCTAGTATTTAAAAAGTAAGTTGCCAAATTTTAATTAAAGTATGATTAACATGCAACAAGTGTAATGAAGAATAATAATACCATTCACCATACTGAAATAAATAGAATAACCACCACATAATGTAAATAAAGTCTGGAGGAAAACTCTTCACTACAAATCCCACAACTGAAATAAGTAATGAAACACTGAATACTGAAACACTACATGCCAAAGTCTGAAAAACTGAAATGAAAAGATGTCTCTAATAGAAATGGGCAATATGCCCTACAACTGATAAATACTGAATCAGGAATCCAAATGAGAGAAGCGTCTATAAGCAAATCCCTGTAGCTTCCACAAACAGCTACAGCTCGCCACCTGAATGAGTATCCTATGCATGGTGTCCTTGTGGCTGGGCACCTAAAATGGTTTTACAAAAAAAAAAATAGATTTGAAAGCAAATGGGTCAGAGCCCGAGTGTGGAGATATTTTAAAAAAACCTGCAAGTGCTTTAAAAACATTTAAAACATTAAATGTAAAGTACAAGTTAGGACGTGCACTCACATGATATTCTCACCTCTCGTCTAACTGTGCACTCCTAACGTAAGTACCCATCTAAAACAACACAAACCACTAGCTAAGTGACATCATATCTAGCTAGACTGTCATAGGTCCTACCCTTATTACTCGGTTCCATTTACTTTATAACGATCTGAGTTAAACAGGTGTTTAACGTAAATTCAGGTTCTCATACAAAAGTAATACAGCTCGTTATAGATTAGCCTTCTATGATATTCCATAGTTATACACACAATACTATATGAAAGTTCCCAGTTTATTAAACGTATATTTTCCACAACATGAATATACAATATAAGCACCCCGAGACTAAGCTGCGGTGCACACATACTCTGCTATCCATCCCGGTACATCACGTACATAAGGATCACATATTCCGAATCTCTCAGGAATAGTTCACAGATAACAACATCACAAATAATGGAGGCGAACACAATCACATCACATGGGTCACGCACATACCTACGCTCCCACGATCAGCGGACTTATTAATATCCCAATAAGTCTTTCTCTGACCTATGTTCATCAAGGTAACCAGTATAAATCCGGGAAACACAAGGATTAGAGGGCCCTAAGCGAACGCAAACCTCCCGTGATAGCAAGTATGGTAGGTATGTCATACACACAATTCATATACCAATACTAAGTAAACACACATCTTAGTAATCCCGTAGTTTAATTGTAGTACTATTCTCATTCTAGTACCAATATATAATTTACACACTTCATACGATTCCGGTTTATAATCATATGCGCCCTAATCTATTCTCACGTTGTAGTAGACACTCACGTCTCAACCCAACTATCCCTTTAATTAAGTTGCTCGTATATAATTTACTCCTCAAAATAACCCAAACGTCCCAAATCTATCGATACATCATCAAAGGAAAGTTATCTCTATCCTCAAACAAGTTTACGGGACTCCCAAAATTAAAATAGGCCAAAATGGCCTAAACTGCCAACTCGTTAGAAGTCTCGTTCGAACGAGGCTGTTCGAACGAGATTCCAGTTCGTTCGAACGAACTGTACCTTCTAACGACATCTCGTTCGAACGAACGTATCGAACGAAATACTGTTCCTTCGAAAGAAGGTATCGAACGAAGTCTCCCTTCGTTAGAAGCGACTGGTCAACTCGTTAGAAGCTCGTTCGAACGAGCTCGTTCGAACGACCTGGGGAGGCCTTCTAACGACCGACCAGTTTCAAGCCCAGAATTTCTTAGTTGCATTTTTCACCATTTTTATCTTCTTCAAAACTCATCTAAACATCAAACCATCGATTGTTTAAGGTCTCTAATCATCCCTAAACGTACCTAGGCCACATACTAACATATTTAAAGGATTAATTCATCCTAACATCAATCAATTTACAAATCTCTACACTTTTCCCCCAATTTTTTTTTTATAACGTGAACCCTAAACTTTTAAGTCCTCAATTAGTCCATTCTAAATCCGTTTTTCTTACATCCAACATATATTAATACCAGAATAATCATCTCTATATGATTCTACATGCAATTTGTCCTCAATATTCAAGTTCTAAGTCCAAACAACATGGGTTTTCATTTATCTTCCAAGAACAATTGTAAATCTTCAAATTATCTAACATGGAGGAAACATTCTCTGAATTAAAAGAAGTTAAATCACTTGCCTCGATTGTCTCTTAATTTGGTGTTGATTTTGTAAAGTTTTTCTGCAGAATTCCTTCTCCTTTCTCTCTCTCCAAGCTCTTCTCCAATGGCTACGGTGGCTAGGGTTTATTTTGGGGAAACTTAGAAAACCTAATCTAACAACCCCCGTAGCTTGTTGGGTTAATATGGGTTGGTTAGTGGCTTAGTGGGTCAATTCCCAATCAGATTAAAACTCTTAATTTTCGTCACTTTTAATTCTCCGAAAATACAAAATTACCAAAATACCCTTTATGTTGCCGGTATGGGCTAAAAATACCCCGGGACCCAAACTACACCCCCGGCTAGTGTTTTCTGACTATCTCGACCCTTCCGGACGCGTTGGCTCACTCAAAACGACCATACGGTTAATAGAATTTAAAAATCACTTTTATAATTAAAATAATTATATCCCGACGCGACTGTCACACGCGTCCCAATAAAATGACCAGATTGCCGTATATCAATCTCACGACAAATTTCATAATTCAATATTCATATAACATCATATATGCTCAATATAATCAAATACCAACTCACAACTCGCTAGTATTTTACCCGGATTAATTTCCAATTAATTCTCATTAATTAATTAATCCCAAAAATAAATATAGCCAAAAGTACGGGGTATTACAGGTTATTATTAGATAACATGAAATCTCCAAAGAAACAAGCTGTGAGTCCTAGACCAACTCAGAACAAATCTTACTTATGTTTACCATAAATATCGCTCAAATAAGTTGTAATTCAATTTGGATAACTACTTGCTTCCTCGAACTCAATGTGGGAGTAAAGGAAATATCCCTGATTTAAACCTCATGATTTGAAAGAAAGAAAGATATCGCCATTTTTTGTTGTCCAATGGTTCGTCTTCCACCAATAGAGGTTCATCAATAACCTCTACAGTATTTTGGAAGGACTTCTACATCTCAACAAATTGATAGCCATTCCCAAATAAGGGAGCACAATAGTAGAGACTCTATAAATCTTGTCGCTCTACCAACTTAGTGACACCATCCTTATTAGAAAAATTGTCAGACTATTTGGATTGAAAAGGATTATAATGAAGAAAAATTAATTAGAATGGTATAGAAATGATAGCAACATAAAACGATAGGTAAAAAGGAGATCAATATAGATTTTGAGGTAATAGTGGGCACCTTTTTTCTCTAGATAAGAAAATATTTAAGTTCTTCAGTGGAAGAAGTTTAAAATGAAGAGCATATAGGCTATTTAAAGGGTTGAAGAAAATAACCATTGAGGCTTTTTTACGGTTCATTATCCTAGGGTTATTTTGAAAGTTAGGGGGAAAATGATTGTTGCGTGAATCAAGGTAATTCAGAGTTCATCCCAGGGCACCACGTATAAAAAAGGAACAAAGTTAGAAGGACTCCAAGATTAAATTCTAATGATATATAAAAGATTTATTGACACTTGAAAAAATAAGATGTTTCGAATTGAGACTTGTCGGTTGAAGGTGTTTCGATTTATGATATTTTGGTTGAAGGTGTTTTGATCTATGATGTATCGGTAGAAGTTAGTCCGTATAAAAAAAATTTGTTTACATAATAACTTTCTCAACGCAAGGGGAACATATAGGAGGGGATTAAATATAATCCTCCTTTCTTAGACTAAAACCTCCTCATTAAGTGATCAATGACAGATCAAGACAAAATGGAGCTTCATTGAAGAATAACGAAGCCTTACAGAAGAAGATAGTTTATCCATCATATATTTTGTCTATCTTAAAATTATTCTTTATATTGTAATATTTGTGAGGTTACATGGTACCAATGATGGACTAGGTCTAATAGGACCTGGGAGATATTTCATGCTCTATCAAGATAACTCACCTCGAAACTTTTGAGGAAATTGGTTTAGATGATAGAGAGAAAGACATCGTTAAGGCGATTGAGCTTAACCATTTTAGATACACCAGGTAAAATAACTAGCTTAGACCAAGTGAGCATTACTCGAGAAACCACGGATAAATTCATTTCTCATCTACAACGTTTTGGCGCCAAAAATAATATATTTCCATAAAAGATTTGTGTGACGTCATACAATACCTAATAAATGTCAAATAAAAATAACCTTTTTACAATGAAGGTTTGGTGAGTAGTTGTCCATAAAGGTGACGAGACACCTGTTGTCCCAACTTTCACAATGACTAGTCACTTGACAATTTGAATCAGCATATAATGTTAATGATATGTTAGATATGATAGTCTGGCCTAACATTTAATGCCCCCGAGGTCCATCGAGAGATACCTCTTCCTATATAAACCTAACTTATCCTTTAATAATCCATCGTATCTTTGAGCCATAATGTCACTTTGAGATATTCATTGCAAACGAGAGCTTTTACTCTCCACATTAGTACGCTTGTCCAGTTCTTGGTAAGAATTCAAGCAATTATTGAGATCCAAACACTATTTCACCCATATTTTGGTATTTGTTTGCCTGCCTTTGGTGCATTTAGAGTGCGTGCCTATCTCTCCCTCTAACTAATATCCATTAAAGGTTAATTTATTATCTAAATAGTTTGTATTTATTACCCATCACTTTAATATACACTACAGTTTATTCGTCATTTCTTGGAGTATATTTATCATTGTTTCATCACCATTAGAATGGGTTGTGCCTTAGTTTATTCATAAACACACTAGCACAGACTACTCTTTTACAACGACCATAAAGCATTAATGAACACATGACCATGTATTCATAGTAACTACCCGCTCTCATACCATTTTACAAAACTTCTAGGAAGGTCTATGTTCGATTAATTAAATGATCATGTCCTAAAAAAACTCGTAATTTAAAATCATTTTTAAATTATGAAATCACGACAAATTTAGGCTGTATTGAACCCAAATTTTAATTTTACGAAATAAAATTAATTAGATCCAATTTTCTTGTGGGTGACACAAATTAAAAAAATGCAAAAATCTAAAGCATGCACACACACAAGATAACACCAGATCTTGTAGCGGGCAAGTGAACTAGTATTAATAATTCTTTATAAGTGATATGCAAAATAATACACGAAATACATAATAATCAATTACGTGTCATAGGATCTTATCCTTGAGGCATGATTTGATGCATTTGCCCATAGTATAAATCAATGCTCTCCACGACATCAAATTCAACAACCTACATCAATCAGTCTCAATTGGGAACTCAGTTTTAACATAAGACTAATTATGTTATTCTTTAGATAAAGATAGAATACATAATTCTATTTTTGATTTATATGATTGGCATAATCTAAACTCTCACAAAAGTGATATAAAATAAAAATTATGGTTTTATAAAACTGGATTGGTCATCAAAATTGATGTTTCACGAAATTATTTATAAGATTCTACATAGAATAGGGTTTTGAAAAACGGTTATAGAGAAAGGTCGTCCTCTTACATATGAGGTGACCCTCGTACAAATTACAAACATTGCATAAGGACCTCATACGATAAATGTTGTTTCCTATGAGACTTTCTTGTTCAACATTATATGTCTTTTAGAAAAACAATTTTGTATGACATATTCTTATTTCATACAGATTAGCTTACAAGACTTTATGTTCCAACAACAATGTTAAGTCCAGAAAATCTTTGTACGAGATGTTCCTCGTACGAAAGATTTTATACGAGATTACTAGAATATTTGTTTTAAAACAAATTATTTAACAACTCTTTTCCAAAAATAATTTTTTTTGTCAATTATGTAACACTAAACGAACTTAAAATTTTAAAATATGTTACTAACCCTCTAATGTAATGATTAATCATTAGATATGGTAAAGTTGTGTCTCGGTTCTTAGTAATCTTCTTCTTCGGGACTTAAATTACAACTTAAGACTTAAAATATATCCTACACTATGTTTATAATACCATATCTCTTCCCCACATCCAAACTACAACTAAGGTTAATTCCCCGCCGTAATGCACCTCTAAACATGACACGCACATAAATTTTCACTGATTCTAGATCACAACCATGACATTATACCAACCCGTATATTCTAATATATGTGTTGATCGATCCCGTATATTAGAATAAAAAAATTTCTTAAACAATTTAAATACCATTCTTAACATGTAGTGAAGGAATAGAATAAAATGCATCAAAACAAAGAGTGCAACATGATAATATCCTTAAATGAATCAACTAACTCATCACCATCTATCATGATATAATGAGACTATCTAAAAATAACCCAAATCACAAACATAATAGTTACATCTCAAAACCCAACACCATAAAAGTATATATACCTTTACCAATACTTGTCTAAGACATGCCAAACTAAAAAGAGGTATAAACCAAAATCACACAACTGTAATGAAAATATATAATAATTAAATACACCTACATCGAATAATCATATAGGAAGTGACACAGAAGGGAAAGGACAACCCTATGCTAA
This sequence comes from Sambucus nigra, assembly GCA_949130495.1. Lineage (NCBI taxonomy): Eukaryota > Viridiplantae > Streptophyta > Magnoliopsida > Dipsacales > Adoxaceae > Sambucus > Sambucus nigra. The sequence continues at coordinate 372,845,951 of OX422212.1, forward strand.
CTGTAAGAAAAACTACTCCCTGGGATCAACTCAGCTCGATCACCAATAATGTTCCAGGGTGATAATTGGGTCGGAGCCCAGAAAGATATCAAAGTTACGCAATTCAAAGAAGTCTTAAATACAAATGATATATCGAAAATTGTCTAACTTATAAAAATGTATACATAATTTGAAACAAAATCTCACACTCCATTTTAATTTATTCTCGAGTTTCATAATTAATTAATCACTTAATTAATTTATACCATAACCATATCCGAAGCCACCATTAACTAGCATGGGCCTAATTAAATAGATCGTAACTTCATCCAACGACTCCTTATGAACCACTAATCACGCAATATGCACACATAATAACATTAACCTCATCAAGGAACCACCATTCACTAACATGGGCCCACCAAGCACAAATCATGCACAAATAATAAATTGTCACTATATCCACACACCACCGTTCACTAGCATGGGACCACCATTCACACAAGGAGGAACACATAAACCATACCCCATCCTTTCCAGTCCTCAATATGAATAAAAAATTACCATCATGGTGTATGCATAAATAAAATGTTCTCTTTCGAAATACAACAATATAAGAATTCAATTACATAACCCTTTTTAAGCATTTTCTTTATAGGATTCCACAATATTAATTCGTTACACTAAGTTACGTTACTATACTAACCTAGGTTGCTTATTATATATTTTAAGCATTTCCTATATATAAAATTTAATATAAGTTCATCACATCACATTACATTTGCTTAATATATATTTTAAGATATTTCTATCTCATCACATCATCACGCTCGCACGTGGATTTGATCTTGCTATAGTAATAATATGGTCTAGAATATTTGTATACTACTCATTATATAAAAAATTAGGCTCTAATTCAAAATCTAAGTCTGTATGGTAATAAGTGGTCTCACTCTGTAGAAATGTACACGATATGGCATATTATATACACAGTATAGATTATTGAAAACTGTTAATCTATAAGCAAAAGTCCCCACTCAATAAAAAATCCAAAAAAGTCCAATACCATCAACCACAAGATCACTAAATGAAAAATTCTTCAGAAATAAACTAAGATGCGAGTAATGATAATATGAATATCCATCAACTATAATATCTAATAACATTGTAATCTCCAACTCAACCTATCACCATTAAAAGTCTCTAATACAATCCGTGAAATAATTATGGAATAAAAAATGACCCGCCACACCAAGTAATTATCTCAACTAAAGAAAAATGATGGAAAGGAAAAGTAAACTAACTATTTTTGTAGGTAAACCTCATTTAAGGCAATGTGTGACTTCTAGTCACCCCTAAAATCCAAAAACACATGCCCACAACATATAATAAAAATGTGTTCACCCTGCCCATCTACCCATCTGTCTGCGGATGATATGACGTACTAAGGTGCAACTATGTCCCCATCACCTAAACTTGTTAATCCTTACTGACCTCAAACTACATGGGTTACCTCATGTTCAAACCCTTATGAGTAAACAAACACAATAGGTTATTCTCATCTCACCAATGATGCCTTTTTTAATGTAGTGAGGACACTAGCCCCTCCAACTCCAAGTATAGTTTCTAAGAATCAGTTGAGCTACTAAATCTAACATGACTCATTATTAACTGCATATCATAGACCGACCTCCAACTTTTCCTTAGACATCAATCCTTGACTACTACTATTACTAACCAATAGATTGAACTCGTAGCCTCACATTATCTCCTAATTTCTAGCGTTAACTAGACTTCATGCATCGAACATATAATAAATGAAATACAAATAAGGTACGCCGTGATACATTTCTCTCTAGATTGTCAAGAGCTAATAATTGCTAAAACTTAACCTAAATTACTGCCATAAAGTTCCCCAATCTATTACCTAGGGAACTAACAATATCCAACTCATCATTATACTTTCTTCGGAGATCATCTCAAATATGACTTTGAACTCGTAAGAACCCTATTAAATCAATATTTTAATCAAAGTAATGTCCTCCTCCCGTTTCCTTAAATGTTGGTAACCTATCCTTAAACCAAATCTTAAAGAAAAATAAACCACCCTCAAATTGGTAAAATAAATGCGACACCCCAATGAAAATAATAACGGCTGGCCAGACCTATACTACAGTATATCAAGAATCTCACATGCTTGATTCTCAGCATCAACAGACTATACTAAAACTATATAAGGCTAACTACCCGAAACTATAAAAGTGGATGCCAAAATTTAAATAATACATACAAAGGAAATAAAACCAACAATATACAACAACTAGCAAGGGTCGAATGTACACAATTACCATGATAAAAGAAAGTGTTAACATTAAAATAAAACGAGTACATATAAGGAAATATACCCGAATAAGCTGTCGGGTCACAAACAGTACAATAACCATAAAGAAGAAATATAAACAGCTCTAAATAACCCCTGGGTGTAAACCCAATATATAAAATGAATCTTATCTAGATTTACAAGAAGTAGAAAGTGACTACAGTATAAGTCCCGCAACAGTCCGCATCTGCTACGGCTCCCAAGACACTAGATAGGAATGCATCCAAGGTATCCTTGCGGTGGGGTACCTATAGTAAAATATACACAAATATATATAACAGAAGAAAAATACAAACGGGTCAGAGCCCGAGGTGTAAAAATGTTTATAGCAAGTTCGTAACCGTGCATAATAATTATAAATGCAATAATTCATAATTAGAGTGGAGTCTCACTCTCGTGAAATCCCAAACTCACCTCTCATCTATAGCGCACTCCTAATCGTGTCCCGGAACCTTAATTAAGCTACCCGACACATGTAAGGACAACCTACCTCACTGTACACAGGTCCTATACACACATGACCCGCCATCTTAACATAACCCAAAAATCCATTACGTTCTAACCCCACATAAATATATATACACATATGTATATGCCTTACCAGGCTTTATTGGTTCTAGTTATTTGCTTAAGAAAATTATTAGTCTTAACACGCCACACATTATCATAAGTTTTAGCATAAAGAATTTATTCTCTAAACAGTATACATTTGAGTACTAAAGACATAACTTCTCTCCACTCCCAACATTGCACTACGTTTCGTACGTGGGTCATCTCGCAAAGTGAAATCCAAACAAGGAACCCCCCGATGAACTACTCCTGACAATGTTGATCGTAAGGATCTATTATGTCCTCCACACAAATCCTACTACTACAACTACCTAATTAATTAATACCATCTCTAAAAACACAATTGAATCTCTATTTAAATCCTTGGGGTTGATATAACCGCAATTATCTCCATGTATGATCCTTCAACCCTGATCAACTAGTACACCGAAATCACACAAGATGTATACCATAGAAACCCGATATCCTCTTCACCTATAGGATATATATAAATATATTTTTTTTTCTAAACATATATAACCAATCATTCATTCCTATAAGCACGTATACAAAACACACATAATGTACACTTTGCAATACACATAACATAAATGGTTATAGGATACCAAAATACTGCACCATGCTATCATCTTCTAGGAAATACTCACTTTCTCTTGGGGTCACCACCTATCGGACTATTATCCAACCACCATGGCCACAAAATCAATCCTAACGTATGGGAAGCGGTCATAGTTCCTAACCGAAAAGTGAGAACGACTCATACCCAAGACTTCTCACCCCCAAAATAAAATCACACAAATAAAAATGGACGACTATGACCTGGGCACTATCCACACCCTGCTCCTCAAGCTAGGGGCTCACCCTCATCGCGAAACCTCCCATGATAGCATGTGTCGGGTATGCTTCACACAATAAGTATATATATCATTCACACTATATATACACACCCATATTATCACATCATATAATCAAACCTTCACATACACCGTATATATATTCACGCCATATATACACACATATAGAAATATCCACATACCTATATACTTATATCTATACATACTATCTCTCTTCCGTATGCATGAAATTTATAAACTCGGCTATAAGTGTACATAATCCTCTTTATACTAGAAGTCGTCCCTAAGCGTACTAACTCAAATCATTATATAAATATGATCCCTCACTTGAATCATATTCAACCATTTCCCCTATGATATGAATAGTCTTCCAATATATCCAACATTAAAATTACTAACCCACCGTTTAACGTATGTAATAATCACTATACATACCGTCAATATCCAAATGCACATCGATAATCTAATGATAATCCTAACTATATGTATACACATATCTAATGGTTTGCAAGCCTCAAGCTTAAGCTTAAATTTATTTTATGATCCCATCAAGTATGGGAATCTCCATTGTTAATCCCCCATAGACATATAGTAACTCTCCCGACTACCATTTCAACACAACCTATTCCCATTGATAGTATAATCCAATTATTATCAATTCCGCCTACGGTTCAATTGCTCCTATGAACCCTTAACATTAACGCATTCACAATTTATTCCTTGAGTTTATCATCACTAAGGATACGCGACCTCTACATCTCATTGGTCCCCAATTATATCTTATAAATAATCCTATCTCTATAAGGATTCAAAACAAAAGTCAGCTTAGAATATTCACGCCATACCCTCACAACTCTCCCAAGGAGTCCTCAACCTCAAGTCATAACTAAGCTCACTTCTGACCTTTGAATAGAACTCCCATCCCTAATGAGTTTTCCCTACTTCCTCGATACAACAACTCCAATGCATATGAGCATAAGTTCCTCAAATACCTCAATTCGTCCCCATAATAATATCTTGTAAGAAACTCCCAATAAATCTCCCAAACGTATCTTTCACATCATATGATAATGTCCCAAATCAATAAACCCAATCGAAGTGGATCAAAACTCACTCTAGAAAGACCTCACCAAAACAGCCATGTTTTCGAATCGATTCGGTCTCAAGGGTGAATCGATTCGCTCCAAATGTGAATCGATTCGGTCCAAAGGACCTGAGAGACTGTGCCAGTCCGAATAAATTCTCCTTAGGTCCGAATCGATTTGGTCACACAGACCTAGGAGACTGCAACATTCTGAATCGATTCAGAAGGGGACCGAATCGATTCGGCCTGTTCAATAGGCTACGAAATGGTTCTTTTCTCACCAAAACCTAAATTTCCCAAAAATCAATTTAATCATCTTCCAAGCCTCAATATTCAACCCCAACATATTTTCTAATATAAAAATCATCCTAAAAATCATCCCTATACATAATATAACCTCAAATCCATTTATAAAACTCAAATGCAAGATTTAACCCACAAAATCGAGGTTTTGGTGTTAATACCCAAAATCCATATTTTGCCCCACAATTTATGAAATAAGATACACAAATGAATTATTTATAAAGATTAAACACTTTCCTCGAAGTTATAGAGGTTGAATCATCCTCGGGACCACACACTGGCCGAAATCTCCAAGCTTTGTCCTCTCTCCTCTTCTTTTCTTGTTCTCTCTCTTTCTCTATGGCTTTTCTCTCTCGCTCCCTCCTAATCTCAAGAAGGAGATTTTAATCTCCCAAAAGGCTTTATAAGCCAAATTCCCCAAAACACCCAACTTAAATTATAATACTCACTTTAAATGACTCGCTTACTCCAATTCGAGTCAAACTTACTTTAAAATATTCCTTACCCGAAATAAAACCCAAGGATAGTCATTTTGACTATCTCGACCCATCCGGAATCAATAGCGCACTCAAAATTATCATCTGGAATACTTTATAACGTCCTCAATTTTAGGACCTCAATTTCCAAATTTTAAAATTCTCCAATTTAAATAATTTTTATTTCTCCAAAAAATTTAATTTCTCAGTCCCAAAATCGTGGGGTGTTACAGACTTCCCCCTTACAAAAATTTTATCCTCGAAATTTGGGTTATGCCTAGGACTTCGAACCTCATATATTTCGTACATCTACCCTCAATATCACTGTACCTATCTCTCCCACTTCTCACATCGAATCATATAACTTTAAAATCAAACTAGCTAACCAAGGTGCCCATACACCTGATTCTCGAGCTCAACTCGTAAGAACATAACCCAACTCCACTAGACTCAAATCGTAATATAACTGTCAACAACTTAATCTATAATAGCGTACTAAGTATATAAAAAATTGAAATTTCCAATGGTTGAACTCTTCTCAATTCCTGACATTCGCTACCTTCATGTGGGGGAGGTCTCGCAAGCGAAATCTAAACAAGGAACCCTCCTAATACACTACTATGTAGCTATATCGAGGATTGAGATCAGTTGAAGCAGGATTAAGATTTTTTTTATAAAAGATTTTTCAATCATAAATATTGCCCGAAGGCCTATATAACAATATACTATAAAATAATTCCACATATTTCGGCACGCCAATCAACACCTTAGGTACAAGACATAAGGCCCCAATAAATACAATACTCTCACCAACCAACGAGATCCCAAAACTAGCACAACCCTAAGCTAAATTACCTGCTCAACAATGAATCTTCTAAACTTTGAACCTCCTCAGTTATATAAATCCTTTATATCACATTAAAGCATTGCCGCAAGGTAATTCTTTCCCTCATTGGAATACTATAATTTCCTACCCTAGCCTATCTATAAAACAATAACCTTAAAACCCCTACTCAATAAGCCTTTCGGAAATCAATTGCACAACTCTCTGCTAGCTCATCACGAGACGGTTTATTATCCCAAAAGATGCCATACAAGGGCCGTACTTACTCACTCTTTCCTCCAAGGAAATTCTTTGCACACTATGGTTATAGCGGCTAACCACTCATTATACCTTACGCGCGACGTTCCTAATCCAGCACAAAGCATAAACTACATCCAAAGAAAGGTATTCTACCTTATACTTCCATAATCCAACTTCTTTACTTCATCCCAGAATCCCTGTTCAAAGTCCTTTACTTCTCCCAAGACAATCTTTCTTCCTAAAGTCTATTTATCCATAAGATAAACATCTTCCCGAAAATCCTTCCTAACCATCCTGAAGTACAAAACTCTATTACGACCCCCGATAACTCCTTCAGTCCTACTCAATGGGACCAAATCTCCAAATTTCTCACTCCCTTCTTAATGAAAAGAAAACTCCTGACAATGGAACAATGCCACATGTCATTTCGATAAAAGTCAGCATCATCGGTTTTCCTAACAAATTCTAGCAAATTCATCAATTTAAACCCCCCACGGGCTTCACCATTTGCTTATCCTCGGTACTTACCTTATCGACCACAAAATTCCCCTTCTCACTAGACCACTGCCAAATCACCTGGAATTACCTCTACAAATCTCCTCCTTATCTCTGCCTGAATCGTGGAAAGAAAAATACTTCCAGTTAAAGCATACCCAAAATCTGTTATGGGTGTTGCATCTCTCATCTTGCCCCTTACTAGACGACTTATTCTTAGCGACGTCTGAGATAAAAACAACTATATCAGAACATCGTTCAAGTGATTACACCTCGCAGAAGAAAATAAATGTAGTGAACACAATAATCCTAATAGTAGGGCTCTACATCAAGAACGCTTGCGGAAGAACGCAGAAAACCCGTACAGATTCTAAAGACACTAGAACATGATGCTCTGATACCATTTTTGACACCACGCTTAAAATAATAACGGGTGGCCAGCCCTATACTACAGTAAATCAGGAATCTCAGATGGCTCATTCTCAACATCAATAGACTATACAAAAACCAGATAAGGCTAACTACCTGAAACTATAAAAGTGGATGCCAAAATTTAAATAATACATACAAAGGAAATTAAACTAACAATATACAACTACTATCAAGGGTCGAATGTACACAATTACCATGATAAAAGAAAGTGTTAACATTAAAATAAAATGAGTACATACAAGGAAATATACTCGAATAAGTTGTCGGGTCATAGATAGTACAACAACCATAAAGAAAAAATATAAACAGCTCTAAATAACCCCTGGGTGTAAACCCAATATACAAAATGAATACTATCTAGATTTACAAGAAGTAAAAAGCTACTACTGTATAAGTCACGCAACAGCCCGCATCTGCTACGGCTCCCAAGACACTGGATAGGAACGCATCCAAGGTATCCTTGCGGTGGGGCACCTGTAGTACAATATACATACATATATATAGCAAAAGAGAAATATAAACGGGTCAGAGCCAGAGGTGTAAAAATGTTTATAGCAAGTGCATAACCGTGCATAATAATTATAAATGCAATATTTCATAATTATAGTGGAGTCTCACTCTCGTGAAACCCCAAACTCACCTCTTATCTATAGCGCACACCTAATCGTGTCTCGGAACCTTAATTAAGCTACCCGACACATTTAAAGGACAACCTACCTCACTGTACGCATGGCCTATACCCACATGACCCGCCATCTTAACATAACCCAAAAATCCATTCCGTTCTAACGCCACATAAATATATATACACATATGTATATGCCTTACCAGGCTTTATTGGTTCTAGTTATTTTCTTAAACAAATTATTAGTCTTAACACGATACAAATCTTCATAAGTTTTAGCATAAAGAATTTATTCTCCAAACAGTATACATTCTAGTACTAAAGACATAACTTCTCTCCACTCCCAACATTGCACTACGTTTCGTGCGTGGAGCGTCTCGCAAAGCGAAATCCAAATAAGGAACCCGCCCGATACACTACTCCTGACAATGTTGATCGTAGGGATCTATTATGTCCTCCACACAAATCCTACTACTGCAACTACCTAATTATTTAATACCATTTTTAAAAACACAATTGAATCTCTATTTAAATCCTTGGGGTCGATATAACCGCAATTGTCTCTAAGTATGATCCTTCGACCCTGATAAACTAGTACACCGAAATCACACAATATGTACACCATAGAGACTCCATATCCTCTTCACCTATAGGATATATATAAATATATTTTTTTTCTAAATATATATAAGCAATCATTAATTCCTATAACCACGTATACATAACATACATAGTTTACACTTTGCAATACACATAACATAAACAATTCTAGGATACCAAAATACGGCACCATGCTATCGTCTTCCAGGAATTACTCAACTTCTCCTGGGGTCACCACCTATCAGACAATTATCACACCGCCATAGTGACAAAATCAATCCTAACGTATGGGAAGCGGTCATAGTTCCTAACCGGAAGGTGATAATGACTCATACCCAAAACTTCTCGCCCCTAAAATAAAATCACACAAATAAAAATGGATGACTATGACCTGGGGACTATCCACACCCTCCTCCTCAAGCCAAGGGCTCACCCTCATCATGCAACCTCCCATGATAGCATGTGTCGGGTATGCTTCACACAATAAGTATATATATATATATCATTCACACTATATATATACATCCATATGATCACATCATATAATCAAACCTTCACATAAACCGTATATATATTCACGCTATATATACACACATGTAGAAATATCCACATACCTATATATTTATATCTATACATACTATCTCTTATCTGTATGCATGAAATTTATAACCTCGGCTATAAGTGTACATAATCCTCTTTATACTAGCCGTCCTCCCCATGCGTACTAACTTAAATCTTTATATAAATATGATCCCTCACTTGAAGCATATTCAACCATTGTCCCTATGATATGAATAGTCTTCCAATATATCCAACATTAAGAGTACTAACCCGCCGTGTAACGTATGTAATAATCACTATACATACCATCAATATCCGAATGCACATTGATAATCTAATGATAATCCCAACTATATGTATGCACATATCTAATGGTCTGCAAGCCTCAATCTTAATCTTAATTTTAGTTTTTGATCCCATCAAGTATGGGAATCTCCATTGTTAATCCCCCATAGACATATAGTAACTCTCCCGACTACCATTTCAACACAACCTATTCTCGTTGATAGTACAATCCAATTATTCTCAATTACGCCTACGGTTCAATTGCTCCTATGAAACCTTAACATTAACACATTCACAATTTATTCCTTGAGTTTATCATTACAAAGGATACGCGACCTCTAGATCTCACTGAACCCCAATTATATCTTATAATGAACTCTATCTCTATAAGGATTCAAAACAAAAGTCGTCTTAGAATATTCACGCCATATCCTCACAACTCTCCCAAGGAGTCCTCAACATCAAGTCATAACTAAGCTCACTTCTGACCTCTGAATAGAACTCTCATCCCGATACAACAACTCCAATGCATATGAGCATAAGTTTCTCAAATAGCTCAATTCGTCCCCACAATCATATCTTGTAAGAAACTCACAATAAATCTCCCAAACGTATCTTTCACATCATATAATAATGTCCCGAATCAATAAACCCAATCGAAGTGGATCAAAACTCACTCTACAAAGACCTCACCAAAACAGCCTTGTTTCCGAATCGATTCGTCGTGGTCCGAATCAATTCGGTCTCAAAGGCGAATCGATTCGCTCCAAAGGACCTGAGAGACTTTCCTAGTCCGAATCGATTGGCCTTGAGTCTTAATCGATTCGGTCACACAGACCTGGGAGACTGCAACATTCCGAATTGATTCGAAAGGGGACCGAATCGATTCGTCCTGTTCAGTTCTTTTCTCACCAAAACCTAAATTTCCCAAAAATCAATTTAATCATCTCACAAGCCTTAATCTTCAACCCAACATATTTTCTAACATAAAAATCATCCTACAAATCATCCCTACATATAATATGACCTCAAATCCATTTATAAAACTCAAATGCAAGACTTAACCCCCAAAATTGAGGTTTTGGTGTTTATACACAAAATCTATATTTTGCCCCATGATTTATGAAATAAGATACACAAATGAATTATTTAGCAAGATTAAACACTTGCCACAAAGTTATAGAGGTTGAATCATCCCCGGGACCGCGCATTGGTCAGAATCTCCAAGCTTTCTCCTCTCTCTTCTTCTTTTCTTCTTCTCCCTCTTTCTCTAGGGATTTTCTCTCTCTATCTCTCTCTCTCTTTTAATCTCAAGAATGAGATTTTAATCTCCCAAAAGGCTTTATGATCCTAATTTCCCAAAACATCCAACTTAAATTATAATACTCACTTTCAATGACTCGTTTACTCCAATTCGAGTCAAACTTACTTTAAAATATTCTGGCCCCGAAATAAAACCCAAGGACAGTCATTTTGACTCTCTCAACCCATCCGAAATCAATAGCGCACTCAAAATTGACATCTGGAATACTTTATAACATCCTCAATTTTTGGACCTCAATTTCCAAATTTTAAAATTCTTCAATTTAAATAAATTTTATTTCTTCCAAAAATTTAATTTCTCAGTCCCAAAATTTTGGGGTGTTACAATAAATCATTGACCCTTAACAACGGATACTTATCCTTTACGATCACCATATCCAACCCTTTATAAAAATTCCCAAAGTTATAGATCCATTTATATTATTCATAAAAAGGTACTGGATGTGTATGGTTGACACCTCCTCAAGCACAATAATAAATTCCTGAGCTATAGGAATCGACAATACGCCAGAAATAAAAAATTTCCATGGTAGTATGGTCATGAATTAGGACTATGACTATGGTGGTCACGTTTTAAATTCGTGACCATGCCTTTCAAACCTTGACCTAGTCTAGTTACGATCCAAAACCATGATCCAAACGTGACCCTAATGGTGGGAAAAATGGTTCCAACAACAAACAATCGTGACCATTTAATGTGAAATATGATCACGGTTCACAACCACAACCTAGAACCACGATAACTTTTGAGTTCAAAATAACTAAAGAAATGGGGTCATGGTTGGGGATCGTAACTCCTGAGCATTGCCTTTTTAGGCTTACAGTCTAGAACTGTGACCACTTTGACTAAATCGTGACCATTTAAATTGATGAAGATTGGTCACAGACAAAAATTATGATCTGATTTCAGGTATAAATAGATACCGTTAGGGTTTTATTTTCATTTACACTCAACTCATTCTCTCTCTCTCTCTCTCTCTCTCTCTCTCTCTCTCTCTCTCTCTCTCTCTCTCTCTCTCTCTCTATCTCTATCTATCTATCTATCTATCTATCTATCTATCTATCTATCTATCTATCTATCTATCTATCTATCTATCTATCTATCTATCTATCTATCTATCTATCTATCTATCTATCTATCTATCTCTCTCTTGTACTGATTGAATCACTCTTTCTCTCTCTAACCACCACCAGTATGCACCACCACCACCGAATCTCTCTCTCTCTCTCTCTCTCTCTCTCTCTCTCTATATATATATATATATATATATATATATATATATATATATATATATATATGTGTGTGTGTGTGTTTATATTTATATGCATATGTATATGTATATGTTTATATATATGTATGTGTGTTTATGTGTATATTTTAGGGTTAGGATAAGGGTTCAAGGGTTTTGAATTTGTGTTGTAATTATGGGTTCATAAGATAAAATTATGGCATTTAGGGATGAAATTGTGGATGAATTTACATGTTGAAAATTTGGGCTTTGGGACTGAATTTGTATTGATTAAATTTAGGGTTTATGGGTGATATTTACATACACATCTTATGACATAAATTACATGTTGTTAGTAGAATTTGTATTTAACCTACATTATACATACACTCACACACACATGAGAAGAGATTCCAGGAAAAAATCTACAAAAGTTTTAGATGTATTTTTAACTATTTTTTATTGGAAAATGATTTTTCTATAAATCAAGAAATATAACTTGTAACATGAAGGAAAAAATATCAAAAAAGTTTTAGATTTAATTATTTACTATTTTTTATTTTCTCTTGTTGTTGTTGGAATTATGTCTTTGCGGTTCAATTTGTTAGGGTTTTCAACTTGAGTAGGTGATGTTTTTAACACATTTTCTTCTCTTTCCATATGCACATGCAATTGAAGAATAATTATTGAAGCTCAACTGATTCTAGCTTCTTTTTTTATTCAAGTAATTTTACTTACCTTTTCTTTTAGGTAACATAGTCTCATGTATAGTTTTAACTTCTTGGTTTACTATTTTGATCGTGTTCACCCCTTCCTTTAGTGATTGTTGTCTGGATGAACACAAATTGGTGGAAGGGATTACATATTGGTGGACACATATTAATTTTTGGATTAATTAAATTAAAATGAACTAAAATTGGACTTGTTGTGTAGAAAACATTAATTAGTTGATGCTGATATTGTACGGACAAATATTTGTGCATATGCTTTTTTGGTTAACTTTTATGGCCATGTTGACATGTTCCTAAAGTGGTTGTTTTTTGCGTGAGTACAAATTGGTGGAAGGGCTTGCATTTTGGTGGAAACATACTAATTTTAGAATTAATTCAATTAAAATGAATGAAAATTGTACTTGTTGTTTATCATTGAATAATTAAAAACTATTAATTAGTTGATGTTGATATTGTATGGATGAATATTAGTGCATATATATCTTTTTGGTTAACTATTATGACCGTGTTCACCCCTTCCTTAAGTGGTTATTGTTAGGATGAACATAAATTGGTGGAAGGGCTTGCTATGAAAGCATAGTAAAGCTGCATGCTATGCCAAACACGGAGGAAATAAAAGCTGCAATTTGGGATCTCTGTGGAGATAGTGCCCCAGGTATGGACGGATTCACTGATAAATTTTTCACTTCATCTTGGGATATTACTGGTCCAGATGTTTGCAAAGCTATTGAAGGTTTCTACAATGGTATGATCATTCCAAAATTCTTCACTACTACTATCATCATTCTTATCCACAAAAAAGACAATCCTAAATCTTTTGCTGAATTCAGACCTATCAGTCTTTGTACTTTCTTTAATAAAATTATTTCCAAAATCATTGCCTCTAAACTTGTTGTTATTCTTCCAAAGATTATTTCCCCAAACCAAAGTGGATTTGTTAAAAATAGGAACATTGTAGACAATATTTTGTTGACTCAAGAAATGTTCTCCATGTTTAATGTCAAGAATGAAGGAGGTAATGTTGCAATTAAACTTGTTATGCATATGGCCTATGACAGAGTCAGTTGGCTTTTCCTGATTAAAGTTTTCAGAAAATTTGGCTTCAGCGAGTTATGGATAGATATGATCTGGAGACTCATCTCAAATAACTTCTTTTCCATCATGATTAATGGGGAAATTTGTGGTTTTTTCCAATCAAATAGAGGTTTGAGACAAGGCTGCCCTCTTTCTCCTATGCTTTTTATCATTGGAGCAGAAGTTTTTAGTAGGAATATTGAAAAAAGCTTTCAAAATTCTAAGCTAAAGATATTTAAGACTCCTATTAGCCGTCCTCTTGTCTCTCATCTTGCATATGCAGACGACATTATCATTTTCTCTTCTGGGAACACTCGAACAATCAAGACCATCAAAACAGTGCTAGAGAGATATGAAAGAACCTCAGGGCAAGAAGTAAACAAAAGTAAAAGCTCTATCTATTGTGCCAATAAAATAGATAATGCAAAATAATTTCAACCTTACTGCAGATTCCACTCAAAAGGCCTCCTCTTGTTTATCTTGGATGTCCCATATATACAGGTAGAGTGAGATGCAATCTGTTTGAATCTTTAATTGTCAAAATAAGGGCTAAGCTGGAAGGGTGGAAAGCAAAATTACTATCTATAGGGGGAAAAATTACTCTCTTCAAACATGTGTTACATTCCATTCCAATTTTTACTTTAACAGCCTTACAGCCACCAAAGAACATTATAGCTATTATTGAAAAAATTATGGCTGATTTTCTATGGGGGTCACAAGAGGGAGTCAAGAAGCACCATTGGATTGGCTGGAAGGAGTTGTGCAGACCAGTAGAGGAAGGTGGAATAGGCTTGAGTGCTCTTTCTGATTTGGTAGATGATTTTGGTACAAAATTATGGTGGACCTTTAGGAATAATAATTCTTTATGGTGTCAATTTTTAAAGGCCAAATATTTTCGGAAAAATCATCCAGTTGCAGTGTCTTCTTCTAGAGGATCTCATGTTTGGAAAAGAATGCTTTTGCAGGGGGAGAATGTCGAAAATAACAGTATATGGTTGATTGGAAAGGGAGAGATTAATTCTAAATGGGAAACTTGTCTGGGAACATGCTGCATCAGTCAAATATGCCAGATATTCAGCTTTCAGAAGTGCTAGATGAGTCAGGTAGTTGGGATCATTCCAAAGTGAACACGTTGTTTCCATTTAATTCACTATCTGTATGCTCTCAGGTGGAAGTTATGGGGAAATGTCAAAAATATCAACTTATGTGGACACCTAATTCAGATGGAGTATTCAGTATATCATCTGCTTGGTACATTGTGAGACAACATAAAAAATTTTGTTAGACCAATTCTTTCATCTGGCACAAAAAAATCCTATGAAAATTTCCTTATTTTTGTTAAGAATGTTAAAAGATTGTTTACCAGTAGATGAGGTTGTTAAGAGAATAGGTATTAGAGGACCCTCTAAATGCGGATGCTGCACAAATCCATCTAGTGAATCAGTATAACATCTCTTTGGGAATAGTTCCATAGCTTATGAAGTGTGGAGCCATTTTAATAGTGTGTGTGAAATTCAAATGCTTAATTCTTCTATTATAGGGAGACTCATCTCTTGGTGGTCATCTTCTAATAAAAATCAGTTTGGCATTGAGCGAAAGGTGATTCCTGCTTCTATTCTATGGGGGATTTGGAAGGCTAAAAATGCATAGAGATTCGATAATATCAAAATGAATTCGTCAGCCATTATTTTTTATATTTACTCAATGGTTAGGCTTCATATGTATATTGACTTTATGTCCATTGGCAAACACATATGTTCTACAGATACTAATTCCAAATATATTAGACTGATTCATTGGAGACCTCCGAATGATAGTTTTCTAAAACTCAATACTGATGGGAGCTGCAGAGGTAATCCAGGCGATATGGGAGGAGGTGGAGTTTTGAGAAATTCAAAAGGTAAACTCATTAAGGCTTTTGCTTCATTCTTTGGAAATGGTACAAATATTCAAGCAGAAGCTATGGCTATTTGGACAGGTATTGACTTATGTAATCTTACTGAATTAGAAGGGCTTCAAGTGGAATCAGATTCATTAGTCATTATAAAAGTTCTTTTAAATCAATCCAAATGTCCATGGTGCATCAAGTCAATCATCTACAAGATTAAAGCCAATATTAAAGTATACAATGTCAAGTTTTGTCATGTGCTTAGAGAAGGAAATAAATGTGAAGATCTTCTTGCCAACTATGGTGCTTCATCTCAAATTCATCTCCAGTCAAGCTCGGTGAATGATTTTCCTAGAGAGTTAAAAGGTATTATAAACATGGATGCTTGGGGATTTCCAAACTTTAGATTTTACAAGTAGTCTCTTTTGCTTCTTTTGTAAAGGTGACTCCATTATAAAGTCATCCGATTTATTGGTTGTTTGAAAGATTTCCGTTATCAATAAATTGGGGCTAGTCATCTTCCAAAAAAAAAAGTGAAAGCATAGTAATTTTATAAAAAATAAATAAATGAACTAAAATTGGACTTGTTGTATTTGATTAATTAATTGAAAAACATTAATTACTTGAAAGAATCATAGTAATTTTAGGAATCTTAGGGCCTTTACTCCTAGTATTTGTATGTTGTCCGACATGTAAAAATATTTTATGCATTTTACATTTTCTCGTTCATGTTAGAAAATACTGGTCATACTCACACCCTCCTTTTATATATTTTCTCTGGAAAAATTGAGTTATGGTAATAATTACTTTCAATCGATGACTGAGAGGTTACAATTGGACTCTATAAAAAAAACTTTTATTAGTGCGTGACATATAGAAGGAACTCTTATTTGCTAGTATGGGTTGAGAAAAATTGAACCATTTAATTACCTTGCAAATCGTGGAGTTGATCTTTTGTAATTGTACCTGTTCAATCATATTTAGTTTAATTTTTAGGATGTTGGGATGAGGTAATAGAGAATATATTTTGCATTCATAACACCGACTCTGCACTGACATTAGTGACACTATTAGAAAAGACAAAAACAATATTCATCCATTATTGATAAAATTTCATAAACAGAGCATTTGACCCATGTTATGACGACTCACAACATATGAAAATTATATGTGATCTTGCATAAAACTTGAAGAAGAAAGTATTTCGAGTTCTTGTCACGGAGATATACAACAATCACAAATACTCTTCCGCCTACTTGGCCAGGTGCTTATTTTCATATTTTTTTTTAAAAATAATACCAATTGGATGGAATTCACACATCGAGCATGTTTTAAAAGCTTAAAAAGGTATATAAATAGATGTGTATATATGTATACATATAGTCTTAAACATGATTTTCTTACATTCTTTCCTAATAGTTTTTTATTAATTTATAGGAAATCTCAATAATGAAAATTCTCCTCCAACTCAATCCTCTCCTAATCGACCACCTAAATTCTCACCACCTTCATGTTCACAATACTTTATTCCATCTCAAATTAATTCTACTACTCCATCTACACTGTCTCCAAGTCATCAAACTCCACAAACCCTTGTTAATCCAACTCCCATTACCTAAGAATCCCAAGAACAAGATAAGAAGGAAATTGGGTTCTCTGTTACTCGAAATCCTATCGGTAAAAAAATTATGTCCAGATTTTTAAAAATCGTTGTTTGTCTCTCGAAATGATTACTGTGGGCATTGGGGGGTAGACAACTGGAAGAATGTTAACATTCCATAAAGGATAGCTTGTGGGATCAGCTTTGTAAACATTTTACATTCTCACCCGATTCGATGACAAATATTCCTAGCTGAATAAATGAAAACCTTCTGATAGATCTTTATAAAGGTTCACTTCCCAACAAGGACATCAAGATCTAACATTTTGGGGTTGGAAGATAAGGTTTCGCGAAATATTTAAATGCCCATCGACCAATGGAATGGGCTCTTGGAAAAATAGGCCATGGGGAAAAACTTGCCCAAAGGGCAAAATATAGACATAAAAGGTCAAAGAAAGTTGATGTCCACAAACTTAGGTCAAAGTCATATGATTATTTGAAGGGTGAATGGGTGAAAAGGACCAAAGGGACTTCAAAAGAGGGTAAACACCCTAATCGGGTAAACTTGTTAGAATTTAATGATCACGTATAGGGTGAGTTGAATTTAACGATCACGTATATGCATACTGTAATAAAATAATGTCAAAATTATATTCCTAAATATAATATTATACTACGGGAAATGATATAAGGCATGCCGAGTAGTCAACCTGAGTGCAACGTCTATGACATTAACTCAAATGCATTATCCAAGGTACTTTGGAAGGATAAAAGTGGGAGGACAAGAGGTATATCCTACAGTATGCTAAGGACCAAATTAAAGCACACCACACCTGTATTGGAAAAGCTCTCTTTGGTGATGAGTCACATGTTGTAATACCCCGTGTAATTAAACATTTCGGATGATCAAGTCTAAATATAAAATTATACATGATATTAAAACAATCTAATAGTGTTCTCATCATGGAGAGATCACATGAAACAATAGATAAGTATCGTGGAAGCGACATGAAAATCCTTAATATGAACTCATGTTAGAATATCCATGGTCTATAAAAATTATACAATAATGTCTCAATAATAATACCTGGATAAAATCCCAAAGAATCTCTAATAAAACACAAGAAAACTAAGTATCAACATAAAAACTAAAATGTTTCCAATATAAACAGGTTGAAAGGTAATATGGTAACTAAATAAAGTTAGAGAGACCCACAATGTCTCTGAAACTGATATCTGGGGAGGAAGAGATGAATAACCAATATTTTCTAGAATAAAGTAGCTATACGAGAGGTCAATCCCTAGCATCTGAGGTCCACGTAAAAAGATGGGTCAAAACACTAGAAAATAACTTAGCTACGCAACTTAAAGTAGTTATATTAATAGATGATAAAATAATAATTTTTAAATTAATGATCTACCCAACCCATATTCATAACTTCACTAAGTATTAGCCCTATCAAAATTTATTTAATTACTTACCCATTCTCATGATTAAAGCATTAGGTGACTGACATACTCCCCTTCATCTCGGCCCTCTAAAAAACATGTAGTATGCCAAATTTAAATAAATCACATTAAACTCCATCCCCTACTATGCAACGCTATAACAACACAACACGTTAAATAATAAACATCACGTTGCATGCCCTAATTCTACTTGGTATTCACATGGTCGGGAATTCACATGCCATAATATTGGGGTGTCCCTCCAAGGTGCCCACCCATTTATTTTTATTGCACTTTTTCATTGAATATTGACATTTTAACACATCTTCATTCACTCTGAGCAATCTAATCAAAACATAATTACCCCACCCTCGGGTCATATCATTTAAAATCATTATACATTTCAGTCCATTTCATAAGGAATATAGGGATCACTATCATTACATTTGACCTTTCATAAAGCAAAGCATTTATGTAAGTGTATAATACTTTGATTAAGGTTTCGAGTCATCACAACTACCCTTCTCTAAACTCGGTGCATGGGACGTCTCATCGAACTGAAATACAAATAAGGACCCCCCGATACACTTACATTAAAATAGGGTAATTGTTAAGTGTGACACCCCGCCTAATTATATACCGGGTGATCAGTCCTATATTAAATTAAAAATCAACGTGGACGGTTGGTTCATTCTTAGCATCACTGTCACAAAATAAAATTTTTAATTTAAAAACCCTAAATAATTAAGCTAAGTGTCAAAACAATTTTATAACCTTATTTCCATTTTATCAAATCCAAATATGAAAACCTTTTTAAATAACCAACAATTTAAGAACTCTGACACACTAAAGATGGATAATAACACACAAGAATTAGATTCATCCATATAAACCAAACCAGTTTAAACTATAAATAAAACCATCCTGACAGTAATTAAATCCCAAAGAGTACCAACTAATGAAATATAAAGGAACCTAAATCTCTGACAAAAATCCAAACTGAATAGAGAAACGGCCGACACATGCCCTAACTAATAAGAACTAAAAGTAGGAGTAGAATCAACAATGATATCGTCTAAGCAATGGCCTGCAACTCCCACATAAGCTGCAGCGCGTCCAATCCAAGGAACCTAGGCATGGCCCCCCTGTGGCTGGGCACCTGTATTATATACATATATATACAAGAGAAAAGAAATAACAAGAAACGGGTCAGAGCCCAATTGTAAAACAGTTCAAAAATATTTTAACAAGAAAATAAATTGCTTATCGGCTAATGTAACAACCATGTTAGTACGTATCACTCTCTTGAGAAATTCTTACCTCTCCTCTAGTGTGCACGCCTACCATACTACTTACCTCAAAAGTTTATTTTAACTTAGCTTTCCCATAAATTTTCATACCGCTAACTAGGATGGTGAAGACAAATAAATTCCTGAAATTTATGCTCTTACATAACTTATTTTATATAAAAATATCACAGTTATGTCACAAAATTTCTCCAACACTTATAATAGAGTCGGAGTATTTATTCATTACTCAACTACTTCTATGAATAGTAAAAAGTTCCCATACTTAATCATAAGAATATATATATATATATATACACACACACACACACACACACACACACACTAACGGCACCCCACATAAAATCTATGGTGCTGGCATACTCTGCTATCAAGCCCCCGTGTCACTCATATTAAGGGAAATACTAGTTCGGAATCACTCTTGAACTGTATTAACATAAAACACATACAAATGGAGGCGAAGCATAGTTCCATGTCACTAAGAGGTCAGCAAATACCCTCACGTCTCTTAGCACCGTCTGACTATCAATCAGATAGCCTGTACCAAGGAATCCTATGTTCTAGGGTACGAGTCAATATCCCCCATAAAGGCCCAATCGAGATAAGACCGTCCCGGCACAGAAACCCCCGTGATAAAAAGTAGCCCGAGTATGATTTTTATACAGATATATAATATATGCACAATCACATAGTCATATATATATAAATATCCATATTTCTAAGTTAGGTGTGCCCACGAACCATAGTTATAATTACCCGTTATCAACACATTTTACTCAATTATTATGCATAACAGACTCGTCATTTTTATTTTCATTTATATTTAACTTCATACTCACTTCTCCTCTCTCGACGAAATCTAAGTATAATTTCAGCAGGGATACACTCACTTACCTTCTGGTCTAACTCCCTTACGAGTCTCGATCTTTTTATTAAATGTTCGCATGATTTCGTATACACATGAATAATTCCCCGTTAACCCAAAATCTCATCTTACACTAAGTTTCACTCAACGGGGTCTACCTAGGCTCTATTGGTATTCTCTATGTACGATTATACTCCAACGATAACAATCAAGGGTTCCTATGCATTAAAACTGGATTAAACCAACAAACGAGAAATATGCAGTTTTCCAAGAGGGGTCGATCGATCGAGGAAATGGGTTCGATCGATCGATCGTCAATCGATCGATGTTCTTGGGTCGATCAATCGATCAAGCAGTTCCTGACCAGAAACTGCCATTAAAACCTACGGGCTTCATCTTCCAATTTCTCCAAAAACTTCATTTTAACTCCCAAATTCTTAAAGAACATTACCATAAGTTCTATACACATATATGCAAGATTTTCTACTTAAAACATGCATAATTTTAACAACGGAATTGAATTAATGGCCAATTCATTTTAATTATCAAGAACTCTAACTTTCCTCTATACTTTCATGGTTCTGTGTCTTTTTACGGATTTATCACTTCTAAATTAATCAAATTTCATGGGTAATCCTCTACATATGATTGTGATATCCAGAGTTTATTTATTTTCCCTACAACATGTGATTAGGTCCTCTAAATCCTTGTGTTCTTCCATGAAACATAGGTTCAATCATCCTAATCTAACATGGTGTGACAATTAACTTAAAAGAGAAGCAAGATAGATACTTTCCTGAGAATTAAAGGTCTGATTCGATGACTCTAATTGGTATCGCAATAATCCTCTTCTCCCGATCTACGCTTTGGTGGTGGTGAGGGTGCAAGATTGGTGGTTCTTGGCCTTGAACACATGGAAAACTTTTCCCCTTCTTCTTCCTATGGCCTCCTTCCCTTTTGGTTCTAAGAACCCCAACTTCCCTGGAACTCCATCTGATATAATCTTAATGATTTTCGTCATTATTAAAGGCCAAAAATAGGAAATTATCAAAATGCCCTCCCGGGTTATCGGTTAGGCCTAAAAACGTCCCGAGAGCCAAACTAAACCCCCGGGTACACTTTTTTGACTATCTAGACCCTTTCGAACATATTGGCGCACTCAAAATGACAATACGGGTGACTTATAATTTATTCACTTTTAGTAATACTAATTTAGTCCCGACACGTCACAGGCGCGTCCCGACTTAAATTTTCATAATTGCCATTTTATTCACTCGTGATAATTTTAATAAAATAAATCTCATATATTACTTTACTCATCCAGTGATATTCAGCAAATTTCCAATCATTACTAACTCACATCACGCAAGTAAATATAAAAATAAATTTTTGGATTAATATTAAACTAATATCTCAATTTAAATTTAATAAACCCCAAAATTTAAAAGCCATAAAAATACGGGGTATTACATACTTCCCCCCTAATAATGGAATTTCGTTCCGAAATTCAGAAAATAAGGCATATCCGGTAAAAACAATTCTGGATACCTTATTAGTATGCAAACTAACTTCAAAGTAAGGCACTCAATCACTATAGCCCCTGTTTGACATCAAGCTTGTTTAACACTCTCATTAACGACGCTCCACAATATGCTCCTATCCGACAACATTCGCATAAGACGAGCCTACACATCATTGACTCCCATTATTTCAATACTATTGGGAGGCCACACCTTACTACATGACAATTACTCGTATTTATCTAAAAAAAAATCTCCCATTCTGAGAGAAACCACATGAACATTTGACCACAACTTACTTGCCTAAAACAACCATGGTAATTCCATCATAAACATCAGACTCTAACTCAACAAATCCGAAATTCTGATTATCCGCCCATTTCTTAACATTCATAGTGAGAAAAGTTAAGGTTTTTTTTTTCACATCAAAACCTTAATAAGCATCTTGTTCACAATAAATAGGTACGAGTGATCCCACGTAACCCTACCATTAGGTAATATCCACCCCAATTACCGTATTACACTCCACTTGTTAGCTAGAACTGTTATGGAAAAGAAATGATCACCATGAATCCAAAATTATTTTCTCACTTCTCCACTAATGGTCAATCACCGCTCGCTTACTCCCCGAATCATGGGTGATACAACCTGCTAAAAACGAAATGATATCCCCGCTGCTTCCAAAAATCCCATATTGAAGGTGGGGTTTAAAAATCTCAACCTAATTCAAAAAAATACAGTGTAGGACCACGTACCGGTGTGATCCTTCCTCTCGAAGGAAGACTCAGGCACACTAGCTAATATTGCAACTCACACCGAGGAGTGTCAATCACTTCCTTCTTGGGCATCTTATTCCACATGTTCGAAGGAACTCTTTATCTTACCTTGAGGTTGGCAACTCATCCAAGAAACTTTACGGACTTTACCGGCGTCTTCCACTATAGGAATTGTCGATAGCCATAAAATACTCTGGTTGATCCCCTTGTTTCAACCGATTTCTATCTATGAGTGGTGTATGAGGAGGCCACTCACTATGTCCCGCTCAACATCGACTTCTATTTGAAATGTCTCACATTAAGTGACACTTAATACTCCCCTTCTTTACTTTGCGTATACTGAAAGTTCCGATCCGCACACTTTTCTCCATGATGTGCACTTCTGGACCTTTTATACCATACTAACATATGCGTCAGTCGCTCTCAACATTTGACTAATTATAACTCCTCTCCGAGTGTTCTCCATAATAATTAAATTCTACCCTTCTCAATGAATACCCCTTTTTAAATGGCTTCCTACAGCCTTCTAATTAAATTTGGGTGTCCTACTCTAATCGCACACGTATATATGGATCATCCTTCTTCACGCGACGCTTAATCCGCTCTACCACTTCCACCTCATTATGTTAGTTCCATAAACATATATTCCACACGTATATTCCCACATCCCTACAACTCGGACAATTCTAACATCAGCTAACCAAGATTTCCACATTCTGTAGCACCCCGCCCACCCGAGAAGAGCGAACGGTGCGCTACTCGTCGATAAAACTAGCCAAATTCATCAAAATACTAGGTATGGAGCATTTACATCCCACAATAACAAAAGATAAAACACTAATCTCAAATTTCTTCAAATAAGTACAACAATCCTACCGAATAAATACAACAACTAAAATAAATCACCAATGCTTTATACATCAAAATAAATACAAGTCTTCCCTCTTATATTAATAATTCTTCCGAGATAATCCACGCTAAAAATCATCCCAACACTTTATTTCCCTTGTGCTCATAACGCGATTACAGCACTTGGGTATTCTCAATCACCCCTAGAAATCACAATTTTAAATTCCCCTTATCATCGTTCCATCCTTCAACTCATAGTGATAAAACAAAACTTTCAATGCTTTCTTACCACACCACCGGCTCCACTAGCCTTAAATCATAATTTAACTCCCAACTTATATATAAAATTACCTGTTCCTATTACGACCGAGGTACCGAACTCATGGACTAACAACCAAACATCTCCCTATTTCCTAC
Organism: Sambucus nigra; assembly: GCA_949130495.1. NCBI lineage: Eukaryota > Viridiplantae > Streptophyta > Magnoliopsida > Dipsacales > Adoxaceae > Sambucus > Sambucus nigra. The sequence goes on from OX422212.1 coordinate 372,870,707, forward strand.
TTTACGCTAAGTTTCATGCGTGGGATGTCTCGCAAAGCGAAATTCGAACAAGGAACCCCCGATACACTACTACCTAGCATTGTCGGTTATCGAGATCCGTTAGGCCCTCCGTCCATAGCAGATATCCCTTTATTCTGTCTCTTGACAGAAAAGTTACATCTCCTCCCATAATTACACTTAACAAAGAACATTTCGCCAATTGCACTATCGTTCAGTATTAGTGGTAATCACATCCCATAAACCTCGAATACATATCGTCGGGATTCTCAAAATCCCGTCTCTAATCATATGGGTCTAACCCTCAACTCCCACGTCTCTAAAGGATAGATATATCATTGCGCTCTTCCTATCACCAAGTCCTGAGCGCTAAACATAATAATGAGTTAAATCTTTTCGCTCAACAGTAAACCCAGTACATACTAAATCATGACAACAAAGTCCTTACACACACCGGGATTGAATATCGCAAGCCCACTATCCCCGCCGAAGTCTCTAAAATAGATAATATAAGTGCGAGTCTGACCCTCTCGCAGGTGAGGCCTCGCCAGAACAAAACATGTTGCACTAATGCAACCATTCTGATAGCCTTGTAATAACTGCCTACTATCGTACTAACCATTTCAATAAAGTTACAACCAAGACAATATCATACTCATATATAACATCACTAAGACGAGTAATATTAATAAAGTATATAACATTATTAATACACCCATTCATCCTCCGCGGATAGCACTAAAGAAAATCCCGCTACACTAGGGAAAATATTCACGTAATAATAATGTTTATAGTTATACGCATTAAACCCGTCTCACATGCTAATCTAGCAATGAACAAAATATAGTGAATCTCTCTTTTTACATCAAATACTCCTCATCCTCCGAGGATAAAACTCATACTTACACCTTGCCAATCACTTGACTGCACAAATGGTTCCCGGACGTAATACGCCTGTCCAAACCACACAAAAAATAAATTTAATTATTGTCCTTTACTAAGCATCCTACTCCCGTCCCTTCACTTACTTCGGGAAAACATTAACGCATGTGAATCAATTTCCACATAATACCTCTACACATGATCCACTTATCACCTGTCATACTAACCATATTAGGATTGTCCTTCTCAAACTTTGGTACGCTCAATTCCTGGTGGCTACCCACGTTGTTCCCATAGCTTTGTTGGCCCTAAGGAACGTGTTACTGGCTTCAATAACCCTTACTGAATTCACCATCTCTTAGTAAGAATTTATATATCCAAATCATTTAAATGATTCCCCAGATGGGTCTCCCCCTTGCGGTGTTTTACTAATTACTTTTCATCTAGACTCATTTTCCAATAAGTCTTTTGATTACTTTAGCTCCCTTCATAAGAGCGTTAACATCTCTACGGATAATGCATGACATTCTCACCATATGGATCAACTGTCCAACATAATTCTCTTTAAGTGTTGTCAATCTTTCCTCACGAGTTGATTCCCCACTTGAAATCTTCTCTGCCATTGGTATCCACTCCCGCTGATACAAGATTTGCTAAAAGTCTAAATCCATTTACAAATGGACCCCTGTCTGGCCCTTCCGCAATGGGTTCAGAAAAACGTTCATATCTTATCCTGAACAACTAATGAAAGAACGTGCAGTTAAATTGTACCTAAGTTCCTTTCATTGACGCAACATTTTCACTACTAACGGTGGTGGTTGACTCCCACTATTGTAACTTTTCTCCCCTGAGTCAAGAATGCGGTGTCCCATGTGCATTTTCATTTAAGATCAGTGCTCTATGCGTAGTTGAATCTTGCATAGTCAATGGATCTAAAAAGGTAACGATTAAAGAGCCTCTACCTACACGTCCTCCTTTACCTCCACCTCCACCTCCACGACCACATCCATTTCAACCAGGTGAAATGTATATTTTAATCCTATGTAATTCATCAAAATAGAAAATTCATAGATATGTAATGAAAAAATGATGATGTAAGAACCAACGCAAATGAAGTAACATATATTTTAAAGTCTAAATCATAAAATAAACACAATACATTCCTTATCAACATTTTAATGTTTCAAAATAGAATTTGTACTATAAACAATGAAATTAATCACATATTACTCGATTGGTATCATATTAAATATAAATTCTAGGTGGGAATAAAATCACCCTTTTGAAAATATCACAAAGTTCCATTACATAATAACAAGTACATAGGGATTTAACAAAATAAAAGAAAAATCTAATGGGTCATCATCATTCAATCGTTGTCATAATTATAATCACTATGACTCTTTTCACCACCACTGTAGTATTATTCTAACGTGTCATCTTCTTCATCCTCCTCATCTCCATTGTCATAGTTATCATCATCATGTGCTTGTGACTCATTTCTTTTGATAATGTCTGGTTAAAAGTCGGTCTAGCCACTTGCCTTAAGTCCTAATCTCTCTCTTGGACAATTATTTGAACATCAGAAGATGCATCCTCTTAATATGCAACATTACTTGGACAATCGTTGATATCTCTTATATCAAATTCCTTTGGGGTGTCTCAAATGTGACTATGTTGCACTTTTTGTACTACTTTCCAACTAGGCCATAACTTGTAATCATGTAATTAAAACGCTTGTGATTATTGAGTTGTAATCACAAATAAATCATCATTATAACAAGTACAACTAACCCTAATAGAATTGAGATGATAGTTCTGTAAGGACATTTTTGTCCATTATCAATTTGTATGTCGTACGCCGTTACACCGTTGAAGAATCTCAAGATCGCATCTACATCAACGGATCCGAATATCAAAGTGTCTTCAACATCATAGCCTCTGCGAAAATGAACTTGGTAAAATTTTGTTTTTACGTTCCTTAAAGTTCATATTTAGTATTGGGAAATTTTTATAAAATGTTTCAAGCAAAATGAGGCTTTTAAAAGTTTTTTATTTTTCTGGGAAGCCGGACCGGTCCGCCTCCCTACCGGACCGATCCGCTTGCTGCAGATCCAGTAAACCCCGGACCGAAAGCGAACCGAAGAAGCCAATTTTTAAAAGAACCGATCCGAGGTCGGACCGATCCGCCTCCAAGCCGGACCGGTCCGCCTGGGATAAATTCGGCCAGATCTGTTTGAGATTTTTTAGGCTCATAGTTTTCTTATTTAAGCCAACTTCGGGGAGTTGTTTTCCAAGACTTTTTAAGACGATTTTCAGAGTCCTAAATACTCTAAGTCTTCATCTTTTTGATGTGCAAAACATCTTTTTGATTCACACAAAAAAAATCCCAATTACTTTTGTGAATCTTTTGGAACCCTAGAACACAAGCTTTGTTACTGTTCATCTTTGTGGGGAGATCTTTGCAACCGAGGGTTGCGTGTCATTGCTGAGGGAGTCTCTACAAAGTTTCATGGCTGCGTGTCATTGAGGAGTGTTGCGGTTCTTCCTTTGTTGATTGGACTGAGGTTCATGTGGGTTCGCTGCGTGTGGATTCATTGCTGCCCTCCTGGAAAGGGATATTTCTAGCCGCCGACTACAGAATCCGATACCTGAGGGTAATTCTTAGTCACTGTATTTCATTGTAATCCGATTGTAAGTCGTTTTCTTACAAATTATAGTGAAATAAAAGGTTTTGCCCCTTTGGGGGATTTTTCCTGAAATTGTTTGTTTTTATCCTGCATGCTATATTTTATTTGATAAATCATCTAGATGCATGTCTTAGGGTTTTAACTAAAATTTGGGATTAATTAAAATTGGTTTTTTATTTGAGAAGTCGCAGTATTTCCGCTGTAGCTGAACTCTCAAGTTCCATTGTATTCTTTTCTTTTCAGGTGTCAAACCACTCGTACTCAAATAAACAAATAGTGTACTGATTTAGGTATTCATTTACATAACACTACTTAATCGTCCATAAAACCAATTAATTCATTATTATGCCCTCTGGATATAGAAATTCCACTATTTTGAGTTGTGAGTCGATCATCACGATCCTTCGTGTGAAATCTAACCCCGTTAATAATACAACCAAAGTATTTTTTCACACAGACATCTGAACCACACGCTAGTGAATATAACTCATTTGGGAATTCAACTGACCCTTGATGACGAAGTGTTAATGTTATATTGATCATCAAATTTTAAGGGAGGTTTTATATCCACCCCTTAACTTTAACTAATAACCCCTACCAAATTGGGATAATAACAGGCGAGGTACTCTAATATACCCAGCCTAGCAAAAACTTCTTAAATTTTATGTAACTATCTAAAATTCTCATGCAAAAGATAACGCACAAGAGATAACTGTATCAGAAGCCACATATTTCCGCTGATGCGAGTGAACCAAAGTTGTCAAATCCATGGCTTGGGCTGCTGTCAGTGAACCAAAGCTGTCATATCCCAATTCTCAATTAAAATTGGTATTGTTGAGTTGTATTGCCTTAAAAGTTGTAATATATGTTTTTTGCTACAAGTTTTAAGTTACAACATAAGTCATCGAATATATATATATATATATATATGTGTGTGTGTGTGTGTGTGTGTGTGTGTGTGTTGCATATATACTTGATATAAAATTATAATACTCAATTCATTAATATTTTCAATGAAATTATGCAATTTGTATTATTTTATTCATTATGAGCTACAAATTCAAAGGTATGAAAAATACACAACCATTGCATTATTTTTTAACTAAACCTTCTACGTATAACTAACAAATGTAACCCTTGTTTTCAAACATTTTTATTATTGCATAAACATTAGTTTTTTGAATGCTAACACTTTGTTTTTAACAATTTAATGGTTATATGTTTCATCATTATGTCATTATTATTATGCAAAATGTTAATTACAAGTATATTTTTTTATTGTTATTATAAACTAATTCTTTTCGTGTATTCTACATTTGTTGCATGGTGAAAAATGAAAAAAAAAAGGAAGAGCAAAGAAAGATTTACTAAGAAATGATATAAATAAAAAAGAAAGAAGAAAGATATCAAGAGGAAGCAAACAAATGACAAAAATAAAGAAAGTATGTTTGTTGAAAAAGTGAAAATTATCAAAGATGAAGGAAACTTATAAAAAAACAAAAGAGGAAAAAAATCATTTAGAGTGTTTGCATGTGTTTAAAGTATATTTTGTATTTTATTTAAACCACCCCAAAAAGTGTGGTGGGTAAATAGGAATTCATCTAAACAATAGGGGTGTATTAAAATTGGGGTGGTTAGATAAAATTAAGGGGTTGGAATAAAACCTCCCAATTGTAATAACCAAAAAATTATCAAACACGCCATTAAAAATTATCAACTTACACGATCCACAAACCACATTGGAAATTCATGTTCCTTCCCTTGAAATAAATTGTCGAGAGATTCGATCTTAAATTGCATTATATGTTCACTACATGTGTGAAATAAAATATTATTTTGTGAAATAGTAACAAAAGGTTGTATGACATGGAAAATAATACCAACTCAAGATAACATTGTATTTCCTCATAGTTATTCAAGATTACCAATGGATTTTATCAATAATGCTTTGTGATAATCTAGTAGGTTATGCAGCAGCACCAGGGGGACGAATAGCTTGAGAAAAAAATGATAGTTCTCGATTACATTTTCCAAGCTTGTATAATCATTTCATTCATATAGATTGAATTTGGTTTCAACCTTGTGAAGGTACATTGAATAAAAAGTTAGGGCTTCATTAATAATCTATATCTCCGTCATTGATCCTATAGACCGAGTTTTATTTTTTACGCTCAACTTTAGCGATCCTAGATCTCTGGACATATTGAAAGCTATGATGGAAATAATGTATTTATATGGTAAGCTATTTTTTATAATTTAACATTCAAATAAATATTTGTAAAGTACCGCTCAAAAGGGAATATCCATCTTGTATTTATTGTTCCCACAAGAATAGCCTCACCTGGTAGGTGCACAAATAAATGGAACATGTCATCAAATAATGGTGACGGGAAAATTCTTTCGAGCTTGAAAAGTATAATAGCAATCGCTTCTTCAAACTTCTCTTAGTCCTTCACATTTAAAGTCTTCACGCGCAATTGTTTAAAGAAGTTTGATAAATCAATTAAGGCACATATAGACATCCTTATGAAAATATTGGCATATTTCGACTGGGATACGTCATTGTAACAAAATATGACAATCATGACTTTTCAAACTCGATATCTCCATATCTAATTGCCATGTATCAAGTGATATTTACTGCATAACCATCTGAAAATTTTGTCGAGTTTAAAAATGTACAAAAAGTCTTTTATGTCGTCTGCTGTTAAGGTGAAGATGTGGTTTTATCCATATTTTACCTCATTCTTCAAGATAAAACTCCTTTCTTATCTTTATGTCAGCCAAATTGAGGCAAGCCTTGTTTGTATGTTTTGTTTTCCTTCAATGTTCCAAGAACACTATCACATGTGTTCTTGTCAATGTCCATAACATCAAAATTATGTCTGAATTTCAACTTTGACCAATACTCTAACTCGAAGAAAATAATTTTATTTTTCCAATTTAGTTTCTTATGGGTATGTTTCTCTTCTTATCTTTATTGTTTGTGTGCTTACCAGATTTAAGTGTTTTCAGCCACCCTAACTGTTTTAAAATGTCATCTCCATATAAATTCCTTAGTGTCGATATCACTTCTTTTTTCCATCGTGTAGTCTACTCTTCCACTAAGAATGGTTGGAAGGCAAATACCTATGATGACAAAAATAACATATATTACTTCTCAACCTTTGTGAATGTGTGTCTTCATTGCATACTGTACATGAATTATATCCTTTCATGATCATCCACACAAAGTACCATATGCTAGAAATTCATTCATAGTCCACAAAAAACTTGCATGTAAATAAAAATATTCCTTATTGTATTTATCCCAGGTTTCTGCACCAAAATTTCATCGCTCTTTTCACTCATTTATCAAGGGTTATAAAAACACATCCATGTACTAAATGGTCTCTTGTGGACCAAGAATTAACAAAGCCATTATAAAAAATGGTTCCTTTATAAAAATCCATGGTGGAAAATTATAAGGCATAAGTACTACCGACCACATAATGTACGAGTTACTCATATTTCCAATTGTATTAAAGTCATTGGATGCAAGGCCTAACCTTACATTATGATAGTATTGTTTGAAATAAGGTATTTCTTATTGAAGTCTTTCCATAGCTCATCATCGTTGGGACGTGTCAATACATCCTCAATATCTATTCGCTTTTCATTGTGCCACCTCATATCAGCAGTTGTATGCCTTGACATATACAATCGTTGCAGCTAGGGATTCAATGGGAAGTAACGTAATATAGTATGAGGGAAATTATTCCATTTCTTATCATCATACTTGTACATACACTCAACACATACTAGACACCTATCAGAATTTTGGTTCTCTTTCCAAAAGGATGCACAATCATATTTACACACCAGAATTAATTCATAACCTAGTCCTAAATCCCACAACTTTTGCTTTACATCATAATGTGAGGACGGGGTCTTTGACCCATGTGGAAAGGTATCCTTCAATAGTTAGAGTAACGTAGAAAAGGATTTGTTTCTCCGAGGATTAATAACCTTCTCGCGCATCAAATTTATGAGGAATTGAAATGAAAAGAATTTTTTACACCACGGATACAGTTTTTGTTCGAATTCACCAAATAATATATTAAATATACCTGCACCACTTTCAATATGCTCAGTGAACCATTTGGGTCGAACATATCATTTAACATCCCCAACATGTCGTCATCTTCCTTAACTTCTACATTTTCTAACACTTTTATACTTGGAAAATGGTCCTCAATATATACTTCCTCTCTATGATTTATCCAAAAAGTATAGCTATAAGACATTCCACAGCTCAACAAATGACTTTTGATAGTCACCAAATCATGGAAATATGCATATTGACAATATCTACATGGATATTATGACTTATTATTTTCATCTAATTACATTCTTGCAGTCTAGATGAAAGACTCAACGTCGATTTTATATTGACAAGAAAACCTATTCGGCATATGCATCCAACTCTTATTCATATTTCCATTCATGTTATATCATACTAACACATTGAACATAAATCTTCACCAATAAATCAAATAGTTTAATAATTCATTATTGTAATACCATTTTTACCATGTATAGTTAAAGACGTATTTTTCTTAAGGTTAAAATTGAATAACACACAACACATGATTCCATAAGCAAACAAATCTCCTATTTATAAAAACACTTATAATTCATTAATTATAAATGTCATTTCTTTTAGATATTTTATAATTACCTATAAGATCAACTGATCAATACACCACTTGTGGATAACTACCACTTCACCAAATTTAATAACACTTTAAAAAAAACTAAGTGAATGTATGCCAACAAATATAATGTAAAAATGCAATTATTTGTAAAAACCATACTCATGTTGAAAATACCAAAACTCAAAAACTCCAAAGAATATCAAAACTCTATTAAGGGGATGAGAATGATACCTATAATTAACCTCAAATGAAGATTTTAACTCCAATAGCTTGAATTATAAAAAAAAATCATAAACAAAAACATTAACATAAATTTTATATTATATCAGATAAACCCTCATGTTATCGAACCTAATCAAAATTTAGTCATAGTTGATATGCCCAAGTGTAACCTCGGCCTTGAGACACCAACCTCGGCTTGGGCCGAGATATTACCGACACTAGGTAAGCCATGGGCCCACGATATCATCCCTCGGCCGGACCAGGGTCGGCCCAAGCCGACTCTTCCGCCTACACTTCCAAGGGACACTACGCGCATCGCAGGCATCAACAGCATCCTCATATATCTGGGTATGGCAACCTCGGCCGAGAGTGGGCCGAGGTGACAAGGAGCCTTGGTAACCTTCAAAATGGAACCAGTCCTACCTCGGCTTAGGCCGAGGTGACAAGAAGCATTAGTAATCATCAGCACGCTATATGTCCAACCTCGGCTGGGGCCGACCCCAGCATAATGTCTCGACCGAGGTCAGGCCGAGACTCCCTATGACACATCTCGAATTGAACGGACATCAAGCCTTTGCAGCTCGGTCTCTCCCAGGCCGAGGTCATCCACCAATATGGCGGTCGAGCATCTGTTGACATTTGGATAGGGACACATGGGCACAAATCAGTTGTAACAAGATTATTCTCCACACATGGGGAGAATATTTCATCATCATTCCTTACAGGTGACAGTGACAGATGGCACTCCCACATTGGTGAGGATACCACACACATGCTCATTGCATGCATGGGGGGTACATTACACCCCCTTGGCACTATATATAGGGGGCATCCCCTACCTTGCAAGGGGATCCCAGCTATTCAACCCTAGCTAAAACTCTGTCTAAATATACAGTAGAGAGAGAAAGCTTGAGAGAATTGTATCCATGGCCATTAGTGCCTCCATTCAGTGATATTACTCACACACTCACAGTGGACGTAGGCCAGATTGGATGAACCACCTATATTCCGGTGTTGATTCCTCATATCCTCATTTCCTTCTCTTATCTCTTTATATAGCTGTGTTGCCATTGTTATTCATATATTGAGCTTGGAAACACCTTATCTGGTGGTGCTAATTCTTAGCATCATCATTTTGGCGCCGTCTATGGGAAACGAGAAGCTATCTCTTCCTGTTTTTCTGGTTAACCTCATCGGAGACTCTGGTGGTGAAATAGGAACCACCCCTCGCGTGGAGCTGTTTCACCATTGAAAGAGGTCCTTTAAGGTATTAAGCTCATTTGCTGCTCAAGCTCTTTATTGTTAACACATGGCACCAGAATTACCACCACCTCTTCCGCCGCCCGGAGGTGGAGGGGCTAGTTCCAGTCAGGCTCCTCCCCAGTCCGAAATGCCAGAGGTAGCAGCAGCCTTGAAATCTTTAGCTGCAACACAACAAGCCATGAAGGAGCAATTTGCCCAGCTCATCCAAACCATGATGATGAGGCCACCTAGAGTCTCACCGGACATGATCACTCCGGCGGCAGTTCAGCCTCATCCTGATGCCAGGGGACCACCCCAGGCTCCCATAAAGAACCAGCCTGCACCCCAGTGGAGGAGGGACGTTGCTGACCCTAGGCGCTTGCGCCTGGGGAGGCAGGGAAACCCTTGCCCAGAGGACAGGTATGATGACCTAGAAGCTGAAGAGGCCCCAGAAGACTGCTGGAAGCCGTATGAGGTGTCAGATAACACTGTACGACCTATTAGGCAGAGTCAAGGATGTGTCGGCCGGAGAAGAGAAGAGGCCCAACTAAGAGGGTCGGCCTTTGATAGGTTGAGCAGAGGGTCGGCCTTCGAGAGGTTGGGCCAGGTGAATGACCTAAGACAGAGGCTATCGAGGTCGAGGAGGGCGGCAGGCTCTCAAAGAGGGGGTAGGCAAGGTCGGCCAGACCAAGGCCGACCCTGTGGAGGAAGAGCCAGGGAATAGGAAGAGGTCAACAGTCAACAGTCAACGTGTTGTGGCTGAGGAACCCTCTGTCCATCGCAGGGAGGTGGCAGGGAATAACCTCGGCCAAGCTGAAGACAGAAGACCCTGGAATGATTCTATCCAACGCCTAAAGGAGAAGATAGGAGACCTCATTAAGATCAGGGACCCATTGTAGAGGGGTTACTCAGAGGGCTCCCCATTTGTGTCCAGGATAGTGGGGTTCCCAACCCCAGCCAAGTGCAAGCCTCCTACAGTGACTCCTAAGTATGATGGCAGCACTAACCCTGTGCATCATATCGAGATGTACCAGTCGGCAGCAGACATCTACTCAATCCCTGATGAGATGAAGTGTAGGGCCTTCTCAAGGACCTTGGCAGGGGCAGCTCATAGTTGGTTCACCTCCCTTCCGAAGAACTCAATTGAGAACTTCAAAGGCTTGGCTGAGCAGTTCATCCACAACTTCTGCTTTGGGGTAAGACCCCAAAAGAAGACTACCCACCTGTTATATGTCAAACAGGCTAAGGGTGAAAGCCTAAGAGACTACATAGCAAGATTCAACAAAGAGAAGTTGGAGGTGGAAGATTATGAAGAGAGCATAGCCATGACCTCCCTTATAGGAGGCCTCCAGAAGGGGAAGCTACTTTGGAAACTGGCGAAAGACCCCCCCAGGTCTATGGCGGAGCTGCTGGCAACCGCAGGGAAGGTGATGAATGAGGAAGAGGCGATGGCAGCCAAGTATGAGGAGGAGAACTGCGGTAGCACGGGAAACTCCCAAAGTAAGAAAGAGGGAAAGAAGAGATCAGGAGATGACAAGTTCTCTCATTACACTCCTCTGACTGTGAGCTGTGAGCACATCCTTAATGAGATTAAGACTGATCGGACTCTGAGGTGGCCGGAGAAACTGAAGGCCCTGCCACATAAGAGGAACAAAAACCTATGGTGTGAGTTCCATCAGGATCACGGCCATGTCACAGACAGATGCTTCGCTTTAAAGGATGAGATTGAGAAGATGCTGAAGTCTGGAAAGCTGAGGAAGTATGTGGATGGCAAGGCTCCGAAGGGTGGAAGAGAGGACCCTAAGAAGAGAAGAAATGACAGGTGCCGTGGCGATGTCCCGGCTAGGAGGCATGATGACTCAGAGGGAGATGATGAAGACGACCCGGATCTCCCTCCAAAGGATGACAACACCCCGGTGAAGAGGGTCGGCATGATCTCCTTTGGTGTTAGCACCATATGTGGGGGATTTACAGGAGGCGTCTCTGAGGTAGCCGATAGGAAGGCTCATGTAGCAGAGGCCAGGTCAGTGGCCAAGCCTGAGGTTGTGAATCGAACGTCTTCTGACGCAGTGCAGAAGAGGAAGAAGGTAGACATGGACACCCTCGTAGTGGGGTTCTCCAGACCCAACTTCAAGGGCATCTTAGCCCCCATGATGACTCTTTGGTCATAACAACAAGGGTGCATGGGTGCGAGGTAGGGAGAATCCTCATAGACGGGGGAAGCTTAGCAGATGTGATGTTCTGGCCTTGTTTCAAGAGCCTGTATCTTAGCAGGGCGAGGCTGGTGCCCTACCATCACCCATTGATAGGCTTCAGTGGGGAAAAGGTGCACCCCTTAGGCATGTATGAAATGGATGTACGGATGGGGGATGAGTGGCCTAAGAGGTTGACCAAGAAGATAAACTTTTTTGTTATGGACAAAAATGTCTTCTCGGCCTACAACCTCATCATCGGAAGAGTGGACCTCAAAGCGTTTGAGGCCGTGCCGTCGACGGTCCATCAGATGCTAAAATTCCCAACTCCTTATGGAGTAAGGGAAGTGCAAGGGGACCAGACCACGGCGCGGGAGTGTTACTTCAACTCGGCCGAAGAGAGAGAGGCCCATAAGAGAGCAACCACCACTTACAGCATTGACACTCTTGACCCAAGAGACGAAACAAAATTGAAGAAGGGCGAGGCCGCGGAAGAGGTAGAATCCATCGTCCTCAATGAGGACGAGCCGGAAAAAACCGTCCAGGTCGGTAAGGCCCTAGAGCCAGGGATCAAGGAAGAGCTGGTAAAATTCCTCAGAAGGAGACAGAGTGTCTTCGCATGGAGTCACGCAGACATGCCTGGTATCGACCCTGAGGTCATGAGCCACAAGCTCAACGTAGACAGAGATGCCATGCCGATCAAGTAGAGGCGAAGAGTGTACTCAAGGGAGAAGTATGATGTCATCCGGGAAGAGGTAAAAAAGTTGGAAGAGGCTGAGTTCATAAGAGAGGTCACCTACCCGGAGTGGCTCTCAAATGCAGTCATCGTGCGTAAGGCCAATGGTAAGTGGCGAATGTGTGTAGATTTCACTAACCTGAACAGGTCTTGCCCGAAAGATAGTTATCCCTTACATAGGATAGACCAGATGGTGGACGCAACGGCAGGGCACGGACTCATGAGCTTCATGGACGCTTATTCAGGCTACAACCAAATCTTCATGGATGTTGAAGACTCTGAGAAGACAGTTTTCATTACTGACAAAGGGACGTACTGCTACAAGGTGATGCCCTTCGGTCTGAAAAATGCGGGGGCAACGTATCAACGTCTTGTCAATAAGATGTTCGAGGAGAAAATAGGTAAGACCATGGAGGTGTATGTGGACGATATGCTAACGAAGAGCCTGAAAGCCTGCACTCACATAGCGGACCTTGAGAAGACTTTTGATGTCATGGACTTATACAGAATGAAGCTCAACCCAGCGAAGTGTGTCTTCGGGGTAGGAGCCGGGAAGTTCCTGGGGTTCATCGTTAATCAGAGGGGGATTGAAGCAAACCCTGAGAAAATCAAGGCCTTGCTCAACATGAAGACTCCTAGGAGCATCAAAGATGTCCAGAGACTCACCGGAAGAGTGGCTTCCCTTAACAGGTTTGTTTCTAGGGCAACGGACAAGTGTCTTCCATTCTTTAAAGTTCTAAGAAAGGCCTTCTAGTGGGACGAAGAGTGTGAAAAGGCCTTCAACCAACTCAAGTCCTACTTGGGGTCTCCCTTATTGCTGTCTCGGCCCATCACGGGGGAAAGGTTGTTTGTGTATCTGGCAGTCTCTGAATCAGCCATCAGCGCGGCCATCATACGGGAAGAGGATGGGGTCCAGAGGCCTGTGTACTTCAACAGTAAGGCTCTTCAAGGGTCCGAACAAAACTATCCCCGAATGGAAAAGTTGGCTTATGACCTGATACATGCCTCAAGGAAGATGAAGCCTTACTTCCAAGATCACTCAATGGTAGTCCTCACTGACTCCCCACTAAGGCAGGTTCTGCACAAGCCTGAGAAGTCCGGAAGATTGATGACATGGGCCATCGAGCTAGGATAATATGATCTGACCTACCAGCCTAGGACAGCCATCAAGGGGCAGGCCCTCGCAGACTTTGTCACAGAGTTCACTTGGGAAGAGGCCGATAGAGGTTTGGAAGAGGCCGAGACAGAGAAAGTCTTAGATGACGGCGAAGAGACGAATCGTAGTGTCTTTCGAGATTCGGAAGAGACTGCACCAAACGTCTTCCGAGGCTAAGAAGAGGTCATCCCAGGCAAAGCCCGGAGCAGAGTGGAAGAGAACGAAGAGGATCGATACCTCTTCAAGAAGGGGGTTATGAGAGAAGGGGTCTTCTCATTAGATGCAGACGTATGGAGCCTCTTCATTGATGGCTCTTCCTGTGACAGTGGAAGCGGCGCGGGGCTAGTACTCTTGGCTCCAGATGGCGCCAACATTGAATACGCCTTGAGATTCAACTTTCAGGCCTCCAATAACGAGTCTGAGTATGAGGTCATGATTGCAGGTCTCTTATTGGCAACAACTCTTCAAGTAAAGCGACTCCTACTCCATAGCGACTCAAGGTTAGTTGTCAATCAAGTGTTGGGGGTACACAAAGCCAAAGATGAAAGGATGGCCAAGTAATTGAAGAAGGTAAGAAGGTTGTTGGAGTATTTTGAAGAAGCAAAGATGAAGAGAGTGCCTCGGCTGAGCAACAATCACGTTGATGCACTGGCAATGCTGGCCTCGGCAATGAAGACAGATTTGCGAAGGACCATTCCAATCGAGGTCTTAGGAAAAGCAAGCATCGAGGAGGACGAGGTATGTAGCCCTTGTCACAATGTGAACCTTGGAGACTCGTGGATCGACCCGCTCGTCAGATACCTAAGAGACGGAGAGCTACCGGAGTCCAAGATGGAAAGGAGAAAGATGAGGTACAGGGCTGCCAAGTTTTCAATAGTAGGAGACGTCTTGTACAAAAAGGGGTTTCTGTTGCCTCTCCTCAGATGTGTGCATCCCATGGAAGTACCCCAGGTCTTACAGGAGGTTCATGAGGGTTCTTGCTCTAGCCACATAGGGGGAAGACCCTTAGCCAAGAGGATCATCACTCAGGGATACTGGTGTCCTACCTTGTCTAAGGACGCTGCAGACTATGTGAAGAGGTGCGATAAATGTCAAAGGTTCGCCACTATCCCTCATCAACCTCATCAGTCTATGACGTTAATCTCTTCTCCACGGCCATTTGTGGTATGGGGAATTGACTTAGTAGGACCTTTGCCAAGAGCTGTGAACAACTATAGGTTCTTAATAGTTTCGATTAAATACTTTTCAAAGTGGGTGGAGGCAGAACCGATGATAACAATTACAGAGCAGAAGACCTTCCAGTTCATTTGGAAGAACATCATATGCAGATATGGCCTCCCGAACACTCTCATCTCAGACAATGGGTCCCAGTTCAAGAACTCCTCCTTAGAAAAGTATTGCCTAAGAGTGGGGATTAAACAGTTCTTCTCATCCCCTGGCCGACCTCAGGCAAATGGCCAGACCGAGGTCACTAACAGAACTATCTTGGACAGGATCAAGAAGAGGTTAGAATATGCGAAGGGGAGATGGACAGAAGAGGTCTACGCAGTGCTATGGGCCTACAGAACCACGGCAAGGACTCCAACAGTAGAAACCCCATTCATGCTGGCACATGGCTCAGAGGCTGTCATACCAATGGAAGTAGGACTACCAACTCATCGGATTCAGACCTATGACACTGACAGCAATGGTGAAAAGAGGAGGCTAGACCTGGATCTTATCGAAGAAAGAAGGGAAGACGAAGAGGTCAAAAAAAGGCAGCCTACCAGCAGAGGGAAGCGAAATTCTACAACCAGAGGGTGAAGTCAAGACCCATTACAGTGGGAGACCTAGTGCTAAAGAAGACACTACAGAAGGTAAACAAGCTACACCCAAACTGGCATGTCCCCTACAAAGTAACGGAAGAGGTTGTGCCTGGTACTTACAGGCTAAAAAACCTAGAAGGAGAACCCTTCACTAACCCATGGAATGCTAACCATCTCAAGAGATATTACATATGATGTTGCATAGAATCTTATGTAAATGTACTGTCTTACTGAGAAGAGGTTATTAATAAAGATCAGTTTCCATATCAGTTCTTGCTTCATTATTAGATCAGAAGTTTATTATGGGGATAACCTCTTAGGTGATGACCCCATACCCTCATAACATCACTCGGTGGTGATGAGGTCTGAGCTCAGACACCTCAGCAGAGGACCTCATACCCTTAACATCATTAATTTGGTGAAGTTTATTATGGGGATAACCTCTTAGGTGATGACCTCAGACCCTCATAACATCACTCGATGGTGACAAGGTCTGAGCTCTGACACCTTAGCAGAGGACCTCAGACTCTTAACATCATTAATTTGGTGATATTATTATGGGGATAACCTATTAGGTGATGACCTCAGACCCTCATAACATCACTCGGTGGTGACGAGGTCTGAGCTCAGACACCTCAGCAGAGGACCTCAGACCCTTAACATCATTAATTTGGTGAAGTTTATTATGGGGATAACCTCTTAGGTGATGACCTCAGACCCTCATAACATCACTTGGTGGTGACGAGGGTTGAGCTCTGACACCTTAGCAGAGGACCTCAGACTCTTAACATCATTAATTTGGTGATATTATTATGGGGACAACCTCTTAGGTGATGACCTCAGACCCTCATAACATCACTCGGTGGTGACGAGGTCTGAGCTCAGACACCTTAGCAAAGGACCTCATACCCTTAACATCATTAATTTGGTGATATTATTATGGGGATAACCTCTTAGGTGATGACCCCAGACCCTCATAACATCACTCGGTGGTGACGAGGTCTGAGCTCAGACACCTCAGCAAAGGACCTCATACCCTTAACATCATTAATTTAGTGAAGTTTATTATGGGGATAACCTCTTAGGTGGTGACCTCAGACCCTCATAACATCACTCGGTGGTGATGAGGTCTGAGCTCAGACACCTTAGCAGAGGACCTCAGACTCTTAACATCATTAATTTGGTGATATTATTATGGGGATAACCTCTTAGGTGATGACCTCAGACCCTCATAACATCACTCGGTGGTGACGAGGTCTGAGCTCAGACACCTTAGCACAGGACCTCAGACCCTTAACATCATTAATTTGGTGATATTATTATGGGGATAACCTCTTAGGTAATGACCTCAGACCCTCATAACATCACTCAGTGGTGACGAGGTCTGATCTCAGACACCTTAGCAGAGGACCTCAAACCCTTAACATCATTAGTTTGGTGATATTATTATGGGGATAACCTCTTAGGTGATGACCTCAGACCCTCATAACATCACTCGGTGGTGACGAGGTCTGAGCTGAGACACCTTAGCAAAGGACCTCAGACCCTTAACATCATTAATTTGGTGAAAACTATTATGAGGAGAGCATATTATGAAATGACTTCAGAGCCTAATAGCAATTCAGTAGCGAGATCAGAATTATTGACAATATAAATAAGAACACCACAACAAAATAAGAGAAGAGATTGCCATTCAGAAAAAGGAAGAGATCATATAGCATTCAGAGGTGTTACAAATTACAAGTTCAGTTACAAGCTACAAGTTAAAAATTACAAGTTACAAAATATAAATTTGTTACAAGTTAAAGGTCTGAGGGGGGAGCATTGACAGTCTCGGCTGGGTTGACTTGATCAGCGTTGGTCACCTCGTCCACATCATCAGCAGGGTCAGTCCCTCCGAGCTCAGTCCCTCCCAGAGTTGCAGTCTCGACTGGAGCAGCATCCTCGTCTTCTACCTCTTGAAGCGCCCGAGCAAATTGAGGGTCAGCAAAGCCGAGACCCACAATGTCAGAGGCCTTCAGAGTACCGACCTCCTTCTCCCTGACTTCAGCCCATTTGGTGGTGGCCTTGATACCTCTTTCAAGATATTCAAAGCCATAACCCATGAACTCGTCTGAGCCTTTGTACTCAGAAATTATTTTGGGGGTGGCATCTTCAAGGGCATCTTTGACTGCCGCGCTGACCTTCTGTTGTAGTGCGTCATCTTTGGCCTTCAGGGCTTTAGCGTGAAGAGAAACATCTTTCTCCAAGCCCTTGACCTTATTCTCAGAGTTCTTCAGCTCTGACTTCAGACGGTCTACCTCGGCATTCAGGGCACTCTCAACCTTCTCGGCCTCTTGCCCCTTCTGAATAAGGGGAAATTTCCTAATAGCCCAGTTCGACAGCTGGTACATAGCAGTCACTCCCTGCACATTTAATGAAGAGGTTAAACGGGAGAAAAGTCAGATGTTACACTTATAAAATTTTGACAAGGGAACAAATCATACCTGGACGACTCTGTGAAGGCCGAACTCAACTAAGAGGGAGGTGTCCATAGCTCTATAAAAACGTTTATCGACCTCGGTCATTACATAGGCGAGTGCGTCCATGGCCTGCCTGCTGTTGCTGACCACGCTATCAGTTAACTTGAGCTGGTCAAGACGTTCCGTCAGGATGTCGGCTGAAGAGATTGGAAGAGCAGCGTCTGAGGTCTTCTTTTGCCTCGAGGTCAGCCTCTGATCCTCAGAGGGATGAGCCTCTGGGGCCCTCTTCTTTGAAGCCTGAGATTTGGACGTAGTGGGAACTGGGGGAGGAGCGTTCAAACCAGCCTTTTTTGCAAGCCTCGCCAAGCTCGGAGCTACCATCTCCCACAGTTCGTCTGGGACACCTGGTGGTCGCTCTGTAAAAGTTAAAAGATAAGGGTTAGAGATCAGATATGAATGAGTTCAGAGGTTAGACTTGAAGTAAAAATTCATACTAAAATCAACAAGGGGACTTCCACCAAGACTCATCCCCGAGAGATATTGGGGGGTCAGCAAATGTTCGAACTTTACAAACAGACCATGTGCCCCTTGGTCTTGCAGGGCCTTCACCTTCTGCATATTTTGAAGACTTAGACCAGGGTCGGCCCTGGCAGACATTGAGACCTTACCCCATCTGAGGGGTATCCTCGGCTCCAGTGTGGAAGAGGGGACGCATGGGCCAAATTCCCATGGCCCTGAGGCAAAAAAATAACGGGGCTTCTAGTTATGATTAGAGGTCTGAGTCACCTGCAGCATTTTCTTCTCAGGCCTCCGAGCCACAAAATGATAGTAGCTCGGATGGTTTTTGGCCGAGGTTAGGACATAACAACCAACGAAGACAAGAACTGGGAGGTCTGACTGGTGGACTGCCCTCCATAGAATAATGGCCCCTATGATGACTCTCAAGGCATTGGGAGATAGCTGTGAGGGGGCCAAATTGATGTAAGAGAGAATGGATTTGATGATGGGATGAATGGGTAGGCGAAACCCTAACTTAAACATCTGCTCGTACAAGCAAATTTCCCCATCTTGGCCGTGATAGGCCCTATCTTCCCTCAGAGGTCTCCTTAATTTGATGGAAGGACTGATGGAGTACAAGTATCTGAAGCACAGAAGATCAACCTCAGTGACTATGCTCTCGAACTCGGCCGCCTCAGAGGTATCAACATCGCTTTCGGCATCGTCATCATCATCATCAAGCTCAACGTCGGTCGGAGCAGATGTAGATGGGTTACTAGGGAATCTCTGAGCAAACTCTTCCCCTGTGACGACTGACAAGGGGATGGCATCAAGAATGGGTGGCACATCCACACTCGGCTCAATCACTTCAACCTCTGATGAAGAGGCTGGGGTGCTGGACCCATTATGGGATGAAGCTCGGATGGATACCTCGGCCTGATCAGGGGCCTGATCAAGCCGACGTGTGAAATCCATAGCTTCCTGGAAAGAGTCCACTAACATGGGGTCTGAGGTAAAAGCTTCAGACTTAGACATAGGAGTTGGATCAGCAGGCACCCCTGTGTAATAGAAGTTCTTCGGGGGGTCAGGATATATAACACTCAGAGGTGGTGGAAATAAGGGTCTAATAGGAAACTCTTATGACCTACGAGCTTCCTCTTGAGCTCTCTCTATTTGCCTAATTTTTTCTAGAGTCTTCTCTCTAAGAGAGGGGAAATCCTCAAGAAGCTGGTATAAAGCTCTGAGCATCAGAGGACGACCCTAAACTTGGGAAAAACTCCTAAAACTACAAAAACGATTGACTTGAAATATAAAGGAGTTTAAAGATCAAAGTTGGAAGTTTAAACCAAACCCAGTTCACCCCTGATCAGAATGGAGCTCGCCGAAAAACTTAAAAGCTCGTCGGAAAACTCAAAAACTCGCCGGAAATTTAATACCAAATACCAGGAACAAAGGAAATGGAAAGGGAAAAGTACCTGGAAATGAATCGATGAATGAAATGAAGAGAACTCGCAAGAAAACCAGGGGAAATCCTCTGCAGAAGGGCGTTGAGTGGAGGAGCTTAGAGAGAGAAAATCACAAGAACTTCGCATGAACAGGAGAGGAAATGAAGAAGAAGGAAAAAAAAGAAGGGTTTAAACCGTAACTACTTGGGCACGTTTCCCAAGGCCCATCATTGCCTTGGGAAACCCAAGGGACGGCTGACAGCACACGCTAGCCAAGTATGTACGCTCTGGTTTGGGACAGGTGTCATGCAGGTATTAGCTTGGGACGAACAGGCCTCGGAGGTGAAGCAATCCCCTAGCCACTTGCTCTCGCATATGACTAACGGCTGGGGGGTGATTGATATGCCCAAGTGTAACCTCGGCCTTGAGACACCAACCTCAGCTTGGGCCGAGATATTACCGACACTAGGTAAGCCATGGGCCCACGATATCATCCCTTGGCCGGACCAGGATCGGCCCAGGCCGACTCTTCTGCCTACACTTCCAAGGGACACTACGCGCATCGCAGGCATCAACAGCATCCTCATATATCTGGGTATGGCAACCTCGGCCGAGAGTGGGCCGAGGTGACAAGGAGCCTTGGTAACCTTCAAAATGGAACCAGTCCTACCTCGGCTTAGGCCGAGGTGATAAGAAGCATTAGTAATCATCAGCACGCTATATGTCCAACCTCGGCTGGGGCCGACCCCAGCATAATGTCTCGGCCGAGGTCAGGCCGAGACTCCCTATGACACATCTCGGATTGAACGGACATCAAGCCTTTGCAGCTCGGCCTCTCCCAGGCCGAGGTCATCCACCAATATGGCGGTCGAGCATCTGTTGACATTTGGATAGGGACACATGGGCACAAATCAGTTGTAACAAGATTATTCTCCACACATTGGGAGAATATTTCATCATCATTCCTTACAGGTGACAGTGGCAGATGGCACTCCCACATTGGTGAGGATACCACACACATGCTCATTGCATGCATGGGGGGTACATTACACCCCCTTGGCACTATATATAGGGGGCATCCCCTACCTTGCAAGGGGATCCCATTTATTCAACCCTAGCTAAAACTCTGTCTAAATATACAGTAGAGAGAGAAAGCTTGAGAAAATTGTATCCATGGCCATTAGTGCCTTCATTCAGTGATATTACTCACACACTCACAGTGGACGTAGGCCAGATTGGCTGAACCACCTATATTCCGGTGTTGATTCCTCATATCCTCATCTCCTTCTCTTATCTCAAATGAAGATTTTAACTCCAATAGCTTGAATTATAAAAAAAAAATCATAAACAAAAACATTAACATAAATTTTATATTATATCAGATAAACCCTCATGTTATCGAACCTAATCAAAATTTAGTCATAGTCATTATAAAACAACCAAAATAATCTCATGCCACCCTAATATACAAGTAAACTTAGTGTTGGATTAATTCATTCTTCAAAACCACCTCTTCTTTTTCACAAACCCCCAAATTCCCAAACCCACCTCTAATTTTTGAAAATTTATTTGATAATGATACCAAGACCAACGATTTAAAGAATCCTCATGAAATACAAACGTATGTCTCCTAAATTAGGCAGGAGAAAAATATTTCTTATTGTTGATCTAATCACTCGATTTCTCAATCACAAATGTCATGTTTTTCCATATAAGTCGTGTTTGAATGGTATACAAACCTTTAGTGTGAGTATGACTGTCTAATTTTCTCTTCATTTTTTTTCAAGTTTATATTAAGCACAAAATGATAATGCACATTTTGGTTATTTTCTATGATAAATTTTTCTTTGTGGGGTAAGAAAAAATGTCAATTGATATTTTTTCAATTAACACACACCATTTAATTGTCTAGGGTTTTATTGACTTTGAATATGTGTGTGTATAGTGGTTTTATAGACATATATGTAGGTGACTATTGATAGGTATAGAGGAGAGACAAAAACCCTAGCTATAGGCATATATTTTTATCTAGGATTGAATTTTCATACACCCTTGCAACATTATTGATCATAAAACTAGAAAATTCAACTTTTAAACTAATTTTAATCCTTCTGAAAATGAACAAATTGCAAATGCACAACAAAAACACCAACATCAAAATTTGATCAAGATCCTACTATTTTTATAAAAAAAAATTTACACATCAAGACAAACACATTTTGGAATACTTAGAGAAAAACTAAAGAAATTCAAAAAATTATGACATTGTAATCAATGAATGCTGAAAAATCATTTAAAAGCAAGAACTAGTTGAATACTTCTTTAATTCAATAAATACCTGAGTGTAATCTAGATTCGTCAAAGTTAAATAAATCATCATAGTGTGTTATTTTTGTTATCAATCAATACAAGTAAGAATAGAACAAAACACTTCACAAACAATTCAACATATCATGACACCAAAATCAATCGATGCATACTAAAATACAAGAACGATTTGAAAGAAATTTAAAAAGTATTCAGATGTACTTACATATAAATACCATTAAACGAGGTAAAAAATGATAAGATTCGAGTGAGGGGGAAATAGAATGAAGAGGATATGAGGGTCATCATTGGTTAGGAGATCAGGATGTGAGAGAATGAAGAGGTTTCCTTTTGCTCTTTGGGTTAGGAGAGTCGTGAGAGAAATGGATTTCATTTTAGGTTTTGTGTGTTTGAAAATGAAGTAAATGCTATTTTTTAACTTAAACGATGTAGTTTTAACAAAAAAATTGTTCTCATTTGCAATGAATTATTTTTAAACCTTGCAATAAGTATTTTAAAAAACCATAATTTAGGAGGAAATTTTGTCGCACTTATTTATCACAAATATTCTAATAATTCCTCTATAAAAGTGACTTCTTACAATAAAATATTTCATTACGAAATATTTTTAAATATTATCATGCCCTTAGAGACATTTTTTTATATTCCTTGCAAATAGTGTACTTTTAGTAACTAAATTCGTTTCTTACCTACAAAAGTTGTTGCATAATATAATTTTTCTTATAGTGTCTTCTTTAACGGACTTGAAGACTTTGTCCCTTGTAAGGTGAAAATCAATAGCCCCTTTAAGTTATACTTATTCGCTTATAAATCTTAATGACGTCAACCCAGATCTAGTCAAGTGCATATTATTGAAATGATCGTAGTATAATATGTTAGTTAAGATTCCAGTTTTTATCATAATTCTCTCAGTCTACCAGTTTGATATGATTTCTTTTATCAACATTGTATCGTCATGTAAATTGATTATATGATGTTAGTTCTTGGTCATGGAGACAATAATTTATCGGTCTTCTAGTAGCTTGGGTGATTAAATATATTACCTATTGATTTTGCCTTTTATATGCCTTCTAGGAAGAGTTAGATTCGTCATCAACATCAAGTCTTTTGGACACCATGCCTATACATGTTAACGATTTTATTTTATCCACAACTTTTGATTCTTAATTCTTTTCTTAGTCTTAATTATGTTCTCTCGATTGAACCCTTTTATTAGCTTAGTTTTTCCTCTTCGTTATCTCTTCAATTAGAGGTCCTCCGCTCCATCCTCTCTAACCATTCTCTCAAGTGACCCTTGTGAATGAGTAATTTTATCTCATTGTTTAGCAAGAGTTAGTTGTTCATATCATGGTCATAGTGAAAGTGGTAGTATTAGTTAGACCTCTTTCTGGATAACTAACTCTTTAGTTTGATGGGCTAGTTTAATATGAGAGTGTCCAACATGGTTTCTGTGAATTTCCACACTAAATAATTAAATGGGGTGAATAAATAATAATTGGGCACATATATACTATTTTTCTAATCTTATCCTCATTTTCTCTTGATCCAATATCCATTTGACCCCTTATCACGGGGATACAATTGCTCAGATGGGAGGAGTTGGATACTGACATTGTCTTTCACATGCATTAAACCCATGTTTGAATTAAAATTGAGATATTGATGCAAGTTCTTCCCTTCTGAATGAGATAGATTCATATGTGAAAGAGGTTGACAAAAAGTTCTTTCAAAATTGACTATTTGTCATAAATATTCTAGTCTAAATTCTTGATAAGGTCCATCATATTGGCCAAAGGACTCTTGGATAGTAAGAATATGGAACTCTTACTATAAATTATCCCAAGTAACTTTGAGACTACCCATGTTCATTTGGGCAATCAATTTTGAGTTCATTGTTGAAGATCTAGACAAAGTGTAACACCACCTATTTTTCATGTGCACTTAATCAGGCTGAAATTCCGACGATAGGTCGCGCTAATCAATTTATATCATTCTCAGCATCAACGCTAAATAAAAATAACATTAAATAAAAACCATCCATGACATAAATAATAATAAATGATAATAATATAAATAACTAAATTTAAAAAACAAATTTTCAATAAAATTGAATCCACTGATACGAGTTTTTATAATAAAAAAGTCTCCAATTGAAAGTAAATGAAATACTAAATACAAATATCTACTAGAGTAAAGACTGAAATGAAATCAACTCCTACACTAAGGATGATGAAATGGATCTTTAATAACTGGAATTTTGGCTGCTTCATCCAACTCTTATGGCTCAGTCCTGTTGCACCTTTATAAAAATAATAATACTTGGGGGAAAGTTCTTATAGATTTGGATTAGAGACCTAAAGTTGAAAAAATATTATGTTGCTTAAGAGTATTAAATTTGACCCATATATGCCCCATGCCATCATCCGCTGGCACTTATACAAGATTAAGTTTCCCATCTCATCTAACTTAATACAGTTCTAACTAATCGTACCCAATTCATACCTTACTATACTAAGTCTATCTAACCACATTTGTAACACAAAAATTAATAAATAAACAATCATAGTGCCAAACTGTCTCTCAACTTCCAACCCTTACTTAGTTTCGTGCATGGGATGCCTCATAATCAAAATCCAGAAAAGGACCCCCTAATACATTACTACTTAGCTTGGTCAATTATTAAGATTTGTTGGACCAAGACTCAAGACATAAAATAGTAATCTTCACACAAACAAAAATGTCCATCACGAGGTAGGTTCCAATAATTACATATCCAAAGCTCCCAAACTCTCGGTCAAACTAGACTACTTGTGTGGGATGTATCGCAAGAGAAATCTAAACAAGGACCCCTCCCCCCCCCCCCCCCCCCCCAAATAAATATATGGCTAGTCGGACCATTTGTTAGAAAGAATGGTAAGAGCATTCCTAGGAAAATACCTAAATACAATATATGTATGTAGAATCTAATATACATATATTACATTTGTCCAGTGAAATCAACCATCTTGGACTGACCCAACAAGGATCATTTACACAAACTCTAACATATCTATACACAGTCCGATATATACATATTTTGTCAGCCCAACGAAATCAACCATCATGGATCGACCCCACAAAGAGTAATTACCTAACTCATAATATATATCGTACAAACAGATAGACCAAACACAACTGTCCAACGAGTAAGAAATATCCAAACTCATGCCCCACATATAATCCGTACAAAGAGTGTCACTGTTTTCAATAAATCCATCATAACAGATACGCCATAATCACATATTGCTAACCTTTATATAATAATTATGATGAACCCATCCCCGGTGTATTGTAACATTTTCATTAGTTATTTGCACCTTCCTAAATTATATTTTTACGTAAATTAATTTATTTCTGAATTAGCACCATAGTTATAACCAAATCCAAATATACCAATATGCTTATACAATTAAATATACCAAATATTAATAACCACCGAAGTACACCATACCTAATGTTACTATCCACCATCCCATCACATAGTTATTTAACATTCATACACTGTCCTCACAACCGGACTATATACACACACACACACATACACTAGTCTAATCCTGTGCCTGAAGGCACGAAGATTCGTATATAGTTTAAGTAATAAAAGTTTTATATAATAAAAATAAGTGTAAAAAATTTAGAAAACTTAGGAAGAGTTTTCATTGTTTATATGACCATGCACCTTGTTTAAGAAATAAAACAATATCCCAACAACAGTACTAATAGTCTATCATGGACATCATATAAACAACATAGTAGATTTAACTCAATATGTGGATATAACATCAATACATCAATAGATAAATAAAATTAGTAAGTGATGTGCTAACTTAATTTCATAAATGATTTTTTTTTCCAAAACATCCTAGCCATCTAATACTCTGTCTTAACTAACTTAATGTATCACATAATGTAATTTTCTTATCACAACTAAGTCAAGGAGAGGGTGGCTTAGGCTCTTTTTTCTTTTCCTAGGCTTTCCCCACTTTCTTTTCCTCTATAGAAATTAGATTAGTGTAGTTAACGCACAGACATCTAGTATGATAATTAAGTTAATATATAACAAAACATAGGGTAGAGAAAATTTTAAGCATATCGATGGTGGAAAATTTCCTTCCTTTACGACATAGTTGTTGGATAATAATATAAAGAAAGAAATAAAGTGATATAGCAATGAAAACAATAGAAAATAAACACTCATAATATATAGTTCTCAACCTTTCAACATAGTTCTTCTTGGTAGGTCAATCATTACATTTTGTTACCTAATGATCTACATTGATCATGTTATATTCTTTAACGAATAATTTTATGAATTGGAGTCAATAAATAGAGTATGAAATCAGTATACTATGAGATTTTATTAGTTACTAACTCAAATTGACATAAAAATGTGGCCTAATTGGCCCGATATGTACGTATGAAAAATAAGAATGGCCATTGGCCCAATTGCATGGTTTTATTAATGATCAAAAGGATTATGAACGCAGAACAAACATGTAATAAACATGTCAAAATTTAATTTACATACCAAAAGGTATATCATCCCAGAAATGCGGTCGTACGCACCGTCAATGACTTGTTATTCCACACCATCAATGTAAATATGTCCATCATAACAATGGTCTGATTGGAGATCAAATATGAAAAAGGAGGTAACTCATATTCTTTATTAAAGCTCCCAATTAACATATAGATCATGTTTCTTGTAACGATGATGATAGAGAAAAATATTTAATAGAATTTTCAAACTGAAAAGTAAACTCATTTATAGAATAGTAATTTATACACACCAAAAAGCTAAGCAATAACCATAATAACCAACTAGAACTCATATAAAAAAGTATTCAATACATTAAGAAGATTTAAACATAGTGTAATACCCCTTACTTTTGTGTATTTATATATTAAATTATCGAGTGCGGGTGATTTAATATAATTGAGAATAAAATAAGGGTTTAAAATAAATATTGATTTGGGTAGAATAGTTAATATTTGTGACAATTACACATTTACTGGAGTGATATGGTAAATATAATCTTATTTTATGCAATTTCCTCGTATATACGTGTATTGGTGGCGAGAATTATTAATTCCTCAACCGTGGTATGTTTTAGTGAATTATCTGAGGTTGGGAGATGGTTTTTATATTCCGAGTTGCGAATGAAAATTTGGAGGGCACGATTGATTCTGGAAGGGTCGAGAACATCAAAATGACTGCCCCGGTGTTTTATGTGAGTTTCGAAATATTTTTAACTAGTTTGACTTGATTTGGGGTATACTAGTTATTTTTATATGTGTGTTATCATTTAAAAATTGGATTATTAATAATAGGGGGTATTAGGCTTAAGAGGGTTAATTAATCTCAATTGAAAGAAAACCCATTTAAGAGAGAGAACGTGAGAAGAAAAGAAAGAAGGAGAAGCTTGAGAATCTTCAAAATCTAATAGAATCCCTGACTTTGAGGAAGAATCAGACCCTACAATCTTTGAGGCAAGTGGATTAACTTGCTAAATGCTTAATTGTGTGAATTATTTCATAATTTGTGGTTAAAGAAGTTTAGTTTGTTGTGTGTATGTGGTTTTGAAAGTGTAGAAATGGTGGACTTCATATTTTGGGTGGATATGATGTAAAAATATTGTAGAAGAAGGGTTTATTGGAGAAATAGGAAGATTTCATAGGATTCAGAACTGTGTAGTCCGGACCGGTTCATTTTTAAGGATATCGGATCGATCGGGAGGTTAAAAGTATTCAGTGAAATTTAAGGAACCGGACCGGTTCATTTTATAAGGATATTAGATTGGTTCGGTAATTAAAAGTTTCTGCCAGTTTTAAGGAACCCAACCGGCTCATTTTTTGGGACCTTAGGTCCGGTCCGATTACTGTAATTATGAACTTTGATGCTATTCCTCTCTAGTTGATTTAAAAACTTAGAAAACCCTTTATGTTATTGTGTAAACATGTTTATGGGGTAGAATGTGGGTATGATATGACCCGATAGAGGGGTTACCTTAGGGCTATTATAGAATCATATTTGAGAGGGTATTATACTGCTTCCTTTTTATAAATCCTCCATAGAATGGAAATTCTTTCGAGGAGGGCTACGGCCTAATGAGTGAGAGTATGTGGGTCTTTATAAGGGAAAATTGAGGAATAATCATATGTGTGATTAGTTTTCATTAATCAAGAAAACGAGTAAATTACGATATGAACTCGAGATGATTATGTGGATCATTAGCTAGTGTAAGGTGTGAAACCTGCATATATCTAGGATTAGTAATATATGTATATACATTCTAGAGTGTGATAGTTTGTGTATAGGATGTCGATGTATATTGGATATGTAATATATACTATGTGGTGCATACCCCTCTAGTGCTATCAGGGGAAGTTGCACGATGTGGGAAACTCCTCTGGCTCGAGAAGTTGGGAGAGTACGATTCGCAGCTCATAGCGTCCAGTATTTTACCATGTGTGAGGAAGGGGTAAGACGTCTTGGATGTGATTCTTCTTACCTTTAGGTGAGGAACTATGGCCGCTTCCCATACGCTTATGAATAGGTTTTATACCAAGTCGGTGTGAGAGTCTGACCGTTGGTAAACCAGGATGATAAGTGAGTAATTCCCTGGAAGATGATAGCATTGTAGAGACTGTTAGTATACTTATACGGTGTGTGTGTTTTTATTTCCATACTTGTATGATATGTGAGATATGTATAAACCCTTTGTAGCACGAGATTGTATATGTATGCTTTAATGTTTATACATTGGAATTTAGAAGTATGTTTTATGGACTGAGGGACGAACGGATTCCCACGACTAAACATGTTAGGTAGTAGTGTATTGAGGGGGTTCCTTGTTTGGATTTCGCTTGCGAGACGTCCCACGCACGAAACCTAGTGCTATGTTGGAAGTGAGGAAATGTTTGGTCAACAGTACATGGGGTATTTGAATTTACATATATAGTTCGTAGATTTAGTGGGGCAGCTTAACTATAGACTTATATGTACGTTTAGGTGCGCATTGTAGCTGAGAAGTGAGGCTGAGTCTCAAGAGAGAGCAACTCCACATCAATTATGAAATCTTTCATATTTAATTATTATGCATTTAATTCACTTGCTTCAATTATTTGCAAAGGGCTCTGACCCGTTTATATCCTCCCCTTGCTATATGTATATTATGTATATTATAGGTGTTCCTCCACAAGGAAGACCATGATGGTTATCTGTTCCAGAGTTTGGGAGTTCTATCATGTGCCGGATGTTACAGGATTTTTGTTAGACTTATCTCTTTTTTTTGTAATATAGTTAAGAATTCAAAATTTTAAATCGGGTGTGTGTGCCCAAAGGTCTTATATGTTGATCTTTTATATTGTTGCCTTTTTTATGTTGTATGGCATGTTTCCCGATAACATATTCGGGAATATTCTTTTGTTTGTCCACACTTAGCATGTTAATGACCTAGTCCTTTAATTGTTTGTTATTGCTTATGCTCTGTAGTAAGTAATTGATAGATTATTGGTACTCCTTATGAAAAAAGAAAAAAAAAATTAGCATCTGTTTATTTATATATATAGGGTGGTAATCGTTTATATTTATATTCGTCAGTTGATGCTGAGAATGATACACTTAATATTCCTATTGTATTTTAGTATAGGGCTAGCCACCCGTATATTTGAATAGACGGGGTGTCACCTATAGGCATGGTCACGTTTTCTTGCACTTATGGCTTTATCATAACCCCTAATTATTTTATGCCTATTATAAAATAGTAAAACACCCCTGATATTGAGAATGGTAAAAGATGTGGCAATGCAAATATGGTGGCCCCAAGTCGATTACGTAAACAAAAAAAATTATGCCAATAAACTCAAAGCATGTACTTACAAAAAAATGTCACTCATCCTATATGTAAGATACCGTATTTATATTAATTGATTTTAAAAAAAATGATAAAAAAAAAGTTAAGAACTTTCCTTGTTCATATATAAATGGGTATCAGTGTTCCCATAAGAAAGAGGCAAGCCTTGTAAACCCAATAATGTACATATATCCCACTTTTCATTACCATTTTTATTGCAAGATAAATTCCTAGTGATAAGTCCTCAAGAATTATGAAATGATCATCATATAAGTTGACCCATTGATATAAAGTTATCTAGTGTCAAAAAATAAAAACGATAAAATGACCCTCCACATTAAAAATAAGATATCTAAAGTATTATGAAGTACTTTAACGAAAACACAAATTAGAAATTCTTTAAGGACAACTGGAAAAATGCCCTGCCACATTCAAAATCAATGTCAACTAAACTCATCATAACATGTCACATTAAAAAGATGAAAAAAAATTAACAAAAGAATGTGTTATAACATCAACCACACAACCTAATACTTATACAAATGATATATGCTCAAATACACAACATAGTTGTGGGTACCTTCTTATCTTCTAGGCCCACGAGAGTAGTCGGACCAAGCCCAACTAAAAATAGAGGATGTCCAGACCAAACTATGGGACACTCTAAATAACGATTAGAACTAAGAATTTGACCCATTATATCCCCAAAAATCTCAGAGGAGATATTCAAGGGATATTGGGCTAGCGGGGCAATTACGAGCGCCCCTCTCTCCCTCTTATGGAATATATATTGTGCCCCTGGCCCGGGCAAAGGGCACACAGAAAAAACATCGATTGAGAGTTACTTAATATATCAGTAGACCTCTCCGTGGACGTAGGCAATTTGCCAAACCATGTACATATTTGTGTTATGTGATTGCAATCTTTGCAATTCTTTTCTTTCTGGTGATTGTCACTTATCACAGCAACAATTCCCCTCAAGCGGGGGATATTAAAGAGTAGCCTATCCCCCATAGGGTAAGGTCCAAAATCCGTCATTCAAGCCAGAGGTTCTTCCAAGAGAGGTAGCTCTCCAAAGAGAGAAAGGGTCCAGTTAGATCCACACATATTTCTAAGCTGATAGATGCCTATGAGTCCAGGCTTTAGGAATAGTAAGATACCACTCTTAAACAGGAAAATAAAAATGCTTGCCTCAAAAGATGACTAGAAAATATAGAGAGGGATATCCATCACAACACGATGCAATGCTACAACCGGACTCCTAACCCTCAGTCTAGCAGACCTCGCAGTCGAGGAAGGAGCCCAGGGTGTGGGTCTCAAAGGTCTGAGAGACACGGGTCATATGACAATTAGTCCGAGCAGCAGCAATCAGCTCATCGATACAGGAGCCCTGGACAAAGGAACGACGATATATGAAGCTTAGTTCGAAGAGAAATGGACCAACACCCAGGTCATCGGGGTGCCAGATCAACAAGGAAGCTGGCCAGGTGAGCTCTCCGAAGTCAGATGAAGTTCCCTTTCTTGAGGGAGATTGTGGAAGAAGAAGACCCTAAGAAGTTCTTGGTGCCCAGATTCAAGATTTATAATGGTAAGACTGATCCCATCGATCATGTCAGACAATATAGGCAGGCCATGACCCTATGGAACCATAACGATGCACTCATGTGCCAGATTTTCCCGTCAAGTCAGCTTGATGTCGCTCAAAAATGGTTCGAGAAGCTCCCTCAGAGATCTATCAGGAACTTCAAATCTCTAGTCGAGTTGTTCATAACTTGCTTCATTACAAGCAACTTTCATACGAAGAGGATGGATGCTTTGCTGACAATGAAGAAAAAACCTTAGGAGAACCTCAGAGACTACACGAAGAGATACTTGGAGGTATTCAATGAAGTCGAGGATTGCCCAGAGTAGGTCATTGTAGCATCCTTCAAGATCGACTTGCCCCACTCCTTCCTCCTACACCAGTCCCTCACTAAGAAGGAGGACACAACCATCGATGACTTGATGGCACGTATCGAAAAATAGGCCAAAGTCGAAGATGTGACCCATCCTAGTGCAGGAGAGAATGGTGGCACTAAGGTTGCCAGCAAGGGGTGAAAAAAGTGACACTCTAAAGAAATGATGTAAGAACATGGGCAAGAATGTCCCCAAGAGTGGGAACAAAGGCAATGCCTCGAAGGCATTCCAAGTCATAAATACTATCTTCAGAGAACCAATCTATAAGATTCTTGAAAAAAATCAAAGATGAACCGTTCATTAAGTGTCCCACGAAGATGGGTGGAGACCCCTCCAAGTGGAATAACGGATTAAGATGTGCTTTTCATAAGGAAGGCGGGCCAAAACCGAGCACTTCAAGGCTCTCAAGTCCCACTTAGAAGAGTTAGCTCAAGATGGACACTTAAGTGAATTCGTAGAGAAGAAGGTATAGAAGGTAGATGAACCATGATAATGTTCTTGAAGCGGATGTCGGTCACGAGTTTGCAGTGATCCATAGGGCATCCGACCTCAAGCAAATTCAAGGGAACGCAGCTCAATATGGAGATAAAGAAGTTGACAGCAGTGATGAAAGATTTTTAGATTGATCCATCCAAAACACAAGCTGGGAAACATCGATGTCCAGAGGAAATAAACTACAACAAGCATATCTTATTCACAGATGAGGATTAGGTGGGAGTAAGAACTCTACACCATGACACATTGGTCATTACACTCAGGATAGCTAACTTTGACGTCGACAAGTTACTCGTCGACCAAGGCAGTTCATCCCAAGTAATGTATCTCGAGTTGTTTAAAAAGATAAAGTTAAGCATTTTTGACCTAAGTGAGGCCACTGTTCCTTTGGTTGGCTTCACTGAAAAGATAACAATACCCTTGGGAAAGATCGTCCTACCTGTAAAGGAAGTAAGCATCTCGTAGATGATCTAATTTATTATGGTTGACATTGATTCACCTTACCATGCCATCCTTGGCAGAGGATGGTTGCACACGATGAAGGCCATCTCATTGACCTGTCATCGGGAGTAGAAATATGTGACAGAACACGGAGTAGTTAAAATTTGTGGAGATCAAGAAATGACAAGAAAGTGCCTTATAGCGGCCATACGCCCCAAACAAAAGAAAAAAGTGGAGGAAGCGAGAAATAAAGACGATGAACATGAGTGGCTAATGCCCTCCAAATAGCAGTTAAGATATGGTAGATCGGGAGTGGAGGAGACCAGGCTCCTCCCCTCTGAGAGGGTCGTAGAGGACCTGGAAGAGGTCACAGCCGAAAGTAGCTCGGCTAAGAGAACTTTTTTGAATGGAAAATCCCTTACTGATCATGAGAAGAAGGAATTGGTCACCCTC
This sequence comes from Sambucus nigra, assembly GCA_949130495.1. Classification (NCBI taxonomy): domain Eukaryota; kingdom Viridiplantae; phylum Streptophyta; class Magnoliopsida; order Dipsacales; family Adoxaceae; genus Sambucus; species Sambucus nigra. Next base: position 372,904,296 of record OX422212.1, read on the forward strand.
CTTCGAAGCAATTTGGACGTTTTTGCATAAGATCCCTACGAGCTACCCGAAATCGATCCCATCATTACCTCTCACTAATTAAACATATATCCATCCTTCAAGCCGATTATACAGAAGGCCCATCGGACAGCGCCAGAGAAAGCCAAAGTATTGGAGAAGGAAGTGGAGAAGTTACTAGATACAGTGTCCATACGGGAAGTTCAGTTCCCTAAATGACTATCCAACCCGATAGTGGTCCCTAAGAGCAATGGGAAGTGTAGAGTCTATATCAACTTCACCGATCTCAATAGGGCATGTCCGAAGGATAGCTTCCCCCTTCTAAAGATTGACCATCTGGTGGATGCAACAACACATCATGAAAGAATGAGCATTTTAAAAGCATATTTCGGATATCGCCAGATCCCTCTGCATGAGACAAATCAAGATAAGACCGCCTTCATCACCACTGTTGGCTTATATCGTTATAAAGTCATGCCTTTTGGGTTCAAGAATGCGGGAACAACATATCAGCGGTTGGTTACAAAGATATTTAAAGAGAAAATGAGAGACACCATGGAAGTGTATATCAATGATATGCTCGTCAAGAGAAAGCACAAATATGACCATATCTCCGACCTAGAAAAGACCTTTGAAATCCTCAAGAAGTACCGAATGAAACTTAATGCAAGTAAGTGTCCTTCGGCATCCAGTCAGGAAAATTCCTAGGTTACTTGGTCAACGAGAGAGGTATAGAAGCTAATCCAGACCAAATAGATGCTATCAATAGGGTGCAATCCCCGTAAACTATGAGAGATGTACAGAAGCTCACAGGAATGCTTGCTTCCCTAAATCGGTTCATATCCAAATCTTCAGAGAAATGCCAGCCATTCTTCCAGTTGCTGAAGAAAACTAAGAGCATGATATGGAACGAGGATTGCTCGAGGTCATTAGAAGAGCTTAAGGCCTACCTCAGCAAGCCCCCTTTATTTGTAATCCCTAGAGATAATGATTCCTTATATCTCTACCTAGCACTATCAGATCATGCCATGAGATCTTTCTTGGTATGTGAGAAAGAGGGGAGCCAACATCCGGTCTATTTTGTAAGAAAAACTCTTCTAGATGACGAGCAACGGTACCTACCATTGGAGAAGCTCACCTTCGCATTGGTGGTAGCCTCGAGAAAACTGAATCACTATTTTGAGGCCCACTTCATCTTCGTAGTTACTTCGCACCCCCTAAAAGATATACTAAGGAAAGCAGACCTCTCAGGATGACTATCGAAATGGTCGATTGAGCTTGGAAGATTTGATATTCATTTCTAACCAAGGACTGCAATCAAGGGGCAGGTCCTTATCGATTTCATTACTAAATTCACAGGAGAATAACCCTGCGATCAACCCAAGACCAGTCAGCTGAGAGAAGTCCAATAAGAGTCAGGCATCTAGAAGTTATATGTTGATGGAGCCTCTAATTCTAGAGGGGAAGGAGTAGTCATCGTGCTAGTTACCCCCGAACACACAGTGCTAGAGCAAGGAATCAGGCTTGAATTTGAAGCCTCCAATAATGAAGCAGAGTACGAAGCACTGATCACTGGTTAGCAGAAGTCACAATTTCTTGGGGTAAGACAACTCCAAGTTTTTGGCGAATCGCAACTGTATCTAACCAAATATGTGGCAATTTTCATGCAAAAGACGAAAGGATGGAAGCCCATCTCGCCACTATAAAAAAGTTAATAGCCAACTTCGACCATGTCAGTATTCAGCAATTTCCCAAGGGACAAAATAACCATGTCGATGCCATGGCAGCTCTAAGCTTAGCGGTTGATTCCAACTTAAGGAGAACAATTCAAATCGATTTCTTTGTACAACCAAGAATCAACCAAAGAAATGACAGCTGAGCAAACCTCGAGCGTGTTCTCTATATAGAAAAAGCTCCTAGCTGGATGGACCCAATCGTAGATTACTTACAAAGTGATGTACTGCCTAGCGATAAGAAAATCGCCCATCAGATTAGAGTCAAGGCTACCCGTTTTCACTTATCTCCTGAGGGAAAACTATACAAAAGATCCTTCACAGGACCATACCTCCAGTGTGTCATCTATAGGACATCGAGCAAGTCTTACACGAGATGCATAAAGGAATTTTTGGAAGCCACGTAGGTGGAAGGTCGCTAGCCTTTTGAGCAATAAAGGAAGGAAACTGGTGGCCATACACACAGAAGGATGCTATAATCTATGCTCAAAAGTGCGAGAAATGCCAAATGCACGCTCTTATGATTCACCATCCCGCCAGCGATCTAAAGTCACTCACCAGCCCATGGCCCTTTGCCCAGTGGGGTCTGGACATCGTAGGTCCTCTGCCAACTACTATCAAAAATTGAAAGTATATGTTGATCTCCACAGACTACTTCACCAAGTGGATAGAGGCAAAACCACTGGCGAACATTAGAGATGTAGACATGATGAGGTTTATACGAAAAAATATCATTGCTCACTTCGGGATACCCAGGACAATCATCACTTAAAATAGAACCCAGTTTGAGAGAGGCCTCTTCTAAAGCTTTTGAAGCGATAATGGAATCAAGCACCACTTCAGCTCTATGGCATACCCTCAAAGCAATGGTCAAGCTGAGGCTTCCAATAAAATAGTGATCGATAGTGTGGTGACAATAAATCTCAACTCAAAATAATAAGCAAATGCGATCACCAGAATAAATAAAGAACATAAAACAACTGCAATCACACACAAAATAAGATATACGTGGTTCGGCAGAATGGACTACGTCCACGGTGGTGCTCTCTTTGTATTATATTTCTCTTTACTCCAAGGGAGTGTTACAATTGCATGCCCTTTGCCCCGGGCTGAGGTCTTAATATATACATGCCATGTTTTGGGGAGTGGGGGTGTTGGACTCCTCCACGTTAACCTATAATTCCTAGAATATCTCCTGAGAGATTTTAGGGGTTGAATGGGTCATAATGGAATCAGTTATGCACGAGGCCTATAGACATTGGGTCGGACTTAATCGGGTAACACATTTGGGCCAGAATAATTAATCGAGGTCGTACAATTGCCCTTAAAAAATTTGGGTCACAATTTGGGCTCAATAATTTTAAATAATAACCTTAGTGGCATTTTTACGAATCGTGTAGCACCTTAGGATTGAAGCGTCTTTCTCGAGTAGATTTACGCGGTAGATTTTCTTTGTTTCATGTGTGTCATGATTGAGAGGGTTTAAACCGGTTTGGAGAGGCTATTCCCTGACGTTGCTTCAAACTTCTTTGCATTCTCTAAATTTCTCCAACTTCTTACTGTGCTTTCTCACTTCCAGGTCCCATTTTTCATCTTCAAGCTTCTTCCTTATGCTTCCATCTTCTTTGCTTGTGGCCTTACATAGTCTCAAGATGATTCTTACTTTGTAAGATCTTCATACTCCCTCTCTTTTCTTTTTCTGTTGGAATTTCTTCATTATCGTTGTTAGGGTTTTTCTTGTCTGATGGCAAAAATAGGCAATAGGTCAATAACTGACTTTAGGAAGTTCTAAAATATTCCGAACTGGGTAGCTATTGAATGTGCCCTTATTCCTCATAATGTTAGAGATATTAAGGATGGTCATTGGATACATGTTCTTCTATTGTCTCAGGGTGGTCTTACTTTCCCCCCAAATCGCTTGTTTTTACATTTCTTTAGTTATTTTTACATAGTTCCTGCACAACGTTCGCTAAATGTTTGGAAGATTGTCAATGGTGTTCATAGAATCAATCAGCTCTATGGCACCAATTTAGGTCTAGCTGAAATTTTCTACTGCTATTATTTCTCTCGAACAAGCTCTGGTCTCCTTTATCTGAAGGCTAGGAGTCCTGATAGGGTATTGGTAGTTAATTTACCTGATTCCCACAAGGACTATTGGCAAGAGGGGTTTATTGCCAGGAACTAGCAGTACCCTCCCCATACTGAAAGGTTGAGGTCCGGGAGACATGTGATTCCTTTGTATGGGGAGGAATATATAGGTAGGCATAGATTTTCTTCTTCTCATTGATTCTCTATTAACATACTGTCTTTCTTATATTTTCCTCTTCATTTTTTTCAGCGAAGTCAAAGAACACAGAGCCTAATCTTCACGAGATTCAAGCTGCTGAGCTGGTCAAGGCTTGGAAGATAAAGGAATACATGGCTGACGATAAGCATCCGCGCTCAGACCCATTCCTTTTGGATTACAAGAATATTGGGTCCAGCTTTATTGCCCATCTTGTGCATAACATTCCTCAGCTAGATATCACAGAAGAGGTTATTGCCGACCCAATTTAATTGGATGAGGAGGAAAGGAGTTCTCGTAAAGAGAGTGAGGGAGATGACAGGGTCCAAGATGAATGTGATTATAGTGAGGAGAGCTCAAGCGGTGAAGAGTCTTCCAGTTCGAAGGGAGGTTCAGAGGTTTTAGAGGATTAAAATGACTCTTTGGATAGCTCCAACGAGGAAGCTTTGGATCCACCTAGGAAAAATCTGATTCAGGTTGATAATGAAGATAATTTGTTTCTTGCTCGTAGGTTGAAGAAGCAGAAATCTGGGAATGGGGATACTGCTACTAGCTCTCAGATTGCTGCTCATGAGCAGGAGAGTAAGAAGAAAGAGGATGCATTGGTGAAAGAGAGAGAGAGAGAGAGAAAGAAGAAAAGAGGAAGAAGAAAGACAGAGAATAAGTGAAGAAGTGAGAACCAAGGCAGGGCAGTCTCTGGTGCCCATATCTGCTTGGGCCGAGGGGGCTTCTGTTGCCCTCTCCCCCCCAATTAGCTTCGGCGGTGCTCGAGAGAGCAGTTTTACCAGCTGATCATCGGAGGTCGATGGGGACTGACTAGTTATCCCTGAAGGCAAGTCAGGGGCTAGCCCTGGTAAGTCTATCTTTTTCTTCTCTATTTTCACAGCTCTTCATTTAATGTCCCTTTTGCTAGTGTTTTTTTTTTCTTTCTGCAATTTGCATCTGATTTCACCATCCTCTATCGCAGTTGGGATGAGCTGGCGAGGAAGAATGTGGAGTTGGAGGCGAGTTTGAAAGCTTCTCGCGTTGCTCAGAAGGCTTTCGACCTTACCTTGGCCAAAGTTAACCAGGAAAAGGAGACGACATCCAAGGATCTCAAGGAGCTAAGGCAATCTTATGACTTGGTATGCTCGAGCAAACTAGCAGTGGTTGAGGAGAATAAGGTTCTTGCTGAGAAGGTGAAAAAGGTGAAATCCGAGGATGCCACCCTTAAAGAGAGTTTATACAACGCCAGATGGGTTGCAGCGTATGAGGATGCTAATACTCAGATTGGCTATATTGGTTGTCTCAATTTCAAGAAGCGTTAGGATAAAGCCTTGCTCGCAGTCGAGGTGGATATCGATTCCCCCCTCTTTGATGAGAACGACCCTGGCCCCAAGCCTGTTGTGGATGAGATGTACCCTCCTTCTGCTAATGAAGGTGCTCCATCTATTCAGACCACTTCTGCTGATGTTCCCCTTGATCAGGGGATGGTGACTGCTTCACCTAAGGGAGGTGTACCTGGGACTACTGCAGATAAGGGGAAGCGACCAGCATCCTCAAAGCAGACTGCGGTGGTCAGCTAGTCTACTTTAGGGAGCTTTTTGTATTTTTTGTATTTCAGTTGTTATTTCTTTTCACTGATGTACCTGAACTTTCTTTTAATGGAATGAAATTCTGCTCCCTTCCCGTATTGATTTATTCATTATTTACTGCTTATATGGTTTGTATCTCATTGATGTTGAGGGATATATTCATTCTTCCTCTCAGCTGGGACAAATTCTTGGTCCTGATGCAAGCAATCGAGTTCACTATGCTTTTGTAAGAATTTTCAAATCTCTTAAGTCAAGGAACCAAGAGTATAAGGACGAGTCAGAGGTCGTAGACAAGTTAAAGGATAGGCTCCAGGAGATGGAGGAGGTCGGAGCTTCTGTTCAAAAAGAACTGAATGCTCTGAAGGCCAAGCTTCTGGATGCCTCCGAAGTTAATCAAGTTGGAGAGGTACTCCAATAAGAGAATGATGCTTTACAGAGAGAAGTCTCGCAACTTAAGGATAATGTGTCGATCATTTCCCCTTGAGTTATGCGTGGTTCCTCTTCATCGGCCGGTCCGCGAGCTGATACTAATGATAGTGGCTCAGTTAGGGAGATTGCCGAGCTTTGTGGTGATGTTCGTAGGGTGTATGTGATGGCTGTCGATCTTTAAAGAGATGTTACCTTACTGAGGCACCTGTTCAAAAAAGGTCCTCGACAGGTGTGGGCTAATGGTTATGACCAGGGCTGGACCGATGCTCCGACAAAGTTGAGGGAGTTCAAGGATCTATCTTTCATTAGAGGATGGTTGAGTGCTCTTAGGGAGATGTAGGTTCCTAGGAACTCTGTCCTCTGGTATCGTCATGAGATCTCCCCCTCAACTTTGATGTCGAACCCATTCAGGAGGGATGATCGATGGGTTCCTATAGATGCCATCCCAAGGCAGCTCGTGGCACCAAATTCAGATAAAGTCTAGGACGAATTAGCTCCTCACCCAGATGATGGTTGAAGAGCGCAAGTGGCTGACTTTCTTACTCAGCGACCTAATCCTCATTAAGATTTACTTTACTCACCATATGTAACTCTTTGTATATGTAATGATGTAATAAAATAGTTATGTTTTGGGCAATTTGCTGACTAAACATGTGTTGTGTATTTTTTACTTCATTGATTCCTTGTTCAACTATCTTTTCCTTTTTTAGCTGACTAGACTTGACGTAAGCAGAGTTTATTGAGTGAGTATCCCCCCATTCTAGTATGCTTTCATTATACCATTATGCCTTACTTTACCTTTTAGGTTATGTCATCACACTTCCATAGGCCTAAGTGTGGCAATGGAGAGGATACACCTGGTCTTGGATGTTCCATCCGAGCAGGATTTTCGAACCAAACAATGTTGGCGACCAACCTTGGTTGGTCATATTGACTAAGGATCCCCTGTAGGGCTTCATATATTTCCAGGGGCAATGCTAGGAGGCCGTTCATATTTGATGACGAAGGCCTGAGGAGGGTTATTACATACTGACCCTGCTTTCATACGCATCTAGTAATCTTAGTTTTGTGCGTTAAGGGGGGAGCCTGTAACTTGGAAAAGGTGCACGAATCATAATGTATTTCAACACTTCATAGAATGCCACTACCGAAGACTTTTTTATTAATCAGAAATAAATTGAAAATTTCAACATTGAAGTAAAAAATTAAAGGAGAAAAACTAGAAGTAGAATTTCTTCAAGTTAGCTGCATTCCAAGCTCGAGGTATTGTAACACCCCGTTTTTCATGCATTAAATATTTAATTAATTCGGGAATTGAAAATTACTTGTGAGTCGTAATTTTAATTGAATTAATTAGGAAAATTTTATTTAAACGTTAATCGAGAAGTGAATGATTAATGTTTAAGGAAAACTTATTTACTAAGTGAATAGTAACATTGTAATTATGTCATTTCGAGTATTAATGAAAAGGTATGCACTTATCTCAACCGGGAGTCGGTGTAGACTAAAAAGGGGTGGGGGATAAGTATTTCTACAAATTAATTCGAATGCCAATTCTGAGTGTACAGTTGAGTCCGGATGGGCCGAGATAGTTGGAAAAGTGTACCCGGGGATAGTAAACGGGTCACGGGGCATTTTTGGACATAGCTGGGCCCACACGGGGGCATTTGGGTCACTTGGGCTCGGCCCATTAGGCAAAAAATGGGATTTAGGTAAATTAATGAATTAGAAGGAGGAAGGAAACGGCTGATGTGAATTTAGGAAAAAGCTTAGTGTGTTAAGGAACCCTAATAGCAGTTAAAGGCATATTTGGGGATCACAAGAGAGCCAACAAGGGTCATCTTCAACCTTGGAACTCATCTCCAAATTCAGAGTCTACGAACCTTAAGGCAAGTGGTTAACTTGATGTACCATGTAAAAATGTATTTCAATTCATATTCATGTGAGGTGTGTACTTAAAGAAATTCGTTTTGGGTGTTTATGGCATAATCTGATTTTGAAGATAATAATCTGATTTACGAAATTTGGGTAAGGGTTTATGTAAAAATCTAAAATTTGTATGTTGATATATATCTGGTAGGACGATATCTGGATAATTAGAAAGGAATTTGATGAAGGAATTTGGGGTGTAAATGGATTAAGAGTTAAAGATGAGTTATTTCCCAAAGTTAGAAATCAGTAGATAATGGACGAATTAATGATGTTGGTGGACATTCTAGAGATCCCTAATAAGGTTTCTAACATGTATTAGTGTTAAGAGGGCTTGAGTTTACTGGTAGAAGAAATTAGGGTTTTAAAAAATTTGTCCATGGTTGAATCTGTCTTCGCAAAGAAGACGAAGACCTGCTCGATCGACCGATCGAAGGTCTGGGGTCGATCGATCGATGGTCGGCAGATTCTGGCAGTTCGCCCAGTTTTCCTTTATATGGAGGAAAATTTAATTTAATATTTTCCATGTCTTAAATTGATGAGTAATTAATACATGGGTTCAAAAATCTAATTAATAGTGAATAAAATTAATTAGAATTTGAGGGCGGCTTAGTGTGGCACCAAAATTTAGAAATTTGTTGGGTTTTGGGGAAATTATGTGTGACACACTAAGGTTGGATTTTTCGAAAGTTATTCGAAATAATTAAAAATGGATATAGTGAACGAGTCCGGGAATAACGGTTAAGAAATACAGAGATAAATTGTATTTAGATAAAGGCTAAATAATTTAGAGTCGGAAATTTAGACTCGAGTAATGTTAATTTGGGCCACGAAATTAAGTCCAGATATATTGGTGAGGGTAATACCAAAAGAAATTAATGTGAAAATTAATTCATAATTCGAGTTGAGCTACAAACTCATTATAAAATGGAATAGGTTCGTGTTACGGACAGTACACGGTATAGCCGGGACATTCTTATATATATATATATATATATATATATATATATATATATATATATATATATATATATATATACTGTGTGCGATAGTATATGTATATATATGGGTGTGCTTTAATATCAGTGATAGATATTATTATTATTATATTCTCTAGCGCTATAAGGGGGAGGTTGCGCGTAGTAGATGAATCCCCTAGCTTGAGGAGTAGGGCGAGTATAATCCCAGGTCATAGCATCCGTTATATGGGTGAGGGGCATCTCACTTTCCGGGAAGGAATATGACCGCCTCCAATTTTTATGTAATAACCAAGTTATGGAGAAATTCTAACTTGGGGTAACTAGGTCAGGTGAATATATCTAGTGGGATAGCACTTTAGAGGAGTTTTACCCGGTGAGACTTTAATCGGGAAAAATACTATTATTAAATGTTATATCAGTATGGTTGTGAATAATGTAATGTGACAGAGTATATAATCAGGTAAATAATTATATACGGGCTAATTAATACAAAGCATGAGTTGTATTATATGTATAACAAGTGTGGAAGTTATAAGAAATCAAAAAAAGGAAATGATTTAATTAAGTTAATGACGACAATAACTTAAAAATCATATTCAAGGCACACTCGGTTAGAGTAGAGTGTTTACAAAGGGCTTTATAATTTATCTAGTCATCAGATGAGAAACTAGGTGAATTTATTTAAGGCGTTAGTAATGCACATTATAGGAGGGGTGAGGATATCCTCAAGGGAGTGCGGCACTAACTAAAATATGAAGAGCATGCATATTTATTTATTACTGCAAGTTAATCATTTGTTAAATATTTTCAAATGTTTTTGGATACTAACCCTTGCTATAAAAAAATTTAAAAACCTTTTAGGTGTCAAGCCACAGGGATGCCAGGCTTGACTCTATTCCAGGTATCCGTTGCTGCAGCACATGTGGATGTTGCGGGGTTTTTGATAGACGCCTCATTCTTTCATTCGTGTAGAGACTCTTTAGTAGTTATTTGAGCATTTCGCACACAGTTAATTCATTAGTATTAGACTTGTTGAGATTTTTTTCTTGCCCTTACTTGTATTAAATATTTGGGACCGATGGTTTATTCGGTTAGGTATTTTATTGTGGATCGTTATTTCAGTTAATTGTGATTGTGTATTATTTTATGTTCCGCATGAGTTTAAATTAATTAATTGAAAGATAAAAATTGGCACCAGTCTACTTTTCTCACTTAGGTGGTTAGGAATTAAAAAGACGACAGTGATGCTAAGAATGAACCAACTGAGAAACCTGTTCTAACTTGATTTAGGACTGATCACCTGGGATTAATTAGGCAGGGTGTCATGGGTATCTCCCTGCCCTCCATCATTTCTAAGTGGTAGGTTCCTTATAGGTCATCTCTTATCACCTTGAATGGTCCCTCCCAGTTTGGTCCTAGCTTGACATTCGATGGTTTTACAGCGCTGTCGATAACTTTTCTTAGGATGTAATCCCCAATATGGAATGTTCTTGGATTAACCTTCTTGTTAGAGTGCCTTTCTAGTTGTTGCCGATAACCTGCTAGTTTCATCAGAGCTATCTCTCTTTATTCTTCAGCTAGGTTAAGTTCAACAAGAAATGTTGCATCTTTCTCGCCTTGTTCAACTAGGGTGGACCTCATGGTAGGGAGACCAACTTCCAAGGGGATGATTTTCTCCATACCATATGCTAGTGCGAACGGGATTTCCCCAGTTACTCGTCGTGGGGTAGTGCGGTAAGCCCATAGGATGTGGGGTAGTTCGTTTACCCATGCCTCCCTATGGCTTGCTCTAAGCGCTCATTCAATCCCTCGATCACTATTTTGTTGGAAGCTTCGGCTTGCTCGTTGCTCTAAGGGTATGCTACAGAACTGTAGTAGTGCCTGATCCCATGGTCTCTACAGAAACCCTGAAAGAGTCCGCTTTCAAACTGGGTTCCGTTGTCAGTGATGATGGTCTTGGGGTTCCCAAAATGACTGGCAATGTTCCTCAATATGAATATTATCATATCTGCATATCAAATGTTTGACAGTGTCTCTGCCTCTATCCATTTGGTAAAGTAGTCTATTGCGACTAACAGATACTTGAGATTACCAATTGTGGTAGGAAGAGGGCCTACGATGTCCATTCCCCATTGGGTGAAAGGCCATGGGCTGGTGAGTGACTTCAGGTCACTGGCTAGCTGGTGAACTATAGGAGCGTGAATTTGGCATTTTTTACATTTGTGAGCATAAACTCCTGCGTCTTTATGCATGTATGGCCACCAGTAGCCTTCTTTTATTGCTCGTAAAGATAGCAAACTGCCCCCAATGTGACTCCCGTAGATTTCCTCATAGAGTTCATGAAGAACTTGCTCAATGTCCTTTGGGTGAACGCGTTGGAGGTAAGGACCAGTGAAAGATCTCTTGTACAGTTTGCCCTCAAAAGATAAGTGAAAGTGAGCATCTTTGACTCTTATCTGATGAGCGGTCTTTTATCGTCTAGTAGTGAACCATCCTTCAAATAATCCCTTAAGGGGTAAATCCAACTGGGGGTTGTCTCAATCTGGAGAACATGTTCCACGTTTAGCAGTTCATTGATCTGGTTGATGCTTGGTTGGGCGAGGAAGTCAATCGGAATTGTTCTCTTCAAGTCAGAATTGATCACTGAGCTTAAGGCTGCTAGGGCATCAGCATGGCTATTCTATCATCTGGGAAACTATTATACGGTGACTTATTCGAAGTTGGTCATCAATTTTTTGGCTGTGGCGAGGTAGGCTGCCATCCTTTCATCCCTGGCGTTGAAATCACAACTTATCTGGTTGGAGACCAACTGTGAGTCGTCGAACACTTAGAGCTTCTTTGCTCCCAGTGCGTGTGCCTTCTGTAGGCCTGCTATGAGTGCTTTATATTTTACTTCATTGTAGGAGGCTTCAAATAAAAGCCTGATCCCTTGCTCGAGGATTGCATCTTCAGGGGTAATCAGCACAATGCCTACTTCTGCCCCTTGGAGTTGGAGGCACCATCAACGAACAGTCTCGAGATGCCTGGTGTCGAGGGAACTCCTGGTTATAAATATTTTAACGTTGATCGTAAGGGTGTTCTCCTATAAATTCCACGATGAAGTCGATGAGGACCTGTCCTTTGATAGCATTCCTTAGTTGGAGATGAATGTCGAATCGCCCGAGCTCGGCTGACCATTTTGATAATCTGCCTGATAGGTTTGCTTCTCTTAGTACCTCTCTAAGAGGCTGTGATGTAAGTACAATGATGAAGTGGGTTTAGAAATAATGTTTCAATTTTCTTGAGGCTACCACTACTGCAAAGGCGAGATTTTCCAATGGTAGGTATCGATATTTGGCATCCAAGAGAGTCTTGCTCGCGTAATTGACTGGGTACTGGATCCCTGTTCTTTCGCATACCAGTGCAAAATTGATAGCGTGGCTGGAAGCTACGAGGTATAGGTATAGGGAATCGTTCTCTTGAGGTATTACGAGAAAGGATGGTCTGCTGAGGTAAGCTCATCTAATGCCTTCGAGCAATCCTCGGTTCACTCCACATTTTTGCTTTTCTCAACAACTGGAAGAATAGCTGGCACCTTTCGGATGACTTTGAGATGAACCGATTTAGGGAAGAGAGCATCCCCATTAGATTTTGCACGTCTCTTATCATACGGGGGGGATGCAACCTATCGATGGAGTCAATCTGGTCTAGGTTGGCTTCAATTACTCTCTTGCTAACCAAGTGCCCAATAAATTTTCCTAATTGGACACCGAAGGAACACTTACCTGTGTTAAGCTTCATTCGGTATTTCCTGAGTATTTCGAAGGTCCTTGATAGGTTAGAGAGGTGGTCTTCTTTAATCTTGCTCTTGACGAGCATATCATCTATGTAGACCTCCATGGTTCTCCCCATTTGGTCTTTGAACATTTTGGTGACCAACCACTGTAAGTTACTCCTGCATTTTTTAGCCCAAAGGGCATGACCTTGTAGTAATATAACCCGACTATGGTGATAAATGTTGTCTTGTCTTTATCTGACTCGTGTAGAGGGATTTGGTGACACTTGGAGTATGCATCTAGGAAACTCATTCTTTCATGATATGTTATGGCGTCCACCAACTGATCAATGTTTGGGAGAGGAAAACTCTCTTTAGGGCAAGCTCTATTAAGGTCGGTGAAGTCAATGCAGACTCTCCATTTTCCATTGCTTTTCGGGACCACTACTGGGTTGGACAGCCACTTAGGGAATTGGACTTCTCGTATGGATCCTGCATCCAACAACTTTTCTACTTCCTTCTCCACAGCCTTGGCCTTCTTGGGTGCAGTTCACCATACTTTTTATGTGATCGGCTTAAAAGTCGGGTCAACGTGCAGTCGATGACAAACCACATTGGGATCAATCCCAGGTAGCTCTAGGGTTCCCACGCAAAAACGTCCAAGTTCTTCCACAAAAGTACTGTCAGTTCCTTCTCTCGATCTATGAGAGAGGCTCCAATCAAGAACATCCTATTTTTCTTGTCGCTGTTGGCTACAACTTCCTCTAGGGACTCAATGACCCGTTCAGGAGGGAGGAGCCTAGTCTCCTCCACTCCAGGTCTTCCATATTTTAACTGCTATTTGGAAGGTATCAAACCTTCTTGTTCTTCAACCTTCTCCTTGGATTTCTCTACCTTCTTCTATGGTTTGGGGCGGATGGCTGCTATAAATCACTTTCTTGTCATTGCATGATCTCCATGGATCTCCATCACTCCTCGGTCAGTCACATATTTGAGTTTCTGATGGTAGGTAGAGGGGACGGTCTTCATCGCATATAGACACCCTCTGCCCTGGTACGGTGAGTCAATGTCGACCACGAGAATTTCGATCATCTTAAAGATACTTTTTGCCCTCACTGGCAGTACAATGTTTCCCAAAGAGATGGTTACCTTACCAGCGAATCCAACTAGAGGAACGGTGGCTTCCTTTGAGTCAGAGACGCTTAACTTCAACTTTCTAAATAGGTCGAGATACATTACTTCGGATGAGCTACCCCAGTCGATGAGAAACTTGTCGACATCATAGTTAGCTATCCTTAGTGTAATGATCAAGGCATCATGATGTGGTAAACAAAAGGCACATTAAAGCCGTAAAATCAACTTCAGGCAAGGCAATTTATATATTAGAAAAATAATTTCCTCCATCATTCTTGGATATGAGAATCCATTTTCTTGTGCATTTATGCAATGAGGTTTTGTTATGTGGTCCCATTAGGTATTATTGGATGTATCCTTTTGACCGCTTGATGAAAACCTTTTAAGATTACGTAAAGAATACATGGTATATTAGAGGGTCAATTGCTGAAGAATAGTTAATGTGGAATCGTCACTATACGCTTGGGAACATATGCCAGAATAAGAGGTGAGGTGGTTCAATTGTCGTGGAAAATGAGTGATCGAAGAACCTGATGCGTTTGAGGATGAATTGTATTTTGGGAACCCCAAAGAGGTAAAACTCACAAATCTATAATACGAGCAAACAGCTCGTAATGTCTTCAAATCATAAGATGAAATCGGAGATTAGAGAGAGTAAGTATCTACTGAATTATTCTTTTTTGATTATATATATTTTATATAATGTGATCTAAACTCTACAATTTACCCATAGGAAGTACAAGAACGAAATATCCCAAAATCAACGGAGAAATTGCACAACAATGAATTTTAAGGCATGGGTATCTAATTAGGTAATTTTAACCTCTTATGTGTGCAGTTATTTATTCATGTGTGGTAAAAACGTGCCCTAATACAAATTCATTAATAAATGCAGCTTCTAAAAAGAAGTAATGTCTCTTCAAGGCTTACATGCCTAGCAAAAGGTCCTAATTTTCGTTCGAAAGTGTTTAAAAAATTCAACATTAACGGTTTTTATTTTTTCCATATCCAGATGACGAAAATATTTTGACGCAAAAAGCAGAATTTCAATTTCTTCCTTGACTACTTGTGTTGCTGAAAAAAGAGATAAAAGTCCAAAAGATATGGCGCTAACCTATTATGGGATAATCTAAAAAATCCTAAAACTCGATTACTTAATTTTCATTAAAACCATATTCTATTGTGCTTGGGTGAAGGTGGGGGACACTACAAATGCTTGCAAAATTGATCCTCACTCCAAACTTTTTATGGTAGATTTATCAAAAATGAAGAGTAAAGATCGCATAGTCGATGAGCCTTTTATTTGTGCCTTTTAGAATGAAAGAAAGTATTCTACTCAAAGTGCATAAACGATATCAATTGGTCTACTGTTGTGACTACACCAAAGGGTATGACTAATTAAGCATACGCATTAAAGGCTCCAAAAGATTTCCAGTCAACTTTTGATGACAACCCTAATTTGAAGGATCTTTTAATTGATTTAGAGGAAGATTGTGTATTAAAACATTATTTTACACTTGTCAATCTTATTTCTATCCTATTATGATATTGACATTATATTAGTGCTTTACTTTGATTTATGAACGTTTAGTTTGATGTATGAATGTTTAGTTTGATTTACGAATGTTTAATAAAATTTATATATGTTTAGCTTGAGGTGTGAATGTTTGTTTTGATTTATGAATGTTTAATTTGATTTATCGACGTTTAATTTGTTTTATGAATATTTAGGGGCACGAACACCTTGCACGGGATGCTCGGTTTGAGAATAGAGTATCCAAAGTTTGTGATTGGGCTAAATTGTCCTAGATCAATTTCCACATGTTCTTGTACATGTACATTTGTTGATTAGTTTCATTGACACAATCTTCATAAAATAAAGGAAAATTAGCGTCCCACATGGAATAAAAAATTTTGAAACTCTATGTTGGTGATGAGATTGTTTTGTTCTGAAAACGATCCTTAGTCAAACTCAAGGACATCAATGGATAGGCAATTTTATTTTTCAAAACAGAAGAACCTCATCACCAACTTCGAGTTTCCAAATTTTGAGGATATAAATAATGTTGGTTTTTATCCCATGCGGGACATTAAGTTTCCTTCATTTGATGAAAATTGTATCAATGAAACTAATAAGAAAATGTACATGTACAAAAATATGTGGGGGGTTCAGGATTAATTTGGTCTAATTACAAACTCAAAAGACTCTACTTAATGGCCCTCTTGGATCGAAAGAACCGATTATTCTTTACTTTAACAAACATTTTCATATAATTGATATGTATAATCTTTTAAATGTTTGAAAATAGGCACACTTAGGCCTAAAAATGTGCCACTCGTGGCTAAAACCCTTGAATATCCCCCAAATAGCACCGTAAGGGTACGAACACCTCACACATGACCAATGTAACTCATAGCAACCGACCGCGTAGTCGCGGGACTCCCAATTTGAGAACAGGATCAAAATTTGCAAATAGGCACACTTAGGTTTGAAAACGTGTCGCTCGTGGTCTAAAACACCCTAAAGCCCCAAAACGGCCTTGTAAGGGTCACAAACACCTTACACGTGCCCAGTGTAAACACCCAATCGCGTAGTCGCGGGACTGCTAGTTTGAGAATAGGATCGAAATTTATAAATAGGCACACTTATGCCTAAAGACGTCCCGCTCGAGGGTGAAAACCCTAGACGACCCCCAAATGGCCCTGCAAGGAGCACGAACATCTCGTACTTGATCGATGTAACTCGTAGCAATAGATCGCGTAGTCGCGGGACTCTAGATTTGAGAACATGACCAAAATTTGTAAATAGACACACCTAGGCTTGAAAATGTGTCATTTGTGGAAGAAAACCCCAAATAGCCCTCAAACGGCCCCGTAAGGGGCACAAACGCCTTGTAGGTGACAATCGACCATGTAGTCTCGGGACTCCTAGTTTGAGAATGGGGTTAAAATTTGAAAATAGGCACACTTGGGCCTGAAAATGTGTCGCTTGTGGGCGAACACCCCGAATATCCCTTAAATGGCCACGCAAGGGGCATGAACACCTCACACGTGACCAATGTAACTCATAGCAACCGACATCGTAGTTGTGAGACTCACGATTTAGGAACATGACCAAAGTTTTCATATAGGCACAATTACGCTTCAAAACGTGCCGCTCGTAGGTAAAAACCCTGAACAAACCCCAAACGACCCTGAAGGGGGATGAACACCTCACATGTGACTAATATAACTAGTAGAAATTGACCGCTTAGTCGCGGGAATCCTAGTTTTAAATCAGGATTGAAATTTGCAAATAGTCACACTTAAGATTGTAAATGTATCGCTCATGGGAAAAAATCCTGAATGGCCCCCAAACGGTCCCGCAAGGGGAGTGAACACCTCGCACGTGATCAACATAAATCGTGGAAATTAACTGCATAGTCATGGGGCTTCCAGTTTGAGAATGGAACAAAAATTTTAAAATAGGCACACATAGGCTTGAAAACATGTCGCTCATGGGCTAAAATCCCAAATAGCCCCCCATATGACCCCACAAGGGCATGAACACCTCACACATGACCATAACTCGTAATAATAAATTGTGCAGTGGCAAGATTATCAGTTTAAGAATAGGACTGAAATTTTCAAATTGGGACACTTAAGCTTGAAAACGTGTCGCTCGTCGGCAAAACCCCGAACAGCCACTACACGGCCCTACAAGGGGCACAAATACCTCGAACGTGACCAACATAACTCGTAGAAACTGATCGCATACTCGTGGAACTCTCGATTTGAGAAAATGACCAAAATTTACAAATAAGCACACAGGCTCGAAAATGTGCCGCTCATGGGCCAAAACCCCGAACATCTCCTAAACGGCCGTAAGGGGAATGAACACCTCACACGTGACCAACGTAACTCATAGCAAGTGACCGCATAGTCGCGGGACTCCGAGTTTGAGAACAGGACCAAATTTTGCAAATAGGCACACTTAGGCCTGAAAAAGTGTCGCTCGTGGGCAAAAATCCCAAACAGCTGCCAAATGGCCCTATAAGGGGCACAAAAACCTCTCATGTGACTAGCGTAACTTATAGCATCCGATCGCATAGTCGTGGGACTTTCGATTCGAGAACAGGACCAAAATTTTCAAATAGGCACACTTACGCATGAAAATGTGTCCCTCATGGGCCAAAACCCTAAACAGATCCAAATGGACCTGTAAAGGGTACGAACAACTTGCATGTGACCACTGAAACTCGTAGCAATCGACCATGTAATCGAAAAACTTTTGTTTTGAGAACAGGACTGAAATTTCTAAGTAGGCACACTTAGGCATGAAAACGTGTCACTCGTGGGCCAAAACCCCGAAAAGCCTCCAAACGACCCTGGTAGGGGAAAGAACACCTATCATGTGACTAACGTAACTCATAGCAAATGACGCAAGAATCCAAGTTTGATAACAGGGCCGAAATTTAAAAATAAGAACACTTAGGCTTGAAAATGTCCTTCTCATAGACCAAAACCAGCCCTAAATGACCTTATGTGACCAACATAACTCTTAGTAACCGATTGCATAGTTATGAGACTCCCGTTTAAGAACAAGATCGGGAACAACGCATATTTTTTCATTTAAGTGTGGTCATGGACTTAAATTGTGACCATATTTGGGAAACCGAATAGGTTCGGTGTGTGATAATTGATTTAAAATAAATTAAATTCGAAAGATTCCAAGTAACCCTCATTTAATTCAAGTCTATTTAGAAACAGCCCATAAACAAACAACTACGTGTGTGTGTGTGTGTCAAAACATAAATAAAGCATGCGACACAAAGTTAAGGAAAAAATCCCCGCAGGGCAAAACCTTTTATTTCACTATAACAAGTAAATCGCAACTTACACAGATTACAATGAAATATAGTGACACACGAATACCTGCAGGCGTCGGTCGGTGTCGTCAGCAATGAATCCACACGCAGCGAACCCACATGAACCTCAGTCCAATCAACAAAGGAAGAACCGCAGCACTCCTCAATGACACGCAGCCATAAAACTTTGTAGAGACTCCCTCAGCAATGACACGCAGCCCTCGGTTGCAAAGATCTCTCCACGACGGTTTGAACAAACACAAGGTTGTGTTCTTGGGTTACCAAAAAGATTCACAAAGATTTGGAAATTTGTGTGAATCAAAAAACCTAGAGTCTTGGGCTCAATAGGTGAAGACTTAGAGTATTTAGGACTCTGGAAATCGTCTTGAAAAGTCTTGCAAAAAAACTCCCCGAAGTTGGCTTAAATAAGAAAACTTTGAGCCTAAAAAATCTCTAACAGATCTGGCCGAATTTATCCCAGGCGGACCGGTCCGGCTTAGGGGCGGATCGGTCCGGTTGGCCGGATCGATTCTTTTATTCCAGGCTTCATCGGTTCGCTTGCGGTCCGGGGTATACTGGCCTTCAATAAACGGATCGGTCCGGGTCTGAGGCGGACCGGTCTGGTTAGCCGGATCGGTTCTTTTATTGCAGGCGGATCGGTCCGGTCTGTCAGACTTTGATTCCTCTTCTTCTTTTGATATTCGGATCCGTTGATGAATGTATGAATCTTGAATTTCTTCAACGGTGTAACGGCGTGCGACATAATAAATTGTTAATGGACAAAAATGTCCTTACAAATCTCCCCCTATGTCTATGCCGGTACATACATAAAAACAAACATCCGAATTATTAAAACAACTAAAATGCCTATACAAATCTACCCTTCCATGAACCCAAAACTGGAAAGATACAATTGAATAAGACTACAGCGTTTGCTCTTCAACTCTTTCAGGAATCTCAACCCTTTTCTCATCAGGGTGTGCAATCCAATGATAATCCATGTAGTACCTACACACATGAGACAAAGCAAAATACCAAGTGACATATCGAGTTTGAAATCATATAAACATGGATACCAATTTATGAGCAAACTCAACTTTTAAATCTCCCCCATAATAAGATAATGCTTTCTCCCCCTTTTATGATGTCTCCAAATAGACAAATAAGAAAAATGAATCAAACAGGCAAAATCGGGGTGTCACGGTATACAAAAAATACACAAACTATTTTTGATTTTTCAAATTTTTCATACAAAACAAAAAAATAGATACCATTTGAAAAAAAATATGATACAAAAATCACACCATGGATTTAGACTCAACAACCAAGTCATGGAAACGGAATGAATGGGTGTGAACACATTCGATAGGTAAATCAACTCAATCAATCATATGTGCACGATGCATACGTGTACTCCTAACGAACGAACATCAAAGGTATCCTTAGGTGTAAAAGTTTGTTGAATTTAGATGACATCGTCTTATGCAAATCAACAAATCAAAGTCAAATGATTTCCACACCAATAACGTCCAAAACTATATAGCGCATTTTCAAGAATTTCAAGGACGTGCAAACCCGTTATAAAATCTCCAACCAAACTCCCTCATATATATTTTCTTTTATAGGTAATCTAAATTCTCAAACTTTGGACAATTGGTGCAAAATCCTAAATGGCCCCTTTTTGGCATGAATATCTTTTTATTGCCTTTCAATTTTTTCGGGCTCTTTTAAACCTCTTTGGACCCCGGATAATAAAATTCCTCCATTTTTAGGTCCAATTTAATGGTGGCTTAGTATTCGCAAAGGCTAAAGAACCTTTCGCAGCCCTTCCCCGTTTTTAAACAAAGCACACAAACTCACAAAACGGTTCTTATATGCACAATTTCCTTAGTAAATTTCATCGCGCTTGGTTCGTTTTAAGGACAGGATTGAAGTGAAAACACCCAACCAACATGTGATAAGACAAGCACAATAATCAAACAAATCTGTGCATGTGTGCAATAAAGGAAACATGAGTCAAACATGTAGGAGGTAACACTTAATTACATCTTAATGACTCCAAACATTATAAAGCACAAGGATGAATTGGCCTATTGTCTCAAAACACTATCAAATAGTCACGTGAACAATGAAATGATGTTGTGACTTGGTCATCCTAAGAGTTTAAGGTGCAAACAAAAAAAAAATCTTTTTGTATTTTTCAAAATTTTCAAAAAAAATAAAACATACAAAATGATACATACTAGCAATATGCAAACAATGTCATCATGAAAAACACCCTATGCTAGTAAACAAGTCAAACCTCAATCATTAGGTGCAGAGGGGTTTTCCAAAGGTGGTGGCAGCTTATGAAAAACCTCCATCAATTCTTGTGAAGTTTTGACTAAAAACTTAACTTGCTCACCTAAATGTGCAAACTCTCTCATGTAGTCTCCGGGAGCATGTAAAGTATCATGTGTGGGTGCATGTGTGCCAGAAACACGTGTAGAAGTAAAACGTGACACATACCCCAACTTAAAGCAAAATTCCCTAAGGTGTCCTCTCCTCTTGCAATGGGAACAAACATAAATAGGCCTAGGAACACCTCTCTCAAAAAATCTAGGACGCACTTTCCTAATAGGAATGGTACACCTAGGTGGGTTAGGGTGAGACACATGTGAAACTGTCATTAATGTGGGAACCGGCTCGGGTGCTAGTTGGGAAGAAGAAGCACCGTCATGACTTATTCCTAACTTCTCACCTTTACCCTTAAGAACCACCTTTTCAACCTTCTTAGGTGCGTTCTCAAACTTGACTTTGACCACCCTGGCACGTTCGAGATCACTCTCGAGTTGGGATACACGTGTCGTCAGACTAGACAACGTGTCGGCCAAATCACACTTCTCCTTTCTCAAAACCTCCTTCTCTTTCTCCAAATCTAAAACCCGACAACCTAAATCCCTATTATACTTTTTTGTTTTCAAGGTCTCGGTGTACAAATCTCTAAAAGCTTTTTGGAGCTCACTTTCATCTCCACTTTCACTCTCACTTTCTCCCTCACTTGAAGCGCTCAAACCATCACTATCACTTTCGTGTGCACTATTGTGGGACAAGGTGGGTGTGCTCACACGACTAGAAAAAGCTACAAACTTCTCACCACTAGTTTCATCACCCTCACCTTCACTACTATCACTAAATGTGACGGGCATAGCTACTTTCTTTCTAAGCCACGTAGGACACTCAAACGACTTATGTCCCTTACCCCCACATTCAAAACAAGTGACGTTCTCAAAATCTTCCTCACACTCCTCATCGGATTTATTCTCTTTTTCCCTCTCACCACTTTCTTTGGCCCTTCCTTTCTTTTTATTTTTCTCAAAAAAATTCTTTTTATTGGAAGAATTATTTTTGTTCATGTTGAGAAATTTTTTAAAATTTTTCGCAAACAAGGCCATGTCATTAAAATCAAAATCTCCCTCAGAATCGGACTCACAAACTTTTTCTTTATTTTTCTTAAAATGAGTCTTTAAAGCAATGTCATTATCCTTAGCCTTAATGGTTTTGGGAAACATATCAATCTCATAGGTTTGAAGATCTCCTACAAGTTCTTCCAACTTAAGTGATTTCAAATTTCCCAAAGAATTCAAAACAGTGACTTTAGGAATAAAGCATTTTGGGAGAGATCTCAAAATCTTTTTAACGACACGCGTGTTTTCAATCACCTCACCCAAATTAAAACATGTGTTAACAATGTCCGACAAACGTGCATAAAAATCATCAAAGCATTCAGACTCAGACATGGTAATAGTCTCAAATTGGGTGGCCAAATTTTGTAATTTTAATTCTTTAACCGCGTTCGTACCCTCATGTGTCAATTTCAAAACATCCCAAGCCTCTTTAGACGTGGTGCACGTCATAATTCGGCGAAACTCATCAGGAGAGACAGCTCCAGAAATAGCACTTAGACCACCGGAATTAAAATTGGACAATTTATAATCATCTTCAATCCAGGATGACACGAGTTTTAAAGTGGTGATGTTATTAAAAGTGACCGTGGGAGGAGTCCAACCATTTTCGCAAAGCAACCAAACACGCTCGTCAATAGATTTTAAAATCGATTTCATATGAGCTTTCCAGTAGGCATAATTAGACCCGTCAAAAATAGGCATCTGATTATATAAGTGCTCCATAAGAAAAAAATGCGAATTTTCACAAAACTGATTTTTCAAAAAAAATCAATATCACACGATTTTGCGGAAAATAGGAATATGCAATAAATTAGCGCAACCTGCTCTGATACCAATTTTAGAAACCGAATAGGTTCGGTGTGTGATAATTGATTTAAATTAAATTAAATTTGCAAGATTTCAAGTAACCCTTATTTAATTCAAGTCTATTTAGAAACAGCCCATAAACAAACAACTACGTGTGTGTGTGTCAAACCATAAATAAAGCATGCGACACAAAGTTAAGGAAAAAATCCCCGCAGGGCAAAACCTTTTATTTCACTATAACAAGTAAATCGCAGCTTACACAGATTACAATGAAATACAGTGACACACGAATACTCGTAGGCGTCGGTCGATGTCGTCAGCAATGAATCCACACGCAGGGAACCCACATGAACCTCAGTCCAATCAACAAAGGAAGAACCGCAGGACTCCTCAATGACACGCAGCCATAAAAATTTGTAGAGACTCCCTCAGTAATGACACGCAGCCCTCGGTTGCAAAGATCTCTCCACAACGGTTTGAACAAACATAAGGTTGTGTTCTTGGGTTACCAAAAAGATTCACAAAGATTTGGCAATTTGTTTGAATCAAAAAACCTAGAGTCTTGGGCTCAAGAGGTGAAGACTTAGAGTGTTTAGGACTCTGGATATCGTCTTGAAAAGTCTTGGAAAACAACTCCCCGAAGTTGGATTAAATAAGAAAACTTTGAGCCTAAAAAATCTCTAACAGATCTGGTTGAATTTATCCCAGGCGGATCGGTCCGGCTTGGGGGCGGATCGGTCCGGTTGGCCGGATCGGTTCTTTTATTCCAGGCTTCATCGGTTCGCTTGCGGTCCGGGGTATACTGGCCTTCAGCAAACGGATAGGTCCGGGTCTGAGGTGGACCGATCCGGTTAGCCGGATCGGTTCTTTTATTGCAGGCGGACCGGTCCGGTCTGTTAGACTTTGATTCCTCTTCTTCTTTTGATATTTGGATCCGTTGATGAATGTATGAATCTTGAATTTCTTCAACGGTGTAACGGACAAAAATGTCCTTACAATATTTAATATTTTTTTCTTGATAAATATGTGGTTGCGGATTTGGTTCGTGATCAAATTAAAGCATTTGTAGAATAGGGTTATGACTTAGGCCCGTAACGACATTAAACACTATGGATAACATGGGTCACGACTTTAGTTCGTGACCACATTGAACCATGTGTAGAAGGTGGGTGGGTCATGACTTTAGTCTATCACTAAGTTTTTAAGCATGGTCACGAATTGGGTTCGTGGCTAGATAATCACAACCCTTATCCAAGAAAAGCAAGTCGTATACTTTCCCTGCCTTGGTCCGTGACTGCTCCTTTTGGTCAGGGCTAAAGCCCATGACCAATGATTTTGGTCACGCCATTTTTGGTCATGGATTGGATCCGTGACTTGGAGGCCTGGTCACAACCCAAATCCATGACCATCCACCAATTTTAGTGTAGTGTGTGCTGAGGAAGGATTTGGGGAAGTTACAATTGAGGATAGATGTATGTCTCTTTTTAAATAACCTAAAAGTATTCAAGGGTGGTCAATTTTATGATCGTAGGGACCAGTGAGTACTTGTTAGCACAAATGATTAGTACATAGAGGAAGATTATATGATAGACCATAAGACTAAAAGGAAGATTATCTTTCAAGATCTAAGAGAAAACAACCAAATAATTTATTTTGGACCATCCGTAGAGGATGAAATACAACCTGATATTGATGATACATTGCCTAACGATTGTGGGAGTACTACTGATGATCAGGATACACTTGTCACTTATACTAGACCACAAATGGAGCCAAGTCATAAGGGGAAAGTCAGACACCAACATAATATGTTAGTATATTTGGGTGAACGCATTGGTGAAATCTCAAGGGAACATGAACCGAATCTCGATATCTATGATGAGACACTCCAATAAAAGGACTCCAAGCTTTGGCTAAAGTCTATGAATATCAATATGGATTCGATGCATCTAAATCAAGTTTGGGAACATATAGACTTATCAGATGGGATAAAACTTATGGGATGCTAGTGGATATACAAGAAAAAAAAAGGTAGGCGGGAAGGTGAAAGCCTTCAAATCAAGGCTTGTAGAAGAAGGGTTTTCTTATAAATGGGGGATTGACTGTGAGGAAATTTTCTCACTGGCAGCCATTTTAAAGTCTATCCGGATCTTTTTCTCCATTGCGGCTCATCTCGACCTCGAGATATTTCAAATCGACATCAAGATTGCATTCTTGAAAGGTAGTCTTGACGAGTGCATCTATATGATGCAACTTGATGGATTCGTAGTAAATGGTCAGGAAGCGTAGTGTGCAAGATTAGGGTATAAATTTATGGACTTAAGCAAGTATCGAGGTTTTGGAAGATCCAATTTAATTAGGCAATCAATTATTTTGATTTGATAAATGTTCAGATGAAACTTGTGTGTATAAGAAGCGTGACGTAAATGTGGTGGTATTTCTAGTACTATACGTGGATGATATACTCCTAATTGGAAAGATGTGGGTGTATTGTCTAGAATAAGAGTGTAGTTCTCTAGTCAGTTCGATATGAATGACTTTAGAGAAACTACTCACATTATTGTAACAAGCGTATGCATATGATCGAAAAAATAGGATGTTGGGATTATATCAAGCTACTTATATCGATGATTTGCTCACAAGGTTTATCATGCAATTTTTCACGAAAGAGTTTCTCCATTTTAGGCATAGAATATCTTTATCTAAGGATTAGTGTCCGAAAACACTTGATCAAATAGAGAAGATGAGGAATATACCTTATGATCAAGTGGTGGATAGCCTAATATATGGTAGGTTGTGTGCAAGATTGAATATTTGCTTTGTTGTTAGCATGGTCAGTCAATTCCAGTCTAACCCATGTAGAGCACTGGATTGTTATGGATCACATTCTCAAGTAGCTGAAAAGGACTAGATATTGTTTAATGGTTTACTCAGCGGATAACCTAGTACCCATTAGGTACATAGACTTATATTTTTAGTCAGATAGGGATTCAAGAAAGTAGACCTCGGGATATGTGTTTACGCTATGAGGTGGAGCCATAAGTTGGAGGAGCAATCGTGTATTGTTGATTCCATCATGAAAACCAAATTTGTTATATCTTAGGAGGTAACTAAGGAGGCGATTTAGATCCAGAACTTCTTAAGTGACTTGGGTGGGGTTCCTTCAGTGCAGCCGAATATTAAACTTTATTGTGACAATAGAAGTGTTGTTACAAATTTGAAAGAACCAATGACTTATAAGAGGACAAATCACATTGAGTGAGAGTATCATATGATATGGGAAATCGTGCAGAGAGGTGACGTGATCATGATCAATAATGCATCTCAGGACATCCTAGTGAATCATTTTACAAAGATCTTACTAGCTGAGATATTTAATATTCATGTAGAGGCAATGAGAGTCAAATGCATAGGCATATGGCTTTGAGACTAAGTGGGAGATTGTTGGAGTTTTATTCATAAAACTAGGTCATGATATTTTAATGTTTTAATAAAAGGATTGTCAAGTTGATTTTATATGAGAAACATGTTTGTGAGAATGTCTTATATTTATGCTTTAAATATATTGGATGCAATGTCGGTTAATTTTACTTAATAGCAATTTCGATGAGTAGGTTCAATTTTATCAGAGCAGATCGAATTTTTTATTCTTGTAAAATTACACATTTCACGGCCTAGATAGGGGATGGAATGCTATTGGTCTGGTTATGGGTGAAATCTTGGTAGTTTATCTCAAACTACGAAAACCTATCTTATGGTTTGAGCACTTATTTGATAGTTCGATAGAGAATTATGACTGGTACATTCAATAATGTATTGAACATGACCCCCCCGTGGGATCAAGGAATTGATTAGATTTTAGTTAAAATCCATAAGCAGCACATTGATTAAACCAAGTTGGTATTAGAAACTTATCACAGGGATTCACATTATGTATCATATCAAGTTTTCAAATAAGACCTCATTATTCCGAGTGATTTTGAGATAATTAAATTGGAGTGAATTCATAAACATTTAGTTTATTTAGGAGCCAATTTAATTATTTGTTGTTGGGTCCCTAGTATAGTCCAATGCACAAGTAACAGGCATGGACTCTCAAGAAACTCATTTTATCCCAAGCTCATGACTTATACCTATTTGTTTTCATGTAATCTAGGGTTTTAAGGATCCTAGTCATTATTGAGGGTTATAAAGGGAGAGAGAAATACTATTCACTCAAAAGCAAAGGTTTTCATCTCAAAAGGAGCCTACACACACACTCTTCTTTGGGAGGATCATATACTAAAATATCTAAGTCTTTCAGTGGACACGAGTAAGATTTCGGAGGACCAAAAAAGGGTATCCCTTTCATCTTCTCCAAATACCTATTCGGATCACTAACAAGATTCGTAAAGTCTTGTATTCTAAACCCTAGGTTTAAGCTTTAAACCTAGTTTTTTTTGTATTTTCTATTGCATAATCATTCAAAAAATTTGAGAATAATTATTTTCACATATATCGATCCCCAATAATTTGTATCAGAACCCAGGTTACAAAATGATTATGTTTTAAAAAGACCCATGTTGTCCATTATTAAACCATAGGTTGCATTCTCAAAAATATGTGCATGGATGTTTATATTTTTGTACTAACATGGTTTTGTAGGATGTGAATGATTATATACCTTTCATTATGATCACGTTAATGTTCTTTGCGTTAATGGATCCTACAGTGGTTTATTTGTAGTTATTTTCTGATCCTAGATTCAATTTAATTGTAATAATTAGAATTTTATAATTAAAGAGAGAGAGAGTTCCATATCTCACTCAAAGGCAAAGTTTTTTAAGCATGTGCTATCAGGATCTTAATGGAATAATTTATTTAATTGAATATCCAAACTCAAATCCAATTTTATCTTTTTACCCTAAGATATACATTTAGGTGATAGAACAGATAAAGTAAATCATGTAATCAACAAAGGCAAAGTTATAGGAAAAATCCCTTACTGGAAAAACCTTATATTTTGGTACTTTAGAAATAATACAAGATAGCCGACTTACAAACTACTTGATACCAGCCATAAGTATAACGCGCTAGTCTTCACAAATATCTAAAGAATACTACTCGTTCAAAAGTAGTCCACAGGCGGCGTTCCACCCTCAGAATCCACGGATCAGCCTTTATCTTCAGTAGTGATCTCCACGAGTATCACAAGTTCGGCAGTAAAGTTGATCTCTCCACAAGAGTAGTGTATGCAAGGATGTAATACCCCGTATTTTTGTGATATTTATTTATGGGATTAATTGAATTAAATGTGTATTAATTGGAAATCAATCCGGATAAAAATACTAGCGAGCGAGATGCGAGTTAGTATTTGATATTAATGAGTATATATGGCTATATATGAATATTGAATTATGAAATTGGTCGTGATATTGAAATACGGCAATTTGGAAATTTTGTTGAGACGCGTGTGACAGTCGCGTCAGGTATATATTTATTTTAATTAAAAAGTGAATTTTATTTCTATTAACCGTATGGTCGTTTTGAGTGTGCCAACGCGTCCGGAAGGGTCGAAATAGTCAGAAAACACTAGCCGGGGGTTTAGTTTGGGTCCCGGGGCATTTTTAGGCCATGCCGGCAACGTATAAGGGTAGTTTAGTAATTTTGAATTTTTGGGAATTAAAACCTACGAAAATTGGGAATTAAAAAGCTGACTTGGTAATTACCCACTAAACCCACTAACCACATCTTAGGACTTAATAGGCTACGGGGGTTATTAGATTTGTTCCAAAAGTTCCTAAGGCAAAAACCCTAGCCACCATTGTCACTTAGAGAAGAAAGCTTGTAGAGAGAGAAGAGAGGAGAATTCTGCAGAGAGAGAGAGAACCATCCATCAGACCGACATAAAAATCCAGAGATACACATAAGGCCAGTGGTTTAATTTCGTTATTTTGCAAAGAATATTTCTTCCATGTGTAGGAAATTGATGAAATCTTATTGTTCTTGGGAGTTGATAAGAAAAACCCATTTAAATTGGATGTAGAATTTACATTTTGATGAGGAATCGCATGTAGATTTGTATTTAGATGATTATTCTAAGGATAATATATTTTGGATAAAACGAAAAACGGATTTAATTAGACTCTTTGATGATTTATAAACTTCTAGGGTTCATATTCTTGAGATTGGGGGAAATATGAAGAGATTTGAAAATTGAATGAGGTTAGGATGAATTAACCCCACAAAATGCATTGACCTAAATATGTTTAGAGATGATTAGTAGCTTTGAACAATCATTGGATTAGCGTTTGGATGAGGTTAGAGGTGAAGAGAAGTTGGAAAAAACGAGATTAGGAAAATCTGGGCTCGAATCTGGCCACTCGTTAGAAGACCTGCCCAGGTCGTTCGAACGAGCTTCTAACGAGTTGACAGTTTGACTTCTAACGAGGGTGATGTTCTTTCGATGAGTTTCGTTCGAACGAGACCTCGTTAGAAAGCCCACTTCGTTCGAACGAACTCTCGTTCAAACAGCCTCGTTCGAACGAGACTTCTAACGAGTTATCAGTTTAGGCTTTTTAGCCTGTTTTGATTTCGCGTGTCCCGTAACCTTACTTAATGGTAGAGATAACCTTCCCTTGATGATAAATTGATAGAGTATGGACATTTGATATATATAGAGGAGTAAAACCTAGAAGTGTGATTCGAACCAAATGGAAATTATGGAGTAGGACGTGAGTGTCTATTACGATGCGAGAACATTTACGGCCTAAATAATTATATTAACCGGGAACATATAAATTGTGTAGCTTTATATGTCGGTATGAGATTGAGAAGTGTACCACCAATATATTATGGTTATTACTAAGATGTGTGCATACTTAGTATATGTATTGATTTTATGTGTATGACATACCTACCATACTTGCTATCACGGGAGGTTTACGTTCGCTTAGGGCCCTCTAATCCTTGTGTTGCCCGGATTTAGACTGGTACCTCGATGAACATAGGTCAGAGAAGGACTTATTGGGATGTTAATAAGTCTGCTTATCGTGGGAGCGCAGGTATGTGCGTGACCCACGTGATGTGACTGTGTTCGCCTCCATTGTTGTTGTTATCTGAACGATTCCTGAGAGATTCGGAATGCGTGATCCTTATATACGTGATGTACCGGGGTGGATAGCAGAGTATGTGTGCACCACAACTTAGTCTCGGGGTGCTTATATTGTATATTTATGACGTGAATATTATGCACTTAATTAATGGGAACTTTCATGTGATATTGTGTGGATAAATATGGAAACGTTTTGAGAGAACATAAAGGGATAACCTGAA
Organism: Sambucus nigra; assembly: GCA_949130495.1. NCBI lineage: Eukaryota > Viridiplantae > Streptophyta > Magnoliopsida > Dipsacales > Adoxaceae > Sambucus > Sambucus nigra. The sequence goes on from OX422212.1 coordinate 372,934,524, forward strand.
ATGAATTGTATCACTAATTGAGAATCTGAGTTTAAGTAAAGCCCTCTATTGATTTGATATCGCTAGAATGTAAAATGGGAATCGAGTAGTAAGGGGTAGAACTTATTACGGTTTGGTTAGATATGTATGTCATTTAGATGGGTACGGTACGTTAGGAGTGCACATGTAGTCGAGAGGTGAGAATTTCATGCGAGTGCACGTCCTAACATGTATTTTGCATTTAATGTTTTAATGTTATTAAAACACTTGTTGTTTTTAAAATGATTTCCACTTTCGGGCTCTGACCCATTTGCTTTCAAATCTATTTTTGTAAAAACCATTTTAGATGCCCAGCCACAAGGACACCATGCTTAGGATCCTCATTCAGGTGATGAGTTGTAGCTGTTTGTGGAAGTTACAGGACTTTGCTTGTAGACGCTTCATCTATATTGACTCTATATTCAGAATTTATCAGTTTTAGGGCATGTCGCCCATTTCTTTAGAGACATTTCATTTATTTCAGTTATTCAGACTTCTAGCATGTAATTAATTCAGGATTCAGACTTGTCATTTTACTTTCAGTTGTGGGAGTGTTGTGAGGAGTTTTCCTCCGGACTTATTATTATTTGTTGGTTATTTCATTACTTCGTTATGGTGAATGGATTATGTTGTTCTTCCATTATTCTTGTACTGCATGTTAATCAGACTTAAATTAAAATTTGGCACTTACTTTTTAAATACTAGGTGGTTAGTAATCTTTAAAATGTTTTCGACAGTGATGCGATTAACTGAACCAACTTGACATTTTGTATTGATTTAATAAAGGAGTAGATACCCGGTATTTAATTAGTCGGGGTGTCACAGGTGGTATCAGAGCATCAGGTTCTAGTGTCCATTAGGATCTGTACGGCTTATTATGTTTCCGCTGAGCTTTCTTTGATGTAGAGCCCTATATTTTAGGACTGTTGTATTCTTTTGTATATGCTACGTTCTTCAGCTATTTTGAGTTTATAACTGCGAACTTATAGACTTTATTCTCATTTCAGAATGCCTCCACGACGTGCACAAAGGATTCCCATGGATGCAATGCCAGAACCACAGCCCGCACCAGTTCAGGGCACGATGAATGCCGCCGAGGTTGCAGCCATTGTGGCCCAGGCGGTAAATGCCGCACTAGCCGTAGTTCAGCAGGCACCACCTCAGGCGCCGATAGCCGCGCCAGTTCAGGCACATGCATTCCCGTCTGCTTGGGAACGTGTACGTGATGCTTTTCAGAAAGCACACCCTCCGGAGTTCGCAGGTAGCTCCGATGTTGTGGTCTCTAGTCAGTGGAGGAAGGACATTCAGCGGCACCTGAGGATGTATGAGGGCACCAATGTCCAGAAGCAGATACTAGCTACCTTTAAGCTGGTGGGGTCTGCACTGCAGTGGTGGGAGTCTATTACCACCGTGGAGGAGAGAGATACTCTCACTATCCAGGAGTTTTGGGTGCGGTTCGACCGCAAATATTTTCCGTCAGCTTCTCACACGGAGATGAGGAGGAAGTTGATGAGCCTCAAGAAGGAGGGTAAGACTGTGGCCGAGTATGAGGCCGAATTCACTAATCTTCTGAATATTGTTCCGGATGAGATACCGACAGAGGAGAAGAAGATACAGAAATTTACGGACGGGTTGACATGGAGGATTCGTCAGCACTTGTTAGGGAACCTCTCGTTAGCCACTTATTCTGATGTGGTTAACGCCGCACTGTTACACTGCTAGGATCACCGTTTTCACATGGCTGAGGGCAAGCGATCGGGAGAGTCCAGCCATCAGGGCAGGACTGGAGGAAATGGTGCCAGTGGGGCACAATCTGTTCAGGGGAAGAGACAGGGTGATCAGGGTACCCAGCAGGGGGATCACAAGAGGTTCAGGTCAGGAAATTTTAGGCATGGACAGGGAGGTTTCCCGCAGGGCCATCAGGGTCCGAACGGCCATCAGAACCAGCAGGGTCAGAATGGTCAACAGCAGTTTCAGCAGGGCCAGTGGAGGAATGGTAACGGCCACCAGGGCCGGGGGCAGCAGGGACAGAGAGGGGGAACTTCCCGAGGAAATGTTTCGTTTGTGGCAAGACTGGCCATAAATACCAGGACTGTCCTGATAAGGGAGGGGCCCCGCAGCAGCAGCAGGGTGCTCGACATGAGCCACAGAGGCCACTTTTTCCACCTTCTCTCCCAGCTCCAGCCCAGGTGCCAGCTCTTCCAGCCATTCCAGCAGTTCCTGTGCAGCAGGGGCAGTTACAGTATGGACGTGTCTATAACGTCCACCAGGCAGCAGCTCCATAGGCACCACCCGCGATTGAGGGTATGTTTCCTATCCATGGTACTATGGGTCGGGTTTTGTTTGATACAGGGGCAACGCATTGCTTTATAGATACACATTTTTCGAAAGCCTTAAGGTTGTTAGCCACAGCAGAGAGCACAGTGACGTGTGTAGACTCACCATTGGGGAGTGGGTCACTTATTTTCTTTATATGCCGGGGAGTGGGGGTAGAGATTGGTAGATTGGTATTACCTACAGACATGTTGGTATTAGATATGCATGTGCACGATGTGATTATCGGTATGGATTGGCTCGCTGATTATAGAGCCATGATTGATTGCTTCGGTGGGAGCATTATTTTTGCCATTCCGGGGCAAGAGATGTTTGTAGTGGCGATGCCTCACCCAAAGGGAGGTTCGACCGCTCATTTGTACTACATAGAGGAGGATACCTCTAAGGAGGTTGTGAATCCTTTAGATTCGATCCCAGTTGTCAGGGAGTATTCCGATGTGTTTCAGGAGATACCAGGCCTACACCCCAGTCGAGAGATAGACTTTGTCATAGACTTATTGCCGGATACGAGACCTATAGCACGCGCACCGTACCGTATGGCTCCGGCAGAGATGCGAGAGCTACGAGATCAGATTGAGCAGTTGTTGGGTCAGGGGTTTATATGGAGGAGTACTTCACCATGGGGTGCCCCTGTGTTGTTCGTGAAGAAGAGAGATGGTTCACTGAGATTGTGTGTGGATTACCGAGAGTTGAATAAGGTCACGATACGGAATAAGTATCCTTTGCCTCGAATCGATGACTTATTCGACCAGTTGAGAGGAGCTTCTTTCTTCTCGAAGATTGATTTGATATAGGGATACCATCAGTTGCGTATCAGGGAGGAGGACGTCTCGAAGACTGCGTTCTTAACGAGATATGGTTCTTACGAGTTTCGGGTTATGCCTTTTGGTTTGACCAATGCTCCAGCCGTGTTTATGGACCTGATGAATAGGGTGTTCAGGGATTTCCTAGATCAGTTTTTCATTGTCTTCATCGATGATATTCTGGTTTACTCCGAGACAGTGGAGGAGCACGCCGAGCATTTGAAGCAAGTTTTGCAGACGCTACGTCAGAACGAGCTGTATGCAAAATATGAGAAGTGCGGATTTTGGCTGAAGGAGGTCCAGTTTTTGGGACATATTATTTCCGACCGGGGGATATCTGTTGATCCGGGGAAAGTATCCATGGTGAGGGAGTGGGGACAGCCCACGACACCGACGGAGATTCGTAGTTTCTTGGGCCTAGCAGGATACTACAGGAGGTTCATTCGGGGATTTTTGAAGATAGCAGGTCCTTTGACACATCTGACTCGTAAAGGTGTATCGTTCATCTGGAGTGATGCCTGCCAGATGGCATTCGATGAGTTGAAGGATAAGTTGATCTCAGCACCTGTGTTATCATTGTCGAGACTAGGAGTTGAGTATCTAGTCTACACCGATGTGTCCTTACAAGGACTTGGAGGTGTATTGCAGCAGGAGAGTCAGGCCATAGCTTATGCTTCCCGTAAGCTTAAGCCTCATGAGAAGAATTACCCCACTCATGATTTGGAGTTGGCGGCAGTTGTATTTTCCCTTCGGATATGGAGACATTATCTTTTGGGGGAGAAGTTCTGATTGTTCACAAACCACAAGTCCCTACAGTACCTATTCACGCAAAAAGAGTTGAATATGCGGCAGCGAAGGTGGCTTGAGTTTGTGAAGGACTATCAGTTTGATATCCAGTATCACCCGGGGAAGGCTAACGTGGTAGCAGACGCGTTGAGCCGTAGGCCAGTAGATGGGTGGCAGGGGTGTGGAGGGCCAAGTGGAAGGAGTTGGGACACCACGATGCAGTGGCCCGATCGTTCATGTCTGTGATGACCGTTACACCTCAGATTGTCACGAAGGTAGTAAGGGCACAGGCAAATGACTCGTTCTGTCAGGAGAAAATAGTTCGATTACTAGCAGAGGGAGCCGAGTCCTATACCGTTAGCTCAGACGGGGGATTACGCTTCAATGGGAGATTAGTAGTTCTGGAAGGGGAGGAATTGTGACACGAGGTGATGGCAGAGTCGTACGGATCACAGTTCGCGGTACATCCCGGTGGGGACAAAATGTACCAAGACATGAGATGACAGTATTGGTGGAGCGGGATGAAGAGAGATATTGTCGTGTTTGTTTCAAAATGCGCCACTTGTCAGCTAGTAAAAGTGGATCATCAGAGACCGGCATGACTTCTACAGCCGTTGGAGGTCCCGATGTGGATGTGGGAGAGCATCTCCATGGACTTTATCACGGGGTTGCCTACGTCACAGAGAGGTCACGACTCCATTTGGGTAATTGTGGACAGGTTGACCAAAGTCGCTCATTTCCTACCCGTAAGGACAGACTACACTACGGGACAGTATGCCCAGCTCTTTATTGCAGAAATACTGAGACTTCACGGTGTGCCCCTAAATATCGTGTCTGACCGAGACAAGATATTTGTTTCACGATTTTGGGAAAGTTTTCAGGAGGCCATGGGCACGGAGTTGCTGTTGAGTACGGCGTATCACCCGCAGACCGATGGGCAAACCGAACGTACAAACCAGATGTTGGAGGACATGCTATGTATGTGCATCATTGATTTTGGGGGTGGATGGGAGCAGTATCTTCCACTGGTGGAGTTTGCTTACAATAACTCCTACCAGTTCACCATTGGCATGGCTCCATTTGAGGCATTGTACGGTAGACCTTATCGTTCACCAGCATGTTGGTTGGAGGTGGGGGACAACAAACTACTTGGTCCGGAAGTGATTCAGGATACTTCGGCGAGGATAGAATTGATTCGGAGTCGCATTCGGGTAGCTCAGGATCGGCAGAAGAGCTATGCTGATGCGAAGAGGTCCTCAGGGAGTTCCAAGTGGGGGACCAGGTTTTGCTCAGAGTATCTCCTATGAAGGGGATTATGCGTTTCGGGAAGAAAGGGAAGTTGGCACCGAGGTATGTGGGACCATTCCCTATTATTGAGCGAATTGGACCTGTTGCGTATAGGCTTGGGTTACCGGAGCATTTGCATCGGATTCACGATGTGTTTCATATTTCCTCGCTAAGGAAATATCTTAGAGACGATTTGGTTCATTCTCATATTGCTTTGGAGGACATCGATCTCCAGCCTGATAGCTCCTACGAGGAGGGGCCGATTGCCATTTTGGACCGAAGTGTGCGGAAACTACGGTCAAAGATAGTTCCGTTAGTATGTGTTCAGTGGCGACATCATAATGTCGAGGAGTCCACATGGGAGCGCGAGGATGAGATGCGCGAACGTTATCCAGAGTTGTTCTTACCAGGTACTTTCTAGTTCCGAATTTCGGGACGAAATTCAGTTATTAGGGGGAAGTATGTAATACCCCGTATTTTTGTGATATTTATTTATGGGATTAATTGAATTAAATGTGTATTAATTGGAAATTAATCCGGATAAAAATAATAGCGAGCGAGATGCGAGTTAGTATTTGATATTAATGAGTATATATGGCTATATATGAATATTGAATTATGAAATTGGTCGTGAGATTGAAATACGGCAATTTGGAAATTTTGTTGAGACGCGTGTGACAGTCGCGTCAGGTATATATTTATTTTAATTAACAAGTGAATTTTATTTCTATTAACCGTATGGTCGTTTTGAGTGTGCCAACGCGTCCGGAAGGGTCGAAATAGTCAGAAAACACTAGCTGGGGGTTTAGTTTGGGTCCCGGGGCATTTTTAGGCCATGCCGGCGACGTATAAGGGTAGTTTAGTAATTTTGAATTTTTGGGAATTAAAACCTACGAAAATTGGGAATTAAAAAGCTGACTTGGTAATTACCCACTAAACCCACTAACCACATCACATCTTAGAACTTAATAGGCTACGGGGGTTATTAGATTTGTTCCAAAAGTTCTTAAGGCAAAAACCCTAGCCACCATTATCACTTGGAGAAGAAAGCTTGTAGAGAGAGAAGAGAGGAGAATTCTGCAGAGAGAGAGAGAACCATCCATCAGATCGACATCAAAATCCAGAGATACACATAATGCAAGTGGTTTAATTTCGTTATTTTGCAAAGAATGTTTCTTCCATGTGTAGGAAATTGATGAAATCTTATTGTTCTTGGGAGTTGATAAAAAACCCATTTAAATTGGATGTAGAATTTACATTTTGATGAGGAATCGCATGTAGATTTGTATTTAGATGATTATTCTAAGGATAATATATTTTGGATAAAATGAAAAACGGATTTAATTAAACTCTTTGATGATTTATAAACTTCTAGGGTTCATATTCTTGAGATTGGGGGAAATATGAAGAGATTTGAAAATTAAATGAGGTTAGGATGAATTAACCCCACAAAATGCGTTAATATATGACCTAAATATGTTTAGGGATGATTAGTAGCTTTGAACAATCGTTGGATTAGTGTTTGGATGAGGTTAGAGGTGAAGAGAAGTTGGAAAAAACGAGATTAGGAAAATTTGGGCTCGAATCTGGCCACTCGTTAGAAGACCTGCCCAGGTCGTTCAAACGAGGTCGTTCAAACGAGGTCGTTCGAACGAGCTACTAACGAGTTGACAGTTTGACTTCTAACGAGGGTGATGTTCTTTCGATGACTTTCGTTCGAACGAGACCTCGTTAGAAAGCCCACTTCGTTCGAACGAACTCTCGTTCGAACAACCTCGTTCGAACGAGACTTCTAACGAGTTGTCAGTTTAGGCTTTTTAGCGTGTTTTGATTTCGCGTGTCCCGTAACCTTACTTAATGGTAGAGATAACCTTCCTTTGATGATAAATTGATATAGTAGGGACATTCGAGATATATAGAGGAGTAAAACCTAGAAGTGTGATTCGAACCAAATGGAAATTATGGAGTAGGACGTGAGTGTCTATTACGATGCGAGAACATTTACGGCCTAAATAATTATATTAACCGGGAACATATAAATTGTGTAGCTTTATATGTCGGTACGAGATTGATAAGTGTACCACCAATATATTATGGTTATTACTAAGATGTGTGCATACTTAGTATATGTATTGATTTTATGTGTATGACATACCTACCATACTTGCTATCACGGGAGATTTACGTTCGCTTAGGGCCCTCTAATCCTTGTGTTGCCCGGATTTAGACTGGTACCTCGATGAACATAGGTCAGAGAAGGACTTATTGGGATGTTAATAATTCTGCTGATCGTGGGAGTGCAGGTATGTGCGTGACCCACGTGATGTGACTGTGTTCGCCTCCATTATTTGTGATTGTTGTTATCTGAAAGATTCCTGAGAGATTCGGAATGCGTGATCCTTATATACGTGATGTACCGGGGTGGATAGCAGAGTATGTGTGCACCGCAACTTAGTCTCGGGGTGCTTATATTGTATATTTATGACGTGAATATTATGCACTTAATTAATGGGAACTTTTATGTGATATTGTGTGGATAAATATGGAAACGTTTTGAGAGAACATAAAGGGATAACCTGAAATGAATTGTATCACTAATTGAGAATCTGAGTTTAAGTAAAGCCCTCTATTGATTTGATATCGCTAGAATGTAAAATGGGAATCGAGTAGTAAGGGGTAGAACTTATTACGGTTTGGTTAGATATGTATGTCATTTAGATGGGTACGGTGCGTTAGGAGTGCACATGTAGTCGAGAGGTGAGAATTTCATGCGAGTGCACGTCCTAACATGTATTTTGCATTTAATGTTTTAATGTTATTAAAACACTTGCTGTTTTTAAAATGATTTCCACTTTCGGGCTCTGACCCATTTGCTTTCAAATCTATTTTTGTAAAAACCATTTTAGGTGCCCAGCTACAAGGACACCATGCTTAGGATCCTCATTCAGGTGATGAGCTGTAGATGTTTGTGGAAGTTACAGGACTTTGCTTGTAGACGCTTCATCTATATTGACTCTATATTCAGCATTTATCAGTTGTAGGGCATGTTGCCCATTTCTTTAGAGACATTTCATTTATTTCAGTTATTCAGACTTCTGGCATGTAATTAATTCAGGATTCAGACTTGTCATTTTACTTTCAGTTGTGGGAGTGTTGTGAGGAGTTTTCCTCCGGACTTATTATTATTTGTTGGTTATTTCATTACTTCGTTATGGTGAATGGATTATGTTGTTCTTCCATTATTCTTGTACTGCATGTTAATCAGATTTAAATTAAAATTTGGCACTTACTTTTTAAATACTAGGTGGTTAGTAATCTTTAAAATGTTTTCGACAGTGATGCTATTAACTGAACCAACTTGACATTTTGTATTGATTTAATAAAGGAGTAGCTACCCGGTATTTAATTAGTCGGGGTGTTACAAAGGATACAAAATTATCTAGGTTTTAAAAAGATTCACACAAATCTATTTTGGGACGAGTTTTGTGAATCAAAAGTGTTTTCTAAACATAAAAGTGTGAAAATTTTTGCAACAACTATGCAGAAGTAGTTCTAAAAAAATTATTAGAAAAATAAACATGAAATAGGTATTTATAAGGTGAACACAAATTTTGAGGCGGTGTCATTCATTTTTAATAAAAATGAGGCTCATTCAAACGAGAATAGTATCTTGTTTGAACGAAAGTAAGTTCATTTGAACAAAATAGCTATCTCATTTGAATAAGCTTCAAATGAGATTCAAAAGATGAAAAACAGTACACCCTCATTAGATTAACTTTAGATGTAGAGATCAAACGACCTTCGAACAACTTTAACATCTCATTCGAACAATAATGCCTTCTCGTTTGAACGAGATCAACGAACTTCGGGAAAAAAAAAATTAATCATAAAAAATGCCTCGATTTTAAACTTAAACAGATCCTGCTTCAAATTTAATAAAAATAAATATCCCAAAACAAATTTCATAAATAAATTTAAATTCCAAAAAGATTTATACCTTCATAAAGTGGAGAACCATTGAACTTGACGATGTTGGAGATTCGTTTCTTCGTGATGGATCGAGTCGAACTGCAATGGGATACGCCAAACTAAATTTATGCCTGAGCTATTAGAATTGACAAAAAATATGCTCTTATAAATCTCCCCCTTTGGCTATTCCAGTACAAAAATAAACCCAAAATCCAAATTACATTAACAAATCCCCTAAGAAAAAATATATCCTAATACCCTTCCAAACCCTATAAAATGGATAGGTACAAGATAAAGATGTCTTTAAGTCTCCACTTATTCTTTTTATTCTCTTAGACACTTCGTCTTCATCGAGTGTAATGTGAATACGATCTTCCAAAAGCACTTGCACAGATGAAGCAAAGAAAATACCCGTGATGCATAGAGTTTGACATATAAAATAAAATTTATAAAAATTATCCCCCATAAATCAAACCCATGTAATCCCCCTCGTAATTTGTTCTCCCTCTTTTATTTTCTCCTCAATAGACAAGGAGTAGAATCTACTCATGAATTGCAAAGCATCATGAATAAGAATAAGGTACCATCATAAAAATATATGAATGGAAAACATACAATATTAATCTCGAAGGCTCCACAAACTATTTTTGAAATTTTTCAAAATTTTTAAGCATAAAATTTTATAAATACAACACACCATGGAGAAAAACAAAAATACTCGAATCATGAAAATAGAATATATGGGTTTGAACATATCCATAGGTTAATCAACGTAGATAAACATAGAATATGAGCACGAAGGATTGAGACACCACTAACGAAAGATCTCAAATGGTGAACTCAGGTGAAATTGACTTAACATAATCAATAAATAATGACCGTCAGTTCATTTCACCCCAATGACATCTAAAACTATCTAATGTCTTTCGATATTTTTACAGTATGTGAAAACCCATTGATCTTAAACTTAACTCCCTCAAAATCTCACATATAGTAATTATACTCTCAATTATTTTGAAGGATTTAATCCTCATTTTTAGCAAAGCATCAATGTTCAAGCAAATGGCCTGGCACTTCTGTTTTTACATGCCTTTAGTCTTTTTGGCACTTTTCATTGCAAATGGTGGCTTTACTGTAACAACCCGGATTTTTAAATGTGTATTTTTAAATTAATTTTGGAAAATTTAAGAAAATAAATTTTTGGATTTAATTATTTTTAGTAACTAAATATTTTGAGTTTTATATTTGAAAATTGGATTTTCATTCGGATTGTAATCGAAATTAAAATCGGAATCATAATGGGATTTTAAAATAAAAATAAAAAGACATTTGTCACGGATCTGGACCGTGACTAATGAAAAATTAATATGAGGTGAGGCCTGGTGACCCATTGATGTGTTGTTGAGAAATTAATATTGATATAATGCTTGAGTATTGCATTTGATTTGTATATGCGCATTCGTATTGTTGCGATTTATTCATCATGCTAATCATTTTTTAGCATATATTCCTGTCATATTGTATACTTCCCCGTATTTTCTTTTAGTGGCAGGCTAGCGTGGATTGGGACGCTATGGATTATCTTGAAAAATTATTTTAGAGCTTGGATTAGAAGATTTATATTGATGTATAAATTAGTGGTGTAATTTTTGTTGGAGAATTTTGTATTTTGGGAGAAACATTATTGTAAATCAATATTGTGGAAATAGAATAATTTTGGTTTTCTTATATTTAAATCGTGGAATTTAGAGGCTCTGTACTCGTTATTGATGATTTTAGTATAATTTTATCGTAGTAGCACGCCGTGTGTCTTTTCGGGCGCGCGGGGTGTTACATTTTCACGCAAAGACTGTGTTTCGCAGCCCAATTCCATTTTTTAATAAATTACTATACTACCGGAAAAATGATATATTTTAAATGGAGGCAATGGTTCTTACATCCACAACTTTTTACTATCTCATTTTTCACATCCGGTTCGCTTTAAAGAAAAATTAAGATAAAAGTACTATGTAGCAAGATATCATCAAATGACATTTTAATGACTCAACCCATTATAAAACACATAAATAAAATGATGTCACATCTCAAAATACTATAAAATAGTCACGTGGATATGGAATGAATGAGTGACTCGGACATCTTTAATGTTCATTCATATAAGGTGTAAAAAAATACAAAACATTTTGTCTTTTTAAAAAATTTATCAAAATAAAATCTTTTTGCCTTTTTTCATTTTTTTAATAAGAAATCAAAAAAACTTTTTGTATTTTTCAAAAAATTTCAGAAAAACGAAACTCCTTTTGGAATTTTTAAAAAATATATTAAAATGAAAAATAGAATCACAATGATAGTATACACTAGCAATAGGGATATACAATATTAGCATGAAAAACACCATATTCTAGTAAAAAAATCACAACCTCAGTCATTAGGCCGAGAGGAATTCTCCAAAGGAGATGACATCCTATGAAAAACCTCCATTAAATTTTATGAAGTCTTCACTAAATACTCTACTTGCTCTCGAAAACTCTCAAAATCTTTCAAGTGATATGCGGTAGCATGCAAAGTAACATGTGTGGGAGTGCGTACGGGAACTCGTGTGCAAGAAAATCATGGAACATACCTATAAGACACTATCCCTAGATTAAAGAAAAACTCTCTAAGGTGACCTATTTATTTGCAATAGGAACAAACATACAAGGGATTGGGTCCACCTTCCTTAAAACGTCTAGGACGAGCTCTATTAGGTGGGTTCGATTGAGGGTGATAAGGGTCTAATACAAACTCGGTAATTAGATTAGGAGCGACAAGGGAAGTGGATTCACCGTCATAATATATTCCTTGCCTCTCAACGTTACCTAAAGCGAGACCGATGAGCATATTTTCTACCATTTTAGATGTGTCCTTTAAAGTGACCTTGAACTCCCGGGCACGTTCGAGATCGCCTTCAAGTTGGGATACACGGGCTTCAAGTTTCTCATAAGTCTCTAATGAAGATTTAAGATCTCCCATAAGACTATCCACGGTGTTGGTAAAATCGATCTTTTCCCGACCTAAAATGACCAACTGCTCACATAAATAAATCTTCACCTTCTCGAGTTGACGCACCGATGCCTCACACTCTCTCAAAACTTTCACCTCTTTCTCTAAATCTAACACCCTAATAGACAAATCCCTATTTATATTTTTAGTTTTCAGAGTCTCAGTGTAAAGATCAATAAAAGCCTTTTGGATACCACCTTCTCCCTCACTCAAAATCTCATCCTCGCACTCACTATCTCCCGAACGAATCGAAACATCATCGAGGCTCTCATATTTAGATATGTCCTCATCGGCGTGGGACAAACCAAAAGTGATAACGTGACTATCCATGAACGCAACGCACATTTCATGTGGTAATTCTCCCCTGAATCAACGGACTCGATGTCACTATCGCTAAGAATGGCTTTATATGTAACTTTCTTCCCCATTCTCTTTAGCCTAGTGGGACACTCATGTGCCTAGTGCCATTTCCCCTCATATTCATAACACCTAATATCTTCCTCTTTCTCTCCCACACTTATGCCCTCATTTTTATTTTTGTTCTTCCCAAAAATCTCTTCTTTGAAAAATTTGAGAATTGTTTATACAAAAAGGGCTAAGTCATCAAAATCAACCACAGATTCAGACTCACAAACTCTCCCTTTCTTCTTTTTCTTAGTTAAAGTCTTTAAATACATCCCTATTTCCTTAGTTTTAATTATTTTAAGGAACATATCAATCTCATGCTTTTGAAGATATACTACAAGTTCTTATAACCTAAGAGTGTCTAGGATCCCTAATGAGTTAAGCACGGTGACCTTGAGAATAAAGCGAGCAGGAAGAAATCTCAAAATTTTCTTAACCACACGCATCTCGAGTATTTTCTCACCTAAATTGAAACTCGAGTTAACTATGTCAGACAGTTGTTCATAAAACTCGTCGAAAGATTAAGATTCAAGCATTGTGATTGTTTCAAATTGTGTGCTGAGATTATGTAGCTTAGAAGCTTTAACATCATTCGTACCCTTGTGAGCGAGTTGGAGGGTGTGCCAAGCTTCTTTAGACGTAGTTCACATCATAATGTGATTGAACTCGTCTGGGTGATGGCTCCTGAGATGTCATTTACAACTAAGGGAATTAAAGTTGCTCCATTTAAATTCTTCCTCTGTCCACTGAGAGACAGGTTTAGGGTCGATAACATTATCAATAGTGACCATAGGAGAAGTCCACCCTCTTTACCAAACTATCCAAACGCTTTCATCTATGGCCTTTAAAGTAGACCTCATCTTATCTTTCCAATATCCATAGTTGGTACCATCAAAGATGGGAACTCGATTATACAAATTTTCCATTATAATTCGTCTTTTCAAAGATCAACAATTTTTCAAAAAAATGATATCAAGGAAAAATAATTTTACAGAAAAAGATCACACAGTATTTTTGTGTAACCAACTCTGATACCAATTTGAGAGAATTTGTATTAGTAAGAAACTCTTTGAAAATAAGGATCGCATGATAAATTAGTGCAAGCTGCTCTGATACCATTTTGAGAGTGCATTATCACAATCTTAATGGAATAATTTATATAATTGAATGTCCAAACACAAATTCAATTTTATCTTTTTACCCTAAGACATACATCTAGGTGATAAAACAGATAAAGTAAATTATGCAATCAACAAATGCTAAGTTTAAAAAATACCTTACTAAAAAAACTTTTTATTTCAGCACTTTAGAAATAATATAAGACATTCGACTTACATACTACCAACCACAAGTATAACGCGCTAGTGTTCGCAAATCTCTAAGGAAAACTACTCGATCAGGAACAGTCCACAGGTGGCGTTCCACCATCCGTATCCACTTATCAGCCTTGTCTTTAGCAGTGATCCCCTCGAGTATCACAAGGTCAACAATAGCGATGATCTCTCAACGAAGATTAGTGTATTAAAGGATAAAAAACCATCTAGGTTGTAAAAGGATTCAAACAAATCTATTTGGGGATGAGTTTTGTGGATCAAAAGTGTTTTCTAAACATAAAAGTGCGAAAACTTTTGCACCAGCTATGCAAAAGTCATTCTGGAAAAAGTCTTAGAAAAATAAACACAAAAAAGGTATTTATAAGGCGAATACAAATTTTGAGGCGGCGTTATTCGTTCGAACGAAAATAATGCTTGTTCGAACGAGAATAGCATCTCATTTGAACGAAAGAAAGTTCGTTCGAATGAAATAGCTATCTCATTTGAACAAGCTGAGAGTTAAACGATGTAAAACAATGCGACCTTATTAGATGCATGTAAGATGTATAGATCAAACGAGCTTCTAATGACTTTGACATCTCATGTGAACGAGAATGCCTTCTCATTTGAATGAGGTCAGCGAACTTTGAAAAATTTTCAAACATAAAAATTTCTCGATTTTAAATTTAAAAAGTCCTATTTCAGATTTAATAAAAATAAAATAGTCCAAAATAAATTTCATGAACAAATTTAAATTCCTAAAAGCTTTATACCTTAATAAAGTGGAGAACCATTGAACTTGGAGATGTTGGAGATTTAGTTCTTTGCGACAACTCGAGTTGAAGGGTAACGGGATATGCCAAACTGATTGTAAGCCTAAGCTAGGAGTAATGACAGAAAATATGCTCTTACATTTTTCATCTCAAAAGGTTCCCATACACACACCCTACTTTAGGAGGATCATATACTAGAAGATTCAAGTCTTTTGATGGACATAACAAAACTTTTAGAAGGCCAAAAGAAGTCGGCCTTTTCATCTTCTCTAAATACATTTTCTCCTCATTCGAAACACCAACAAGATCCGCTAGGTAATTTGTTCAAAACCTTGGCATTAATCTTTAAACCTAGTTTTTTTATACTATCTATCGCGTAATCATTCGAAGATTTTGGACATAATTATTTCTGCATTTATCGATCCCCAACACTTGGTCACCAAGCTAATAATGAACTGATGGATGAACAAATCCATTATCTCACTAAATCATTTCATAAAGTTTCATGGAAGCCGGTTGAACTAGGGTAGTTGTGACACCCCGCCTAATAAAATACTGTGTGATCACTCCTATATCAAATTAAAACAGGAGTCTCATATGGATCATTTTTAGCATCAATGTCAAAAATTCATTTAATTACTAATAACCTATTAGGCCGATGTCAAAATTTTACTTTACTACTCTTTTTAAACAACTAAAAATAAAACATCCACACAGTTTATTGCGTAAATGAAGCTGAAATGAAATAAAATAACCAAACACTCGGTCAAAATATACAACCATATCGAATGATGAACTCAAAGAATAAATAAATGCAATTGGACCATTGGCCCGAATGTGTATACAGTACCTCCTATCTAGAGTACAAAGATGGAAGCGTCTACTGAAAATCCTGCACGCATCCACAGCTGCTGCAGCTGACGTCTGACTCGAAAGATGTGCCATCCAGGCGTCCCTGTGTCTGGACACCTATATATATATATATATATATATATATATATATATAACAAGAAAGGAAAAGTAGATAAACGGGTCAGAACCCGAGTTTTTAAAATATTTAGCAAGTGCATAAATGCCTTATTTTTAGAAAAAGGTTTTATCTCATATTTAAGTTTGGTATCACACTCCCATGAGATACCCCTCACCTGTCCACTAGCAGTTCACTCCTAACGCATCCCTCTAAACCTCCTAGTCAAGATACCCTGCTAAATTAGTCTATCACCCAACCACTATCAACCCTAGATAGTCCAAGTAATGTACTAAGGGGTAAACTTCACCCTAGTCTCAACGCTATGCCATGTTCGTGTGTGGGGTATCTCGCAAAGAGAAATTCAAACAAGGAACCTCCCCGGTACACTACTATGCAGCAAGGTCGATCGTCGAGATCCGCCAGTCCCTCAGTACAGAAAGATATATATATATATATATATATATATATATATATACCATAAGAATTACTAATATTAGAGCACTAAGGATTAAACTTCTCCCCAGTCTCAACACATTTCCATATTCGTGTGTGGGGTGTCTCGCAAAGCGAAATACAAACAAGGAACCCCCCGATACACTACTATGCGGCAAGGTCGATTGTTGGGATCCATTATACCCTCGGTACTCGATTCATCCATATATATATATATTCATACTATAATATACATACGGGTCTATCTCCCGGAATGAGAATTCATTTTCATCCCCATCTCAAAACTTTCCATTTCCCTTCCTATATCCAGGAAATGTATATATATAAGCCAATTCATTATCATGAATTGTTTTAACATATGATATACTTTTGAAAGCTAGTTTTATTATCATAAAAATGCTTTTCCTTTTCAAAAAATCCCATTTACCTTCCTATATCCAGGAAATGTATTTAAAAGCCATTTTTATTATCATAAAAATGCTTTTACCATATAATATGCTTCCACTTACCTTCTTCCATCCGGGAGGTGTTACCAAATCCAAACCATTTATCCGAGTTCCCTTCTTCCATCCAGGAAATGTAAATTAAAGCCAATTTATTATCATAAAATTATTTAACATATAACGCGTTCTAAGATCGCCTGTACGGCGCGCCCCTAAATAACCATCATCTTCCAATGCCTATCAATTACAACACCTGGGCACCTATACGCAATACGTCGGGAAGCGGCCATATGCCTGCGGGCTAGTCATAACCACACCCCAAGTTACCTAACCATCACAGAAAACATAAGATAACATAAACGCTCATATGGCCTAGGACTATATCCGCCCTGCATTCATTAGTCAGGGGGCTTCACCTCACGCACGAACTTCCCTTATGATGTCATTTAGAGAGGGTGTTGACCATAAATCATTAATTATGAAAATAATTTCTTTTTTCATTTTGAAAACATTCATATTTTATTTTCAAAATCATTTATCTCAAATTATATATATACTTGAATCACATAGTATACATATGCCATATATTCCTTCTCGAATATATACAAATGGCCATATTTGCCAACCCATCTAACGATGACCAATAATCCCAAAGATTCTCTCAAAGAATCATGATCATGCATTCATATTCACATGATACTAAACCCAAGTATTTTATTACTTTGAACATCAATACATACATTAATCCCATCTACGAATTTATTTGGATATCTCCAATTATACCATTTCACACTTAAATGAATATATATCAATAATCCCAATTTATCCTAATTATCTTATAGGATATATTCACTTCACAATCAATTATAATTATGCTTCCTATACGCATAATTGTGTAGGCTTAAATTCCCATTAACAATATCCTAGGAATTTATCTTTCCCCGAACAACTTTAAATTTAATCAGTCATGGATTTCATTTCCATCAACACAAGGACTACCTCTTGTCCATATAATCACTTAAAAGACCCCAACATATTTTAGGAACCCTAAACCATTAAATTCTACAATTATTTTATTTTCCTTTTAAATATAGTTTAAGGGTTATACATTTAAAACCCTCACTTAAGCCTCCTAGATTCCATTAATTAGAGGACCATATAGTCCTAAAAGGTCTCTTATGTTATCACATAATTAACCTCGAAAAAGTATGAATTGTAATCTATCCCATCCAAATAATCTCAGGAAAAATTTCCATCTTTCAGCAGGGGTCGATCGATCGACCCTTGGCCGTCGATCGATCGATGGCTTCGATCGATCGAACCCCCATGATCGATCAATCAATCATGGTGGGCAGCTTCTTCTCCGAGAAGCCGTTTTCGCCATGGAAGCTTCCCCCAAGCTTCCATCTCCTCACCCAATGGCCTACAACTCCAACCAACCACAAATACACTTATAATACGGGTTCTAAACGTCCTAGAACCCGAAATCACCAATTAATTTGGGTTAAAACCTAATTTCCTCAAATTGATACATTTTTGGGGTTTATTTCTTTCAACTCCCGAAAACTCGGTTTATCCACGAATACCCCACCCAAAATCTTTAGGGTTTAATTATACCGAACTACGGTATGAGACATTTATGAAAAAATTGAATAAAGCAAGTAAACACTTGCCTCGTGGATATAATCCGACGACCTCGAGCCGAATCCCACGGAGGTAGGCCGAAATCTCCCCTTTCTCCTCCTCTTTCTTCTTCCTCTCTCTCTTATCTCTCTTTCTTTCCTTCTCTTCTCTTTTCTCCCTCTCCCCCTATTTATAAAGAAATAAAAAGGGTTATACCCCTTAAAACCCAAAAATGACTCATTTACTCAATTACGAGCGCGTTTAACTCTAAAAATCCTCGAAACTCAATTTCGACAATCGAACACTCTTTTTTGACTATCTCGGACATTCTGAGACTCACGGCGCAGTCAAAATTCCCATCCGAGGTACTTTACCGCAAATCACTATTCTAACCCATAAAAGTTAATGCGGGTTTTCTAATCAAAATCTTACCTCTTTTGTCGCTATACTCCACAGCGACATATAATTAAAATACTTCGACTCATTTAGTCCCAAAAATAATCACAACACCAATCGAAAATCTTTAAATCCTCGAAAATTCCAAAAATACTATTTTGAGAAATTCCTCAAATCTCCAATTTATATCCAATAATGGATTTTAATTGTCTCCAAAAGGACAGGTTGTTACATACTCCCCCCCCCCCCCCTTACAACGGAATTTCGTCCTCGAAATTCAGATATAACCTACACCGCAAATCCTAGAATCGCTCCAACTTCTAATATCTCAAAGGGGAGCGATACTAACCCGATGGTTCTCAACTGTATATCAGGCGGCTAACACAATCGTAAAGTGACTCCAACATCGTCACATCACACCCATTATTTCTAGTGCCTAATGGCATAAACTTCAAATTTATATACTACGCCCATTCTATTTCAGGCGGTATATAAACCAACTTACTAAGGTGCCCATAAACCTTTCTAACCCATGCACATATGCACATCCTTAGTGAACGTCTGACATGTAACACTCTCTCCCAATAAGGGTCTCCTTTCCTCGGTGTAATACTCACACATGGGTCCTCCCAACCTGTGAAATTCAATTCTCGTAACCTCGGCGCCACTAATCCTACTAAACTTACATCCTAATACTACTAAGGTCTATGGTAAGTCCTACCTACATGAAACGAGTGTAATCCTAAGTGTCCCTAGTGCCCAATGCCTATCTCAACTTTCTACATTTGCTCGATTTCATGCATGGGACGTCTCACCGAAGTGAAATCCAAATAAGGAACCCTCCCGTTACACTACTCCCTCACGTTGTCGGTCATCGAGATATAACGAACTAGGGCACATCAACGTGATGTCCTAAATCCTACCTCGTTAACCTAAGAACGCATTCCTACCATTCTATCCTTCCGCCCATACGAAAGGAGACCTAACCAATCGAAGTGCCCAATCTCTGTAAGAGCACTACGTACATCATACCCAAAACATAATTCATCAAAGTTTGCCTTTTTCATTAAGGCCTGACTATCATCCTCAAACCAGTTTCACTAAGTCCTACTCCACCCACCTACTTGTGGCAAGAGGACCACTTTAGTTCTTTTTCACAGCACAATATTCCCATAAGCATACTATCATCACATGGATCATAGTCTATTGTGGTTCATCCACACTATAAGACCTTTCCACAAAACCAACATCCTTGCATCCCATAACATCTCTCCACTCCCAACGCCGTTAAGATTCATGTGTGGAGCGTCTCGCAAAGCGAAATCCAAACAAGGAACCCCTCCACACACTCATACTTAACTGCGTTGGTCATGGAGGTCCGTTATTTCAAACATGCAACCGGGATAACCCTATCCCTTAGTCCAACAAAAAGGTGATCCGAACTCTGATCTCTAACTAAGAGTCACACCACCTAGCGCTCACACTAATTTTAAGTCCTTGCGCAAACAATAATGAGCTTTATCTTACAGCTCAACAATAGTCATGCGGCCTTAAATCATATCTATAAGGTCGCCATATACTCAAATCACAATAATGAAACCTCTGCTCATCGAAGTTCCATCTCTGCACATAATAAAGGCTAACTCAACCTGTATCCAGGTGAGAAATCGCAACAACAACCCGTTACATCATGGAACTGCGGACACGATAGGCTTGCCATTCTTAGCATGCTATCGCTCCGATATTACCATAATATCTTATACTTACAATATTACCATACTCGTGTGAACATATAAGACGAGTATCATTAACAGATATATATATATATATATATATATATATATATATATATATATGTATACAATATATCAACACCCGCCTCTATGGCGAATGAAGGAAAACAAAACTCCGCTACCGCAGACAACACATAGGCACACATCATATAATGTTATCGATATCGCCACAAAACTCAAAATACACACACGAGTCTAGGGCTAACGAACACCGCGACTTTATCTAACCACGCCAATTATACCTCTTCCTTCTGAGGTGAAACTCATAACAACATTCTTCTCATTCCTACTAAATCGTGGGGACTCACGATTAAGACTATCCGTAAGATCCCTTTCCAACCCTTAGCTTCACAGAAAATTCAACTTTAGCACCACTCTCTACTATAGTGGTACTGCAATGCTCATAACTACTATACTTTAGTAGTCGTCACCAAAATCCTTAGCAATTACCACAAGGAGAGTGACCCCTACTAAGGTCCTCATCCTCAGCTTCAACTAATCCCCACCTCCCGCCACCTTCCTCGATCAGCACACGAATCTCGAACGAGCATGCAAAAGATTTCTATAATCCTATAATATGGTAAGAGAACGAAATCTCACAAGAGAAATCAACAGTCCTAGTCCTGAGGCTCTATAACAAATCGAGAGCAACGCTGAAAGCGTAGTACGTCCGCACAAATTCCTAAGGACACTAGAACCTGATGCTCTGATACCATCTGTGACACCCCGCCTAATAAAATACCGAGCGATCACTCCTATATCAAATTAAAACAGGAGTCTCATATGGATCATTCGTAGCATCACTATCGAAAATTCATTTAATTACTAATAGCCTATTAGGCCGGTGTCAAAATTTTACTTTACTACCCTTTTTAAACAATTAAAAATAAAACATCCACACAGTTTATTGCGTAAATGAAGCTGAAATGAAATAAAATAATCTAACACTCGGTCAAAATATACAACCATATCGAATGCTGAACTCAAAAAATAAATAAATGCAATTGGACCATTAGCCCGAATGTGTATATAGTACCTCCTATCTAGAGTACAAAGATGGAAGCGTCTACTGAAAATCCTGCACGCATCAACAGCTGCTGCAGCAGGCATCTGACTCGAAAGATGTGCCATCCAGGATATATATATATATATATATATATATATATATATATATATATATATATATATATATATATATATATATATATATATATATATAACAAGAAAGGAAAAGTAGATAAACGGGTCAGAGCCCGAGTTTTGAAAATATTTAGCAAGTGCATAAATGCCTTATTTTTAGAAAAAGGTTTTATCTCATATTTAAGTTTGGTATCGCACTCCCATGAGATACCCCTCACCTCTCCACTAGCAATGCACTTCTAACTCATCCCTCTAAACCTCTTAGTCAAGCTACCCTGCTAAACTAGTCTATCTACCAACCACTATCAACCCTAGATAGTCCAACTAATGTACTAAGGTCTAAACTTCACCCCAGTCTCAACGCTATGCCATGTTCGTGTGTGGGGTGTCTCGCAAAGTGAAATCCAAACAAGGAACCCCCCCGCTACACTACTATGCGGCAAGGTCGATCGTCGAGATCCGTCAGTCCCTCAGTACAAAAAGATATATATATATATATATATATATATATATACCATAAGAATTACTAATATTAGAGCACTAAGGATTAAACTTCTCCGCAGTCTCAACACATTGCCATATTCGTGCGTAGGGTATCTCACAAAGCGAAATCCAAACAAGGAACCCCCCCCCCCCCCCGATACACTACTATGCGGCAAGGTCGATCGTCGGGATCCATTAGACCCTCGGTACTCAATTCATCCATATATATATATATATATATTCATACTACAATATACATCCGGGTCTATCTCCCGGAATGAGAATTCATTTTCATTACCATCTCAAAACTTTCCCTTTCCCTTCCTATATCCAGGAAATGTATATATATAACCCAATTCATTATCATGAATTGTTTAAACATATCATATACTTTTGAAAGCTAGTTTTATTATCATAAAAATGTTTTTCCTTTTCAAAACATCCCATTTCCCTTCCTATATCCAGGAAATGTATTTAAAAGCCATTTTTATTATCATGAAAATGCTTTTACCATATCATATGCTTCCACTTCCCTTCTTCCATCCAGGAGGTGTTACCGAAGCCAAACCATTTATCTCATTTCCCTTCTTCCATCCAGGAAATGTAAATTAAAGCCAATTTATTATCATAAATTTCTTTAACATATAACACGTTCTAAGACCGCCCGTACGGCGCGCCCCTAAATAACCATCATCTTCCAGTGCCTATCAATTACCACACTTGGTCACCTATACGCAATACGTCGGGAAGCAGCCATATTCCTGGGCGCTAGTCATAACCACACCCCAAGTTACCTAACCATCGCAGAAAACATAAGATAACATAAACGCTCATATGGCCTAGGACTATATCCACCCTGCATTCATTAGTCAGGGGGCTTCACCTCACGCACGAACTTCCCTTATGATGTCATTTAGAGAGGGTGTTGACTATAAATCATTAATTATGAAAATCATTTCTTTTTTCATTTTGAAAATATTCATATTTTATTTTCAAAATCATTTATCTCAAATTATATATATACTTGAATCACATAGTATACATATGCCATATATTCCTCCTCGAATATATACAAATGGCCATATTTCCCAACCCATCTAATGATGACCAATAATCCCAAAGATTCTCTCAAAGAATCATGATCATGCATTCATATTCGCATGATACTAAACCCAAGTATTTTCTTACTTTGAACATCAATACATACCTTAATCCCATCTACGGTTTTATTTGGATATCTCCAATTATACCATTTCACACTTAAATGAATATATGTCTATATTCCCAATTTATCCTAATTATCTTATAGGATATATTCACTCCACAATCAATTATAATTATGCTTCCTATACGCATAATTGTGTAGGCTTAAATGCCCATTAACAATATCCTAGGAATTTATCTTTCCCCGAACAACTTTAAATTTAATCAGTCATGGATTTCATTTCCATCAACCAAGGACTACCTCTTATCCATATATTCACTTAAAAGTCCCCAACATATTTTAGGAACCCTAAACCATTAAATTCTACAATTATTCTATTTTCCTCGAAAATATAGTTTAAGGGTTATACATTTAAAACCCTCACTTAAGCCTCCTAGATTCCATTAATTAGAGGACCATATAGTCCTAAAATATCCCTTATGTTATCACATAATTAACCTCGAAACAGTATGAATTGTAATCTATCCCATCCAAATCATCTTAGGAAAAATTGCCATCTTTCAGCAGGGGTCGATCGATCGACCCTTTGCCGTCGATCGATCGATGGCTTCGATCGATCGAACCCCCATGATGGATCGATCTATCATGGCGGGAAACTTCTTTTCCGAGAAGCTGTTTTCGCCATGGAAGCTTCCCCCAAGCTTCCATATCCTCACCCAACGGCCTACAACTCCAACCAACCATAAATAAACTTATAATATGGGTTCTAAATGTCCTAGAACCCGAAATCACCAATTAATTTGGGTTAAAACCTAATTTCCTCAAATTGATACATTTTTGGGGTTTATTTCTTTTAACTACTGAAAACCCATTTTATCCACGAATACCCCACCCAAAATATTTAGGGTTTAATTATACCAAACTACGGTATGAGATATTTATGCAAAAATTGAATAAAGCAAGTAAACACTTGCCTCGTGGATATAATCTGACGACCTAGAGCCGAATCCCGCGGAGGTAGGCCGGAATCTCCCCTTTATCCTCCTCTTTCTTCTTCCTCTCTCTCATCTATCTATTTCTTTCCTTATCTTCTCTTTTCTCTCTCTCCCCCTCTTTAATAAGAAAGAAAAAAGGATTATACCCCTTAAAACCCAAAAACGACTCGTTTACTCAATTAGGAGCGTGTTTAACTCTAAAATTCCTCGAAACTCAATTTCGACAATCGATCACTCTTTCCGACTATCTCGGACATTCCGAGACTCACGGCGCAGTCGAAATTCCCATCCGAGGTACTTGACCGCAAATCACTATTCTAACCCATAAAAGTTAATGCGGGTTTTCTAATCAAAATCTTACCTCTTTTGTCGCTATACTCCACGGAGACATATAATTAAAATACTTCGACTCATTTAGTCCCAAAAATAATCACAACACCCATCGAAAATCATTAAATCCTTGAAAATTCCAAAAATCACTATTTTGATAAATTCCTCAAATCTCCAATGTATATCCAATAATAGATTTTAATTGTCTCCAAAAGGATGGGTTGTTACAATAGTGTTAAATGCTAAGGCCTTATTTAGTCGTGGAAAACAAGGTTGTTTTCCCAAAAAAAACTCCAAAATTGTTTCACAAAAAAATGTGTTCGAGTTTGATATTTTTCCAAAACAGAAAATTAAAAATTGATTTTTCAAAATTTTCAATTTTCCAAGAATTTGGAAAACAACTTTAGAAAGTTTTCCACCACTTTTCAACATCTCCAAAATTATATTTCAACCCTGAACTTTCTATAACTTACATCTAGATCCTTAACCTTTTCGTAAATTACATTTTAATCTCTTAGTGTTTTAAAAATGACATTTTGGCCTTGAAATTTTTTAAAATTACATTTTGGCCCTAAGTTTTCTATCCGTTTATTTTGGTTCTTTTAACTATCTATAAATTACATTTGGACCCTAAACTTTATGAAATTACGTTATTATCCCAAACTTTCTGTAATTATATTTGACTCCCAAATTTTCTTGAAACTACATTTTGAAGACAATAATTTATCTACCGTATGAATGCATTTTCTAGTTTTCTAAAATTTTCCATGGAAAATAAAAATTATAAATAGAGATGTTAATTGGAAATAGAAAGTAGAAAATAATTCTCCACAACTGAACAAGGCCTAAGAGTTGTTATGAAATCACTACGTCTGATTTGTTTTGGTCTCCCCATGAAAACCATATAGGCCTCATAGTTGTCGATGTCATTAGAGGGATCAAAAGTCCCAATGAATTATCCATCCCTAGAAGCTTGAAATGTGATAGTGAAGTTGCCCATTTTCAACATGTTGCCTCCGTAAAACTGACTTTAAGGTAAACACGAACATTTTATATTATCAAGTTAGTAACGTGTGGGTGTTAATTTGCATTTTTCGGAGTTTGTGCAACTATTTTTTCAACAATGCAAGATTGAAATTTCTTACGAATTTAAGGCAAGTTGTATTATGCTTTACCCCTTCAGGAATGTTAGTCAAAAAGACCCATTTGTAATGCTTGCTCATGCCAAAAAGTTTTAGGATCTTTAATATTACGACTTTTCAAGAGTGCGTGTTTAGGTCTCTAAAATTATGCTTCATCTTAGAGCTAGTGTCTCCTTTATATATATATATATATATATATATATATATATAGTATCACACTTAGTTTGTCTTATGCTGAGTAAATAAAATAAAATATAAAGTAATTAATATTTTTTAAATACTAAATCAATGAATCATTTAACCAAATGTGGTGAAGGATGTAAGGACATAATTTCGAACCAGCCCCTAGCTCCTAGTTTACATCTTGTATGGCATATCCCGTTCCAACCATCAAAACAATTCACGTTCATAAATTGAAGAGGACAGATCCGAATATCAAGCATCTTCAGCATCTACTCGATGAGAAGTAATCTTGGTATAGATTTTGTGTTACTTATATTTTTTTACTAAGTATTGGGATACTTTTTCTAAATTGTTTTTGTTTTCAAAATGAGGCGTTTTTAAACTTAAAAATATTTTATGACATTACTGTAGGCGGAGTTTTAAAAATCATTTTAAGTCGTTCTTACCACTTGACAGTGTCGTTCAAACGACATGCCAATGTCGTTAGATATCCCATTTGAAGCCCAGCTTCCCATATGGCTCAAACAAAGGCTTACTATTATGTTTTTAAAGGGTCGTTTGATACATTATTCGAAGTCGCTTCTAACGACATCTCACTATCATTCGAATGACCTGAGGATTTCGTTCTAACGACTTTTCGCCAACTCAAATATTTTGTTGGCCAATAAAAACCTGTTTCATGAAGATTTTTTAATAAGAGTTTTATTTTATGCAAACTGCAGAACAGCTGCAAAATGGTCTTCACTTTTTAAGGAAAAACACTTTTTAGATTCACCAAAACAATCCCAAATACTTTTGTAAATCTTCTTTGGAACCCAGACACTTTTTTTATCAAAATTACTCTTCTGAAGAACTTTATTCACTGCTGAAGGAGGAGGACTAAGGTTCTTGTGATTCTCGAGGGAATTGTTGTTGACTCAAAGGTTGTGATCTTTATGGGTTCTTGTCGGAATTCATTGTAGTATTTCTCTAAAGTATTATTAGTTGTGATTTCCAAACTTTCATGAAATAAAGGTTTTGTCCTATGGGAATTTTTTCTAAATATGTGATTGCATGCTTTATTGCATTATTTCTTGAATCACCTAGATGCATGTTTAGGGTTTAATTAAAATTGGACTTTGTTTGTGGATAGGACATCTAATTAAATAAGTTTAATCCATTGAAATTTTGCGAACTCTCAAATTGATATCGCACACCCCCT
The DNA here is from genome assembly GCA_949130495.1 of Sambucus nigra. Classification (NCBI taxonomy): domain Eukaryota; kingdom Viridiplantae; phylum Streptophyta; class Magnoliopsida; order Dipsacales; family Adoxaceae; genus Sambucus; species Sambucus nigra. Next base: position 372,961,571 of record OX422212.1, read on the forward strand.
TTTATAAATTGGTATCAAAGTTTTTAGTTGTTTTTACCTTTACAAATTGGTATCAGAGCAGGTTTCACCAAATTATCGAGAGATCCATTTTTCGCAAAATCTTTTGTGATATCAATTTTTTTGAAAATTGATTTTGAAAAATCATAATTTTTTAGATGGGTAACTTATATAATCAGATGCCCGTCTTTGATGAAACAAATTATGCCTATTAAAAAGCCCGCATGAGATCTTGTTTAAAAGCTATTGATGAAAGAGTATGGCTCATTTGTGAAAAAGGGTGGACTCCTCCCACTGTCATCGTTAATAATATAATTAATCTCAAACATGTGTCTAATTGGAATGATGATGATTTTAAATGGATTACCTATAACTCCCGAGGCCTCGGTGCGATTTCAGGAGCCATCACACTTAATGAATTTCAACGTATCATGACGTGCACTGCGTCCGAAGAGGCATGGGATATCCTCTAGTTGACAAATGAGGGTACCAACGCTCATAAGGCGTCAAAATTGTAAAATTTGACAACCCTATTTGAGACTATCACTATGTTAGAGTTGAGTGTTTTGATGAGTTTTATGTTAGGTTGTTGGACATAGTTAACACGAGTTTTAATTTGGGTGAGAGAATTGATGATTCGAGAGTCGCTAAAAATATTTTGAGGTCACTCCCATCCCGATTTACTCCTAAGGCTATTGTGCTTAACTCTTTATAGATCTTAGACACTCTTAGGTTAGAAGAACTCATAGGAAACCTTCAAACTTATGAGATAGACATGTTTCCCAAAACCATTAAGCCTAAGGATAAAGGGATAGCTTTAAAGACTAAAGTTTAAAAAAATAAATAAATAAAAGATAAAAGAGAAATAGAAAGTGAGTGAGTCTTATTCGGAGGGTGAGGATGATTATTTGTGAAAAAAATTTAAAAAATTCTCAAATTTTCGAAAGATAATTCGTCCAATAAAAAAATTCAAGAAAAATAAAAATAAAGATGAGGTCAAGGATAGCGGTGAGAACGAGGAAGATATAAGGTGTTATGAGTGCAAGGAAAAAGGGCATAATGCATTTGAGTGTCCCACTATGCTAAAGAGAAAGGGCAAGAAAGTTGCTAACACGGCCACTCTTAGCGATAGTGACATCAAGTTGGATGATTTCGGGAATGAATCACCATATAAAAAGTGCATTGCTGGCTAGTCATGTGAGCACATCTAGTTTGTCCTGTAAATGTGAGAGCCTCGATGATGTTTCGAACCATTCGGGAGATAGTGAGTGTGAGGATGAGATTGGAAGTGAAGGTGAAGGTGGTCGTCAAAAAGCTTTTAGCAATTTATACACCGAGACTTTTAAGATGAAAAAGTTGAATAAGGAGTTGTCTCTTAGGGTGATATATTTGGAGAGAGAGATAGGAGTTTTGAGGATGTGGAGGCGTCGACGAGTCAACTCGAGATGGTGACACTACACCAAAATAGGTCAATTGTAATGGGCAAAAATCGTTACAAAAAATATTAGTAACGGATTAAATCCGTTAGAAATTGGCTTTATTTATTTTACTAACAGAATTTTTAACGGATAAAATCCGTTACAAAATTAATATTTATAACGGACGAAAATCGTTACAATTTATTTTGTAACGGATTTAGCATTGGTACACATATTATGTATTAGTAACAGATTTACTAAACTGTAACGGTGTTTATCCGTTATAAATATAGAATTTGTAACAGATGCAGACCATTACAAAATACATTGTAATGTATTGGGGGGGTCATATATTTGCAACGGAAGTTTTGATTTGTAACGGTTAAAGTCCGTTAGCAATATTAATATATTTTTAAAAATATATTAATTTCTCATTAAATAAATAGATATAAATACACTAATTAAAACTCATGCTCAACAAATGGCAATGCACTACACTTAACCAATACCCACAAATTTCACTCAAAACATAAACACACGTGACAAAATGTATGAAACTATATTTGGATAACAAAAACTATTTCGGTGGCATTAAATTGGTTCAAAACTATAGTTTATTCATAACCATTAAAATTCTAAATACGAAATGTAGTACAAGATAAACTATCTAGCTTATAACCATAATAGTAATCAATCAAAGTCTAACAACTATAAAGTTCTAAACAAAATATTCTCCTCAAAGTAGTCTTCGTGATATTTCTTGCAAAAGTAAAATTCATTCTCCCAGAATTAATCTTCATATTTCCCAATAAGAACCTGTCGAACAAACTCAATCTTAGTATTGAAAAAAACTTGATTTTATGGAATTTATTTTAATTAAAAGACACACAAGAAATTAAAATGGCACATCAATTCAAATCAAAACTATAAATAATTAAATTAGTGGTCATGTGTCAAAACAAAACATGGTTGCTCATCAGATGGATTAATGCGTACTACTATTGCTGCCAATTAAAAAGATTGAAGTAGGAAAGGAAACCTTTTTTGCCCTCAAAATGTCAAAAATCTGAGAAGTAGTATACCAAACTAAAATCCACACCAATATAGCGATTCTACAATCCACCACCTCCACGACACCAAATACTAACATTAAAACTAAACGAAGAGCCTCCACTAAGTAATAATGAGCGTTAACCTCTTTTTTATATCTAACACTACTAAACCCATTTTCCACAAATGAAGTGAAGCTCAACAAATAAATAACAAAAATAAGAAAATGTCCAAAAGATGAGGTTCTTAATATTATGGTTCATATTGGTAGTTTGAACCCCCAAGTCAAAAAAAATTAACCAAAAAGGTAGATAGAAAGAACAAAAAAAAATCGGAAAAAAAAAATTAGATGGATAAGTTCAATTATGCTCTGGATATTGAACTACTTCATCCAGCGGAGTGTGTACCTTAGGTTAGATTATAATATGGCACTAAACAATAAACACTACATTTATAAAAATCAATTGAATTGAATCGGTGGGTACCTTAGGTCCATAACCCCCGTAAGTACCGGTGACACTCTGTTTTCTTGTACTTGAGCATAACACACAAATGCACAGTGTTAGAAAGAAAATAATATGTTTTAGAACAAATAATTGAAGTTTCAATACCTATTTATAACACACAAATACTCCATAGGGAAACTGTTTAATTGTCGCATAAGAATTTGGCTACGCCTTGAAGCAAGTACTTTCGCCATCATGTGAAGAAGCAATTTTGACATCAAGGGTATCTATTAGTCTTAAAGAATATATTTAGATAACAATTTGTACATACTAGATAACTACCGTACTGAAGTCAGTTGCTTACCTTAATGGGATGAATACCAATAATCATATACAAAATTCAAATAATGTCACAAATGGACTCGCAAAAACTCTAGTCATATCCCAAAAAACTACATGATCTGAAGAAACTATCTAAAACTACCCTTTGTTATAATAGTAAGATATGGATCATAAAACAAACAAATAATTACGTGATCAAAACGAAAATAGTTTTTTAAGTACCTGTATTATCTATACAGTAAACAACAGAAGATTTAAAAAAAATGAAAGAAGAAGAACATGTAGGTAGCCGATAAGCACACCTGACTATGGCACAATAGAAAATAAGGGTAGAGTATAAACGGGACATGAAAGCAAACTCATATTTTAAAAAAGATAGTCATGCCCCCTGAAAACCCCAAATGCAAACCATCCAATTCTCTCGATCTCCATTTTAAACATAATCTATCTCATCAATCAAATAATTGAAACATATAGTCATACTCAAATTAATTATACCTATAGTTCCCATAAAAGAACAACGTTGATTAAGCAATCCTTATCAAAATGAAATGAAAGGTTCATTCTTTTAAGATCAAAATCTGGAAATAACACTACATCAGAAGTGGGTATAACAAAGTACCAAAAACACAATCATCATAGAGGGTATTTTTAACTTTGTTCACTAAGGCAATAATGCTTGTGAACTTGAATCAAAGTTCACAAAAGTACTTTCATAATATTTACACTTGAATAGAGGGAAACATGGTGAACAAAAGGCCCACAACACAGTTCTAGGCAATTGCTCCCATGTGCTACACCTACCATATTACATAAAAACAACTAAGATAAAAAAAAAGGAAATAAATGAAAGTGAAAAAAAAATCCAATGGTGGTTTCACAAAAAAACCTAAAACATGCAACTACGTGTCCAAACAAATCAGATAAATCATTCAAATCATGCATATAAAACAAAGACAGCAAATTCCGAAAAAAAAAACCTTTCGGGTAAAAACCTTTTTATCACTTTGGAAAGTTTACAAGACCATTGACTTGCATACAACCTGATAATCGCCCACAAGTGTAATTCACGGTGTCTTCGTCAAACCTTCAAAGCAATGGGTGAAAGCAAATACTCGTAAGTGTCAGTTCGTCGTCTTCGACTAGAGATTTAGCAAGAGCTCCAGATGGTCAGCAATGAATCAACTCGCAGTCCATCCACAATAACACGCAGTCATAAAAACTCCATAAAGACTCATTCCACAATAGCATGCAGATCTCGGTTGTAGATATCTCCCCACAAAGGATGAACAATAGAAAACTATGCTTTGGGTTTCAATAAACAACTCACACAAAAGTAATTGAAATTTGTGAATTATAAAACAAAACTTTGAACCCTTTAAAATGGTTGGAGGATAAAACAAACACTCAAAAGCGTATTATGTTCAAAACCAGTGTTTCTCCCCCACGAAAATCAATAGTCTGACACCCTATATATAATATAATTTAAGGCATTGACAAGTCAGCATAAACATCCTATCATTTGAATGAGACACAACGTCATTCGAGCAAGACAGGATCTCGTTTGAACGAGAATGCTGTCGTTTGAACGACAGTCAGTGATCCCCAAAAAAAACTTTAGACTTTTAAATAACTTGGAAACCTCAAAACTTAAAAGCGTTCACGGGATCAGGAAAGATTTATCTATAACTTTTATGATAAAATGTTTTTAAAAAATAGAAACCATTTATAAAAATTTCAAAAACCATTTCAACTTTTATAAAAATATCCCAACACTTTTAATATGAAATGTAAATGGAACTTAAACATAATTTACCAAATTCATCCTTATTGGGATTGAATGCTGAAGTCTTCTTGTAATTCGAATTTGTCTCTTGTAGATGTAATCTTCTCAATCCTTCGACGACTTGTAGCGGTATACGACATACTAAATTGTGACGAAAAATGTCCTTACAATAAAAAAATCTATAAAATAATAAATTACTGGAAACCAAATAAAGGTATAAGAATGTAGAAAATTTTAAATTGATTGGAGGCAATATAGTACGTGGGTAGTTCTTTAGGAGTTTCAATAATAAAAGGATCAAGAATTTGAAAAAGAAATAAATCCCATTCTTCTACTCGAAAAATATATGGATAAAGTGTCTAGTTGATTCTCAAGATTAAGTGCTTAATCATTCATGTTGAAAAGGTTGTTCGTAAATTTCAGGACAATGGTGAATTATTGCAGACAATTGAAATCTACCATAACATCACAAACACACACACACACACCAGAGGAGAAATGGATATCACATATGTTCAACATTCTAGAACAATATGTTTATTATGTCTAATGCATCCAAGAGGACGGCTACAGAAGATTAGGCATGAACTGTTGCCTTTAAGAGCTTAGTAATGTATGTTAGAAAATTGTATAAGGGGGTCCAACTGATAACCCAGTAATTATAACAGTCGCCTATTTGTAGATGCCTATATCATCCTAAATAGCCAAAAAGGAACCTGGATAGGACTCTTTTGTGAAAAAATATATTACATTACGTCTAAGTTTAGTTCAGTGCGAAATATTTTAGCTAGTTAAATAAAAGAATGTGTAATTTAAGTGTACAATATATAAATGTGTGCTTTTAAATAAATAGTGATATAAATTAATTAATTAATTGGAGGAATATAGTACGTAGGTAGTTGTTTAGGAATTTCAATAATAACAGGATCAAGAATTTGAATAATAAATAAATTCCAGTTTCAATTTGAATTAATATTAATCACTTAATATTCAGAATCACTTAATCTTGAGAATTAACTAACATAGTCTAACATAATGGCCTCCCCCGTCCTCATAGACAAAGTCTAATAGCCACAATATTTAAAAATGAAAACATTTTCAATATTTAAGGGCAAAAAGCCAAATATCCCGTTAAGTAAATACTAAATGAAGCCGTGATGATGCAGTGTTATTTAGATTTGTTTAGGGAGACGAAATTCACTAGGTTGACTCAAAACACGCAATGAACAAACTCGCTGGTTTTCCACCTCAATTCTGTTGTTTTAAGTCTAAAACTGTGTTTGTAGCATTTTGCTTTAACAATAACATTAGTAGAAAAGTGTTATTCCAATTTTTTTTTACTAATTGATCATCTTAATTTAAATAAGAATCTCAGTTTTCTAAATTCATCTGTGACTACTAGGTTGCATAAAAAAATTGAAAATTGATCAACCATCCTAATTAAAGTATTCATGTGGGTGAATGGAGCCTTCAGAGAAGGAAATCTCTCGGGTGCTACTAACCTGATTTTTAAAACTAGATATCTATGAAAAAATATAACTAATATTAGTGATTTTTTCATAAATAAATATTCTTGACCTAAAAAGCATGAACACGACACACATCGATTTGACACGTTAACATTATTTAAGTGCTTCAGAGTTTGTTGTTAGTAAATATAATAACACATATAGAATCAATAATGATCACTTTATGTTAACGTTCAGGTAATTCTGAATTTAGTTACAAATTACAGTATGCTTTCGTATTTTGAAATAAATTACTATACTCCCTCCCTGGTAATTTTATATGTTGCTAACTTGTTAATGGGGGGCAATAGTTATTTATAATTAATAAATATATAATGAGAAACGGTTGAAAGCGAACTTGGTTTCGGAAGTTGGTATTGTTAATGATGGAGTGAAAGAGAGACAAAAAGGCACCATGAACCATGACTGGTTCTTCATCTTCACCAAGCCCACACAGAACAGGGAAACAAGCTTTATCTAAAGGCACCAAATTTTTGCAATTGGGATTGAACTTCTCAAAGTTTGGACACCGAAAAAAGCCACATAAATCACCTCTTTAATTTGATTTGCAACAAAACTTTATGGTGCTTTGTAAGGACACAAGTCTCCGATTGAGTCTTAATGTAATGTTGGCTCACTTACGGAAAAAAAACATTTAATTCATAGGATAGTATTCACTTTGTATCCTTTCAATCCTATGAATCGTATAGTTAAAGACGTAGCGACCAGCATTTCAAGTGAACATCAATTTTCGGTTTCTTGTGCCTAGTTTATGCGTCATCAACATCACTGTATTCCATTATCTCCAAAAGGTATGAATGCAATCTATGTATATTTGTAGGAGACTTGGATTAAGTTTAAGGGTGTAACTTTCATTATTAAAATAATTTCAGAATTATTTTGGACTTAAAATGAAAATATTCAAATCTGAGACTTCATTCGATATTGTCGTTCGAACGAGTTTTTCGTTCGAACAAGTTTTCCAACGACTTTTCCCAAGTGGCCTCTAAAACATCGTTAGATAGGTCGTTCGAACGAGACTTCGTTCGAACGAGATTTTTGGCGAAAAAACTTTTTGGCAGTTTTTCTCTACTATCCCACTCTTTTGTCCCACTAACTTTTGCCTGATTTAATATGTGTGGGAACCAACTTTGAAAAACCAACTTTTTCATCTTTTACAATTTCTAGAGAGAGTTTTTGAGAGCCTAATCCCTCTATGAAAAAGTTCATGTTTTGAGTGTTTGTCTTTCAAGAAAATTATCCTTAAACACTTTCGTTTACACCCATATTAGTTTATTCCAAGTACCACATATATATATTTATATATATATTTTCTTGGAGTTTGTTTGGCTCCGGGTTCACTTTTCTACCTAAGAAGAAAAGAATTTGGGTTTACTTATACATCCCATAAAGAAGAAGTTCATTGTTTTGCTATGGCATACTCACACGGTGAAAGGCATTGTGCGAGGGTTGACGATTGTCCTAAAGTTTCATTGGTTGATTCCAAGGTTTCGGTGGATTTCGGGATTGTCGACTAAGCGGAGGTTGGTATAAAAATACGCGTCAGGGGCTTGAAGGGAGTCAAGTCGAGTTGAGTAAGTCATTTATCTTGTACTTGTAAAAATACCATACTTAGTGGACTTAAGGCCAGGGCCGTCCGAGGTTTTTTCCCGTTGTGGATTTTTCCTCGTACATCGAGCCGTAGTGGTTGTGAATTTATTTTATCTTGCAAATCACCTAGAATGCATGCTTAGGATTAAAAGATAAAATATGGTTTAATTCACTTCTCCCGTTTAATTTGGTGCTAATATAAGTTTGGGTAAAATTTATGTTAATTTAATTCAAGTCTAAATAATTTAATTTGATAAAATTTGGTTTGGCCTAATTTGGTAATTTTGAAAATATTGTGTAGGCAAATTTTAGGACTTGTGTTAAATTAATTTTGGGTTAAAAGTAATTTTCTCATAGTTAACTTCAAGCTCTATTTTTGTTTGTGAGAAAATCCAAAATTTGGTTTGTGTGAATTTTGTGTATGTGTGTGTGTGTTCACCATAATTCACTCAATTAGGTTTAATTTTAATTTTTTTTTTCAAAATTAAAATTTGTGTTTGATTTGTTTTTTCATCTTTTTAAGAAAATAAAATCAAGAAAATTTGGACAATTAAATTGTTGTGTTGAACCATCTTAATTCCGCATTTAAAAGGAAATTATATTTGAAAATTTTAAAATTGTTGGTCCTTGCGGTCCAACAAGTGGTATTAGAGTTGCAGCGCTAATTTATTGTGTTAAGGTCTTTTTAAATATTTTTGGTTAAAATGGAATTTTCTCCATTTTCAAAATTTCTTGTTTTCGATGCTTTCAACTACGCGTATTGGAAAGCGCGTATGAAATGGGCACTTAGGTCTATCGATGAGAGAGTTTGGTTGTCAGTTGTTAACAGGTGGTCCCCACCCACATATTTGGTAGAAAATGAGTGTGTTCCCAAATCCACAGATAGATGGAGTGAGGATGAATTTAAACTTACAAATTTTAATGCTTGAGGTTTAAATACCTTATTTAGCGCGGTCACATCGGAGGAATTCTGACGCATTATGACGTGTGAAATCGCTAAAGAAGCTTGGAATATTTTACAACTCACTCACGGGGGAACTAGTGTCGTAAAAGATTCTGAACTCCAAAACCTCACCACTCAATTTAAAACCATCAAAATGAATGAAAAAGAAACATTTGATGAATTTTATGCTAGAATTTCCGATATAGTTAATTCATCTTTTAATTTGGGAGAGAAAATACCCGACGACAGAGTAGTAAATAAAATTTTAACGTCCCTACCTATAGATTTATTCCTAAGGTGACCGTGTTAAATTCTTTACCCACTTTAGCCTCTACGAAATTAGAAGAGCTCTTAGGTGATTTACAAACCTATTAGCTGGACATGTTTCCCTCCAAAACTGAAAAGAAAATATAAGGGCATTACTTTGAAAGCCCGAAAGGAGGAAAAACAAGTAGTAGAGAGCGAAAGTGATAGTGACTCAGAGGATATGGATATGTTTGCTAAGAAATTTTGAATATTTCTCAAGTTTAACAAATATAAAAATAATTTTAAGAAATTCGAAAACTCTAAGCATGATAAAACCGATAAGATCCCTAAAGTTCAAAAAGATGATCTTAATAGGGACGAGTCTTATAGGTGTTACGGTTGTGAGGGTTATGGCCATAGGGCGAGAGAGTGCCCCACTAAACTAAGGAGAGAGGGCAAGAAACCAATTTCCTACAATGCAACCCTTAGTGATAGTGATAAGTAAGAGGGACCCGATTCCCCCACTAAGCCCAACTTTGTGGCTTTTATGGAATTTCATGTGAGTGAAAGTGAGCACCCCTTTATTGATGAAACTTTAACACATGACACTTCTAAGGCCACAGTTTGTGAATCCCAAAGAAATGATGGTAGTGAGAGTGGAGAAGAAAGAGAGAGAGAAAGTGATGAGGAGGTTGAAGAGAGTGAACTTCAATTTGCATTTCAAGAATTATATGAAGAATCTATTAAATTAAAAAGAGAAAATTTGAAGTTAGAAGCTAGTTTGAAAGAGCGTGTTGAGGTCATTAATGAGAGTGCTTTAGTGGAAGACCTTAGGACACGTGAGAGAGCTCTTCGTGAGAAGCTTGAATATGTAGAAGGCGAGAGAGATAGCCTTAAAGGTTTACTGGAATACTTACAAAATGAGCTTCTCGCGTTTGAAAAGCACAATGTTTTATTAGAGTCTCACATTGTAGATTTAGAAAATGAACTAAAATACTCTAGTAAAGTCAAATTTGATTTGGAGTGTCGTTCAGAGAAATTAGATAAAATATTAGGAATGGTCCAAATTAAAAAGGACATGTGTGGTTTAGGCTTCGATACTTGTAATGAGTCAACCCATAAAGCCAAAACCAATGGTTTAGGAGAATCCTTTAGGCACGTTGTTATAGATCATTCCTTAGGTAAGTCTTTTCGCCGAGTCTTTAGGTGCTCACATTGTGGTCGAAAAGTTCATCTTAAGAAATTTTATTTTGATCTGAAACGAGGTCCTAGAAAATCCCAACGTAAGGCAATCGAGGTAACCAAGATTCCTACATCCCGAGATCGTCAATCATCATTAGTTTGGGTTAGGAGATCCGACTTGGTAGCGTTACAAAATAGGATTTTTTTATTCTCATTTACTTTCACACGATACCTCCCTTGCTAAATCCAAAGGTTGAATGTGTTAGTTGTTCACATACTTTAGCTTTTATGCTTCATACTATATTATCATGCTAATTTTATGTTTGTTTATCATTTTCTAGTTATTACTTTATCACATATCTCATGTTAGAATTATGATGTTTATTTATCTTTTGTATTATAGTTCTTTCATTTCTAGTTTGCATTAAATGAAAAATACCAAAAGATTTTTGTTTATCATTTGTCTTTTATTTTTTCATTTAGACTTAATGAAAAATGCAAATGATTTTTGTGTGTCTTTTGAGTAAATATTTATGTTTTGCTGGTTAAAAATTTCAAAAACTCAAAAAGAATTTTTTGTGTATATTTTAGTTTGACACACTTTATGTGGCATATACTTGTGTTTGAATCCCTTCATTTTCGCTTCCATGTGGCTAGAACTTTTGGTTAAGATTGTCAATCCTTAAAATGTTCTTTACCATGCTTACACGGAGTAGTTGGATTTTATGTTGCTATAATGGATTCTTTTTTTCTATGCCTCAATTCACACATGCACGAGCTCTCTTGAAATTTTAACTTCACATGTATATTTGAGATTTGTGAGGTGTTCTCCTATCAATCTAGTCATCTACGTATTATGTGACCTAGGACGACTAGTGTATGTTAAAATCCGTTGCACGTGAGATTTGTGTGAGACATAAAAATGATATATATAAATGTGCACGAGGAAGGGCTCCAAAAGGAAATATCATCCTTTGCGAGTAAGCCGCCATTTGCTTGGACCTAAAAGAAATACGTGGTCCAAAGGCCTAAAAGTATAATGGAATTAAAAGAAAATATTTGCCAATGCCTATTTGTTTATGTTTGATATATTCATTCAAAAATTAATATGCTTACTTTGAGGGAGATTGGATGGTATATCAACGGTTTGCACAGTGTCCATTTATCCTAGTTGCGCTTTCATTGTCATGACTCTATTGGTTTGTAGAATCATCAAAATTCTAGGCTTGTATGCATTGTGTATATTTGTTCATTGAGTTCAATTTATATTATCACACGAGGTTATATTCAAATATGATAACGTTTGCAATCAAATGAGAACTCTGTGAACATGTTTTAAGTGATTGGGTCGTAATTTAATTGTTACTAGTTCACAACCCTTCACTTCCATTTCCATATGTCACATTTATGCTATAAGAGTGTGGAAAACTCATGTTAACTTATTTTGTGTCATTTGTGTGTTTATATCTATATATGTGTGCTTTCATATATTTTATATCTAATGTGTATACATATATATGATATTTTATTATGTTTAGTCTTTGCCTTGGTAGCTAGTTCGCATATGCTTGAATTCATAATTGGTATCTAACTAGTTGCAAAATGTTTGTTTGACATCACACACTTAGTATCAAATTTGTATCATTTTTATTGCATCTTAGTTGGCATCCTTTTTTATTTTTTGTTTTGTATGGATTAGTTACTTTTTATTGTTGACCATATGCCTTAATGATCCTATTTCCTTATGCATCATCTTGTTTATTAGTTCTTTTATCCTTTGTCCATTCCTGAACAAAAAGGGAGAGAATGATAGGGGAGAAATGGTATATAATCCTATTATAATCGTATCTTCGTTTAGGAGATTTAACTTAGGGGGAGTCGCGACCTTCTTAGGTAGATCACAATTGATAAAGGGGAATTAATTTTGGGGGAGTATTTATTTTAATTTCATATAAACTTTTGATATTCCCTATGCGTTTAATGTTTGCTTAAGTGTGCAGGACTTTTATTCAGAGACAACCTTTCATCGGCGAAGCTATTAATCCTTAGGTCTTGAGTCAAGTTTTCTATTTTTGGGTGGGGTGTTTTTGAGTCTAGTAGAGCTTGACGGCCCTTTAGGATTTTGTTTTGGTTTTTGTCTCGGAATAGCCAAAGGGGGAGATTTGTAAGGACACAAGTCTCCGATTGAGTCTTAATGTAGTGTTGGTTCAATTTTGGATAAAAAATATTTGAGTCATAGGATAGTGTTCACGTTGTATCCTTTCAAGCCTACGATGCGTACAGTTGAAGACGTAGCGGATAGCATTTCAAGTGAACATCAATTATCGGTTTCTTGTGCCTAGTTTATGCGTCATCAACATCACCGTATTCCATTGTCTCCAAAAGGTATGAATGCAATCTATGTATATTTGGAGGAGACTTGGATTAAGTTTAAGGGTGTAATTTTCATTGTTAAAATAATTTTCATAATTATTTTGGACTTAAACTGAAAATATTCAAATCTGAGGCTTCGTTTGATATTGTCATTCGAACGAGTTTTTCGTTCGAACGAGAATGTCATTCGAATGAGTTTGCCAATGACTTTTCCCAATTGGCTACTAGAAAATCGTTAGATAGGTCGTTCGAACGAGACTTCATTCGAATTAGATTTTCGACGGAAAAACTTTTTGGCAATTTTTCGCCACTATCCCACTCTTTCGTCCCACTGACTTTTGCCAGATTTAATATGTGCGGGAACCAACTTTGAAAAAACAACTTTTTCATCTTCTACAATTTCTAGAGAGAATTTTTTAGAGCCTAATCCCTCTATGAAAAAGTTCATGTTTTGAGTGTTTGTCTTTCAAGAAAATTATCCTTAAACACTTTTGTTTACACCCATATTAGTTTATTCCAAGTACCAAATATATATATTTTCTTGGAGTTTGTTTGGCACCGGGTTCACTTTGCTACCTAAGAAGAAAAGAGTTTGGGTTTACTTCTACATCCCATAAAGAAGAAGTTCGTTTTTTTGTTGTGGCATACTCACACGGTGAAAGGCATTGTGCGAGGGTTGACGATTGTCCTAAAGCTTCATTGGTGGATTCTAAGGTTCCGGTGGATTTCGGGATTGTCGACTAAGCAGAGGTTGCTACAAAAAGACGCGTCAGGGGCTTGAAGGGAGTTAAGTCGAGTTGAGTAAGTCATTTGTCCTGTACTTGTAAAAATACCATACTTAGTGGACTTAAGGCCAGGGCCGTTCGAGGTTTTTCCCGTTGTGGATTTTTCCTCGTACATCGCGGCGTAGTGGTTGTGAATTTATTTTATCTTGCAAATCACCTAGAATGCATGCTTAGGATTAAAAGATAAAGTATGGTTTAATTCACTTCTCCTGTTTAATTTTGTGCTAATATAAGTTTGGGTAAAATTTATGTTAATTTAATTAAAGTCTAAATAATTTAATTTGATAAAATTTGGTTTGGCCTAATTTGGTAATTTTGAAAATATTGTTTAGGCAAAGTTTAGGACTTGTGTTAAATTAATTTTGGGCTAAAAGTAATTTTCTCATAGTTAACTTCAAGTGCTATTTTTGTTTCTGAGAAAATCCAAAATTTGGTTTCTGTTTGTGTATGTGTGTGTGTGTTCACCATAATTCACTCAATTAGGTTTAATTTAAATTTTGTTTTTAGAAATTAAAATTGGTGTTTTATTTAATTTTTCATCTTTTTAAGAAAAGAAAATCAAGTAAATTTGGAAAATTAAATTGTTGTGTTGAACCATCTTTATTCCGTATTTAAAAGGAAATTATATTTGAAAATTTTAAAATTGGTGGTCCTTGCGGTCCAACATGCTTCCACGTTGGCATGCTCATAAAGTCTCCATGACTCCCACAGCAGTGTCGATGACCCCAGAAATGTGGTCAGCATCTCACTAGTCTCAAACCTGCACCATATATAATAAAGGTTAATAATTTCATAATACATAGAAGAAATAATAGTCAAATTTTATGTAGAATTATGGGTTGGGGTTCACTTACGCTGAAGCTTTGCCTTCCATTAATCCTTCTTCTTCCTTTTGAATTGAAATTAAAAAGAGAGAAAAAGAAAGGGAGATAAGTTGGAATTCTTTGTGGGGGTATGTTGAAATATAAAGTGGCCAATTAGCAGAAGCTATATGCTATAAACTTTAATGGATGTAAGATCAGTTGTTATTTTTTTTATTGAGTAAATGAATAAGTATGAGCATTTCAACAATTGAGAAATCGATTTGTTAATTTCCTGCATCATTCGAATGACATGTTAGACATACAATTTTCTAAGGTCTATCACATATTTTCAATTAAACGGAGATAGATCAGAAAGACAGATCCAAAAATATGCATAAGATAATAACCTATGAGCTAGCAATACTGGCACATTATATATATTTCAAGTAAAGAGAGAAAAACACAACTGGAAAAAAAAAAGAGTAGGAACAAACCCAGTTAGAAAAATAAAGAAGAAGCATAATTGATTCAGCATCACATAATTGTAACAAACTTATAGAGGGGAGATAAATGGAGAGGAAGGTGAAGGGAGGGAAGAAACAGAGTCGTGTTTGTAGAGAGAATAGAAAGAAGTTAAATAGGCGAGGGTAGAAAATGTGTTATCTATAGGCGTTGTGTAAAAGAAATGAGAAGAGAGGAAAAGAGAAGTGAATAAGAGTGCCACGTGTAGTCGATAAGCTAGAAGAGAAATTAATTGTCCATCTCTTTGGAGATTTTGTTATGAGATTAACTGAACTTTCATTATATAAAGAATAATAACTGACTATGAAATTAGCATATATAATGACAAATGTGGACCTATAAAGCTTCAAACAGATTAAAAAAATTAAAAGAATAGTAAATGTAAAACATCAAACCCATGTAAAAAATAGTTCACTACTAAGAAAAAGACCTCACCGTAGATAGTTCACTTGTGAGAAAAATACACTACTAAATTTTATGTAAGTCTGATATTTGTGAATAAAACCATAACAAAAATTGTGATTGTTCTATTAAAATTGCCCAATGAATCATTTTCTTCTGTAGATATGATATAACTGGCTTTTATTCTTGTCTTCGTATCTCAAATGTCTTACTACAAAGTTTACTGCCGAGAAACTAGAAAACTCTTGTATCATAGTGATTTACGTATTCATACTCATTTGGAAATATGACACTTCCGCTTCATATATTATAATTAGTTGTGATTGAGAAATGTTTATCAACGTTTTTACATGGACCCTTTCAATATAGAAAAATTTTAAGGTGAATTAAAACTCGTGTAAATTAACAGTTTTGTATAATATTTATCATTCTATCTTTTTAACCTCTTTTTAACTTAGAAGTATCTTAGACTCATTTGAACTCATCTAAATTAGACTATCCTCTTAAACCATCAACAATTGTTGCTTAAACATATGGCACTAATACCTAAAATGTATTCTACTTGTCTGGGAGCACCACAATGTTAGAGGATAGGATTGTGGATAAAATACCCCCGCTAGAAGAGACTCAACTGTCCCAATTTTAAACATTTCCATGATAAAACACTCAACTTCCCACTGTTGGACTGTTTGTAGTGAACAATCCCAAAATTTACAACCTTCTCAAAGTAAAACACCTATATCTCACGGTTGGGCGTTGTACACTCAACCAACTCAAACGGTAAAAATTGAACCTTAAATACGTACTTTATCCATCACAAATTAATGGTCCCTATCAAAGTTGACGATTTTTTAGGGATACTCTCAATTAATGATCAAGATCAAGGCTTATGCACTATTATGCCATTTGGTTTGGTTAGTTGATTACATCCACAATGGAAAGTAAACTCTTAATTTGGGACATCCCGAAAAGAAAATATTGACTATTTATATGGAATCATCTCATGAATGGGACAGTTTACACTCACCCATCCAAAATAATGTGATGGCTTACGAGCTTTCATCGCTGATTTTGTGCAGCCCTTATTGATGGATAGTCCACCCTTCTATTTGCATAATTTTAAGACCATAGTTCAAGGTGTTCCCCAATCTGTAATAATATGGAAATGGGTAAGAAAATTTTGAAACAAAAGACCACCACAAATCATTTTATTAATAGTATACTTATTGAAAACCAACAAAAATATCACATATGAAGTAAAACAGAGTAATAATATAAAATAAAGACGGTAAAACGGGCCATAGGGTTTATGCTTTGACTTTTTTCTCTTGATCTACATTAAAAAAAAAAATTACTGGACAAAGCTAATTTGACCCTATTTCGTAAAATGTCAGCTTCATAAATGACATTAAAAGAATTTACAACCTCTCAGGATCATGCTCGCCTATCAGAATCAACCTTCCAACAAACTTTTTACCACCAAGATCATGATTGGTATGGATTTAGTAGTTAGAAATAGGTAGCATATTTACAAGGTGTGTTAATACAATTACAACCAATAATTAGTTAAGTAATGATCACTAATTGATCGTTATGTATTGGCTGCATCTTCAGTGCAGAGTGAGTTTAGGTTGGCAACTTGGGTGCAGAGCGAGTTTAAGCTACATCTTGGGTGCATATTGAATTTAATACTCTGCCATTCGCTTTGCTTCTCATTTTACAGAACTCCTACATTAAAATATGTAAAATGTGACGGTGTGTGATACCGATTTAAATTAATTCGCAAGTTTTCAACAAAATTATTATTTAATTAGAGTCTATTTAGAAATATCCCCTGAACAAGCAACTACGTGTGTGCGTGTGTCAAACCATACATAAAGCATGCGACACAAAATTTCAAAAAAAAATCTCGAAGGCCAAAACCTTTTATTTTTATAACTCTGACAAGTTTAAAAGCCATTGACTTACATACCATCTTGATTTCTCCCACAAGAATAACGAACGGTGTCTTCGTCAAACCTCCAAAGCAACGGCTAGAAATAAATCAGCAATGGTTCACACGCAGCTATACCACTAGGTCGTGCAGTCCAGACACGCAATCTAAAATCTTCACAAGGACTCCCTCCACAATAGCTGCGTGTGAACCATTGCTGATTTATTTCTAGCCGCAATAGCACGCGGTTGTCGGTTGTATAGCTCTCCCCACAAAGAATGAACAAAAGTAAAGTGTGTTATTGAACACCAAAACAATTCACCAAAGCATATGGGATTTTTGTGAATTGAAAACAAAAGGGATGAAAACCCTAGAAATATTAGAGAAAAACCTTTCTGCCAAAAAGTATTAATGAATTGTTTCTGGGCAGAGAAACCAAACCAAACAAAATCTTCAAAAGTTTAAAACTCTTAAATTTAAAATTGTTCTCCACGTCAAAAGAAAAGGCTTGACCTTCCTTTTATAAGGGAAATTGAGGCGGTCAAAGATATCCGGTTGTCAGCAGCGTGTCAGTCAAAAAGACAACTCGCTCGAATGAAAATAATCTAGCTCGAACGAGATACGTGTATCACTCGAACGAATACGCGTGACATCTCAACATCGCTCAAACAAGATGGTGATCTCACTTGAACGACCAGAGCATCAAAATCGAGGAACACTTAGTGACTGAGAAAATTTCCTCAAAACTTTTCAAAAACCAACTTTCTCGAAAAACAATAATGAAACCTTTTTTATAGAAAAAACATTTATAAAAAAAATCTATATAAAAGCTTTTTAAAACTCCTTTTAAAAATATCCCAACACTCTTAATATGAAATGTAAATGAAACTTTAAAACATTATCTTACCAAATGTCATATTGTTGGGCTTGAATGTTGAAGACAACTTGTAATTCGGATCCGTCTTTTGTAGATGTTCTCTTCTCAATTCTTCGACGACTTGTAGCGATATAGGACATACTAAATTGTGACGAACAATAAAATTAGGTCCTTACAAATCTCTCTCTATGTCTATGTCGGTGCATACATAAAAATATCTGAATTATCAAATACCAAATGGCCTACACAAATCCACCCTCCCATGAATAAATTTACAAGATCTCAAACTTTTCTTCAAAAATCTTCAACTTCAATTTCAAAGATCCAAGTTTTTCTCATCAGGGTGTGCAATATCCAATTTTGTACCTACACACATGAGATAAATCCAAAACCTTCGTGACGTATCGAATTTGAAATGATATAAGAATAAATTATTAATAAATCAAATCTCCCCCATACTACAAAAAAAAAACCATAAAATCATAATTCGTTCTTCCCTTTTATATGATGTCCCCAAATAGACAGATAAGAAGAAACATGGAGTGTCACGATAAAAATGCATAGCAAATATGAATCAAGTTACGTGCATGCAAAGGAGTATCTCAAAAACTTTCACAAACTATTTTTGATTTTTCAAATTTTTCGTACAAAATAAGATACCAAAAATCACATCATGGATTTAAACTCAAACAACCAAGTCATGGAAATGGAATGAATGGGTGTGAACACATTCGATAGGTAAATAAACTCAATCAATCAAATGTGCATGATGAATACGTGTACCCCTAATGAATGAACATCAAAAGTATCCTTAGGAGTAAAAATTGATGAATTTAGATGACATCGTCTTATGTAAATCAACAAATCAAAGTCAAAGTAATTTCCACACCAATAACGTCCAAAACTATTTAACGCTTTTTCAAGACTTTCAAGGACGTGAAAACCCGTTTTAAATTCCATCCAAACTCCCTCATGCATATATTTTTTAGATGTAAACTAAATTCTCAAACATTGGAGAATTAGTGCAAAAACCTAATGGCCCCTTTGTGGCATGAATTTCTTTTTATTGCCTTTAAATTTTTTTGGGCTCTTTTAAACTCTTTGGACCCCAGATAATAAAATTCCTCAATTTTTTAGGTCCAATATAACGGTGGCTTAATATTCGCAAAGGCCAAATGAACCTTTCGCAGCCCATCCTCATTTTCAAATAAAGCACACAACCTCGCTAAACGGTTCTTACATGCACTACTTTCTTCTCAAGTTTTATCACGCTTGGTTCCTTTTTAAAGACAGGATTGAAGTGAAAACACCAAACCAACATGTGATAAGATAAGAACAATAATCAAATAAATATGTACACGTGTTCAATAAAGAAAATCATGATTCAAACATGTAGGAAGTAACACTTAATTATATCTCAATGACTCCACACATTATAAAGCACAAAGATGACATGATATATTATCTCAAAGCACTATCAAATAGTCACAAGAAAAATGAAATGATGTTGTGACTCGGTCATTCTAAGTGTCTATCCATAAAAGGTGTAAAACAAAATACAAAACTCTTTTTGGATTTTCTCAAAATAAAATCTTTTAGTATTTTTCAAAAAAAAATCAAAAAAATAGAAAACATACAAACAGGTATAAACTAGAAATGGGCAAATAATATCATCATGCAAATCAACCTATGCTAGTAAACAAGTCAAACCTCAACCGTTAGGTGCGGGGGGATTTTCCAAAGGTGGTGTCAACTCATGAACAACCTCCATCAAATTTTATGAAGTTTTGACTAAAACTTAACTTGTTCACCTAGATGTGTAAACTCTCTCATGTAGTCTCCAGGAGCATGTAAAGTATCATGTGTGTGTGCGTGTGTGGCAGAAACACATGTAGTAGCAAAACATGACACATAACCCAACTTAAAACAAAATTCCCTAAGGTGTCCTCTCCTTTTGCAATGGGAACATATATAGGCCTAGGAACACCTTTCTCAAAAATTCAAGGACGCGCTCTTCTAATAGGAATGGGATGCCTAGGTGGGTTAGGGTGAGACTCATGTGAATCTAACACTAAAGTGGGAACCAGCTCGGGTACTACTTGGGAAGTAGAAGCACCTTCACGACTTATTCCTAAACTCTCACCACTATCGAAAATAGGATTGGGAACCATCTTTCCAACCTTCTTAGATGCGTTCTCTAAAGGGTCTTTGACCTCCCTGGCACGTTCGAGATCACTCTCAAGTTGGGATACATTTGTCATCAGACTAGACACCGTGTTGGTCAAATCACACTTCTCCCTACCTAAAGCAATCAACTGCTCACTCAAACTCACTTTCACCTTCTCAAGTTGACTTGCTTTAGTCTCAAACTCACCCAAAATCTCAATCTCTCTATCCAAATTTTTCACCTTGAGACTTAACTCTTTATTCATTTTTTTCATCCTTAAAGTCTCAGCCTACAAATCTCTAAAAGTAATTTTCATCTCCACTTTCACACTCACCTTCACCCTCACTCCAAACACTCAAATCATCCTCCTCGGGGGTCTCACGAGAACTAGTCCCCTCACCACCATCCAAACTAGGTGTGCTTAACCGACTAGCTAAAAACACGACACACATACCGTGCGTTTTTTCATCATCCGAATCAATAACCTCTATGTCGCTATCACTAAGTGTGGCAGGCATAACCACTTTCTTTCCCTCTCTCCTAAGTCTAGTGGCACACTCATACGCCTTATGCCCTTTATCCCCACACTGAAAACATGTCAAACTTTCTAAATTTTCTTCACTCTCCTTTTATTTTTCTCTCTCCTTCTCTTTCTCACCGCTTTCTTTGGCCTTTTTATTTTTCGCAAAAAATCTCTTATTGGAAGAATTATTTTTGTTCATGTTGAGAAATTTTTTTAAATTTTTCGCAAACAAGGACATATCTTTAAAATCAAAATCTTCCTCAGACTCGGACTCACAAACTCTTTCTTTCTTTTTCTTCCATCTCCTCTCAGAATGTGTCCTAAGTGCAACTCCACTCTCCTTAGGCTTAAGGGTGTCAGAAAACATGTCAATCTCATAGATTTGAAGATCTCCTACCAACTCTTCTAACTTGAGATTTTTTTAAGTACTCATGGAATTTATCACCGTGACCTTAGGAATAAACCGTTTTGGTAGAGATCTCAAAATTGTTTTAACGACACGCCTGTTATCAATCACCTCACCCAAATTAAAACTGGTGTTCATAATGTCCGACAAACGTGCATAAAAATCATCAAAGCATTCAGACTCAGACATGGTGATAGACTCTAATTGGGTGGCCAAATTTTATAATTTTGATTCTTTAACCGCATTCGTACCCTCATGTGTCAATTTCAAAACATCCCAAGCCTCTTTAGACGTGGTACACATCATAATTCAGCGAAACTCATCAGGAGTGACAGCTCCAGAAATAGCACTCAGTCGACGGGAATTAAAATTCAATATTTTAAAATCGTTCTCAGTCCAATCTGACACAGGTTTAAAAGATGTGATATTTTCAACGGTGACAGTGGGAGGATTCCATACATTTTTGCAAAGCAACCAAACACGCTCGTCAATGGCTTTTAAACTAGATTTCATAAGAGCTTTCCAATAGGCATAATTTTTCCCATCAAAAATAGGCACTTTATTAGATGAACGTTCCATTGGAAAAATTGCGATTTTTCATAAAATTGATTTTTCAAACAAAATCGATATCACACAATTTTGCAAAAAATAGGAATATGCGATAAATTAGCGTAACCCGCTATGATACCAATTTGTAAAATGTGACGGTGCGTGATACCGATTTAAATTAATTCGCAAGTTTTCAACTAAACCTTATTTAATTAGAGTCTATTTAGCAATAGCCCCTGAAGAAGCAGCTACGTGTGTGCGTGAGTCAAACCATACATAAAGCATGCGACACAAAATTTCAAAAAAAAATCTCGAAGGCCAAAACCTTTTATTTTTATAACTCTGACAAGTTTACAAGACCATTGACTTACATACCATCTTGATTTCTCCCGCAAGAATAACGAACGGTGTCTTCGTCAAACCTCCAAAGCAACGGGTAGAAATAAATCAGCAATGGTTCACACGCAGCTATACCACTAGGTCGCGCCGTCCAGACACGCAATCTAAAATCTTCACAAGGACTCCCTCCACAATAGCTGCGTGTGAACCATTGTTGATTTATTTCTAGCCGTAATAGCACGCGGTTGTCGGTTGTATAGCTCTCCCCACAAAGAATGAACAAAAGTAAAGTGTGTTATTGAACACCAAAACAATTCACCAAAGCATATGGGACTTTTGTGAATTGAAAACAAAAGGGATGAAAACCCTAGAAATATTAGAGAAAAACCTTTCTTCCAAAAAGTATTAATGAATTGTTTCTGGGCAGAGAAACCAAACCAAACAAAATCTTCAAAAGTTTAAAACTCTTAAAGTTAAAATTGTTCTCCACGTCAAAATAAAAGGCTTGACCTTCCTTTTATAAGGGAAATTGAAGCGGTCAAAGATATCCGGCTGTCAGCAGCGTGTCAATCAAAAAGATAACTCGCTCGAATGAAAATAATCTAGCTCGAACGAGATACGCGTATCACTCGAACGAATACGCGCGACATCTCAACATCGCTCAAACGAGATGGTGATCTCACTTGAACGACCAGAGCATCAAAACCGAGGAACGCTTACTGACTGAGAAAATTTCCTCAAAACTTTTCAAAAACCAACTTTCTCGAAAAACAATAATGAAACCTTTTTATAAAAAAAACATTTATAAAAAAAAATTATATAAAAGCTTTTTAAAAATATCCCAACACTCTTAATATGAAATGTAAATGAAACTTTAAAACATTATCTTACCAAATGTTATACTGTTGGGCTTGAATGTTAAAGACAACTTGTAATTCGGATCCGTCTTTTGTATATGTTCTCTTCTCAATTCTTCGACGACTTGTAGTTGTATACGACATACTAAATTGTGACGGACAATAAAATTATGTCCTTACAAAATATAATTTCAGTATTGTGCTTCTGAATTATTTTTGGATTCCAAGTTCAGATAGCTTTCCTACATTTTATATACATGTAATTAATTTTATTGTATATATAAATTTATATACATGTAATTGTATATGCACTTAACTCTTGGTTGTCTTTAGTTAACGTGCTGTCAGCTTGGAGATTGATGTTGCTTCTTTTGAAATAACATCATTTTATTGCGGATCATGAGAATTTTTTGGCAAACTATGCTTAAAAATAGTGATGGAACCATGGAGGGTATTTGATGGGAAAGAAGAAGTGTTAGATGTGAGTTTCACTTCAAAGACAATTTTGGACAGTTTAAGGAAATGTCATTTAAAACCAAGAAACCAATAGATCGAATCATAACATTATTATTTATTACAATTGTTAATAATTACTATATTTTTAGTAGAATAACTGTCGATGAGAATGACATATAAATCCTTCTAAATATTAATCTCTAATTTACTTTAAAAATAATAAAGAACAAGAGTTGGGAAAATTCTAGGTTATGAGAACCCAGTACTAAAATTAGTACCATAAAACATACCTATATGGACAGTACCATCCTCGAAACCTATAATTATAATGGGAAGTTCAGGATGAAAGCATGCAGCAAAAACATTGTGGGTGGTCATCTAGAGTCTGGACACAACATTTGGTTTGATAATCCCTAACATGTTTCATAGGATATGACCACGAGTTTCCTCATTATAAATATTTAAAAACTTAAGTTGGAAAACAGGGTAAACCAAAACTCCTACTTCCCATAATTCCTTCAAGTCGTCAACTAATGCCTGAAGAAAAACATCAATATCTTGACCCGATGCCTTTGGACCAGGTTGTGACACCCCAACTAATTAAATATCGGGTAGCTACTCCTTTATTCAAATTAATTCAAAATGTTAATTTGGTTCAGGTCATAGCATCACTGTCGAAAAATGTTTTAACAATTACTAGCCACCTAATATTTAAAAAGTGAGTTGTCAATTTTAATTAAATCCAATTAACATGCAATAAGTAATAAATTAAGAAATAATGATATCACGACCACATTACAGCCACATTACAATAATAAAGGAATAAATAAATCTGGAGGAACACTCCTCGAAAATAATCCGAAGTACTGAATAGAACTGTATAAAGTCTGAATCATAAGTTAATTACATCCAAAATTGAATTAAAACTGAATAAATAAACTGTCTCTAAGGAAAAGGGGCGACATGCCCTACAGATAAGAGAGACTGGAATGGAATCAATAATGAATAGTGGAGTCGTCTCTAATCAAGGTCCTGTAACTTTCACAGCAACTACAGCACGTCCCCGGAATCGAATTCCTAATCTTGGTGTCCTTGTGGCTGGGCACCTAAAAGATTTTTACAAGAAAATAGATTTGAAAGAAAACGGGTCAGATCCCAATTGTGAAAATAGTTTAAAATATAGCAAGTGTTTAATATCATTAAACAGTGAATATAAAATACATGATAGTGCGTGCACTCACATGAGTTCCTCGCCTCTCAACTAATTGTGCACTCCTATCGTACCCGTACCCGTTCTAGTTATTTCCATATCTAACTAGTCCAATACACAATCTAACATTACTATACGATTCACGATTCAATTCCCGACATCTTAATTTAAACATAGAGTTTTTCTTTTCTTCTTAGTTCTCAAAATTAATAATACTAATCACTAGGGATTTTCCATTTTTAACTCTACTAAAATGTTGCTAATATGCATACTTACATTTATATATGACAGTTCATTTCAATTAATAGTATATTATTCTCATCATAAATATACAATACTGGCACCCCGACACTAAGTTGAGGTGCACACATACTCTGCTATCGAATCCCGGTACATCACGTACATAAGGACCACGTATTCCGAATCTCTCAGGAATCGTTTCAATAAACAACAATCACAAATAATGGAGGCGAACATAGTTCACATCACATGGGTCACGCACACCTACGCTCCCATGATCAGCTGACTTATTAACTCCCCAATAAGACATTCTCTGACCTATGTCCTCGAGGTACCAATCTAAACCCCCCCGTAGGCACACAAATATTAGATGGCCCTGATCGAACGTCGACCTCTCGTGATAGCAAGTATGGTAGGTATGTTATACACAGATAAACACATATACTAATCATTCGCACATCTAAGATATCTTATAATATTAATAGAGGTATATGTCACATTCCCATATCGTCATTAGATGTTGCACGTTTATAAATCCCCGAATAATATACATTAAAAGTTATCAACCCCTCTCACGTCGTAATTTTAGGTACTTATTTTCTAACCCATAAATGTCATCCGGTTTAATACAAAATTCTAAGTTTTACTCCTCAACGTACTCAAATCTCACAACTATACCCACTAGTCAACAAGGGAATGTTAACACTCAATTAAATAAGTCTACTGGAAGTTTGAAATAAAATCAGGCCTAAAAAGGTCATTTTGTCAACTCGTTAGAAATCTCGTTTGAACGAGGGTCGTTCGAACAAAGTCTTCGAACGAACTCATTAGAAGGGATACTGTCATCTCGTTAGAAGATCGTTCAAACGAGGTCGTTCGAACGACCTGGGCAGGTCTTTTAACGATATGGCAGAATACGCCCAGAAATTTTCCAACTCGTTTTTCTACATCTTTCTCTTCTCTAAATCCATCCTAAGATCATACCAAATACGTTTTAATGTTCTTAAACTACTCTAAGTCCTCTTAGGTCTCTTCTTAACATATTTTTGGATCAAATCCTCCTAATCAACATGCAATTATCATAAATGCTCATCATTAATCCATTTTTAAATCATCAAAGTTAAGTTTTTGGGGTAACAAATTCATCCATAGTCATTCTACATGAAATCCCTAACCAAACTTTAGAG
Source organism: Sambucus nigra (assembly GCA_949130495.1). Lineage (NCBI taxonomy): Eukaryota > Viridiplantae > Streptophyta > Magnoliopsida > Dipsacales > Adoxaceae > Sambucus > Sambucus nigra. Next base: position 372,987,729 of record OX422212.1, read on the forward strand.
TTTCTATAACAATTTCATTAGGTTCTCCTCGAAACTTTCAAGGCAAATACAGTTTCTACACTAAACATGGAAGAAATATTCATTGAACTTAATAACATCAAATCACTTGCCTTAAATACGATGTTCTGATTCGTTGTTGATGATCAAGGTTGGCTCTCTCTTCTTTTCGGTCATAATTTCCTTTCAAAATGATGGTGTGGAGATGGTTTGGCTTAGATCCTCCTTTAACCTCTCTTCTAACTTCTCTCAAAAACCTCCGTAGCCGACTCTCTCACTTTTGGCTGATAATGGCCTTAGTGGACCTTTTATTAATATCTAATTTAACTCTAAAATTCGTGGGTTTTAATTCCTTAATTTCAAAAATTACTAAAATACCGTTCTGGGTTGCCGATTTGGCCTAAAAATGCCCCAGGACCCAAATTAAACTCTCGGCTAGTGTTTTCCGACTATTTTGACCCTTCCGGACATGTTGGCTCACTCAAAATGACCATTCGGTTGATAAAAATATAAATTACTTTTTAATCTAATTAAATTCATTCCTGACGCGACTGACACGCGCGTCCCAACTTAATTTTTCAAATTGTCGTATTTCAGCCTCGCGACAATTTTAATATTTTCAATACTCATATAATACCATAAATACTCCGCAATATTAAATTTTAACATCATAAACAAATACCAACTCAAGTCCCGTTATTATTTACATCCGAATTAATTCCCAATTAATTCTCATTTAATTCAATTAATCCCTTAAATAAAAATCAATAAAATTACGGGGTATTACACAGGTATCAATAAAGACAATATCTTAAACTCGTTCTTTATGAACAATGAAGGTGAAAGATTATTCTTCACCGTGATAACAGGCCAACAACAATAACTGGCAGACTGAATGCTAAGAGGATTAAACCCATCGGTTGTTATTAAGAGCCAAGCATTACGTCATTCTTTAGGAAATTTTGATTTAAAACTCATCCATTGGGAAGAATCAGATGGATGTCGTTGGTAATCTTGGGAAGTGGTTTCCCTATGGTTCCATCTCATTTCTCATGCTATCCATGGTATAGTATAAAATCTCATTAACCATGGAATCAGAGGGAAATGTCTCAACACCTTTTTAGGTTCTTTGGAAATTCTTCCCCTTTTCCTCATAGTAACTGTATACCTTGACTCTCCCAATATAATACACGATTATTGACGCATCCATGAATGTATTTGGCCTTCATCCCCAACTCTTTTATCATATTCTTCATCTTTGGAAAAATTTCCTGGTAGTGTATTAAGTCTTGGGAGCCACATTTTTCAAATAGAAGAAAGCGGCGTGACCCTATTTCCTGACCAACCAAATTTCTTCTTTAAGTTGTGGACTTCTACAATTGAAGAAAGACTTGGTTCAAGACCCTCGCATGAAGGATATAATTTCTCAACTGATACTCTCTCATATGCATTGTACTTATCATTTCCGACATGATCTTCTTTGGAAACTACCGGTTGACCACTGTCAATATCCACATGAGGTTCTCCATGCACTCCGTAACAAACATCAACAATATTTTTAACCCCCAATACCTTGTTCCACAATGTTTCCTTTTATTATGTTTCCTTATATTCTTCTACCGGTGGGGGATAGATAGTGTTCATAAATGAATTTTCACCGTGAAAATAGATATAGTATACAAGTGATGCATATCGTTCCTCCACATATATGTTTCTACGTCTTTCGATTTCAGACGCAACTTATTGAAACACTTTGACATGGACGAGGTATCATTGTCAAACCCCTGATCATTGTTTCCTTTTGCAAACATAATAAAATCTTGAATGCCCTTCAAATACAACAAGATAACTTTGTTCTCTCTGGCAATCCAGTCATTGTCAATCGGTCATGACATTCTATAATACAAGATAAATAAAAAGATAAAACACATATTAACAAGAAGTTGCATTTTTAATCTTCGACATTGGTTGGTGTCTATATATGGCAACTAATTATACCATAACTTATGCTAAATTCATTATTTCTAAATTCTAAACACACTTTTGAGGAATAAAAAGAAAATTTCAGCATATCCATCATATCAAGTAACTAAAACACATAATTCATCATATTTTCTATTTGAAACTAATTTAATCATTCATGGTGTTCCTTATAATTTACCATAAAACTTAAGATGTGTATCACAATAAATGCATTGGGTAAAACTAAATATTAATTAACAACTTAAGATACAGAGATAAGAAAATGACCCAACTCGTTACGTCTTAACCTAAAACAAATACTTATCCTAAAGCCCATATTTTTAGAACAAAATATTTATCAACAACTTTGGTTAATAAATACATACACGGTATAACTATTTTCATCATCTAATACTGATTGCATAGAATATTAACCTTAAATTTCCACTTTGTCACAAACATTAGCTACCATAAATTACAACATATAATTCGTAAGGAGCAAATTTTGGACTACGTATAACAAATAACTATTAGAGAGAGACGTTTTGGAGAAAATATCATGTATCAAACTAATCAATATTATCAGTGGTCATAGCAAAAAATCAGTAGAGTAAATAATGGTTATATGATATGAAATTAAAAGGTAAAATTCATGATTGAGAAACAAAGTCTAATTAAATCAATCAAACAAATTTATGTAGATATATAGACATATATAGACGTTGACACACATGATTATGGCAATGAAGAATATAAACATGGAATGAAAGATCAAGAAAAAAAAAGACTTAATTTAACGTCTACAAGAGTCACCAAAATGAACGAACAAAACATAAATTCACATCATTAAACAATTGACCTCCGCCAAAAAATAAGATTTCCATTAGATTCAATCTCCAAACCCATTTATGCATCTCTTCCATTCATTTTCAATCTCATAAATTTCCATCAGATTCAATCTCTAAATCTATTTATGAAAATGTCAACATATTCATCGTACGAATTTCTAACTGTATATGAAATATCATGTAAGAATCAAGGAACAGTAAAAAAATGTTCACCTAATCTCAAACGATGTGTGAGGTCATCGAGAGAGACTTAGTTAAGTCGCCAGCAGGGAAGGATACAGAGGGTTCCCGGGTGGGAGGTAGAGAAGTAGTGGGTTAGGTTGTGAGGGAATTGGGTTTGGTTTCGAGGAAAGTGGGGGAAATACTCCCGCCCGACCTTTCCTTATCATTTTTTTCCTTTTTTTCTTTCTTTAATGACTTTTTCAAATGAACTAATATATTGCAATGGTTTGTTTCTATTTGTAACAGAATTTGGTCATTAAAAATTTGTAATTGACTAAATCCATTACAAACAGGGAAAAATTCCGTCATAATTTTCATGTTTTGGTGTAGTGTGAAAGTTTTTTAGTGTGAGCAGTTAATCGTCTTATGTCGAAAAAAGAGTGAATTGACCAACATCGTGACTAGTCTTATGGGAGATCTGTAATCTTCATTGGAGACTCGTGAGAAACTTGAAAGACTGTGTGCGATACTTATTCCAATAGATGCGCAAATTATAATTACAAAATTATTTAAGTAGAGTCAATTAATGAAACAGGTCAATTCAGTCCAGAAACTCAAACAACTATGTGCGTGCAAGTGTCAAACCATCATAAGTAAAATATGCGGCACAAATTTTAGGAAAAATCCCCACAGGGCAAAACCTTTTTATTTCTAGAACTTTGACAATTTTATAAGACCATTGACTTACATACAACCTATAATCGCCCATAAGTGTAACGTATGGTGTCTTCGTCAAACCTTCAAAGCAATGGCGATAAATCAGCAATGGTTCACACGCAGCTAAACCACAAGAACATGTAGTCTTCAGCAAATAATCAACGCGTAGAAGATCCTCAATGACATGTAGGCATAAACTTCATAGAGACTCACTCCACAATAGCACGCAGCTCTCGGTTGTAGAGATCTCCCCAAAAAGTATGAACATGTAATACCCCGTATTCTTATCGCTTTTAATTATTTGGGATTTATTGAATTTAATTGAGATATTAATTTAATATTAATCTGGAAATTATTTTAATATTTACAAGCGTGAAGTGAGTTAGTAATTATAGGGAATTTGTTGAATATTACTAGATGAATAAAGTAATATACGAGATTAATTTTATTAATATTGTCACAAGTGAATAAAGTGGTAATATAGAAATTTAAGTTGGGACGCACCTGTGTCGTGTCAGGACTAAATTATTATTATTATAAAAATGAATATATTATAAGTCACCCTTATAGTCGTTTTGAGTGCGCCAAAGTGTCCGGAAGGGTCGAGATAGTTAGAAAAGCGTACCCAGGAGTTTAGTTTGGATCTCGGGGCATTTTTAGGCCTAATTGACATCCCGAGAGCGTATTTTGGACATTTTGTATTTTTGGGTAATTAAACCCACGAATTTTATTGGTATATATTAGCCATTTGAAGTTTTCTCTTAGGGTTAACAAACACAAAACCGAAGCCCAACCATTAAAGAAGAAGGTGAAGAGATTAGGAAAGAAGGTGAAGAGTTTCCAAGCAATCCAATGCCTATAACTCATCTGATTGCATCGCCGACACCACCAAAACGTAGATCACACGACGAGGAACGAAACCATATATTTTTCATCAACAAATCAGATCCTAAAATCCCAAGCAAGTATCTATCTTGCTGATTTCTATTTGGTATTCCTTCCATGTTAGTCTAGGAATTAAAATCATATGTTTTAATTGAAGAAATATATGTTTTGGAAGAGAATTTATATACGTTGTAGGGAGAATCCATGTAGTCTGAAATCTTGATCATATGTATAGAATTACCCACAAATTTATTATGATATTTGGGAAGGAAATATGGATCAAAATAGAAGTTTGTGACTATTCATGCAAAATTTGGTTTTATAAAGAAATCTGGGATTAAACCCCTTTTTGACTGATTCGTTGAGGATTTATTGATGTTGTTACATTAGAACTTGTTTATATATATTGTTTATACCTTTGGATAACTTTGACGGGAGTTTGGGATGAAATTATAGAGGTTTGGAGGGGTTAGAATGATTGAACCCGTAGGTTGAAATTTGCAAAAAAAAATAGGCAAGAACTGCTTGATCGATCGATCGACCAAGAGCATCGATCGATCGACCCCATTTCTCAATCGATCGATCCCTCCTGGAAAAATGCATATTTTTCTCCTTTTTGTTTAATCCGGTTAAGATATGTAGGAACCCTTGATTATTATTTTTGGAGTATAATGGGTTATGAAGATGACCAATAGGGTCTAAGTAGACTACGTTGAGTGAAATTAATATGGGATGAAATTTTGGGTTAACGGGGAGTTATTCATATATTGGAAATTCTGCGCACATTTACTAAAAGATTGAGACTCGTGAAAGATTTAGACTAGAAGGTAAATGAGGGTATACCTGCTAAAATTATACTTAGAGAAAGAGAATACTTCGATAGATGAGAAGTAAGTAGGAAATAAATTATAAATGAGAATAAAAGAGACAAATCCGTTATGCGAGATAATTGAGTAATTTATGTTAAGAACGGATAATTATAATTATGGGTCGTGGGCGCACCTAATTTGGAAAATATGAATATTTATATATATGACTGTGTGATTGAGCATATATTACGTATCTGTGTAAAAATTATACCCGTGCTACTTGCTATCACGGAGGTTTTTGTGCCGGAACAGTCTTATCTCGATTGGACCTTTATGGGGGATATTGACTCGTACCCTAGAAGATAGTATTCCTTGGTACAGGCTATGTGAGAATGATAGTCAGACGGTCCTAAGAAACGTGAGGGGTATATGCTCACCTCTTAGTTACTTGGAACTATGCTTCGCCTCCATTTTATGTGTGTTGTGTTAATACAGTTCGAGAGTGATTTCGAACTAGTATTTCCGTTAGTACGAGTGATACGGGGACTTGATAGTAGAGTATGCCAGCACCATAGATTTATGTTGGGTTGCCGATAGTATATATATATATATATATATATATATATATATATATGCTTATATATGGAAACTTTATACGGTGTGTATAAGTAGTTAAGTAATGAATAAATGCTTCAGCTTTATAACAAGTGTTTATAAATTTTGTAACGGCACTAAGTGGTTCTAAGTAACGTAAGAATATGGAAGAGAATGATTTTCTAAAACTAAATATTATGGCCTTAGTACTTCTCGGGATAGAACTTTATGGGAGGATAAGTTAGATAAAATTTTATGATCAGTAGTACGGTAGGAGTGCACAGTAGATAAGAGGTGAGAATTCTCAAGAGAGTGTCTCACACTAACATGGTGGTTATATTAGCCAGTAAGCATTTTAAATACTTGCTAAACTATTTTTAAAGCGGTTTTACACTCGGATTCTGACCCGTTTTCTGTCATTTCTTTCTCTCTTGTATATATATGTATGTATTACAGGTTCCCATCCACAGGGGCGTCTTGCATAGATTCTTGGGATTGGACGTGTTGTGGCTTATGTGGAAGTTGCATGCCTTTTCTTTAGACGACCTCTTTATTGATTCAGTTCTTACTTTAGATCTGCTTAGTTAGGGCATGTGTCGCCTGATTTCCTATTCCGTTTGGATTTGTCAGAGATTTATGTTTATTTATATTTTCAGTATTCAGTACTCCTTGGGAGTTAACTATTGTCAGGATGATTTCATTTATGGTTCTTAAACTGGGTTTGGATTATTGAGATGGTTCAATTCTTGTGTGTTAATTTCCATCCTTAGTATGTATGTGATTCTTAACTTTTGGTTATTTGTAAAGATTTTCATATTGGAATTTAATAAAATGAAAATAAGACTTTAAATTGTTTTGACACTTAGCTTAATTATTTAGGGTGTTCAAATTGGAAATATTATTTTACGACAGTGATGCTGAGAATGAGCCAATCGTTCACCTTAATTTTAATTTAATAAAGGACTGATCACCCGGTATTTAATTAGGTGGGGTGTTACAGAACAATAGTAAATTGTGTTTTTGGGTTCTACAAAACAAATCACATGAAAGCAATTGGGATTGTGAATTGTAAAACAAAAGTTATGAACCCTCAAATGGTTGGAGAATAATAAAAAAATGTATTTTATGAAAACCAGTATTTCTCCACACGAAAATCAGAAGCCTGACACCCTTATTTATAATAAAAATCAAGGCGGTGACATGTCAACAAAAACCTCTATCGTTCGAACGAAGTGCGACGACGTTTGAATGAACCTCCATCTCTTTTGAATGAGATGTGACATCGTTTGAATGACGGTCACTATTCCCCTTAAAACTTTTAAAGTTTTAAAAAACTTGGAATCCTCAAACCTTAGAACTTCTTCCCGAGATCAAGAGATATTTATCCAAAACATTTATGATTTTGAAATATTAAAAACCATTTAAAATCATTTCAAAAATCATTTAAACTTTTATAAAAATATCCTAATACTTTTAATATAAAATGTAAATGGAATTAAACACGTTTTACCAAATTCGTCCTTGTTAGGATTGAATGTTGAAGACTTCTTGAAATTCGAATTCGTCTCTTGTAGATGTAAGCTTCTCAATCCTTCGACGACTTGTAGCAACTTGTAGCGGTATATGACATAATTAATTTTGACGGATAATGTCCTTACAAAACTTGAAGCCCATGTATCCCTTAAAGAAATTCAAGTTCACAAGTTCAAGAATACGGATCCGAATATCAAGCATCTTCAACATATACTCAACTAGAAATAATTTTGGTATAGATTTTGTGTTACTTAGATTTTTTACTAAGTGTTGGGATACTTTTTCTAGACTTTTTTTTTCAAAACGAGGCCTTTTCAAACTTAAAAATGTTTTCTGAGATTACTATAGGAGGAGTTTTAAAAATCATTTTAAGTCGTTCTAATAACTTGACATTGTTTTTCAAACGACATGTGAAAGTCGTTCGATACCACGTTTGAATCCCAGCTTCTCATATGGCTCAAACGAAGGCTTACTGTTTCGTTTTTAAAGGGTCGTTTGATACGTCATTCGAAGTCGTATCTAACGACATCTCACTGTCGCTCGAACGACCTGAGGATTTTGTTCTAACGACTTTTCGCTGCCTCAAATAGTATGTTTGCCTATAAAAACCTGTTTCTTCAAGATTTTTTATTAAGACTTTTATTTTACGCAAACCGTAGAACAGCTACAAATAGTATTCACTTTTTAGGGAAAAACACTTTTTAGATTTACTAAAACAATCCCAAATACTTTTGTGAATCTTCATTGGAACCCAAACACTTCTTTATCGAACTTATTCTTATGGAGATCTTTGTTCACTGTTGATCTTGAGGATACTCAAGGGTATTCACTACTGAAGGAGGAGGATCGAGGTTCTTATGATTCTCGAGGGAATGATTACTGACTGAAGGCTGCGGTCTTTGTTAGATCTTGCAGGAATTCGTTGTTGTATTTCTCTAAAGTGTCGTACGTTACGATTTCCAAACTTTCGTGAAATAAAGGTTTTGCCATGCAGGTATTTTTCTTGAATCTTTAATTGCATGTTTTATTGCCTTATTTCTTAAATCACCTAGATACATGTTTAGGGTTTAATTAAAATTGGAATTTATTTGTGGATTTGACATCTAATTAAATAAGTTTAATCATTGAAATTTTGTGAACTCTCAAATTGACATCACAAATCCCCTTTTACAAATTGGTGTCAGATGTTTTTACCTTTACAAATGAATTATTTAACCAAATGTGGTGAAGGAGTTGATCCAAAAAATATATATCAAAATTTTAAAGCTAATAGTGGGTCAAATACAAAATAAATATATATAAGCATTTTCAATTATTAAACTTTTAATGATCATCACTTCACTTCTAAGTGGAATTTTTTAACAAAAAACTTTTACTTGATCTCCACCAAAATATGTCAGAAAATCATTTTTTAATATGTAAAAATATTGGCCCCTTGCTATTTTATCCTTCAGTTTAATGCGGTTTAGACTATGGTTGTACATGTATAATATATATTCAGTATAACCAAATATTATATAATATATTTAGTATGACCAATAGATTGTAAATACGAATCACCTATAATTCTTTTTTTTGCCAAACCTATAAATCTTTTTTAAGTCCAATTATTTTGAGACATTTCTCAGATCCTAGCGTGATAAAGTATGAAAGTGTGGAGCTGCATCCTAACAGATTAACTCATACAAACAGAAGAAGTGCATTTTGGACTTCAAAAACAACAAATTTAGTTCGTAGCCTTGAAATTGTAAAATTCTGTGTGCGATACTGATTCAAATGGATTCGTAAATTTTCAAATCAAACTTATTTAATTGGATGTCTAAAGTTTCTCAAACCAAACGATAACTTTATTCATCCCCTAAACATTCATCTACGTGTCAAAAAAATCAATAAATTAAACCATGCGATGACAAACACAGATTTCAGGAAAAAAACCTTTCGGGTAAAAACTTTTATTTCACTATAATTTGTAAGAAACTTACACGGATTACAATGAAATCTACAGTGGTTCACACGCAGTTATACCACAAGAACTGCAGTTCGAATCAGCCCAGGAATACCGCAGCACTCGCTATGACACGTAGTCGATCAGCCCAGTACCTCCCTCAGGCAGTACCTATTGTCAGCCCAGTACCTTCAATGGCAACTAGTTCAGCAACATAAAATCCTAATAAAATATGTCTTGGGTTCCACGAAAAACATCTCACATAAAAGTAATTGGGATTGTGAATTAAAAAACAAAATCTTTGAACCCTTAAATGGTTAGAGAAGAATACAAACACTAGAAAAAGGTATGCTATTAAAAGCAGTGCTTCTCCACCCTAAAACAAATAGTCTGACACTCAATATATAGAAAAAATTAATTCGATGACATGTCAGCCTAAAAGACCTGTCGTTTGAGCGAGATAGTATCTCATTCGAACGAGATGTGTTGTCATTTGAATGACAGAGATGCTAATCCCAAAAAAATTCAGACTTTGAAAAAAGTTGGAAACCTCAAAAACCAAAACTGTATACTGGATCAGAAAACTTTTTGCAAAAAAAACTTTCATAAGAAAATGTTTTTATAAAAACCATTTATAAAAAAATTATAAAATATTCCAGCACTTTTAATATCAAATGTAAATGGAACTTAAACAAAATTTTACCAAAATCATCTTCTTGGGCATTAAGTTGAAGTCCACTTGAAATTCAGATCCATCTTTTGTAGATGTTAGCTTCCTCAATTCTTTGATGACTTGAAGCGGTATACGACATAATTAATTCCGACGGATAATATCCTTACAAATCTCCCCTTATGTCTATGCTGGTACAAAATAAAAATATATTTATTATCAATATCAAAAATGACCTATATAAATCTACCCTCCCATAAACTCAAAAGTGGAAAGATAAACTGTTAAGTCTTCAAACTTGGCTTCAACAATCAACTTTTTAAAACTTCAAGCTATTCTCATCGGGTGTGCAAACCAAAAATCTTCAATTGTTCCTACATACATGAGACAAAGCAAATACCTTGTGATGTATCGAGTTTGAAATGATATAAGCATAAACATGAAAGCATAATCAATTCTTCCACATAAAATCATAATTCGTTCTCCCACTTTTTATTTGTCCGAAATAGACAAGAAAAAGAATAAATCACATAAATCAAATCGGGGTGTCACAGTAAACTAAGGCAAACAAACTATTTTTTATTTTTCATATTTTTCATACAAAAATTCAAAAATGATGTTACAAAAATCACACACCGTGAATTTACACTAAGATAACCAAATCGTGGAAACAGAATGAATGGGTGTGAATAAATTCGATAGGAAAATTGACTCAATCATGACATATGTGCACGATGCATAAGTGTACTCCTAACGAATGAACAATAAAATAGTCCTTAGGTGTAAAAAAATTGTTGAATTTAGATGACATCATCTTAATCATATCAACAAATCAAAGCATAAATGATTTCCACACCAATAACGTCCAAAACTATGTAATGCTTTTTCATGACTTTCAAGGACCTGCAAACCATTGTAAATTCCATCCAAACTCCCTCATTAAAAGATAATTCTTTTTATTTTTCTTATGAGGTGAAGAAACTAAAACCTGTTGGTCCATTTTTGGCATAATTTTCTTTTTATTGCCTTTCAATTTTTTTCGGGCATTGGATCCTGGATAATTTTCAATACCTCACATTTTTAGGTCCATTTAAACAGTGGATTTATCGCAAAGGATAAAATGAAATACCTTTCGCAACTCTTTTTCGATTTTTTAAATAAATCACACAAACTCAAAAACGGTTTATATCAAGCACTACTTTTTGTCAAGTTTTATCGCATTTGGTTCGTTGTAGAGACAAAATTGAGATGGAAACACTCAACCAAAATGTGATAGATAAGCACAAAAGTAAAACAAATCTATGCATGTCTGCAAAAAAGGACAAATGAGTCAAGCATATAGGTAGCAACACTATATATCATCTCAAAGACTCCAAACTTTGTAAAGCACATGAATGACACAACATATTGTCTCATAACATTATCAAATACTCACATGGATATGGAATTATGACACCCCGCCTAATAAAATACCGGGTGATCAGTCTTATATCAAATTAAAATAGGAATCTCATTGGGTTCATTCTTAGCATCACGGTCGAAAACCTTTTACAACTTACTAACCACCTAGTATTCAACAAGGTGGTGACAAATTTTATCTTTATTAATCCAAGACAAAATAAGTGCGGAAATTGAATTAAAACATCCAATGCTGAAAGAGTCAATCATCACATCGAATAATAAAAGTCTTGTCGAATAAACCACCGGCTAAATCCAAAACCAAACTAAAACAACAGAGTGTAATAAAATCCATACAATCTAATAAGAAACTAAATAAGACTGTGAGAGACATGCTCGAGATAAACTAATATGATTCCCTACTCTAAGAATCAAAAAATAGATGTGTCTATCCAAATCCTACAATATCCACACATGTTGTAGCTACGAGTCCCTGTAATGAATTAAAGTCTGGCGTCCTCGTGGCTAGACACCTAAAAGGTTTTGAAAATAATTGATAGCAAGGGTTAGAACCCAAAATATTTTGAAAATATTTAGCAAGTGACTAAATTGCAAAAATTTAAAAATTCATGAAAGATCTTCATATTTAGGCTAGTGTCGCACTCTCTTAAGGACAGACTCACCCCTCAACTAATGTGCTCACCTAACGCTTTCTTTATAGCCCACCTAGTCCTCTACCCCATCACTAGATACTTGACATAATTCTTTCCTGACGCACTACTCTAACCCGAGTATGTTTAAAATATGATATATAAGTTATTCATCACTTTAACTTAATTAATCATCTTCCTTTCAAGTTCATATAACGTTTACACTAGTTATATAATTAATACAATTTACTTCATGTATCTAATTACCCGTATATAACTATTTATCACCTTATATACGTAAAACCGTATAACAACACTCACACATATGTCGAATATATAAATACCCCATCCTCCCAAGTAATAACTCACCGGATGTATTCTCTAAAGTGCTATTAACTCGGGATATTTAGTCCCACCTGGAGTTCCGAGACAACTATGGGCCGTCGAATTGGAACATAAATAATAAATGTAATGGAGGTGGGCATATTCCCCCGAGTATGAGGACATCATCTCAATGCCCACCTCTGAAATTGGATGCTATGACCTGGGGATATACTCACCCTAATCCTCAAGCTAGGGGATTCACCCCCCAACGCGCAACCTCCCTCAATGGCACTAGAGTATATAAATTAAAGAAATATCTAATCACCTATATTTAAGCACAAACAATATATATACTATCACACTACCGTATATATACTTTAAATTAAATCCTGGTTTTACCGTGTACAATGTCCGTAACACTTAGACTAAAACATTCCCGAGTCTATGGTCCGACTCTAATTTAATTAATTTACTCATTAATTAATTTATTACATTCCTGAGTCTATGGTCCGACTCTAAATTAATTTATTTCCCACGATACTTAATTAAATACCTTGGCATCACTTAATCAATATACTCGGACTCTCTTACTTGGCCTGATTAACTATTCAGAGTTTAAATTCCTAAATTCCCTTAATAAGTTTGACACACACTTATTAATTATTCCCAATATTAATGTCACTCTCACATAAAATATATAACAACCTTATACTATTTCTCCTTAAAATCCCCAACAATCCTAGATTTAAGACGCTTCCTTACTGTACATAATTCTCCCTTAAATTCCCACCAAGGTCAATCAGTACAGTAAAAACCAAAAATGGATTGAATTTTCCATCTCGTTCGAATGAGAAACGGCATCGTACGAACGACAGATGATGTCGTTTGAACGACAATCACTGACGTTCAAACTAGAGTCTTGGTCGTTCGAACGACCTTCAACTTTTTCCCCCTCTTCGTTCAAAATTGGTTCTCTGCCATAATCAAAACCTTAAAACCTTTCTTACCCAGAAACCAACCCAGAATTTACACATTAGGTTCTACGAATCAACACAAATTCAAATATCTTTAATTCCCAATTTATATCTCCAATTGTAAATAAAGACATGAATTATATGATTTTTCCACAACTTTTGTTGTCAATAACATCACTAATCATACAATTTCTTCACAATATAATTTGAATTCATAATCCCTATCATATGAGTCCCAAACTTGATTCGTAACATCCACAAATTTAAAAACCCAATTTGTATTAACCGAACCCAAAAATCATGTGTTTAACACCTACAATGATATGAATTGAAATCAGTTATTTATATAAAAAGCAAGTTAATCCACTTGTCTTATGATTCGTAAAGTCTGATTAATCCTTTGGTGTAGAGATTTTCTTTGTTGAAGAACACCTCCCTTGTTCTTCCTTTTTGGATCTCAAGAGTTTTTCCCTTTTGTTCCTCTACGTTCTTAGATTTCTCTCAATTGTGTTATGGCTTCCCACAACTCCTAAACTTAGGTTTTTATCTCCAAATCTCATTTTTTTGTCATATGGGCCTAATTAAAATGGCCCAAATACCCCCGTGGGAGCCCGGTTATGACCAAAAATACCCTGTGACCCATTTACCACCCCCGGGTACATTTTTCCGACTTTCATGGCCCATCCGGACTCAATCGTGTAGTCAGAATTGACATACAAATTAGTTTATAAAAATCCTTATCTCACACCTAAATTAGTCTATACCCAACTCCCGACTGAAATAAATAAATACGACGTCACTAATATACGTTATGACGTAATTAATTATTACTATTCACTTAGTAATTTAAATTCCATAAATATTAACCAATCACTCTCCCGGATAATATTTAAATAAATATTAACATAATTACTTCAATTTAATTACGACACACAAGTAATTTAAAATCTACCCGAATTAATTAAGTATTTAAATGCACAGAAATACAGGGTGTTACATACTTCCCCCCTTTCCAAGGAATTTTATCCCCGAAATTAGGTCATACCTGTGGCGAATAACTCTGGATACTTCTCTCGCATATCCTCCTCCCGCTCCCATATAGACTCGTCAACGTTGTGATGTCCCCATTGTACTCTAACTAGTGGTACTACCTTAAACTGTGGCTTGCTCTCACTACAATCCAAAAGAGCTACAGGTCTATCCTCATATGAGATGTATGTATGTAAGTAAGTCAATCTCCTTGAGTGGGACATGCCATAAAGCCCTCTCGCTCCTCCGGTATTTCTTCAATGATGCCGTGGAACGTGTCGTGTATCTGCTGAAGATATTCTGACAAACCCAGTCTATAAGCTACATGTCCCACTCTCTCAACGATAGGGAAAGGCCCCACATACCTCGGTGCTAGTTTCCCCTTCTTACCGAACTTCATCACTCCTTTCATAGGAGACACCCGGACCAATACCTGATCACCGACCTCTAACTCTACATGTATTCGGTAAGCATCAGCATAACTCTTCTTCCAATCTTGAGCAATCTGAATCTGTCCCCGAATCAGCTCTATCTTATCAGCCATCTCCTGGATCATCTCTGGTCCCAACAGCTTTTTGTCCCCCACCTCTAACCAAGAGGCAGGCGAACAATAAGGTCTCCCATAAAACGCCTCAAACGGTGCCATATCAATCGTAAACTTGTAAGAGTTGTTATATGCAAACTCTACCAAAGGAAGGCATCGCTCCCATCCTCACCCAAAGTCTAAAATGCTTATCCTCAGCATATCCTCCAGCATCTGATTAACTCTCTTAGTTTTATGTCTGTCTATAGATGGTAGGCGGTACTCAATCGTAACTCTGTGCCCATGGCCTCCTGAAAGCTCTGCCATAAGTGGGACACAAAGTTCTTATCTCTGTCAGACACGATGTTAACCGGAACCCAGTGTAATACCCCGTACTTTTAAAGATATTTAAATTACACTGTGGATGTAAATTGGTAATTTGAACAATTATTGTGAATAGTAATTATGGAATTAATGAGTGAAATTAAATAAATTTAATGTTATAAAATGAATAGTAAATATTAGTTTTCAAGTGTCGGACTAATATTTACATGGATTATATTTTCTTACGAGACTAAGTATATGAGTGGATTATTTTTAATTACATGTCGCAGTTGGGTAAAGCGACAAAGGAAAATATTTTAAATTGAAAAACACGCGTATTGAACTTGTTGGGTTAAATAGTGAATTTTAGTTAAGTTACTCGGATGGAGATTTCGACTCCGCCTTTGGGTTTGGAATGGCCGAGATAGTCAAAATAGAGTACCCGGGGGTAGTATTTGAGTTCCGGGCATTTTTGGACTAGTAGGGACTCGTAAATGAGTACACGAGTCATTTAACAATTGGGTATACACCCAATTTAGGGTTTAATAAGGGGAAAGCCCTTATTTCCCCCAAATATTAGACCTAAGAGAGAGATAGAGAGAGAGAGGAGATAGAAAGAAGAGAAGAAAGAAGAAGAAAGAAAAGAGAAGAAAAGAAGAGATTTCCGGCCAAAATTCATGAGATTCGACTTTGGGTCGTCGTATTTAATCCACGAGGCAAGTGTTTAACTTGCTTTATGATTTAGTGTGTTTATTTCTCATATTGTAGTTGGTATAAAACTAAAGATTTTTGGATTGAAATTCCGTGGATCAAACGGGTTTTCGAAAGATTAAAACGGATATAACTCGATTAATACCCAATTTGAGAAACTTGGAATTTATTGAAATTAATTGTTGAAAATGGATTCTAGGATGATTGGAACCCTTTGTATATGGGTAATTATGGTTGTTTGAGGTTGAATGATGATGAGAAAGGAGATAAAAAGCTTGGAGGTGTATTAATGGCGATTTGGGATTTTGAAAAAGATGATGAATAGTAATGCAGTATCTTGTGGGGCCAATTCGGCCAGGAAGAGGACTGATATAGCTCTTGATCAAAACATAAAAGTTGTAGATCTTTTCGATACAGTCGCGAGGGCACCGACCAGATATTTTCCTGATTTTTTTTTTATTTGATATGATTTTTCTAAGAAAGCAGTTCCGGGGTTGATCATCAACTCGAAAATCAAACCGAAAATTGGAAAAATAAAGGCTAGAATTGTTTGGAGATAAATATTTGGGGTTCCTAAAAATAGTGTGGGGACTTCTAAATATTTTTTCTAGTAAGGCGTATACTTTGGGTTGGTTGAAAGTAAAATTCAAAATTTACCCAAATAGGTGTGTTCATGAGGAATAATATTTAAAGAGATATTTAAGAGTGGTTTGAATATTAAATAAGGGAATACGTATTGGGGTAGTGTTTTAATTGTGTGACGGCTTATATTATTGTGAAGGAGAATATTCGAGGCGGTTGGCTACCGCTATAAGAGTCTGGAGATTATATCCATAAAATATTGAGAAGATATATATATATATATATATATATATATCGGTGTTGTTTATATTATTATTGTGCATTGAGAATAGCTCGAAAAATAAAATATTGGGGATTAGTCAAATTGATAAATGTGTAGGATATTCGAGATATAAATATACTACGTAGGAGATTATTATATGGGTGGTGTGTATGCCCTGATGTTATTATATAGATGGGTTAAATAATTACCTATGGGAAATTATGTATAGGTGAGATAAATACCTATCATTGCAATATGGTTGTGTGAATACCTAATTAATGATATATTTATATAGGTGGAATGTGTACCTATATTATTGTTTATTATGTGTATGACATACCAACCATACTTGCTATCACGGGAGGTTGGCGTTCGAAAGAGGACAATCTTATCCTGTGTTGCCTTCGGGGGGATTTTAGATTTGGTACCTCAAGAACATAGGACTGTGAAGGGCTTATTTGTGAGTCGATAAGTCTGCTGACTATGGGAGCATGGATATGTGAACTATGTTCGCCTCCAATATATGTGATTTGTATTGTTACAGTTCCTGAGTGATGTGGAACCTGTGATCCTTTAGTACGAGATGTACTTGGATTGGATAGCAGAGTATGTGTGCACCGCTGTTAAGCCTATGGGTGCCGGTTATGGATATATTTATTGAGATTAAAATATGTGTACTTGAGATAATCCACGATTTCCTAGAAAATGAGAATGGCTAAGCTATTTATATTATAGCTCAGTGGATGATTAATATACTTGTTGCGTATAGTATATTGTTTATATATATGAGATAAGATATCATATAACCTAACCTTGTATAAAGTGAAAAGAATGAATAAAGTGTGATAGCACTTCCGGTATATGAATATCTGAATTTATATGAATATGAATCTTAGGTTCTAATGAGAACTATTAATAAATACGGGATGGTATAAATATGGTATGTACTGAAGGCCTAATGGATCCCGATGATCAACATTGTCACGTAGTAGTGTATCGGGGGGTTCCTTGTTTGGATTTTGCTTTGCGAGACACCCCCTATTCTCAAATAGAGAGACTCAGGACTATGCGGTCAATTCCTACAGGTTACATTGGTCCCGTGCGAGGTGTTCGTGCCTCCTACGGGTCGTTTGGGGGATGATTTGGGTTTTCACCCTTTAACGACGTGTTTTTAAGCCTTAGTGTTGATTTTTGCAAATTATCGTCATATTCTCAAACTGGGAGACCCGAGACTACGCGATCAGTTCCTACAGGTTACATTGGTCCCGTGTGAGGTGTTCGTGCCTCCTACGGGGTCGTTTGGGGGCTGATTTGGGTTTTCACCCTTTAACAGTGTGTTTTTAAGTCTAAGTGTGATTTTTGTAAATTATCATCATATTCTTAAACCGGGAGACCCGGGACTACGCGCTTCATTCCTACAAGTTACATTGGTCCCGTGCGAGGTGTTCTTGCCTCCTACGGGGTTGTTTGGGGGCTGGTTTGGGTTTTCACCCTTTAACGGCATGTTTTTAAGTCAAAGTGTTGATTTTTGTAAATTATCGTCATATTCATAAACCATGAGACTCGGGACTACGCGATCAGTTCTTACAAATTACATTTGTCCCGTGAGAGGTGTTCGTGCCTCCTACAGGGTCGTTTGGGGGCTGATTTGGGTTTTCACCCTTTAACGGCGTGTTTTTAAGTCTTAGTGTTGATTTTTGCAAATTATCGTCATGATCTCAAATTGGGAGACCCGGGACTACGCGGTTAGTTCCTACAGGTTACATTGGTCCCGTGCGAGGTGTGTGTGCCTCCTACAGGGTCGTTTGGGGGCTGATTTGGGTTTTCACCCTTTAACGGTGTGTTTTTAAGTCTAAGTGTGATTTTTGCAAATTATCATCATATTCTCAAACCGGGAGACCCGGGACTACGCGGTCCGTTCCTACAAGTTACATTGGTCCCGTGCGAGGTGTTCCTGCCTCTTACGGGGTCATTTGGGGGCTGGTTTGGGTTTTCACCCTTTAACGACGTGTTTTTAAGCCAAAGTGTGATTTTTGCAAATTATCTTCATACTCTAAAATCGGGAGACCCGGGACTACGCGGTCAGTTCTTACAAGTTACATTGGTCCCGTGCGAGGTGTTCATGTCTCTTACGGGGTCGTTTGGGGGATGGTTTGGGTTTTCACCCTTTAACGGCCTGTTTTGAAGTCTTAGTGTTGATTTTTGCAAATTATAGTCATAATCTCAAACCGAGAGACCCGGGACTGCGCGGTCAGTTCCTACAAGTTACATTAGTCCCATGCGAGGTGTTCGTGCCTCTTACGAGTCCGTTTGGGGGCTGGTTTGGATTTTCACCCTTTAACAGCCTTTTTTTAAGTCTTAGTGTTAATTTTTGCAAATTATAGTCATATTCTCAAACCGGGAGTCCCAAGACTACGCGGTCAGTTCCTACAAGTTACATTGGTTCGGTACGAGGTGTTCGTGCCTCTTACGAGTCCATTTGGGGGTTGATTTGGGTTTTCACCCTTTAACGGACTGTTTTTAAGTCTTAGTGTTGATTTTCACAAATTATCATCATATTTTCAAACCGAGAGACTCGAGACTACGCGGTCAGTTCCTACAAGTTATATTGGTCTCGTGCGAGGTGTTCGTGCCTCTTACGAGATCGTTTGGGGGCTGGTTTGGGTTTTCACCCTTTAACGACCTGTTTTTAAGTCCAAGTGTTGATTTTTAAAAATTATCATCATATTCTCAAACCGAGAGACCCAAGACTACGCGGTCAGTTCCTACAGGTTACATTGGTCCCGTGCGAGGTGTTCGTGCTTGCTACGGGGTCGTTTGCGGGTTGGTTTGGTCTTTCACCCTTTAACGACCTGTTTTTAAGTCTTAGTGTTGATTTTTGCAAATTATAGTCATATTTTCAAATCGGAAGATTCAAAACTATGCGGTCCGTTCCTACAAGTGACATTGGTCCCGTGCGAGGTGTTCGTGCCTTACGGGTCCGTTTGGGGGATGGTTTGGGTTTTCACCCTTTAACGGCCTGTTTTTAAGTCTTAGTGTTGATTTTTGCAAATTATCGTCATATTCTCATACCAGGAGACCCGAGACTACGCATTCGGTTCCTACAAGTTACATTGGTCTCGTGCGAGGTGTTCGTGCCTCTTTCGGGGTCATTTGGGGGCTGGTTTGGGTTTTCACCCTTTAACGGCCTGTTTTTAAGTCTAAGTGTTAATTCTTACAAACTATCGTCATATTCTCAAACCGTGAGACCCGGGACTACGAGGTCAGTTCATATAAGTTACATTGGTCCCGTACGAGGTGTTCGTTCCTCTTACGGGTCCGTTTGGAAGCTAGGTAGGGTTTTCACCCTTGAACGGCCTGTTTTTAAGTCTTAGTATTATTTTTGCAAATTGTCATCATATTCTCAAACCGGGAGACCCGGGACTACGCGATCAGTTACTACAAGTTACATTGGTCCCGTGCGAGGTGTTCGTGCCTCTTACGGATCCGTTTGGGGGTTGGTTTAGGTTTTCACCCTTTAACGACCTGTTTTTAAGTTCAAGTGTTATTTTTGCAAATTATCGTCATATTCTCAAACCGGGAGACCCGGGACTACGCGATCAATTCGTACAAGTTACATTGGTCTCGTGCGAGGTATTCGTGCCTCTTACGGGGTCGTTTGGGGGTTGGTTTAGGTTTTCACCCTTTAATGACCTGTTTTTAAGTCCAAGTGTTGATTTTTACAAATTATCATCATAGTCTCAAATCGGGAGACCCGAGACTACACGGTCAGTTCCTACAGGTTACATTGGTCCCGTGCGAGGTGTTCGTGCTTTCTACGGGGTCTTTTGCTAGCTGGTTTGGGTTTTCACCCTTTAACGGCCTGTTTTTAAGTCTTAGTGTTGATTTTTGCATATTATAGTCATATTCTCAAACCGGGAGATCCGAAACTACGCGGTCCATTCCTACAAGTGACATTGGTCCCGTGCGAGGTGTTTGTGCCTCTTACGGGTCCGTTTGGGGGATGGTTTGGGTTTTCACCCTTTAACGGCCTGTTTTTAAGTCTTAGGGCCTGTTTGGTTCTCTATTCAGAAAATTCGATTTAAACACTGTTTTTAAATACAGTTTTAAAATTCAGTTTTTTGTGTTTATAATTATTGGTGTGCGTTTGGTAAAGTTGTTTTTAAATACAATTTTTTGAAAATTTGACAAAATTGACAAATATGTATATTTATATCATACATATGCGTGTGTGTGTTTGTGTGTATATATATATATATATATATGTATGTACATATAAACATACATAAAACTTTCATACATACATGATACATGAATGTATACATACATACATACATACATGATACATGAATGTATACATACATACATACATCATAAATTTTATACATGTACATTTAATAACATGTATTTTTAGGTATATTTAATGAGGTATGTTGTGGAGTTTATATATATATATATATATATATATATATATATATATATATATAAAACTTTCATACATACATGATACATGAATGTATACATATACATACATACATACATACATACATACATACATACATACATACATCATAAATTATATACACGTACATTTAATATCATGTATTTTTAGGTATATTTAATGAGGTATGTTAGGGAGTTTAACTCTCTCTCTCTCTCTCTCTCTCTATATATATATATATATATATATATATATATATTTATAATGATGTCGCATATATAATTCACTATAAAATTATATACATACATGAATTGATAATATTTTTTAATACATATGTACTATATGTATATTTTATATTATTCCATACATTAATAATATATGTATAAAACTATATATAAGTATCATGTATCTATTGATAATATTATTTAACTTTATATTATTCCATACGTAATTTTGTGTATATGTACATATATATTTTTTATTTATAAGAATTACACACATTAATGTATTATGTATGTATATTATATATTAAGGTATAATTGCTTTAAAATATTAAGAATGAATAATTCTGAGTTGAAAAATAAAAAAAACAGATGTTATAAAACACCCAAAATCTGTTTTCTGAAAAACTTGATTATAACACAGGAATATTATAATTCTGTGTTTAAAAACAGGTTGCCAAACGAAGATTTTTATCAGAATTGTATTTAAACACAGAAAACAGAATTATAGTTGCAAACCAAACAGGCCCTTAGTGTTTATTTTTGCAAATTATTGTCATATTCTCAAATCGGGAGACCCGGGACTACGCGGTAAGTTCCTACAAGTTACATTGGTCTCGTGCGAGGTGTTCGTGCCTCTTTCAGGGTCGTTTGGGGGCTGGTTTGGGTTTTCACCCTTTAACGGCCTCTTTTTAAGTCTAAGTGTTTATTTTTATAAATTATCATCATATTTTCAAATCGTGAGACCCGGGACTAGGAGGTCAGTTCCTACAAGTTACATTGGTCCCGTGCGAGGTGTTCGTTCCTCTTACGGGTCCGTTTGGGGGCTAGTTAGGGTTTCACCTTTTAACAACCTGTTTTTAAGTCTTAGTGTTATTTTTGCAAATTATCATCATATTCTCAAACCGGGAGACCCGGGACTACGCGGTCAGTTCCTAAAAGTTACATTGGTCCCGTGCGAGGTGTTCGTGCCTCTTACGGATCCGTTTGGGGGTTGGTTTAGGTTTTCATCCTATAACGGCCTGTTTTTAAGTCTAAGTGTTATTTTTGCAAATTATCGTCATATTCTCTAATCGAGAGACCCGGAACTACGCGATCTGTTCGTACAACTTACATTAGTCCCGTGCGAGGTGTTCGTGCCTCTTACGGGGTAGTTTGGAGGTTGTTTTGGATTTTTATCCTCCAACGGTATGTTTCTAATCAATTTAGAACATTTATTGATTTTAGAAAATTTTGACATATTTTCATTTCTTTATTCGTTAAATCCAACATGTTTTAACATTTAAAATAAACTCAACAGCAGCAGCAAATTCCAAAACCAAACCACCAACAAATTCCAAAACCAAACCACCAGCAAATCCCTTCCACCAATTTACTAAATAAGCTCATAAAGTAAGCCATTTTATGTTTGGCTACTTGTTGACGGTATTTCAGGCCATTTTTTATTTAATGCTGCAACATTTAAAGAGAATTTGAGACTTTGAGACTAACCAGATTACATTTGTATTTTGATAGCCACCCTATGAACTCTTCGCGCCATAACTTCTCAAAAGTATCCCATTTTGTCCAACAATGTGTGCAAATTCTGAAATCATCAACTAACTTCTTCGAATTCTCATCAAATGAATCAATCCTCTTGTTCTTTGCGTAGTATTGGGTGGAGATATTGAACAATTTTGAGGGGCATCTCGAAGTACAAATCAATCGCTGACAAGGAAAATATAATAAAGATAAAGAGATACTCTTAACGAACCAATCCCATAAATTTAAGCTAACTAGGAAAGACAAAACACAAGTGAAATAAACAAGTGAGTGACAGTATGTATAAGAAAAATAAGCAATAAGTTATCATAAAAGAGATCTTCGCCACCCAACATTCTCAACCTACATTAGCAAATTAACATAGTCCTTATTTTAAGTAACAAGTTCTTCGCTCATAAAACCATGTCTAATATGAATTATTGAGAGCAAGAAACTAAAGTGTGATGCTCACACTGAATAAATGCAACCTGATCTTGAAGCTAAGTGTCCAGCGTAGCAGATCTAACCTGCATCAATAACAATACAAAGTAACAAAGTTACACTAAATATTATACTCAAATCTAATGAAAGTAAATTAAAAGCCACTGATAAGGTTACGTGCTTGCTACTATGTGAGATTCTTCCTCTCACAAAACCAATGGTTTTCTTTTTATGGTTGTAGCCATCAACTTTCTTCCTATGGTTGGTTCCCTTTTACTTTTACCTATGACATGATCAATTCAAATGAAGATGGAAAGCATTAGATAATAATAAGATTGAAAATAAGGTAATAATGTAATAATGTGACATGAGTTCTCATTTCCTTACTTTTGTATTCAAGAAAATATGGCATTAGTTTTGTAGATACCTAGCCTGTGAATAACGCAACCTATGTTTTATATAGAGTATAGAGATTTATACAAACATAAATGGTGTATAACACATGTATAAAAAAACTACAAACAAATACTTAGCATTTTGAATCAGCAACATATAAATACTTAGCCATGCAACATCAATATCTATAGAATAGGTTACCGAACAACCTCTTGATATGATAAGACTCAATTTACAAATATAATAAAATAATAAGAAATAGAGCAGAGAAAGATAACCTCAAGTATATATATATATATATATATATATATATATATATATATATATATATATACACACACACACACATAAACAAACAAACAAACTTACAAAATTAAACAAAACCCACAACTAATCAACACTAAACACATACAAATCACCACAATTCAATAAAATCCAAGTTTTAGACCAATTTCACAACATGTATATATATACATATATACATAAACACACACACAAACAAACAAACTTACAAAATTAAACAAAACCCACAACTAATCAACACTAAACACATACAAATCACCACAATTCAACAAAATCCAAGTTTTAGCCCAATTTCACAACATGCACCCACACACACACGCACACACACACACACACACACACACACACATACATATATATATATATATATATATATATATATAGAGAGAGAGAGAGAGAGAGAGAGAGAGAGAGAGAGAAAGAAAATAAGGCCTTCCAACGAGCAGGTACGCCAGTTCCAAAGAGACAACATCTTCCATCGAGCTCGCCATTTCACCTACTCAATTTCAAAACCCTAGAAATCACAAATATATACATACATATAAACATATCATGGAAGATGTTAATCGTTAATGATGAAACCCAAAAAAAAATATTAATCAAAACCATAAAAAAAATCTCACCATTAAAACCCCCAAAAAATATTAATCAAAACCATTAAAAAAATGTTAATGATGAAATCTAGTATAGAGAGAATATGAAATGTTACCTTGAGGGTTTCGGGACAAAAATTGTGAGCGAGAGAGAGAAAGAAAAATGATTTTGAGACTGAAATTGGACTCCATAACTGTCGGCGTTTCCTACCCCCTAACTCCCTTGACCAACCTCTGTAATCAGAACCAATACCCGGACAACAACCTCAAACCAGTTGTCCACGCTTACCTGACCCACTTACCTGACCCATATCCATCCACGCTTTAGTGTATCCAAGCATACACAGCGAGGGGGGTTGATGCCGGTGCACACCGTTATCGCAAGACGGAGAGAGGGGGTTGATGATGGTGCAGACACAGCGAGGGGTCGGAGCCGATGATCTTTTGGTCGAGAGAAATAGAGGGGGAGCGGGATATTGAAGATGAGAGAGGAGAAAGAAGAGGGAAAATTAAAAATAGAATAAATGCTAAGTGTAATTATTTTTTAGGGTATTTCATACTTTAGTCAAGTGTGCCAGATTTCTATTAAACTGTGCCAAAATCTGACACAGTTTTAAACTGTGCTAGATTTTTAATATCAGGGTGTGCCAAAATATTGTTTTTGGTGTAGTGATTGGATAGCAGAGTATGTGTGCACCGATGTTAAGCCTATGGGTGCCGGTTATGGATATATTTATTGAGATTAAAATATATGTGTACTTGAGATAATCCACGATTGCCTAGTAAATGAGAATGGCTAAGCTATTTATATCATAGCTCGATGGGTGATTAATATACTTGTTGCGTATAGTATAGTGTTTATATATATGAGATGAGATATCATATAACCTAACCTTGTATAAAGTGAAAAGAATGAATAAAGTGTGATACCACTTCCGGTATATAAATATCCGAATTTATATGAATATGAATCTTAGGTTCTAATGAGAACTATTAATAAATACGGGATGGTATAAATATGATATGTACTGAAGGCCTAATAGATCCCGATGATCAACATTGTCACGTAGTAGTGTATCGGGGGGTTCCTTATTTGTATTTCACTTCGCGAGACACCCCACGCATGAACGTAATGTAATGTAGGAAATGGGGAGAAGTTTAGTCCTTAGTAGGGGTGTTCGCGGTCCGGTCCGGTTCAGTTTTAAGGTTTTTTTTGGACCGGACCGACTTGGTCGGTCCTCTAAAAAAATGGACCGAGACCGGACCGATAATGTCGGTTAACCGACCCTAGTCGGTTCAGTTTTTTATAGGGTCGGTCCGGTCTAACCCGTCGGTCCTCACATTAATAAATTACATCATTTATAATAATACAAATATACCCGAGTCTATTTTTTTTCAAACGTTAAAAACTAAAAAATATCAAAATTTGTGATTAAAACAAACCTACTATTGGATTAAACTATAATTTAAACTAATCAAATATTGAAATATATACTTTTACTATTTATTTATCTTATATGTATACATATATATGTAAAAATATATTATTTTCCTAACAGGGTTTTTGAAACTGTAAACCGTGGACCGGACCGACTAGGTCGGTCCACCAAAAAAATAAACCGAGACCGGACCGATTAAGAAAAAAGACCAAAAAAAAAGGGTCGGTTCGGCTCGGTTCGGTTTGGTCCGTCGTTCCAGTCGGTTTTTTGAACACCCCTAGTCCTTAGTACTCGAATTGATGAGGATTAGTAAAAGATGGGTAATTACATTAGTTAGGCGGGATAGCTTAACTAGGTTGTTTAAAAAGGTATGCGATAGTTGTGCACTATTAAAAGAAGGGTGAGGTGTATCTCATGTGAGAGCGATACCAGTTTAGATATGAGAAATAACATATTTTAAAATATGGATTTTAAGCACTTGTTAAAATATTTTCAAAACTCGGGTTCTGACCCGTTTCTCTATTTTCCCCTCTTGCTATATATATATATATATATAGGTGTCCAGACATAGGGACGCCTGGATGATGATCCTTTCGAGTCAAACGTTTGTTGCAGTAGTCGTGGATGCAAGCAGGTTTATATTAGACGCTTCTATCATTGAGATCTAGATATGAGGTATTGTAGAAACTTTCGGGCTTATGGCCCAACTGTACTCATTTATTCGTTTATCGCCTTTTAGTGCGGCATTCGATTTAGTTGTATTATTGTACCGAGTGTTCGGTTATTTTATTTTACTTCATTTCAGTCGTTGCATATAAACTGTTGTAATAGTTTTATTTTAATGGTTTGGTTAAAAAGATTAGTTAATTAAAAATTTGACGCCGGCCTAATAGGATATTACTAATTAAATTGGTTTTCGACAGTGATGCTAAAAATGAACCATACGAGACTCATGTTTTAATTTGATATCGGAGTGATCGCCCGGTATTTTATTAGGCGGGGTGTCACACCCCGTGCAACTTAACTAACTCCGCTATGAACAGTTGTGCGTATCGCATCATCTCTGTGCGAACTGGTAAGAAATGGGCTACCTTGGTCAACCGATCCACAATCACCCTAATGGAATCGTGACCCCTATGTGATGAAGGTAACCCTATAATGAAGTCCATGAAGATACTCTCCTATTTCCACACGGGAATCTCTAGTGGTTGTAGCATAACTGAGGTATCTGATGATCAACTTTCACAAGCTAACACGTGGTACATTTCGAGACAACTTCTGTTGTCCCGTTTCATCCCTGCCCACCAGTATTGCCTCCTCATATCCTGGTACATCTTATCCCCGTCGGGATGTAACGCAAACCTCGAACCATGCAACTCAGTTATAACTTCATGCCTCAAATCCTCATTCTATGGCACTACTAACCTCCCATTAAAACATAGGCCTCCCTCCGAACTAACCGAATAATACTTTGCTCCCTCGACCAGTAGTTGACGTATCCTGTCCTAAAAGATCTGGTCCTCCGCCTGTGCCCTCACAACCCGCATAATAATCTCAGGAGTGATCGATAAAGCTGACATACATGCCCTGGCGACATCGTCATCGTGTCAAAGCTCACTCCACTTCGCTTTTCAGATCTCTGCAATCTCCCCGGTGGGCCTCCGTCTCAATGCGTCTGCTACTATGTTAGTCTTACCAGGATGATACTGGATATCAAATTGGTAGTCCTTCATGAATTCTAGCCACTGCCTCTACCTCATATTCATATCCTTCTGTGTGAATAGATACTGAAGTGACTTATGATCCGTGAATAAAGTAAACTGTTCTCCCAGAAGATAATGCCTCCATATCCTCGAAGCAAAGACGACTGCTTCCAACTCTAGGTCGTGGGTGGGGTAATTTTTCTCATGGGTCTTAAGATTCTGAGATGAATAAGCTATATCCCTCTCCTCCTGCTGTAACACCCCTCAAGTCCCTGCAAGGATGCGTCGGTGTAGACCCGATACTCCAATCCTCCCCTAGGTAGAGCAAGTACGAACGCAGATGTCAACTTGTCCTTTAGCTCATCAAAATCTAACTGACAGTGGTCATCCCATACAAATGGTACCCCCTTGCGAATTAGGTTCATCAATGGACCCGCAATTTTTGAAAACCCCTTAATGAACCGTCGGTAATAACCTTCCAACCCCAGAAAGCTGCGAATCTCTATCGGTGTCGTGGGTTGTCCCCACTCCCTCACCGCTGATACCTTACTTGGATCAAAAGCAATACCCCAGTCTGATACTATATGGCCAAGAAACTGCACCTCCCATAGCCAAAATCCACACTTCCCGAATTTGGAAAAGAGTTGGTGGTCTCGTAGTGTCTTCAGAACCATACGCGGGTGCTCTGAGTGCTCCTCCTCTGTGCGCGAGTAGACAAAAATGTCATCAATGAACACGATAATGAACTGGTCGAGATACTCTCCGAAAATCCTGTTCATGATATCCATGAACACTGCTGGCGCATTGGTGAGGCCAAACGGCATCACCCTAAACTCGTAGGATCCATACCGCGATAGAATAGCGGTCTTAAGAACATCCTCCTCTCAGATGCGTAGCTGATGACACCCTGACCTTAAATAGATCTTTGAGAAGTATGTTACCCCTCTCAATTGATCAAACAAGTCATCAATCCTAGGTAACAGATACTTATTCCGCATCATCACCTGTTCAACTCCTTGTCGTCTACGCACAATCGAAGCAAACCATCCCTTTTCTTCACGAACAACACAGGTGCACCCCATGGCGATGTGCTCCGCCGAATGAAACCCTTACACAAGAGCTATTGAATCTGCTATATAATCTCACACATCTCTGAAGGGTCCATACGGTAAGGTGCTCAAGCAATCGGCCTCGAACCTGGTGCCAGATCAATAACAAACTCGGTCTCCCTACTGGGTGGCAATCCTGGTATTTCCTAAAATACATCCTCGAAGTCCCTCACAACAGGAATCGAGTCTAAAGGAATCACCACCTCCTGTGAGGTCTCCTCCCCAATATAGTACAAACGAGTGCGCGACCCTCCCTCAGGAAGAGGCATCATCACTAGGAACATCTCCTATCCCAAAATGGAGAACACGATGGTCCACTCGAAGAAATCTACCGTCGCCATGTATCCTTCCAACCAATCCATGCTTAGGATGACATCATATCCCTCTATATCTAACACTAGGAGGTCCGCTGCTAAACTCAATCTCCCAATCACAATGCCCACTCCTCTACAAATCGAATGTATAAGTGATCCACTACCCATCGGTGAATCTACACACATAAGGAGACTACCCACGGTCTCTATCAAACCAGCGGCCCTAGGAAATCTATTCTAAATAAATGAATGTGATGCCCCAGTATCAAAAAGTATCCTACCCTCATGCTTATGAATAGGAAACGTACCCTCAACTGTTGGCGGCGCCTGAGGTGCTGGTTGAATGGGGACATCCCAAACATTGTACACACATGCGTAGTGTATTTACCCCTGCTGCTGTGGGGCTAGTGGAGTTGGTGCTGCTGGAGGTCACTGTGACTGCTGTCCCTACGGGGCACCCTGCTGCTGGCCCCCTCCTCTCTGTGGGCACTCTCTTTTGAAATGAACTCTTTGGCCACAAACTTAGCAACACTTTTGACCATCTCCCTAACACTGGCCTTGGCGAGGTTGTCCCTCGTGTTGGCCCTGCAGGCCTCCCCCATTATTCCCTTGGCCCTGTCGGCCCTAAGGAACCTGCTGTAGCTGATTAGGGCCCTACTAAAATTGCCTGAACCCCTGACCCCCATACTGTAAACCTCCAGACTTGAACTTCTTAGCCTGATTTCCTTACTAACTAACTATAGCTGGGCTCCGCTAGTATCACCCCCACCAGCCTTGCCCTGCTGGCTCGCCTCACCATTCCACTTGCTTTCCTTCAGGTGGAAGCGATGATCCTGGCAATGTAGTAATGCGGAATTGACAATGTCAATCTACGTTACCAATGTAGGGTTCCCAATCAAGTGTTGCCTGATCCTCCAGGCCTATCTAGTCACAAACCCATCCTTCTTCCGCTCCTCGTTGCTCACCTCATCCGGCACAAAATTTGCCAAATGGGTGAACTCCTCCTCGTACTCTGCCATTAAGCGCTCTCCCTGAGTCACCTCATTGAATTTCCTCCTCAACTTCTGGAGGAAAGTACTTGCGGTCAAACCGCACCCAGAAATCATCGATGGCCATCGAATCCCTGTCTCCAATAGTGGTGATGGACTCCCACCACTGTAGAGTTTTCCCGGTCAACCTGAAAGTGGCTAACATCTGTCTCTGTACATCGCTGCAGTCAATTATCCGCAAGTGGCACTGCATATCCTTCTTCCACTAGCATGCTAGGACTACCTCTGAACTCCCCAGAAACTCTGGTGGGTGGCCCTTATGAAAGGACTCCCGAACTCTCTACCACTCTGACGGCCCCGGGTGGGCCAGTGCAACTGGGGCCACTGGTTGTTGTGGCTGAGGCTGAGGGAAATGGGCTGCCATCGCTGCATTGACCACCTGGGCCACCACCTCCACCATCTCAGTTGTCGTCACTAATCCTGGTGGGGCCTGTGGCTGTGGAACCTCTGGCTCCTACTGAACCTCCCTCAC
This sequence comes from Sambucus nigra, assembly GCA_949130495.1. Taxonomy (NCBI): domain Eukaryota; kingdom Viridiplantae; phylum Streptophyta; class Magnoliopsida; order Dipsacales; family Adoxaceae; genus Sambucus; species Sambucus nigra. The sequence continues at coordinate 373,018,630 of OX422212.1, forward strand.
CTCGTCCCTGGCTGTTGTCCTATCAGATCTACCTCTCTTAGGCGGCATCTGAAATTTAAAACGAGTTGTATTAGTTCACAATTAATACAAAACTAAATAACAGAAGTACGATAACTCATAAGCGTGAAGATAAATCAACAGTCCTAATAATAGGGCTTTATATCAAACGAACGCTACGCTGAAACGAAAAAAGCCGTACAGATCCTATGGACAATAATATTGATGCTCTGATACCATCTGTGACACCCGCCTAATAAAATATCGGGTGATCAGTCATATATCAAATTAAAATAGGAATCTCATTTGGCTCATTCTTAGCATCACTGTCAAAAACTTCTTACAACTTACTAACTACATAATATTCAAAAAGCCACTGCCCAATTTTATCTTTATTAATCCAATACAAAATAACTGTAGAATTAAATTAAAAAATCCAATGCTGAAAGAGTCAATCATCACATAGAATAATAAAAGTCTTGCTGAATAAACCACCGGCTAAATCCAGAACCAAACCAAAATAACAGAGTGTAATAAAATCCATACAATCTGATAAGAAGCTAAATAAGACTGTGAGCGGCATGCTCAAGATAAACTGATATGATTCCTTACTCTAGGAATAGAAAAATAGGTGCATCAATCCAAATCCTGCAACATCCACACATGCTGCAGCTGCAAGTCCCTGGAATGAATTCAAGCTTGGCGTCCTTATGGCTAGACACCTAAAAGGTTTTAAAAATATTTGATAGCAAGGGTTAGAACCCTAAATATTTTGAAAATATTTAGCAAGTGACAAAATTGCAGAAATTTAAAAACGCATGAATGCTCTTCATATTTACACTACACCAAAAACAGCAATTTGGCACACCTTGATATTAAAATTCTGGCACAGTTTAAAACTGTGCCAAATTCTGGCACGGTTTAATGACAATCTGGCACACTTTAAAACAGTGCCAAAATTTGGCACTGTTTTAAAGTGTGCAAAAATTGAGTACAGTTAACTAAAATATAAAAGCCCTAAAAAACAATTCCCCTCACTTCTTTTGCTCTCCCGCTCTCCTCTCCCGCTTGTTCCACTCTCTCTGTTCACAGGTACTCGACTCTCACTTATTGGTCCGCCTCCCCTCTCTCTCAACAACCATCTTCGTTTTCTTCATCAACAACCATCTTCATTTTTCTTTACTCCGACCCCCGACCTGTTCCATACCTCCGTTCCATACCTCCGATCGCCGACCACCCAGCGTAAGGTAAATAGCTTCATTTTTCATTTCCTTTTTATATTTCTTTTTATATTTCGTTGAAACTGTTGGATGAAAGACTGATATATATGTATAGTTTGAAATCGATGGAGTTAGGTTTTCAAAACAATTTGAGTTAAGTTTGAAAATTGATTTGAAATTGAATTAGGTTGGTTTGTAATCAAATTAATTTAGGTTTTGAAATCAATTTGAGTGGGTTTTAAAATTGATTACGAGTTGGGTTTGAAGAGTTAGATTTTCGTTGGGGTTTGCAGAGTTGGATTTTCAATCAGTTTTAAAGAATTAGATTTCCGTTGGGTGATCCACGGTTCACCCCACCGTCGACAAGAGGGTCCGGCGATCAAAAATTTCAAATATCTATTAAGTTCCGTGGGCATGGAGGAGCATGGTTCCACCTTCTGTTGGTGAGAGCATAAAACGCCAAAAAATTTACGATTCAGTAGCTTGCGAATAAGCCAAAAAATGGAACTATAGTCGGATGAGTAAAAGAAGGATGGTAATTGGTTTTTATAATTTATTTTTAGTGTTTAAATAAATAAAATCAACTTTATTGGAAAATAAATTTATTTCTTTTTCAATGTGATATAGGTAATGGAATTTTTTTTTAATAACTTAAATGTAGCTACATCCTTTACCTTTGAGCTATTAACCATGTCCATCACAATGACTCCAGAATGTAATAAAATAATGTAATCAATCTAGGGAGTGAGAATTGAATATTGGTTTAAATTTGATACTCGTTCCATTAGCTTTAACGAATATAAAGAAGATTTCGGTTGGGTTGGTTCGTTCCTTTATTCAACCATTGTTCAAATGTTTTTCGTGATTTCAATAGATTTCATGGATTACAACTGTTTGTTGTAATCTATTTAAAAGATTTCTAATAATTATGCTATTTTTTTGTCCTGCCGCTACTTTTGCTTAGTTTTGTGATTTCAAATAATCCAATCGCCATATGATCTTTATATAGCATCGATCGGGTTCATACTCCATGTGTATATCATATTCCATGAAAAAAACTACAGGGATGGAATGTAGACAATAGGGGGCTCATCTTCCTCATGTTGTGGGGATTGCTGGGCAATCGGTTTATGGTGTTCAGTCCGTGGCACTCCCGGGAGGCTACCAAAATGATGACCACTGAGAGTGGTTCCTCTATACAGGAAGGTATGTGCCCTTTATTTTTATATTCACTTTTAATTTTAGATATTCAATACTTGTAATATGTGCCCTCTATACAGGAAGTTCAAGCAATATAGTGCTTTAAATATCTTTATTGCATCTAACACATTTCATAATATGCTAATTTTCATCATTTATAAAGGTACCTTCTAAATTCAGATTGTGTTTTAATACCACTCCAATCCTGTTATTATAAGAATACTTGAATGAAAGAGAGTTTTTATAAGGAAAAAACCAATACAAAATGAAATAAACCCGTTACGGCTGTGGTATAACTACCTGTGATACAACCTTCCGGTACTTATCATTTTGGTGACGTATTGTATCGCATTTTACTATATATACAACTATGTCTCTATGTTTATTGACATATTTGTCTAGCACTTTACTTTTGTTCCAGTTATTTTAAAGATAACACGAATACCTCTATTCTCAATTAATGTTATGAACTTGCACGTGTAAATTACTTCCAATATCTGTTCATTATGTTGGGAAAGTTTATGGCCTCAATTTGACTTACCATTTCATATGGGCTTGTAGTTTTTCCTCATATCTTAACCTTATTCTCTGTTCTTAAGCCAAAATTCCCATGTCAATGGTCAGGTCCCACAAGGAGAAATGTTCTTCTTATGATCCAGAAACAGTAGTCCGATATGATGGGGTTTATAGAATTGAGAAATGTTGGCGCAAAGATGGAATTCAGGTAGGGTTACTTGCAAAATTATCCTTTACATGTGGCTCTTGCTATATATCTTTACATTTTGTCATACACTTCTGTTTTCCAGGGATTTAATGTATGTCGATATCTTTTCGTTCGTTGCGATAATGAACCTGCTCCATGGACAAGGTTTACAATTGTTTTCGTCATCTTCGGTTTGTATATGTATGTATCTATCTATGTGCATATATAATGTTTACTTAAAGTCTGCAGTGATGAGCCTGGGGGCTTACCAACTTGATGCATGGGTACAAGAGGGAGTCTCTTGGCACTAGAGTACTTAAATCCATATAATAAAACATCTCAAAAAAGTGAAAATAAAAGCTATAGAACATATACTGTTGTGAAACATAAGGTAATTATTAACAATTGTTTCTATGTTTATACAGAACACTTCTTACCTCGACTTAAGCAACAAAGGGTCTTACTAATGGAACATAGTACACTTTCATATTCTAATATTTATATTTTTGTTTTTAATTGTTATCTATAATGCTTAATGTTTTTTTCATGAAGGTAATTACTAAGGGAATGCGGTATGCCACATTTCAATCATGAAGGACACATTAGATGAAAGTGTATGCGAATAGTTCACTTCCATACGTTGAGAAAGAATGAAGTGCGAGTTTCACTCGATGACATCAAAGTGCCCGAGTATCCAGTTTGGGGTGGAAAACAAGCTCATTAAGAGAACTTGAAAGATGTTGGTAAAAATGGAATTACGTATTGGCTCGACGATGTTTGTCTTCCCATTGGTGACACCGACGAATGACCTTTGTCCTCCCATTGGTGACACCGGCGACCTACACCACCTTGCTTCGAAGTACTTCCCTCTAAGGTACAAATCTGAAAAATCCTTACTTATATTCCTAATTTATGTTTCTATAATCCTGCTCCACCACCTATAGCATCAAGAAATTATTGAGTTATCGTTATGCAATCGACAATTGAATTGAGTTATAGTTATGCAATCAACTATTGAATTGAGTTATCGTTATGCAATCAACTATTGAATATAATTGGCAAAAATCAACACTTAAACTTAAAAACAAGTCGTTAAAGGGTGAAAATCAAAACCAGCCCCCAAACGGACCCGTAAGAGGCATGAACACCTCACACAGGACCAATGTAACTTATTTTAATATTAACATAAGCCCAATATCTGCATATATGCATATTTCTGCATATATGCAACATATATGCAGCATATATCTGCATATATGCTTGCATATATGCACATATATGCATATATCTGCATAAATGCATATATATGCATATATCTGCATATATGGTGCATATATGATTGCATATATGGGTGGGGAGTGGGGAGTGGGGTGGGTTGAATTTGACAATTAGCTTTTCTCTTAGATCATGGAGAAGATTCACAAACTTAAATCAAAAGTAAAACGTAATAAATATAAAACATAATAAATATACATCGAACACATGTGCTTGGTTTGTGGCCTTTCTCAATTACTTACTCATTTTCACTAATTCTTCATGTATGCCAAAATTGAAAAACTGGTAAATAAAACAGAAAACCAAGAACATTTCACAAGTCAGAAAATTAAGTCACATGTTGTAAAATGACTACTTTCCCTACATAATGGTTAATATATCTTTTTAAAATATAATTTTGGTATTGCAGGACCTCTTTGTGTCGGGACTGATACAACATCAGCACACTGGTGAAAGCGAAAGCAGAACTCGAAGAAGTGATTGGAAAAGGGAAGATCTCAAGTTGTTTGCACAAATACGCAAGGATCAAGAATGAGGGAGCTTATTCGGAGGATCTCAAGTTGCGAATAAATTTGGTAAGTATTTTATATTGATGATAGAAGATTTTATAATGTAGTGCACCATTACCAAAGTAAATTCTTCATTTAGTTGTGTGCGCGTGTGTGTTGTGTAAGATGTGTGTCTTAAGGCCTTAATAAGTGGTTGACATGGAGGAAGGGGCTATATATGGATTTATATACTATTTTTAGATGTTAAATCGGTGGAAGGGATTTATTGGTGGTTTAGCTGCGGCTTTTGTGCTTGTTGTTGTTGTTGGGATTATGTTAATATTAAAATTAGTTGGATTTCATGAATAAACAAAGGAAACTCTGTCGAAATTTTATGAAATAAGTAAGTGTTCTAAATTGATTAAGGCTAGCAGACAACATTTGAAAATTGAACATTGGTGAATGAAAACGTAAAACAACTAATAAACATACCAGAATGAGACATGCGTAGTCACGAACACCTCGCACGGGATCAATGCGACTCATAGGAACCGACCGCGTAGTCACAGGGCTCCCAGTTTGAGTGTAAGACAAAAATTTGCAAAATATTTAGATTTAAGCATAAAAACATGCAATCGAAAGATGAAAACGTAAAACAAGCCGTTCAAGGGTGAAAACCCAAACCACCCCCCAAACGACCCCGTAGGGGACACGAACGCCTCGCACGGGACCAATGTAACTTGTAGGAACTGACCGCGTAGTCCCGGGTCTCCCGGTTTGTGAATATGACGATAATTTGCAAAAACCAGCACTTAAACTTAAAAACAAGCCGTTAATGGGTGAAAACCCAAACCACCCCCCAAACTACCCCGTAGGGGGCACGGACACCTCGCACGGGACCAATGTAACTTGTAGGAACTGACCGCGTAGTCCCGGGTCTCCCGGTTTGAGAATATGACGATAATTTGCAAAAATCACACTTAGTTAAAAACAAGCCGTCAAAGGGTGAAAACCTAAACCACCCCCTAAATGACCCCGTAGGGGGCACGAACACCTCGCACGGGACCAATGTAACTTGTAGGAACTGACCGCGTAGTCCCGGGTCTCCCGGTTTGTGAATATGACGATAATTTGCAAAAATCAGCACTTAAACTTAAAAACAAGCCGTTAAAGGGTGAAAACTCAAACCACCCCCCAAACGACCCCGTAGGAGGCACGAACACCTCGCACGGGACCAATGTAAGTTGTAGGAACTGACCGCGTAGTCTCGGGTCTCCCGGTTTGAGAGTATGACGATAATTTGCAAAAATCAACATTTAAACTTAAAAACAAGCCGTTAAAGGGTGAAAACCCAAACCACCCCCCAAACGACCCCGTAGGGGGCACGAACACCTCGCACGGGACCAATGTAACTTATAGGAACTGATCGCGTAGTCCCGGGCCTCCCGGTTTGTGAATATGACGATAATTTGCAAAAATCACACTTAGTTAAAAACAAGTCGTCAAAGGGTGAAAACCCAAACCACCCCCCAAACGACCCCGTAGGAGGCACAAACACCTCGCACGGGATCAATGTAATTTGTAGGAACTGATCGCGTAGTCCCGGGTCTCCCGGTTTGATAGTATGACGATAATTTGCAAAAATCAGCACTTAAACTTAAAAACAAGCCGCTAAAGGGTGAAAACCCAAACCACCCCCCAAACGACCCCGTAGGGGGCACGAACTCCTCGAACGGGAACAATGTAACTTGTAGGAACTAGCCGCGTAGTCCCGGGTCTCCCGGTTTGTGAATATGACGATAATTTGCAAAAATCAATACTTAAACTTAAAAACAAGCCGCTAAAGGGGGAAAACCCAAACCACCCCCCAAACGACCCCGTAGGAGGCACGAACACCTTGCACGGGACCAATGTAACTTGTAGGAACTGACCGCGTAGTCTCGGGTCTCCCGGTTTGAGAGTTGGACGATAATTTGCAAAAATCAATACTTAAACTTAAAAACAAGCCGTTAAAGGGGGAAAACCCAAACCACCCCCCAAACGATCCCGTAGGAGGCACGAACACCTCGCACGGGACCAATGTAACTTGTAGGAACTGACCGCGTAGTCTCGGGTCTCCCGGTTTGAGAGTAGGACGATAATTTGCAAAAATCAACACTTAAATTTAAAAACAAGTCGTCAAAGGGTGAAAACCCAAACCAACCCCCAAACGACCCCGTAGGGGGCACGAACACCTCGCTCGGGACCAATGTAACTTGTAGGAACTGAGCGCGTAGTCCCGGGTCTCCCGGTTTTTGAATATGACGATAATTTGCAAAAATCAGCACTTAAACTTAAAAACAAGCCGTTAAAGGGTGAAAACTCAAACCACCCCCCAAACGACCCCGTAGGGGGCACGAACACCTCGCACGGGACCAATGTAACTTGTAGGAACTGACTGCGTAGTCCCGGGTCTCCCAGTTTGTGAATATGACGATAATTTGTAAAAATCACACTTAGTTAAAAACATGCTGTAAAAAAAGCCGTTAAAGGGTGAAAACTCAAACCACCCTCCAAACGACCCCGTAGGAGGCACGAACACCTCGCACGGGACCAATGTAACTTGTAGGAACTGACCGTGTAGTCCCGGGTCTCTCGGTTTGAGAGTAGGACGATAATTTGCAAAAATCAACACTTAAACTTAAAAACAAGCCGTTAAAGGGTGAAAACCCAAACCAGCCCCCAAACGACCCCGTAGGAGGCACGAACACCTCGCACGGGACCAATATAACTTGTAGAAACTGACCGCGTAGTCCCGGGTCTCCCGATTTGAGAGTAGGATGATAATTTGCAAAAATCAACACTTAAACTTAAAAACAAGTCGTCAAAGGGTGAAAACCCAAACCAACCACCAAACGACCCCGTAGGGGGCACGAACACCTCGCACGGGACCAATGTAACTTGTAGGAACTGACCGCGTAGTCCCGGGTCTCCCGGTTTGTGAATATGACGATAATTTGCAAAAACCAGCACTTAAACTTAAAAACAAGCCGTTAATGGGTGAAAACCCAAACCACCCTCCAAACTACCCCGTAGGGGGCACGAACACCTCGCACGGGACCAATGTAACTTGTAGGAACTGACCGCGTAGTCCCGGGTCTCCCGGTTTGAGAATATGACGATAATTTGCAAAAATCACACTTAGTTAAAAACAAGCCGTCAAAGGGTGAAAACCTAAACCACCCCCTAAATGACCCCGTAGGGGGTACGAACACCTCGCACGGGACGAATGTAACTTGTAGGAACTGACCGCGTAGTCCCGGGTCTCCCGGTTTGTGAATATGACGATAATTTGCAAAAATCAGCACTTAAACTTAAAAACAAGCCGTTAAAGGGTGAAAACTCAAACCACCCGCCAAACGACCCCGTAGGAGGCACGAACACCTCGCACGGGACCAATGTAACTTGTACGAACTGACCGCGTAGTTTCGGGTCTCCCGGTTTGAGAGTATGACGATAATTTGCAAAAATCAACATTTAAACTTAAAAACAAGCCGTTAAAGGGTGAAAACCCAAACCACCCCCCAAACGACCCCGTAGGTGGCACGAACACCTCGCACGGGACCAATGTAACTTATAGGAACTGATCGCGTAGTCCCGGGCCTCCCGGTTTGTGAATATGACGATAATTTGCAAAAATCACACTTAGTTAAAAACAAGTCGTCAAAGGGTGAAAACCCAAACCACCCCCCAAACGACCCCGTAGGAGGCACAAACACCTCGCACGGGACCAATGTAATTTGTAGGAACTGATCGCGTAGTCCCGGGTCCCCCGGTTTGATAGTATGACGATAATTTGCAAAAATCAGCACTTAAACTTAAAAACAAGCCGCTAAAGGGTGAAAACCCAAACCACCCCCCAAACGACCCCGTAGGGGGCACGAACTCCTCGCACGGGAACAATGTAACTTGTAGGAACTGGCCGCGTAGTCCCGGGTCTCCCGGTTTGTGAATATGACGATAATTTGCAAAAATCAATACTTAAACTTAAAAACAAGCCGCTAAAGGTGGAAAACCCAAACCACCCCCCAAACGACCCCGTAGGAGGCACGAACACCTTGCACAGGACCAATGTAACTTGTAGGAACTGACCGCGCAGTCTCGGGTCTCCCGGTTTGAGAGTAGGACGATAATTTGCAAAAATCAATACTTAAACTTAAAAACAAGCCGTTAAAGGGGGAAAACCCAAACCACCCCCCAAACGATCCCGTAGGAGGCACGAACACTTCGCACGGGACCAATGTAACTTGTAGGAACTGACCGCGTAGTCTCGGGTCTCCCGGTTTGAGAGTAGGACGATAATTTGCAAAAACCAGCACTTAAACTTAAAAACAAGCCGTTAATGGGTGAAAACCCAAACCACCCCCCAAACTACCCCGTAGGGGGCACGAACACCTCGCACGGGACCAATGTAACTTGTAGGAACTGACCGCGTAGTCCCGGGTCTCCCGGTTTGAGAATATGACGATAATTTGCAAAAATCACACTTAGTTAAAAACAAGTCGTCAAAGGGTGAAAACCTAAACCACCCCCTAAATGACCCCGTAGGGGGCACGAACACCTCGCACGGGACCAATGTAACTTGTAGGAACTGACCGCGTAGTCCCGGGTCTCCCGGTTTGTGAATATGACGATAATTTGCAAAAATCAGCACTTAAACTTAAAAACAAGCCGTTAAAGGGTGAAAACTCAAACCACCCCCCAAACGACCCCGTAGGAGGCACGAACACCTCGCACGGGACCAATGTAACTTGTACGAACTGACCGCGTAGTCTCAGGTCTCCCGGTTTGAGAGTATGACGATAATTTGCAAAAATCAACATTTAAACTTAAAAACAAGCCGTTAAAGGGTGAAAACCCAAACCACCCCCCAAACGACCCCGTAGGTGATACGAACACCTCGCACGGGACCAATGTAACTTATAGGAACTGATCGCGTAGTCCCGGGCCTCCCGGTTTGTGAATATGACGATAATTTGCAAAAATCACACTTAGTTAAAAACAAGCCGTCAAAGGGTGAAAACTTAAACCACCCCCCAAACGACCCCGTAGGAGGCACAAACACCTCGCACGGGACCAATGTAATTTGTAGGAACTGTTCGTGTAGTCTCGGGTCTCCCGGTTTGATAGTATGATGATAATTTGCAAAAATCAGCACTTAAACTTAAAAACAAGCCGCTAAAGGGTGAAAACCCAAACCACCCCCCAAACGACCCCGTAGGGGGCACGAACTCCTCGCACGGGAACAATGTAACTTGTAGGAACTGGCCGCGTAGTCCCGGGTCTCCCGGTTTGTGAATATGACGATAATTTGCAAAAGTCAATACTTAAACTTAAAAATAAGCCGCTAAAGGGGGAAAACCCAAACCACCCCCCAAACGACCCCGTAGGAGGCACGAACACCTTGCACGGGACCAATGTAACTTGTAGGAACTGACCGCGCAGTCTCGGGTCTCCCGGTTTGAGAGTAGGACGATAATTTGCAAAAATCAATACTTAAACTTAAAAACAAGCCGTTAAAGGGGGAAAACCCAAACCACCCCCCAAACGATCCCGTAGGAGGCACGAACACCTCGCACGGGACCAATGTAACTTGTAGGAACTGACCGCTTAGTCTCGGGTCACCCGGTTTGAGAGTAGGACGATAATTTGCAAAAATCAACACTTAAACTTAAAAACAAGTCGTCAAAGGGTGAAAACCCAAACCAACCCCCAAACGACCCCGTAGGGGGCACGAACACCTCGCACGGGACCAATGTAACTTGTAGGAACTGATCGCGTAGTCCCGGGTCTCCCGGTTTGTGAATATGACGATAATTTGCAAAAACCAGCACTTAAACTTAAAAACAAGCCGTTAATGGGTGAAAACCCAAACCACCCCCCAAACTACCCCGTAGGGGGCACGAACACCTCGCACGGGACCAATGTAACTTGTAGGAACTGACCGCGTAGTCCCGGGTCTCCCGGTTTGAGAATATGACGATAATTTGCAAAAATCACACTTAGTTAAAAACAAGCCGTCAAAGGGTGAAAACCTAAACCACCCCCTAAATGACCCCGTAGGGGGCACGAACACCTCGCACGGGACCAATGTAACTTGTAGGAACTGACCGCGTAGTCCCGGGTCTCCCGGTTTGTGAATATGACGATAATTTGCAAAAATCAGCACTTAAACTTAAAAACAAGCCGTTAAAGGGTGAAAACCACCCCCCAAAAGACCCCGTAGGAGGCACGAACACCTCGCACGGGACCAATGTAACTTGTAGGAACAGACCGCGTAGTCTCGGGTCTCCCAGTTTGAGAGTATGACGATAATTTGCAAAAATCAACATTTAAACTTAAAAACAAGCCGTTAAAGGGTGAAAATCCAAACCACCCCCCAAACGACCCCGTAGGGCTCCCGAACACCTCGCACGGGACCAATGTTACTTATAGGAACTGATCGCGTAGTCCCGGGCCTCCCGGTTTGTGAATATGACGATAATTTGCAAAAATCACACTTAGTTAAAAACAAGCCGTCAAAGGGTGAAAACCCAAACCACCCCCCAAACGGCCCCGTAGGAGGGACGAACACCTTGCACGGGACCAATGTAACTTGTAGGAACTGACCGCGTAGTCTCGGGTCTCCCGGTTTGAGAGTAGGACGATAATTTGCAAAAATCAGCACTTAAACTTAAAAACAAGCCGCTAAAGGGTGAAAACCCAAACCACCCCCCAAACGACCCCGTAGGGGGCACGAACTCCTCGCACGGGAACAATGTAACTTGTAGGAACTGGCCGCGTAGTCCCGGGTCTCCCGGTTTGTGAATATGACGATAATTTGCAAAAATCAATACTTAAACTTAAAAACAAGCCGCTAAATGGTGAAAACCCAAACCACCCCCCAAACGACCCCGTAGGAGGCACGAATACCTTGCACGGGACCAATGTAACTTGTAGGAACTGACCGCGTAGTCTCGGGTCTCCCGGTTTGAGAGTAGGACGATAATTTGCAAAAATCAGTACTTAAACTTAAAAACAAGCCGTTAAAGGGGGAAAACCCAAACCACCCCCCAAACGATCCCGAAAGAGGCACGAACACCTCGCACGGGACCAATGTAAGTTGTAGGAACTGACCGCGTAGTCTCGGGTCTCCCGGTTTGAGAGTAGGATGATAATTTGCAAAAATAAACACTTAAACTTAAAAACAAGTCGTCAAAGGGTGAAAACCCAAACCAACCCCCAAACGACCCCGTAGGGGACACGAACGCCTCGCACGGGACCAATGTAACTTGTAGGAACTGACCGCGTAGTCCCGGGTCTCCCGGTTTGTGAATATGACGATAATTTGCAAAAATCAATACTTAAACTTAAAAACAAGCCGCTAAAGGGGGAAAACCCAAACCACCCCCCAAACGACCCCGTAGGAGGCACGAATACGTTGCACGGGACCAATGTAACTTGTAGGAACTGACCGCGTAGTCTCGGGTCTCCCGGTTTGAGAGTAGGACGATAATTTGCAAAAATCAGTACTTAAACTTAAAAACAAGCCGTTAAAGGGGGAAAACCCAAACCACCCCCCAAACGATCCCGTAGGAGGCACGAACACCTCGCACGGGACCAATGTAACTTGTAGGAACTGACCGCGTAGTCTCGGGTCTCCCGGTTTGAGAGTAGGACGATAATTTGCAAAAATCAACACTTAAACTTAAAAACAAGTCGTCATAGGGTGAAAACCCAAACCAACCCCCAAACGACCCCGTAGGGGACACGAACGCCTCGCACGGGACCAATGTAACTTGTAGGAACTGACCGCGTAGTCCCGGGTCTCCCGGTTTGAGAATATGACGATAATTTGCAAAAATCACACTTAGTTAAAAACAAGCCGTCAAAGGGTGAAAACCTAAACCACCCCCTAAATGACCCCGTAGGGGGCACGAACACCTCGCACGGGACGAATGTAACTTGTAGGAACTGACTGCGTAGTCCCGGGACTCCCGATTTGTGAATATGACGATAATTTGCAAAAATCACACTTAGTTAAAAACATGCTGTCAAAGGGTGAATACCCAAACCAACCCCCAAACGACCCCGTAGGAGGCACGAACAGCTCGCACGAGACCAATGTAACTTGTAGGAACTGATCGCGTAGTCCCGGGTCTCCCGGTTTGTGAATATGACGATAATTTGCAAAAATCAGCACTTAAACTTAAAAACAAGCCGTTAAAGGGTGAAAACTCAAACCACCCCTCAAACGACCCCGTAGGGGGCACGAACACCTCGCACGGGACCAATGTAACTTGTAGGAACTGATCGCGTAGTCTCGGGTCTCCCGATTTGTGAATATGACGATAATTTGCAAAAATCACACTTAGTTAAAAACATGCTGTAAAATGGTGAATACCCAAACCAACCCCCAAACGACCCCGTAGGAGGCACGAACAGCTCGCACGGGACCAATGTAACTTGTAGGAACTGATCGCGTAGTCCCGGGTCTCTCGGTTTGAGAGTAGGACGATAATTTACAAAAATCAACACTTAAACTTAAAAACAAGCCGTTAAAGGGTGAAAACCCAAACCAGCCCCCAAACGACCCCGTAGGAGGCACGAACACCTCGCACGGGACCAATGTAACTTGTAGGAACTGACCGCGTAGTCCCGGGTCTCCCGATTTGAGAGTAGGACGATAATTTGCAAAAATCAACACTTAAACTTAAAAACAAGTCGTCAAAGGGTGAAAACCCAAACCAACCCCCAAACGACCCCGTAGGGGTCACGAACACCTCGCACGGGACCAATGTAACTTGTAGGAACTGACCGCGTAGTCCCGGGTCTCCCGGTTTGTGAATATGACGATAATTTGCAAAAACCAGCACTTAAACTTAAAAACAAGCCGTTAATGGGTGAAAACCCAAACCACCCCCCAAACTACTTCGTAGGCGGCACGAACACCTCGCACGGGACCAATGTAACTTGTAGGAACTGACCGCGTAGTCCCGGGTCTCCCGGTTTGAGAATATGACGATAATTTGCAAAAATCACACTTAGTTAAAAACAAGCCGTCAAAGGGTGAAAACCTAAACCACCCCCCAAATGACCCCGTAGGGGGCACGAACACCTCGCACGGGACCAATGTAACTTGTAGGAACTGACCGCGTAGTCCCGGGTCTCCCGGTTTGTGAATATGACGATAATTTTCAAAAATCAGCACTTAAACTTAAAAACAAGCCGTTAAAGGGTGAAAACTCAAACCACCCCCCAAACGACCCCGTAGGGGGCACGAACACCTCGCACGGGACCAATGTAACTTGGAGGAACTGACCGCGTATTCCCGGGTCTCCCAGTTTGTGAATATGACGATAATTTGCAAAAATCACACTTAGTTAAAAACATGCCGTCAAAGGGTGAATACCCAAACCAACCGCCAAATGACCCCGTAGGAGGCACGAAAACCTCGCACGAGACCAATATAACTTGTAGGAACTGACCACGTAGTCCCGGGTCTCCCGATTTGAGAGTACGACGATAATTTGCAAAAATCAACACTTAAACTTAAAAACAAGCCGTTAAAGGGTGAAAACCCAAACCAGCCCCCAAACGACCCCGTAGGGGGCACGAACACCTCGCACGGGACCAATGTAACTTGTAGGAACTGACCGCGTAGTCCCGGGTCTCCCTGTTTGTGAGTATGACGTTAATTTCCATTCATATATGTAATTTTTTTGTTTTGAGTTTTTTTTTTTGTAAATTATTGGGTTACTAATATCGTATCTTTTTTGTATTCTATTTTTTTTGCAGGATAACAGTTTATCGTTGGCTTTTATTCGCGTGGAACACACAAAGAACTCAATGGTTTACAACAAGGGGTTTATTAATGAATCCATTTTTTTGTGTCATGACCGTACGGTCTTTTGTTGTTTTATTATTGACTTTTATGGCCATGAGGTCTTTTGTAAGTTAATTGTTATATTTTGTGGCCGTGCGGACTTTATGTTAGGCAGGTTTTGTATTAACAGGTTTTGGAATGTCCAGAAAATAGAGGAAACTCTGCCCAATTTTTTTTGGGCCTATGAGCAGTTAAAGACTTGTAATATTTTGAAGTTTGTATGTACATTAGTTTATTAATAACGCGCCATATTATTAATTTGTGAATTTTGTGCTTTCAAATATTTTTTTTTTAAATTAAAAAAAATTGGCACAGTTCAAAACCGTGGCAAAAGTGTATCATATTTTGGCATGGTTTTAAATTGTGCTAATTTTTTTTAAATTATGCTGAATCTGGCACAGTTAAAAACTGTGCCAAAAGTGTGCCAGAAATATCAAATTCTGGCACGGTTTAAAAGTGTGCCAGAAGTGTTCCTATTTTGCTAAATCTGGCACAGTTAAAAACTGTGCCAAAAGTGTGCCAGAAATATCAAATTCTGGCACGGTTTAAAAGTGTGCCAGAAGTGTTCCTGTTTGACTGATTCTGGCACACTTTTAAACCGTGCCAGAAAAAAATTCCCATTTTGGAACACCTGATTCTGGCACAGTTCAAAACCGTGCCATATTTGATCTGGCACGGTTTTGAACTGTGCCAGAATCCTGTTTTTGGTGTAGTGTTAGGCTAGTGTCGCACTCTCTTGAGGACAGACTCACACATCAACTAATGTGCACACCTAACTCTTTCTTTATATCCCACCTAGTCCTCTACCCTGTCACTGGATACTTGACATAATTCTTTCCTGACGCACTACTCTAACCCGAGTATGTTTAAAATATCATATATTAGTTATTCATCACTTTAACTTAATTAATCATCTTCCTTTTAAGTCCATATAACGTTTACACTAGTTATATAATTAATACAATTTACTTCATGTATCTAATTACCCGTATATAACTATTTATCGCCTTATATACATAAAACCATATTACAACATTCATACATATGTCGCATATATATATAGCCCATCCTCCCAAGTAATAACTCACCGGATGTATCCTCTAAAGTGCTATCAACCAAGGCTACACAGTCCCACCTGGAGTTCCGAGACAACTATGGTTCACTAAATCGGAACGTAAATAATAAATGTAATGGAGGCGGTCATATTCCCCCGAGAATGAGGACTTCATCTCAATGCCTCACCTCTGAAATTGGACGCTATGACCTGGGGATATACTCGCCCTACTCCTCAAGCTAGGGGATTCATCGACAACGCGCAACCTCCCTCGATATCACTAGAGTATATAAATTAAATTAATATCTAATCACCAATATTTAAGCACACACAATATATATACTATCACACTACCGTATATATACTTTAAATTAAATCCCGTCTTTACCATGTACAATGTCCGTAACACTTAGCCTAAAACATTCCTAAGTCTATGGCCCGACTATAATTTAATTAATTTACTCATTAATTAATTTATTACCTTTCCGAGTTTATGGTCCGACTCTAAATTAATCTATTTCCCACGATAGTTAATTAAATACCTTGGCGTCACTCAACCAATATACCCGGATTCGCTCACTTGGCCCGATTAACTATTCAGAATTTAAATGCCCAAATTCCCTTAATAAGTTTGACACGGACTTATTAATTAATCCCAATCTTAATGTCACTCTCACATAAAATATAAAACAACTTTGTACTGTTTGTCCTTAAAATCCCAAACAACCCCGGATTTATTACGCTTCCTTACTGTACATAATTATCCCTTAAATTCCCACCCAGGTTAATCAGTAGAGTAAAAACCAAAAATGGGTTGAATTTGCCATCTCGTTCGAACGAGAAACGACGTCGTTCAAACGGCAGGTGATGTCGTTTGAACGGCAATCACTGTTGTTTGAACCAGAGTCCTGGTCGTTCGAACGACCTTCAACTTTTTCCCCCTCTTCGTGCAAAATCGGTTCTCTGCCATAATCAAAACCTGAAAACCTTTCTTACCCAGAAACCAACCCAAAATTTAGACATTAGGTTCTACGAATCAACACAAATTCAAATATCTTTAATTCCCAATTTATATCTCCAATTGTAAATAAAGACATGAATTATATGATTTTTCTACAACTTTTGCAGTCAATAACATCTCTAATCATACAATTTCTTCACAGTATAATTTGAATTCATAATCCCTATCATATGAGTCCCAAACTTGATTCGTAACATCCACAAATTTAAAAACCCAATTTGTATTAACCGAACCCAAAAATCATGTGTTTAACACCTACCATGATATGAATTGAAATCAGCTATTTATATAAAAAGCAAATTTAGCCACTTGCCTTATGATTCGTAGAGTCTGATTAATCCTTTGGTGTAGAGATTTGCTTTGTTGAAGAACATCTCCCTTGTTCTTCCTATTTGGCTCTCAAGAGTTTTTCCATTTTATTCCTCTACGTTCTTGGATTTCTCTCAATTGTGTTATAGCTGCCTACAACTCCTAAACTTAGGTTTTTATCTCCAAAACCCGTTTTTTGTTATATGATCCTAATTAAAATGGCCCAAATACCCCATAGGGGCTCGGTTATGCTCAAAAATACCTTGTGATCCATTTACCACCCCGAGTACACCTTCTTGACTTTTTTCGCCCCATCCGGACTCAACCGTGCACTCAAAATTGACATCCGAATTAGTTTATAAAAATCCTTATCTCACACTTAAATTAGTCTATACCTGATTCCCTCCTGAGATAAATAAATACCACGTCACTAATACACGTTATGAAGTAATTAAATTGTTACTATTCACTTAGTAATTTAAATTCCATAAATATTAACCAATCACTCTCCCGATTAATATTTAAATAAATATTAACATAATCAATTAAATTAAATTACGACACACAAGTAATTTAAAATCTATCGGAATTAATTAAGTATTTAAATGCACAGAAATACAGGGTGTTACAGGAATAAAATTGTGACCCGGTCATCTTATGTGTGCATTCATATATGGTGTAAAGAAAATACAAAACTCTTTTTGGATTTTTCAAAAAATTTATCCAAAAAGTTAAAATCTTTTTGTATTTTTCGACCACTGTTTAGAATCAACCCAGTGGTATCAAATAATATAACAATATGAACCAAAGGACTGCGAACAACAAATCTCCAGGGGTCGCTCGAACGAAGCGTCATGTCGCTCAAACGACGAGGCTTCTCGCAAGAAGAAGCTTCGCGCTTCATCAGAAGTCGCTCGAACGAAAACTCCTCTCGTCTGAACCAAAAATCTAATTTTCACAGTTTACCCAAAGTGTCATGAAGTTTTGTCCAGTGAAAAATTTTCGTGAAAACAATTCCTAAAATTGGCAAACAGATCCAAAACAATGCTAAAACAGTAGCAAAATTAAGATAAATATATCAAAAATTAAGATAAATATATCAAAAATGAATATATAAATACAAAAATGATACATACTGGCAATAGGTATACTTCTCTCAAAAACAGATTTTATCTTGAACAAAAAATTTTGCTTGAAGGTAATTAAGTTAGGATGAATACAAACCAACTTTCTCTTTTTTTTTTTTTTAAATACTTTTTCCAAATTTCTAACCACTCCAAATTGTGAATCAAATTAACTTAACCAGGTTTTATCTTGTTTAACACTAAGCATGCAACTAGTGATTAAAGCAAGTAAAATATAGTAAAGTAATGCTCATAACGCCGATGTACGAGGAAAACCACAAACGAGAAAAACCTCGGACGGCCCAGGCCAGACAATCACTATGACAATGACTCGATCCACCCACGAGAGTTGACGCTCCTATGAACATCTATTAATCTTCATAGTGCCCACGCAGAAAGTAACCTTCTTCTACGATACTCATCCACAACAGTCGTCTCTACGAATGCCTCGGTATCCACCGATACGGCCTTGTGTCGTCTTGGTACACTTCTCTCAAAAACTCTAGGACGTTCTCTCCTAGCAGATACGGGACGCATAGGTGGATCGAGTCGAGAGTCATGTGAATCCCTTACTAAAGTAGGAACCGGCTCAGGTGAAATAATATAAGTGGATGCACCGTCATGACTTATTCCTATACTCTCACCACTACCCAAAATGGGATTGAGAACCATCTTTTCAACCTTCTTAGATGCATTCTCCAAAGGAACTTTGACCTCCCGGGTAGGTTTGAGATCACTCTCGAGTTGGGATACACGTGTCATCAGACTAGACAACGTGTCGATCAAGTCAAAATTTTCCCTCTTTAAAACTTCTCTCTCCCTCCAAATCTAAAACTCGTCGACATAAATCCCTATCATACTTTTTTGTTTTCAAGGTCTCGGTGTACAAATCCCTAAAAGCCTTTTGGAGCTCACTTTCATCTCTACTCTCAAACTCGCTCTCATCCCCACTAGAAACACTAGACTCATCATCGTTGCTCTCGTGAACACAATCATTGTGGGACAATAGTGGGTGTGCTCACACAACTCGAAAAAGTTACACACATCCCATGTGTTAAACCTTTACCGAATTCATCTCCCTCACTATCACTAAGAGTAGCAGGCATGGCTACATTCTTCCCTTTTCTCCTTAGCCTAGTAGGACACTCAAATGTCCTATGCCTTTACACTCAAAACAAGTCATATCATCTAATTCTTCCTCACTCTCTTCTTCTTTATCACCCTCTCTCTCTTTTTCACTACCCACTTTGGCCTTTTCTTTCTTTTTATTTTTCTCAAAAGAATTTTTATTAGAAGAATTATTTTTGTTCATTTTGATAAACTTTTTAAAAAAAATCACAAACAAGGTCATATCATCAATGTTAAAATCTCCCTCATAATCAGACTCACAAACTCTCTCTTTCTTTTTCTTCCTAACTTGAGTCTTTAAAGCAACGTCTTTATCCTTAGCCTTGATAGTTTGGAGAAACATGTCAATCTCATAAGTTTGTAGGTTTCCTACGAGCTCTTCTAACTTAAGTGAATTTAACTTTCCCAACGAATTCAAAATAGTGACTTTAGGAATAAAACATTTCGAGAGAGATCTCAAAATCTTTTTAACGACACGCGTGTTGTCAAATGGCTTACCTAAATTAAAACTTCAGTTAACAATGTCCGACAAACGTGCATAAAACTCATCAAAACATTCGGACTCAGACATGGTGATAGTCTCAAACTGGGCGGCCAAATTTTGTAACTTTGATTTTTTAACCACATTCGTACCCTAATGTGTCAATTGGAAGACATTACATGCCTCTTTAGACGTGGTGCACATCATAACTCCACAGAACTCGTCAGGGCTGACGGCTCCAGAAATAGCACTCAAACCATGGGAATTAAAATTCGACATTTTTAAATCATCTTCAGTTCAATCCGACACGAGTTCCAAAGAGGTGATATTATTAGCAGTGACAGTAGGAGGAGTCCACCCGCTTTCACAAAGCAACCAAACACGTTCGTCAATGGCTTTTAATTGTGATTTCATACGAGCTTTTCAATAGGTATAATTGGACTCGTCAAAAATAGGCATTGATTATACAAGTGATCCATCGAAAAGTTTCAATTTTCTACAAAACAGATTTTTCAAAAAAAATCAATATCACACAATATATGCGGAAAATAAGAATATGCGATAAATTAGCGCAACTTGCTCTGATACCAATTTGTAAAATTTCGTGTGCGATACTGATTCAAATGGATTCACAAATTTCCAAATCAAACGCGAATTTTATTCAACCCCTAAATATGCATCTACGTGTCAAAACAAATCAATAAATTAAACCATGCGATGATTAAGCAAAACCCCCTTTCGAGTAAACACCTTTATTTCACTATAATTTGTAAGCAACTTACACGGATTACAATGAAATCTGCAGTGGTTCACATGCGGCTATACCACAAGAACCGCAGTTCGAATCAACCCAGGAATACCGCAGCACTCCCTATGACATTCAGTCGATCAACCCAGTACCTCCCACAAGCGGTACCTATTGTCAGCCCAATACCTTCAACGGCACCTAGTTCAGCAAAATATATCTTGGATTCCACAAAAACAACTCACATAAAAGTAATTATGATTGTGAATTGAAAAACAAAAGCTTTGAGCTCTTAAATGGTTGGAGAAGAATACAAACACTAGAAAAAGGTATCTATTAAAAGCAGTGTTTCTCCACCCTAAAACATATAGTCCGACACTCGATATACAGCAGAAATTGAGTCGATGATGTGTCAGCCTAAAAGACATGTCTTTTGAGCGGCATGCGTGTCGTTTAAGCGAGGCAGTATCTCGTTCGAACGAAATGCGTCATTTGAACGACAGAGGTGCTGATTCCAAATAGCTTTCAGACTTTGAAAAAAAGATAGAAACCTCAAAAAGCATAAAAACCATTTATAAAATATCTCAACACTTTTAATATAAATGGAAATGGAACTTAAACATAATTTTACCAAAATCATCTTGTTGGGTATGTATGTCGAATTCCACTTGAAATTCAGATCCATCTTTTGTAAATGTTAGCTTCCTCAATTCTTTGATAACTTGTAGCGGTATACAGCATAATTAATTGTGACAGATAATGTTCTTACAGAAATACATCAGCACGCAACACTCAAAACTACAAAATGTACTGATTATGTGTGCCAAAAAAGGAAAATGAACCAAATGGAATATTATTTAAAAAAGAGAGATGTTTTCAAAAAATATATTTCAAATCATCCCCCAACAATAATAAATATTATACCTTGTGGCATGAATCCCGCCAAGGAATAACACTTTATTACTATTTAAGGATGATTTTGAGACTTTTTTGAGTTTTGAGACTTTTTTGAAACCCATAGCATCGCACGAGATTGACAGTGTTAATAAACAGATTTTGAGGGCAGGCACATTAGCACACAATTGACCAGGCAACTATTAGGCTATTAATGACACTTTTTTTCACCACCAATATTAATATTTATTTGGACATTCATATTTCAAACAATCACATTAAAAAGGCATATTATGCTCACCAGGATCAACAAATTTAAATTATTTATTTGGTGCTGATTTTTTCAATGTCCGCGGGCACGTGTTAATAATATCCAAGTATGAGTATCCAACAACACCCAACTATTAAACAACTAACAAGTGAAATTTACACAGCTTTTGCTTGAACGTGCTAACGAATAAAAGAAAATAAAAGTGGAGGAACACTATTTCCTTTCCTTTTGATAAAATTGGCATTGGTACAAATAGTTCCCCACAATATGCGCTACTTCTACATGACACCGGATAATGAAGAGATTGACACATTATGGACAAAACCCCAAAATAGAAATATGGTCCCAAATTTGACAAGGAGAAACAACATTCACTATGATTGGTTTAGTGTTCGATTTTTAATCTTAATTCGTAGTTTATGAGATGAACTACCTTCTGATGCATTAAGGCCCATATCCATCCTCTTCATCACTATCTTTGATCCATTGGAGCCCTGTTGTTTCAATTGCACTGTTGCCACCTTAGTTCCAAGTTCCTCTCCTCTCACCATTCCCAACCTGCTCTCACCTTCAGCTTTCTCGAGTACACTTGCATTGCCATCCCGACTAAGCAGTGCCATTTTAATTTTGGATTTTTCTCTCTTCTTCGGCAACTCAACTAAGGGACTCGCCTTTGCCTCCCCACTCAGCAGTTTCTCCATCTCCTTTTCCTTCTGCTTCTTTTCTTTCCTTTCCTTCTTTAGCCTTTTCCTTTCCAAGTACTCTGGGTCATCTCTGTTTCGCTTTTTTTCCTTGTCTTTCTTCTTCTTCTCCTCCTCTTTAGGTGGCTTCTCTGTAGTAGCCAATGAACTATTATCAACATCATTTCTTGGGACAGACAGGGATTGTAGGCTTACATATTTATGCTTTCCCGTCTCTTCATCTATATTTTTTGCAGGTGATAGCACAGAAACTTTGCTTGAATCAGCGGTGCATTGGAGGTCCTTCACGAGTTTGTCGATGTCACTCGCAAGTTTGGCACTGCCAATGCTAGCTGTCACGCGGGACCCAACGTCGTGGCACGAGTTAACGTCCTCGAGGTTATGATTGCTGATGCTAACCGCCTCCGTGAAATTCCTCTCAGGAGCATCCACAGAGACAGAACTACTGATGGCTGCACGATCGGCGATGTTATGAGACTTCTCAACCGTTATGTTATCAGCATCCTCTGCTCTACTGGACCCAGTGGATCGTTTGACCCTAATCTTGAGCACTGGTTTTTTTCGTTCATGACTGTTGGAAATAGTATCTGTTGCTTCTCTGGGAGCTTCTAGAATGACTAAAACATCGTGTGGCTTGACCAGTGATTGCCCTTGTTCATGATCAATGGGAGCAGTATCTGTTTGTTTGGGATCTTCTGGAACAACTGAACCATTGGGTTGAAGGTCAATCACTGTCTGGGATTGTTCTTGAACGTTGGAAACAGTATCTGCATCTCTCGAACCTTCTGGAATGACTGAACCGTCATATGGGAGGTTGAGGGTGTCCAGAGGAGATTTAGATTGCTTAACAAGAGCAGCAAAAAGGTTCTTAAGTTCAGTGCAAGTTTCTACATGACCCATTCGCAGGGATTCATCTCTGGGTACTCCGCAAAGTGTTGGAGGCCTGAAAATGGGAGAGAAGTTATGTTTAATAGAAGAATATTAATGGAGTTCACTTTTTTTACAACACAAATGTTAATAATCAGTATAATCACAGAGGCATGTACATAAATGTAGTTATTAGGTTATTTAATTGGTGGTCTTCAAAACTTTGGTAGTGAGCTAAATACACATGTAAAATATAAACCTGATATGCAATACATTGACATTAAAAATGGACACTTCCTAAACTCTTATACCTGTTATCCATATTATTACTTAACAGCTTAAGGGAATACATCGTGTGACTTCCTATATTATAAAGATGGTTCGTACAGTGATTATTGAAGAAGTGGAGTGCTTCAAGTGAAGTACCCAAACACTTCCTAACCTTCATAAATAGCTTCTACAAAATGAACTTTTTATTTCAGTTGGCTTGGCTTTTCTAAAATCCCTTTTGGATACTCCTCAAAAGCTCCCTTAAACCCTAAATCACTTTCAATTACGTTCCAATGAAAAGGATATGAAAAACACGCATTAAAATAACTCAAAATCTGAACTTGAACACAATCAAAGAACTGCATGAGGAAAGAAAAATAGAAAAAAAAATTAAGGTTTTGCTGGCATTTTCTACTTCACGGCAATCTTTGATTACCTTACTAGCAAAAGTACTCTTGTACTTCCCGAATTCAGCTGGCTGGTTTTATTTACAAAGCTAATTTCCCCACAAGATCCATGTTTTTTATTGGTCATTAGTTTTTGATTGGGTGAATACCAAGGATAGTGTTGCAGACAACCTTCTAAGCATAGTTGTTGAATCGTGATACGTATCGTGTATCGAAAACCCTATGTATCGTGAATCGTGAATCGTGAATCGTATCGCGATACGTATCGTGCGATACGGCACAAAAAATAAATAAAATTTTAAAAATAAATAAAAATATGGAGAACACTTTTCAATCAATTATATAACATAATATGATTCAAACTTCTAATTTCTCCACAAATCATATCAAAAAGAGAATCCACAAGCCATATTTAGTATCATATACTATTACTAAGACGGAGGCAACTTCCTTTTTTAAGTAAGTAACCCTTGTCTCATGGTAAGACGGAGGCTTTAGCCCCTTCCCGTAATCACCAATTGATTTCACCATCTTTGTAAACAAGGGACTTTTGACTACATTAAAAGTTATACCATTTCCATAAAAAAACCTACAAATGTCACTAATTACCGGCCCCCTCTTTTTCAACATTGCATTTATCGTTGTTTGTTTTTTCTTCCCTTTAATGACATATGCATCCATAGTTCCCTTCTTTGATTTTTCGAAATTTTTCTCAACTTCAAATTCCTCTTCTTCACCCTCATTTTGTTGCCCACTTTCTTCATTATACTCCTCCTCATTTACTCCTAAAATGTTTGCAAATTTTTTTCTAAAATCTTCGGGGCATTGCATACATTTTTTGGCATCTTTTCCCGTGCCGGCAAGGTGGTGCTTCATTCTAAAAATCCCACCCCATTTTGCATCCTTACAAAAATTACATCTTAAATGCAATCTATTATCATTCACTTTTTCACAATAATCCCATGTGGGGTCAACCACAACTTTTCTCTTTTGTTTAGTCATTTCCTAAATAAACAAAGAGGAAAAAGAAATAACTATACTTGAATAAATAAATAAATAAATAAATAAAGATGAACAATAAATAAATAAGTGAGAGACAATAAATAAATAAACCTAGGGTTTATTTATTTATTAATGGTGGAGAGAGAGAGCACAAAGTTGAAGAAAAAGACAAGAAAAATGAGAAAAGGACCTAGGGTTACTTACCAAAGCAAAGGATGGAAGCTTCTCTTGACAAAAAGTTGAAGAAAAAGACAAGAAAGGTGAGTATATTAATGGTGGACAGAATATTAATGGTGGGGAACACAAGAAAAGTGAGAAAATGACCTTTTATACCTAGGGTTTTGGTCATTTATGTGTTTTAAAGTCTTTAAAGGGCATTGAAGTCATTTTCGGCCATAAAAAATTAAAAAAAAAAGTTTTTTTTTTACTTTGGAAAAGCCAGATGCCGACAGGGGAAAAAAAGGGCGGGCCAGCTTGAATCGTGACTGAATCGCGAGTCATACGAGTCACGTATCGACTCGCGATTCAAGTCCGATACGTCCGATTCCTGGTGATTTTCGATTCATTAGGCCGATTCGGCTCGTTTCTATGCTGTATCGAACCGTATCGTGCGATTCGACTCGTGAATCGCCCGATACTGACAACAGAGCTTCTAAGGCTTTGCCACCTGATTTTTATGTTAGCTTTTCATCTTTGAAAATCCTACATTTGAAGTTTTTGGAGTTGGAAATCCTATGGAGCCAGGGGCGGATTCACCCCAGGCCGAAGCGGGGCGGCCGCCCCAGTTCAATTTAAGGAAAAAAAAAACATAGGGTTGTTTTGGTAAAAATTCAAACTTGTTACTTCTTCTTATTTACAAAGATGAGGGTGTAAATGTGTAATAAATTAAAAAAATTAACACACCCGTTTATACCAAACCAATTACCAAGCACATTTAACCTATTCTCTTCTCTCAGACCCACCGCTGCTCAGCTCAACCATTCGTCCCTCTCCCCCGCTCAGGCTAAGCAGCTCACCACCTCACCGCCGCCAGACCTTGTTGCGCCTGCATCCTTGCTCGCCCTTACTGCTGCTGCTCCTCCTCCTTCCCTCATCTATACCAAGTCAAGACTTCCTACTGCTCCTCCCTCCCTCCGCCGAACAGCAGCTCTCTGCTCCTCCCTCCCTCATCTCACTACACCAAGTCAAGACTTAAATCAATAAAATGAGGAATATTTTGTGTGTTTATTTTATATGTGCATATTTTTTATGTGTTTGTTTATGTGTTTAAATTTATAATGAATATTATAATTAAAATCCCTAGAATCTATTAGTCTAAAATTAAATTTATAATGTAAAATTAGTCTAAAATTAAATTTATAATGTATGCTTCTAGTCTGAATCTATTAGTCTGAAATTAAATTAAATTTGTTGTAAATATAGGAAGTCATGAAGAAATTTTTTAAACGGAAAAGAGGAGACAACACACAACCCGTATATTATAAAAAAAATCCACGAACAAAGTAGGAATCCAAATTTAGTTAATTACTACCTCAAACATTTTTAAGGTTAAAAATTGCAAAAAAAAAAAAAGTAAAAACAACCCAGAAAAATCGACTCGGGGGCCAGGGTTCATTAGAAATTTTCGCCCCACTTGACTCAAATTCCTAGATCCGCCACTGTATCTCTTTTTTATATGATTTGGGGAATTAAGAGAGAAAAATGCTAGGATATTCCAAGATCAGCTTTTTCCTTTTTGACACGCTCGGGATCTGTGAGTTTCTTAGGGCGTCTATGATTACAAAGTTGAAAAATGTTCCAACAATACTCGTTCTTATGAGAAGTTAGAAAAGAGAATGGAAGTGATGAGTGGCTTTTGTGTGATGTTCTACTTTTCTGACTTTCTAAGGAACACAATATTTAACAGCCCCTAAAGAATCGGATTCCATGAAAAAACCCAAAAAGTAGGAGAGTATCTCATCATAACACTCATCTATTTTTACTACTTTTCCAACTTTCTCTAAGAATGGATTGTTGTATATCTTTTTCCAAATTTTTTATCAAATGCACCTGATGATGTGGCACTTGCTTAGAGTGAGGATTGATTGCAAAGCGCCATTTAATGTGTAATTGTATTTGATTTTAGTGCTTTAATATTTTCAGAATAAACGAAGATTCATTAGGAAAATTCTAGAATAGGTTAGTTAGATTAGTGATGACTTGTCACTAAGTCCATGACATCACTAACAACATCATAGTTTAGCATGGCCACCAAGGATTAGGGGCCTATAAATATCTTTGTATTTTCTAATTTTAGAATTAACTATTTACTTTGAACGAATGAGAATGACTTGAGACAAATCTCTGGCCCTGTTTGATAGAAAAGTGGAAAAATGCAAATGATTCCAGGACAATGAAGCAATCGATTCTAGGGTAAATAATTCCATGGCAAATTAGTATTTTCCAATGTGTATGTTTGATACAAGTTGTTTCACCTTTTCTATCAAACACAAATGCTGAAAAATAGAAATAAATGTGAAAAATTTATTTACAGAATATATATATACTAGCGGATGCCCGTGTCGAGTGCACGGCGATAAATTTGCCACCGTGAAAAAAATAAAAATTAAAGAAAATATAAAAAAATTATTTTAAAAATATAAATTAAAAAATATATATTTTAAAAATATAAAAATAAAAATATAAATATTTTTAAAAAAATATAAATTAAATTATTTAAAATTATTTCCCTTTTAAAAATAATTATTTCCCTTTTAAAAAACAAAAACATCCAAAAACTGTGGATATATATATATATATATATATATATATATATATATATATATATATATATATATATATATCTTATTTCTGAAAGATATATACACACATACGAAATATACTCACATGAAATATATGATATATACAAACAAAATTTTAAAATTATATACATATATGAAATATAAAAATATAAATATATACATATATGAAATATACAAAAAAAAAATATACGAAATATATGAAATATTTAAAAAATATACGAAAGGTTCGAAATATTCAAAATATTTTAAAAAAATATACACAACATACGATATATTTATAGAAAATATACGAAATATATCAAATATATATATTAAATATACGAAAATATAGGAGATATATTAAATATACAAAATATGTAAATGTACGAGATATATACATATACGGAATATATAAAGTATAGGTAAATGTACGCAATATAAACATATACTAAAATATACGAAATATATAAATGTATGGAATTTATAAACGTACGAATTATATACATATATGAAATATATGTAATATATATATGTATATATATACATACATACATACACACTAAAATATATGAAACATACAAAACATATACATTTATGAAATATATATATTTACAAATTTACGAACTATATATATTTATATATTTACGCAATATATAGAATTTAAAAAAAAAAAATGCTTTGAGTAATTTGCCACCCAAAGGTGGCAAACAACCCCCCCCCCCCCCCCCCCCCTCCTCTCCCGACACACACAAAAGAATTGGTTTTCACCTTAAGGTGGCAAATTGTGCTTAAAAGTGTGTTGTACATGAAAAACAAATTCCCACGCAAATTTAGACTATCAAACAGCCTAAAAGTCGGAAAATTTTCCACCTTTTTGAAATTTGCCTTGGAATCTAAGTAGGTATCAAACATGGCCTTTGACTATTTCTGTTGTGAATCGAGGGCATTATTGTCTTTTTGGGCATATTAGTAGTTTTATTTTCTTTTTGTTCTTTTTCTTTATTTTTGTTAGTTTTGTTTCGTTGTTTATTTGTAAGTTGGGACATAGGTGAGCACTTATAAATAGACCCCTTGTAACCTCAATTGAGGTAGACATTGACTTGGAATATAGAAAAGAGTTGTTTCTCTCTCTAAAAGTTTGTATTAGATATTTTAGGAGCCTTTGACGTGTGGTTTACGTCAATTTCTGTGTGTTTTGTGAGTATTAAATTAAGCTACGTACATCAAATTGGTATGGGTTATGGCAACAACTTGGAACCAAGACTAGAAAAGGATTTGCTATGCGGGCTCTACTCTGTCCCAAGGCCGCGAAAGAGACACTACACCGATGAAAAAGTTATGACTACAACTGCAACAGCGGATAGTTTTTTTTTGGAAACCCTAAGGCCTTCTTTGTCCAAGGGGCTGAATGTAAACATAGGGGTCTGTTTGGAATGTGGGGTTATTTGGGACACGGAGATGGAGCTGAGTAGGAGACCTAATTTGGTTATGAAACAAAGCTGGGTAGTTGCTTTAAGTTGGCCAGGGCTGGATTATTTTTCTCAGGCTCAAGATCTGAAATATATCTTATTGGGCTTGTTGGAGTCGGACCTCTCTTGGGTTTTAAAGTGTTGGAATATTGTATTTGGACCCAAGATAATTAAAGAACAAAAACTATATAGTTGTTTAAAATTGCACAAGTGGCACCAATTCACCCTAAAGCTCGTGGGAGACACGGAGTATGGTGACATGACACATGATTGGAGTAGGTGTCAACTGCAAAGAGCTGTTTATTTTTTACTTGCTCTTTTAATTTTAGTTCTTTGATATTATTAAAAAATATGAATACTCTTAAGCAATATTCGAGAATAGATTAGTTAGAGCCGTGGTCTTAGTCAGTTTAGCTCGACCATCAAGTATAATGGGGCTAATAATATCTTTGTACTCTCTCATCTGAGAGTTAACTAATTACTATGAGTGAATGAGAATAAATTGATAGAAATATTTAGTTATCCCTTTGCGTGTGTGTATTAATGTCTGCTGCGTATTGTGTACATGTAGTGTTCAAGGGATTCATTGGCTGATAGTCACGGGACTGGAAGACTTTGCTTCACCGACATTTCAATCCATTTTTATTTGTATTCCTGAGTTGTCATTAAAGGACTCCCTGTCCTCTAGCATTTGAACTTTTATTTTCTTTCTTAATACTTCATTCGTCCCAAATTAAAATACTAGTCAAAAACTAACATTTTAAGGAAATATTTCACAATCCACATTTATCCTCCTAAGAATGATGAATAACTTCAGAATGTGACGTGTGCACCTTGATCATTGCTCTCCTGGTTACTTTGTAATCTCATCTACTTCTATTTACATTTTAAAAAAATAAGAGTATGAATTTGGGACAGACCAACAAAGAAAACAAGACTATTTATTTGGGACGGAGGGGATAATATTCTTTTTTATGCTCCAATCAAACAAACATTCTTCATGAAGAACATCTCAATCCACATAGCCATATGCCTTTTCCATATCCAATTTACAAGCAACTCCCTATGATCCACTTTCAAAATTTACTGCCTAGATGCAAATTAGAAATAGGATAGCATAAAGAATACCTCCCACCTACAAAAGCATTTCCTAAATATACCATCCAAGATTTACACCACCAGAACTTGGCCACAATTTTATACTATTTGGCCTCAAATCCTAGACGTCCATCACTCCCACGTTTCTCTGTGATTCAAACAACAAAAAAAGGGTATCAAATCCCTTCTTTGCTTTCTCTATAAAATCTATATGATGTATTCTTCTTCTCTCTCCTAATCTCACAGCCCTAGATATCTTTCTTCGCATGGTTTTCATCTAAATCCCCTCCAATACCATGGAAATTCCAAGATGCATCTTCTCAAGTACCTAGTCTAACCTAATTTAACAGCTTCTCATGCAAAAAATTCTCAAGAATGGAGATTCATCAACCTCACAGCCTCGACCTTCTCTCTCCACATTCAGAATTCTACAAAATCTCTTACCTCACTTTTCTAACCTACCGCTACTTTACTATCAAGAAGCAACTCAATTCATTTAAATCTCCGAAGAGATTTATAATGAATCACTTCAAACATGCAAGTCAAGACTGTTAAAAAGATTGATTCTATCGAAGAGACTACAACCAATCATGGGGGAGGAGTTCAAACATGCCATATTGTCTGTCTGCTGTTTATCATCTTCATGGAAGACAAAATCCGTGGATGCTTACCCCCAAAGGTAAGGACATCCCATATTGAATTGCAACCATGTTGAAAAGAGGTTTCATTCAGTTAGGATGCTCCTGGGAATAGAATAAATTTCTAAAAGAAAATTGAAAGTCAATCATGAAGAAACAGTAACAGGCATTGATGAATAGAAGAAATTGGTGAAGATTAAAGACATTTCACGTTTGGTGGAACAAGGTGACTTTGATCCAAAGCTGCATGAAGACCAGGTTGTTTCACGCTCGGTTGTAGAGTCTGATGCCCAATAAACTTGGATAAAATAATTGCAGTCCACTTCAAAATCTCCAAAGCACGAGACACTTTTGCATTATTAGGGACAGATTTGGCTAATGAGATTAATTGGGATAGAGGCTGAAGATATTGCCGAAGATAATAAGCAAGGTGGGGTGAAGAATACGGATTGAATAGCATATTAAAGCCAACAGTGTGTGATAGCAAATGACATGGCAGTATTTAAACAGGTTACAGTAAACTTCAAAAACACAAAGTCCTCAAAATGACATGCATAGAATGGATATGGATATTTATAAAAGTCATGCAATGGATTTAAGGGAATTTGAGGCTGGGAAAGGTTTGAAAAGTGCTTTATTACGCTTGGAGAAGAAGGCTGCTACATGAACTTCTTTGGCTGACGTACAGGAGATGGAAATTATTGTTTTGAAAATAATGAGGTGGCAGCTTCTAATAATATTGATCACAGCAAGAATCAAGGAGATGAGACGTAAATGACTCGAGTCTTGCATGCGAGTAGGCCTTTACACCCTTCTCGGATTTAGTCCATCTTTAATGCTTCTAAATTCAACCCCATGACTTCTGAATATGGCCCCAGCCAAAATAGTCAAAAGCCCAATTAATTCAACAGCCCGAGGTATTAATTATATTACTACTAGCCTGCCTATAGTGGCACATGTTAATCAAATTAAATGGGCTGATATCCTGGACAAGGACAGGGACTCAAGAGGCCAACATTCTCTTCCTAATTCAACACATTTTCATACATGGATAAGTCTGCTACATCCATTACGGCCCAAGTTAATGCCCCTCTTATTACAACCCGTATTGAGAAACCCGCAACCACTGAGCTTACGTTGAACCAACACACCCCACTCCCAAGTCTTACTAATCTCGCAATGTCGAATGAACCACTCCTTAGCGGGAGGAACTTCATTCATTGAGCAGTTTAATTAGAAAGAAATCTCAAAGGAAACATGATGCGGGGCATAGGGATATAGATGTCTTTTTCCACTTCTTATATTTTTTAGCCTTTTTACCCTTTTACATCTTTTAGTATAAATAGTCTAAAGGCTCTTATTTGTAGCACTTTTGATATTTTAATAATGAGAGCTTCGAGAGAGAAATTGAGACCCATTCATGAATTCTTTTGTTGTTGTGTAGATAATACTTTCACTTCCGCACCCTTATTTTACATCAAATTGGTATCACAGCCTCGTTTGCTCTTGGATCGAAAATGTTTATTGACGATTGGAACTCGGGTTGGACTCCTCCGGATGAATCTCGACACAACCCCAAACATCTCCGCGAAACTCTAACCCTAGATTCCAAAAATTCAAGAAACCCCAATTTTTCACGGCCCAAAATCAACACCGCAGGCCATGAAACAACCTGGACCACCCCCGATCCTATTCCCCTTGGCAGTCGCACCACCGGAAGGCTGTCGGCCTCCCCTGTTCTCGTCGGCGAGACCAAAACTGGGTCGAACGACCGTAATGGCTGCCGACCACCCCTCTTATCCCCATCCGCCACCACCGACGTCATAAATCCCTTTCCTCCGACACCTAAACCCCCTATTTCAACCAAGAACTCCAACTACACTACAAACCCTAACCCTTTGTTCAAAGGATGCGGCTCATTGGGCATCCTACCCATCCCTACCGATGTACCCCTATCTACCACCCAATCCATTTGCAAGCGCCGTGATTCTTTTTGTCGTGCGCAAGCAAAACTTGTCGATGCTTTTACCGCTTACACACACACCGTCATGATCACGACTTCGGTGGACCCCCAAGCACCTCCTCCTAGCGATGACATATGGATCCACACGAGTATCTTCTTTACTCGCAGTACAGCGAGAGGGGGGCTTTGCACAGTGATTATAGACGGAGGGGCTAGTGATAACTTGGTAGCACAAGAAATCGTAGACAAGTTGAAGCTTCCGAAGGAATCATTATCCACTCTGTGCCGGATTAGTTGGTTGAGTAATGGTATCACTCTTAACCCGAGTCGACAGTGCCGAGTGCCTTTCTCCATAAGAGACTACCATGATGTGGTGGCGTGTACCGTGGTAGACATTCGAGTGTGCCACTTACTTTTGGGAAGACCTTTGATCATTGTAGCATGCATGATGGATGAGCTAACACTTACTCGTTGAAACATGAGAGAGAAATTTCCTCCTCCGTCCCATGAGGCCATTTTTTATGGCACGGCCCTCGGCGTTGATAGTCTCACACAAGGAGTTAGCTACAGAGATTGTGGAGACAGGATTATGTTACGCACTCATCATCCCCATTTCTACACCATAGGCATCCATTCCTCCACTTGTCCAGGCTCTGTTGGATTTGTGTGTGGATGTATGTACACCCCCCGATGAGCTCCCCCCCCCCCCTCGAGACATACAGCATGAGATAGATCTTATGCCCGGGACACAGCTCCCCAACCTTCCCCATTATCGCATGTCACCTACACAGCATGTTGAATTACAGAGGCAAGTCACCGAGTTGTGTGACAGGGCTATATTAGGGAAAGCATGTCTCCTTGTGCAGTGTCGGCGTTATTAGCTCCCAAGAAGGATGGGAGTTGGCGTATGCGTGTTGATAGTTGTGTCATCAACAAGATCACCGTAAAGTATAGGTTTCCTATCCCTGGACTAGAGGATATACTAGACCAACTCCATGGTATGAAGACCTTCTCCATACTCGACTTGAAGAGCGGGTACCATCAGATACGCATGAGACCAGGGGATGAGGGAAGACCGCATTCAAGACGAAGGACGGGCTTTATGAGTGGACAGTGATGCCTTTCGGCCTCTCCAATGCCCCTTCCACATTTATGAGAGTGATGACCCAGATTTTGCGCCCTTTCTTGAGCAAGTTTGTAGTGGTCTACTTTGATGATATTCTGATTTACAGTCGATCTGAGGAGGAACATCTTGGGGATGTGACCCAGGTTATGGAGGTTTGGCGAGCCGAGCATTTTTTCCTCACATTGAAAAAGTGCGCCTTCATGGTCCTCTCGATGACTTTCTTTGGGTATGTGGTTTCTGGGGACGGCGTCAGAGTAGATGACGCCAAGATTCAGGCGATAGTCGATTGGCCTACACCCACCTCAGTGTCTCAGGTCCACAGCTTTCACAAATTCGTCGGTTTTTATCAGCGCTTCATAGCAGGTTTCAGCGTCGTTATGACCCCTATCACAGACTTGATGAGCACCCTTACGAGCATCGAGTTCAGGTGGACTGCGAAGGCCGAGAGAGCCTTCACACGTATCAAGGAGCTGATGACGACTGCGTTTATTCTCTCACTATCCGATTCCGACCAGCTGTTTAAGTTGTCTTGCGATGCTTGTAAGACAAGGATGGGGGCCGTGTTGAGCCAAAACGTCGCAATCTTCAGTCAGAAGTTGACAGGGGCGGCATTGCACTATTCTACCTATGAGTTTTATGCGGTTGTGACTGCGGTGAAATTTTGGCCATCTTACCTCCTCCATAAGGAGTTTGTCATCAAATCCGACCATGAGGCACTACGTTTTCTTCATAGCCAACGACGTGTTAGTTACAGACATGCCAAATGGACGGCATACCTTCAGCGCTACACATTCCACCTTCAATACAAGCCCCGAAAAAAAAATCTTATAGCGTATGCTCTTAGCCGGCGAGCGCATGCTTTGGTGACTCTGAGTCAGGTATTTGGGGTTGATGAGATCTGAGACCTTTACCCGATTGACACAGAGTTCGGCCCGATCTTCGCCGCATGCCAGCGGGGCAATGGTGCATCAGGCGTGTATCTCTCCCAGGATGGGTTCTTACATCTGAGGACTATTTTATGTATTCATTCTTCTTCCTTGCGAGAGAAGATTATTTCAGAGGTTCACCGGGGAGGGCTAGCGGGTCACCTGGGGTAGGCCCGTACCCATGTGATGTAGAGGGATAGTTTTTATTAGCCGACGATGAGGCGAGATGCTAACGCTTTCATTAGGCGTTGTTATACTTGCCAGACAGAGCCAAGGGTCGGTATTCTAATGTCGGCTTGTATACTCCATTACCAATACCCGAGCGCCCGTGGTAGGATATTTCGATGAATTTCATCGTCGGACTACCTCGTACTTTTAGTGATCATAACTCCATCTTGGTAATAGTGAATCGGTTCTCCAAAATGTCCCATTTCATCCATTGTACGTGCATGACAGATGCCTCCCATGTCACTTCCTCATTCTTTCGTGAGGTTGTCTGTTTACATAGGTCCCACGCAATATCACTTCCGACAGAGATGTGCGATTTACAGGACATTTTTGGCGTACACTGTGGCGACTATTACGGACAGAGCTACAGTTTTCGACTCCCTTTCATCCTCAAACGGATGGCCAGACAGAGGTGATCAACAAGAGTGTGGGTGGCCTTTTATGGTGTCTATCATCGGAGCACCCTCATAGGTGGGTTATAGTGATTGCCCAGGCCGAGTTTGACTTCAACAGCACTGTCAACCGTTCTACCGGCCTCTCACTTTCATATCGTGTTGGGACAGTCCCCCACCATACCCATTGATCTCACTGAGCTTCCACTGACAGTGCCCACATCCTTTCCGCGGAGGAATTTGCTACCCACATGACTTTTATTCAGGCTGACGTTCGTACTCGCCTGCAGACCCCCACATATGCCTCTTATAACGAGGCGACTAATGAACACCGTCTCTTTATTTCCTTCTAGCTCGGTGATCTAGTTATGCTGTACCTGCAGAAGGCGTGACGACTAGGCAAAGGCAACAAGCTCCTTATGCGCCGCTTTGGCCCTTTTCCGATTATTCGAGCTTGTGGGCCAAATGCCTATGAGGATGACCTTCCTCCCGAGCTTCGCATGCACCGCACATTTAACGTGGCAGATCTTTCACTATTCAGGGGCACCCATTTCCCTTCTTACATCTTCGTCCCACCCTGTTGTAACACCCCGTATTTTTTAGAACCTAAATAATTATGTGATTAATTATTATTGTGGGATTAATTAAATTAATATGCGAGAATTAATTGGTAATTAATCTGGATTTAAAAAAAATAATTATTAACTAGTGTGACAAGGGTTAATACTTATTAATGAGAATTATTGAATATTACAGTGTGATATGTAATATGGAATTATGAAATTTGATAAATTGTCGAAAGTGAGAAATACGACAGGTTGGTAAATTTAAGTCTGAATCGCGTGTGAGTCGTGTGGAGACTAATTGATGGGGATAAAAAGAGAATTTATTTGTATTAACTCGTATGGTCATTTCGCGTGCGACGTTGAGCCCGGGAGGGTTGAGATAGTCAGAAAACACTACCCGGGTATTTTATTTGGACTCCGGAATATTTTAGGCCAAACCGGCACCCTGTAGGGGTAATTTTGTCATTTGGATATTTGGGGGTTTAATTAATGACGAAAATCAGTAATTAAATAAGAAAGGTACATGGGTAAGACATTACCTATCAGATTCTAAACCTAAGTGAGAAAGAGGAAAAACCTAAGAGGGAGAAGAACTCCATAGGTGTTCTTGGAGAAAGGCTCAAGCTTTTACACCGAAGATTCCACCAACGCGTAGATTGCGAAGAGAAGAACGCGTCTATACCAACATCACCAAAGGATCAGACCTTCGATTTACTTGCGTGATTTAGTAATAATTATGTTCATGATTAAAGTAGGTGATAACCCATTAATTTATGAGATTTAATTTTGATGAAAACTTGATGATTTGATTCATATTGGGTCTGATATTATAAGAGATTAAGTTCCTTCATTTAGATAGGATGACATCCACGAATTTATGATAATTTCCATGAACAAATCTGGGTTATAGTAGTTCTTGAATTGAAATTGGAAGAACTAGGGTTTTAATGGTTTAATCTGGGGATTTAGTATTTAATTGACGTATGGTGAAGATTTAATGATTTTAGGTTGTTAGAAATCATCTAAATATGTTAGAACATTAATTGGGTTTGCTGGTTGGGTGTTTGGGAATGAACAGTAGAGGTTTAAGAGGTATTAATGGTGGGAAAATGCAAAATTCTGGGGAAGAAGACGAAACAGTGCGCGTCGCGCGATGTTGCGCGTAGTCGTTCGAGCGACGAGGTAAATTTCTGGGTATTTTTCTTAGGGCCCAGTTTTGGAATTTTAAGTTTATTGGAGTGAGAGAAACTGCCAGTTAACAAATTTTAAACGAGACAGGTTTACGAGATGGTGTGTGAGATTTATGCTTTAATTATTTCGAAAGAAGATTTACCTTGGAAATTACGAGAGAGTTATGGTAATCTAATGATATTGTACAATACGTAATTATGAGAATAAAATACGTATGGTAAGTATGCAAATAGGTTGGGAGAATACCTATAAATTTTAATATGATGTGTGTATGCCTATTATTTGATATTTTGTTAAGGGCACTAATGGGCGATAACCCGGAGGTGCAAGGTTATGTTGTTAAATACACTAAAGGGTGACACCCGGGGGTGTAAAGTCTTTATTAAGTGCACTAATTGGTGATGACCCAGGGGTGCAAGGATATTGTATTAAGTGTACTAATGGGTGATAACCCGACGGTACAGGATCATTTTATTAATAGCACTAATGGGGTTTAACCCGGGGGTGCAGGA
The DNA here is from genome assembly GCA_949130495.1 of Sambucus nigra. Classification (NCBI taxonomy): domain Eukaryota; kingdom Viridiplantae; phylum Streptophyta; class Magnoliopsida; order Dipsacales; family Adoxaceae; genus Sambucus; species Sambucus nigra. The sequence continues at coordinate 373,056,580 of OX422212.1, forward strand.
CTGATGTGTATATATATATATATAGGGATGATATGGCTATATATATATGTATAAATACGAGAAATTCTACTAAGAGAAACTAGTAGTTATGGCAATGAGGACAAATGAATTAACCTTAATGAGTTAAAGACATAAATATTCAAATAGTGAACTTGATAGGTAGTAAAATGTGATATACTACTTATGGGGTATTGTAGGGGCTATACGGGAATGCTATTGTTGAATGTAGATAGTGTTACGTGACTTGGACTAGTTAGCTTGGGTAGAGTTACTAGTGTCCTAAATAGAAGATGCGTTAGGAGTGCACAATAGAAGAGAGGTGAGATCTTCATGTGAACATGAATTTAACATGCACATAATACTTACTTTAAGGCAGTTTTAAATACTTACAATAAACATATTTTTACACATCGGGCTCTGACCCGTCTCTTGCATCTCTTTTCCCTCTTGCTATATATATATGTATTATATCAGGTACTCAGCCACAGGGTCACCAGATTTAGAGACTTGGATTGCTTGACGTGCTGCAGCTGATGTGGAAGTTGTAGGTACTTGCTATAGACGATCCTATCTTTGCTCTCAGTTCATCTAGACTTCTCATTTAGGGCTTGTGTCGCCCATTCCTTAGACATTTTATCAGAGATTGTATTTAGTTACTTTCTATTCATTTTAGTTCGATTTAGCCTACTGTGGTTCTTTGGCTTAGAGTTTTGAACTGGAATGTGTAATCCAGTCGTATTTATTTCAGTACATGATTCAGATTTATTATTTATTTTATTTAGTTGAATGGTGAATGGATTATATTTAAATTCTTGAACTTTATAAATAAATGGTTTTTGGTTACAATTCAAAAAGGAAAGTAATTTGGCACTAGCTTAATTTATATTAGGATATTTATAAAGTTAATGTTTTCGACAGTGATGCTAAGAATGAACTAACGGAACATTCTGTTTTAAAATTTTATAAAGGACTGATCACCCGATATTTAATTGGGCGGGGTGTCACACCTGTTCGTTCCCATGTTAACCGTACTGAGGGTATCTTTGACTTGGCATTTGTTTCTTCCTCGTCAGGAGACTACACACGTTACTTGGTCCTTTGGGTTGGACATCCTGAGGCGGAGGATTCTTGGATCACTGAGGCCACCCTGCAGCATGTTGATCCCCGATTTCTTTCAACAGTATTCCTCGTATATGGATTCTTTCCAAGGGGGGGAATGATGCAAGAGCATAGAGATATAGATGTCTTTTTTCCACTACTTGTATTTTTTAGCCTTTTTACCCTTTTATATCTTTTAGTATAAATAGCCTAAAGGCTCTTATTTGTCGTACTTCTGATATTTTAATAATGAGAGCTTAGGGAGAGAAATTGAGACCCATTCATGAATTCTTCTTTTGTTGTTGTTGTGTAAATAATACTTTTACGCTTCCGCACCCTTATTTTACATCAAAACAAGATGCAATTAATCAAAAGCTTGGGAACGATAAATTGAGATAATTAAAGAGAAATTTACTAAGATCAGAGATGAAGCCTTTGCTCAAATTCAAAAGAATATCCAAATCAGTGTGACTGAGAATGTCAATATGTATTTTCACGACCCAAGAAATGATGGCCTAAGGAAGAGGAGATTTCAAAGATTCATCAATAGTATAACTTGCCTTATGCTAGAAAGCCAAAAAAGAAAGGACATCAATTGTAAGCTTTGTAGGTGGTTGGCTTGAACCTCCCTTGTCGTCTTTTTTCTTGTTTTGCTAATAAATGCCCCCAACGAGCGGGCTTTATTTAATTCAAATAAATAAATAAGACAACAACAACAACAACAACAACAACAACAACAAAGGAGGCATTAACGCTTTTGATCATCCTATTTGAGTTAAAAAAAATTAAAAATTAGTACCATAATATTAATATCTGCTCAACAACCTCCTACACATGCTCAAAAGAAGGCTCATCCAAATCAGGTGCCTTATCATCTTACAACTCCTAAAAGCCTCCACATTCCTCCTCCAAGAAAAGTCTTTCCGGCCACTCTGTAGCCCGGTCATCAACTGTATCAAACTATGTAGTCGGCTGATCTATGGTATTAAACTTGAGAATAATTAAAAGGGCCTTCTATGGTATTAGACGCCCATTCAAGCCTATATCACGTTCTTCATCTCCATTTCCCTTGATATATATGGACAAGATCGACAGAGATAATGTCAATATGATCCCATTTTTCATCTCCTTTCCCTTGATATATATATATATATATATGAACAGCATTGACAGAGATGATGTCAATATGATTCAGAGCATTGGCTATACAAAGGGAAAATACAACATTATTATCTAGATCAGCTTAACCAAACCCCCGCTACCTATCAAGGGGAGAGAAACAAACTCAAAGAGATGAATGAATCTACCATCCCTGGACAAGCTGTATACTCTCTGTTATTAACCTGTGTATAACTCCCACCTTTCAAGGGCAGATAGCCATTTCAGACTAACCAATACAACTCGAAAATCTTATGAGAAAAAACATTGAGATAACCCTGCCCACCCCCTACCCCAGCTGTAAATTAGTCAAGAAAAAATTCAACTCGTGTTTTACTGATTCCAAGATATAAACTCCAAAACACCCAATTGCAAGCATGTTCAATTGAAAGAAACAGACAAAAATAGAAAACGTTTTAATAGACAAGTTACAATTTCAAAAACACCGTGGCATAAAAATACCTCCAGCAGTAACTAATATAGCCTCGAGGACCAACCAATCAACCCAACTCCCACCCCAAATACTAATCAAGACCTCCCTCGAGTTTCATTAATTTTGATTATTGAAGGCACGCCAACTTTTGCTTCCACTTCCTAATAATTGATTTTACGGGGATTGTTTAATCAATAATGCTATGCACACAAAAAATGTGCACAAAATTGTACATAAATGGTTGTAATGTATAAGCAATCATAAAGGCTGCCACGTCATTTTGTGTAGAACTTTTCGTATAATTTTCTTGCGTGTAGCATTACGCTTGTTCACTCCCTCACCTAACAAAACAATAACTTTTGTCTCTTTTATAAACAAAACAATTCTCCCTCACTTTCTTTGCTGGCTGATAGATTCCTTCCATTCCATTTTCTAGGCCTTCTAGTTAGTTAAGGCAGTAAGTTTCTCCAACACACTCTCCTTTCTCAACCCAGGAGCTGACAACCTATTCTTTTAATCACTTCTCGAATTCACTTTCAACTCCTTTCAATATCCAAAAGAAGATGTCTTTTCCTTTTCGAACTATTCACATCCAATACACCAAAAATTTACCAATTCCTTGAAAAACTTATCTTCATCTATACCTTTCCTCTGGATCTACTTGCCGAAAATCTTAATTGTCCTCTCTACTTGAAGGGGCCACAACTACCAAAGGAGCACAGTCACCTCCCCATTCAGATTACAAAAGAAGCTTTATGAGAGAATAAACGTTATCTAGAATGTGTGTTGTTATGGTACAACGGGCACACAGCAAATTGCTTTACTTGCTATTTCACATCATGTGACGTCTTTCGGACTCTTATTGGGGTTGCTTCGATACTTAATTAAGTATATTTTGAAGTACACATACATCAATAAAAAAAATAAAAAATAAAAGTCTATTATTATAAGAGTATAATACATACATAACATAGAAATTATTCTTGTACGTCTTCCTTTTTTGTTGAGACATTTTTTCCCACATTATTACTACCAATGGATAAAGAATTGTTAAAATTGTGGAGGCCAATTTTTAAAATTCAGAGCATTAGCCAAAGTTAAGCTATCTGGGCAGCCATAAGTAAAGGGGCATAGAGATCCTTGCAACTATGGGCCTGGACAGTGGGATGATCAAATTAATGGTGCAAATTAGCATAGGCTCGTTACATGTAAAAATTAACTAGTAACAACTGCAGTCATGATTCAACAATGATTTACAAAAAAATATTAATGAATTCTTAATTAGTTTTTAACTACTTAATCAAAAATGTCAGTGCATAGAATACCTCAATAAAATGTAGCTCATATGTATAGCGTATTTTAAGGTAGAGGATAGCGTGAGCATCATATATCTAGTGATCTTGTCAGAAAATTAATAGAATGAGCACCTTCCAGCAAGGACTTGTAAAATGCAAAAGAGATAATGCCGAAGAATAACATTGTTAAATGCCACTGGGCTCTCAAGCAGACGAAGCAAAGCCACAAGAGTTTCGCTCTTAACGTCATTTTCAGTTTCAGATCCACCTCTTGTCTGACATAATCGTACAGCATGCACACCCAACTTCACCTGCCCTGTAATTAACGATGAGAAAAATAGTTGAGAAGTGAGAACATGCACTGGCTTCAAGACAAAATAAATCAAAGAATCCCATACGAAGACATCTAAAGTAAAAATAACCTCTTAAAGACGACTCTTCCTCTATGTATCTGATGAACAAGATCATTGCCGCATCAATTCCTTTAAGGTGGAACTCAAGATCAAGGAGCGCTCTGGTTGCTTCGATTCGGACTTGCCATATTGGCTTGGAAACACGAAATGGCATAATCAAATCAATAACATGATCCTGCAACCAAAAAGAACATGCATATTAATGACCCACTGAAAAGTGGGTAGCAGCCAAAGTGACAGCACGTACAAGAGAGATGAATCCTGCAAGCTTCAACGCAATTTGAGTCAATGTCCGTATGCAGCTGATTGCCAAAACCCCATTGTAGCTCGGTATCAGCCTGGTACATGCCAATTCCAATGCAATGAGTTACAAGTATAAATTGGTATAGTCTATTTTGTAATAATTAGAAAGTGAACGCACCTATCAAATTGCAAAAGCCGATCCACACGCTTAAGAAGGGATGATAAAAAGAGAATACTCTGTCACGGAATTAACAGTACCAAAAATTAATATTTAGAACAGATAATGTAAATATAAGATATTTTAACATGTACTAATCCATTAACATTCACCTAGCTAAACCAACTCAAGCTAGGCCATTAATTAGATGGGTAATTGAACCAATTCAAGCCTGGACAAAGTCTCAAATCTCACAACCAATTCAAGCCTAGACAAAGTCTCAATCCTGAACTGTTGTAGATTTTCAGTGTGATAATTACACACACATCTTAAGATCAACCACATCTACTCAATGCTGAACTCTCAAGTCCAAACGTAAGTTTATAAACTCTACAGGCCCATTTCTATATCTGAAAGATCTTTAGACATCATATATGATATAAACATAATAGATTCCTAGTCTTGACATATGTTACTATTCAATTACAGAGAATTTGTTCTCTGAACTAACTTTTAGCTGTTGAACAGAACATGTAGATTCAGGCGAAAGGCATATAACCCAATCCTCAAAAATCAGAAATGACCAAAAGGGCCAACGTCATTTCAATTAACATAAGTTAGTTATCTGAAAAATCAAATATCTAGATGTAAATAAAAAAGAAAAAAAAGGAAGTTGAAACCAGGACCAGCAAAATAACCAAATAAATAGATAAGAACATTTAAGCCTTCAAGAACTCCCCAGAAAAATGTGTTATAAGTATGAATCAATGTGTAAATATATCAAACATTAACTCATATTAAAGAAAAGTTGGGAAATTTCATTTTACACCCTCGTGTGTTAATAAAAGTTCATATATTAACCGTCATGTGCAAAATGTCATAAACCTCCCTCAAGTTCTGAAATGTCCAACAAATAACTCATTTCTTTGATTCACAACTGGATGTCATTAACAGATTTTAAAAAAAAATAATGACAATAATATAATAATAATACGCCTTAAGAAAAGTATTAAAAATAAAACAATGCCTCACAGCAATAGTTAACCAAACAAGATTATAATGTATATCGTACATATTACATAAATGGTACATATTATTCTATAAAGCAAAGAAGTGGATGCAGGTGCGACACAATGCGGGTGCGGCGATTTAAAAATAAATCTGAAATCGTTACATCATTATTACGATTTGTCAATCACCTACTAGCAATAATATCTCAATTTTCGAGTCATAAAAATATGCAAAATAACGAGTATTGAACATTCATAAACCATTCATTACAACTTGTAGGATAATAAAATTTTCAAAAATGGTATCATAACAAAGGCATCATCAGATCTATGTACCACCAATTGTTTCAAAAGACGATACAAACCAAACTACCGCCTATCATCATGTTGTTATGTTCTTTCTTCATCAACATACCTCTTCCATGAATTAGAGCAAAAAGATAGTTTAATTCATGAGTATAAACAGAAAAACCCCTCCCCCCACCAACTCCAATATCTCTAAATATGTTCAATAGCAATATCACCACCTCCACTAACCCTGGCACCTTCCATGATATCAAATGAATCACCCCCAATGTTCCACATCTTAGACCCCCCTTGGAAGTATTGTGGGGTATTCCTTGATAAGAGGGGATTGGAATGTAAATATACTAAATCCACAGGTCTATGTGGTGCCATCATGTTCGTCTTCAAAGAGTGTATGAACGAATGTGTACTCCAATATATCTCACAACATGAAGAGGATGAAGGTTGTCCAAGTAGCTTCATATCTAAGACTTTTTAGTTTGGATACCGAAGTTTCATGAAGAACCCACAAAGAATCCACGTCCATGACTCCGTTATCTCTCATGGAATCATTATTCTCAAAGAGACAACCAAAAAGTCGGCAAAATCTAGATTCACCCTTCTGTCCCCATCATTAGAATAGTAACTTTTCAAATATTTTCTCCTTTCCAAGGTAATCTCCATGTCTCTATAATACCTAGAAGTAAAATAATGATAATGGTAATAGAATACAAATTAATATCTATTATTTTTACGAATATCGATAAATAAAATAAGTAAATAAGTTACATAAGTTTTAATCGAGTGTGTGCCAAGCAATGGAGAGGTTTGTTGTTTTTGGTCCATCGCAGTACTAAAATTTGATTCACCACTTTGAAAATGACAATTCTTAATTAGTTTGCCTCTTTCACATTCATTGCCTTCCTAAAATTTGATTCGCCATTTTGAATCCTCCAATATCTCTTTCACACTCATTGCCTTCCTAAAATCATTGTGTTTGTAAGCATTACATTTCTCACTAAATCAAGTCAATGCTTAACTTTCACAATCCTTGCAAGCATTATGATTTGGGAAGCAAAACGTGTGTCCGCAATAGAGAGCAACTTCAAGTTCAAATGCACAATATACATTGGCAATCTCATGGAATGGTTCATGATAAAGAAAGCATCCCACAAATATTCGTTATCAACTTGCACTCCTCGTGTCTCATATTCGTGATCATATTGCACTCCTCGTGTCTCCTATTCTCTTCGATATCAACCGTCGCACATATATTTTTAATGCAAGATGAAGGTCGTGCACCACACAAGGGGTCCAAAACACATACGTAAGTAAACCAGCAGCTCGATACACGAGGTGAATTGTCCCTAATAACTTGCACCACTTTTCCGGGCCCAACACTTTTAATGACATTCTTGATCAACCTAAAAATAAAATATTTGTCCACCCCATAGTTATCAAGAACGCCAACCTCCTAGCAATTTACGTAATGGCACACATTACAAAAGATACAGGGGTTTTGTCAGGCCTGTTCCTCTGGTCGCTAATCATATGGTACCTAAGCTAAGTAATTCTATGACACCGGTGGGAATTCAGGCCTCTCCGGTTCAACTAGGACCATAATTCCGAAATTTCTACGCAAATCAAGATCAAGAAAAGGAAGTTTTCCAATCACCAAGTCAAACCCATTGTAAAATCCTACTCAGCGGAATATAGAGGTACTTGTTGCAAAGCGGGCCAATTTGGTCATTCACAATAAAGTGATAGTACACTTCCATTCCAATACACTAGAATTAGCCATCCGAAAAAAATTTATCATAATTTCTTCCCTCATATTTTTTTTAGGATACAAATATTAAAAAATTGTGAAATTATAATGCGCTACAGTTTAACGATAAATAGACTAGGCATTTTTAGGATTTTCTTTTAATAAGTCTAGGATGTTTATATAAATAACTATTATGTGCGAAAACTCAAAGGTGAATAAAGAACTTGTGTATCTTAAGAACATTATAACATATTTATTATTTTAACTTGCTAATGACTCTAGTCCTTCGAAAGAGCCCAACTCATTTTAGCAAAATGATCCGCATAAGCCTGTCCCTATCGTACCACATTGTAAAGGGTATGATAGATCGCATTCCCGTACCCGTTCAACGTACCCAAACGATCCGCGTTTTAGGTAACACTGGCCCTCCTGTTCACCTTAACAATTTTCGACTTTCATAGTCCCCCTTCTACTCACTATCATAAAATTAATAGGATCAAATACCAAAGTCCCTCAAATATTTTTCAATACACGCTTAGTCTAAGGCTTTTTATTTTGTACCAAAAAGTCCCTTATTCTCTTATCTTTAAAGGTCCGCGCCAGCGCCATGGTAAAACCCTTTTGGCATGGTGAAGGACTTTTTGGTGCAGAATAAAAAGGCTTAGACTAAATGTATATTAAAAAAGTTCGAGGGACTGTTTGATATATGCCCTAAATTAATAATCAATCTCCTTTGTGAATCCGACAATCATCACTAACTACAGTTACACCTTTACTCTTCCAATATTTTTTAGTAACCTCTCAATATTCGCTCTCTTTCAAATGACGGGTAGTTCTTAAAGCGTTGTAAACCGGTGGGAGAGAGCCATTAATACCACAATTACCCATCATAGTAAAAGCCATAATATGGGTTCTTTGCCAAGTGAAATGGCAACCCATCGGAGTAATACATCCTAGCAATCTCGGAATGTATCTCCTCCCAAGTTTGAAGGTTAAAGGATTTTACTAGGGATTCCTTTCTTTTTATGGCCCAAAATAATCGTGTGCTCCCTTACGCAGTCTTAGTTCATGGATGCCTTTGGGGTAAAGGCACGTCTCTAGGTTTTCTTTTAATCCTCTCATCCGCCTCACAAAACCGTTTCATATCCAAGACAGCTTGAGCGGTCACATTAGGACATTTTTTAATCCCAGCACCAATTTTTTTAACAAATGAACTTTTAGCCTTTAATAGAACCCAACATAATCAACTTTAAAATATTGGCATCGAACTGCCAATTTCCTCCAACTTCTCCCTTCCCTTCTCTTGTTTTGTAACATACATCCATGGGGAGCATTCATCATCTTCCTCCTTCATTCTCCTTCAGAAAATTAATTACAGATAAAGTCAGGATTGATTTAACAGAAGAAACTGAACATATTTATTTAAAACCACTATAAAATAATCATTTTTGAAAACCAAACAGATTACTAAAACGCAGGGAACGCATTTTAAATAATCACTATACAAAGTGTTGTCATTTTTATAACACGCGGATTAAAAGAAGAACAGGGCACTCTAGAACCAATGTCATGTATATAGTCTTCTCATTTCTATATAGGATTTTGAATCATTATAGAAACCAATATAATAACCACCAAATCAGGCCGATATAGAAACTTTACCACTAAACTAAAAGCTTACAGAACAACGTCAAATTCAAACACACTAAAATAAACAACCAGAAGCTATAGAACATACTAGACGTATAGTTGTCAGAATCTTACGATTCGCGATTCGATTCATACGATTCGATCCGATTCACATACTAATCAATACGAATCGGGAATAGAATCGGAGGGGTTCCAAAAACCGGGCTAAATCGGCCCATTCGGAGACTGAATCGTGAATCGCACTAATTCACGATTCAGGTGCGATTCATGTTTCTCGGAGGATGATGAGTATTTTCAACCGACTTAAAGCTCGTGCTCGTTTTTTGTTCCTTTTAAAATAACCCTAAAAAATGTTTTATTATTAAAATAATAATAAGTAGTTAGTACAAACCTAAGTTACCCTTTGCGAAAGATGTGACTGAAACACATATTAAAACGAAACTTAAACTGCAATCACTTTTCTTTAAACCTATTCGAAGCTGCGACTTCCCCTATTTCGTGTTGCGATCACTTTTTACTACTCTTCTAACCCGTTTGAAGTTGATTGAGAGATGGAGGTAGCTTTGCATTCGATTGAAGCCAACAAACCTTGTGTAAGGATTTTATAAGTTACATTATATGGAATTGTTATTATAATGTATCTTTATAGTATTACGTTTAATCTTTATTTGTGCTATCATATTGTATAATATATTATTGTGTTTAAATTTGGACATTATAGGTGGTGGTATTGTTAGAATTTGGTCATAATTTGGACATGGAAGTTCATTTTGTTAGTTATATTTTAATGAAATCATGTCTTATAATTGGTTTTAGGTCATAAGATGTTTTACTACATATTTTTAATGTGTTCTCTTTGCATTCATATATTATTTCCTACATATTTTACGTTTATACCAATTCTTACGATTTGACAACTATGATTAGACGTGAAAACGAGGGGGGGAGGGGGGAAGAGACAGATGTGAAGACAAAGAAAGAAAAAAAAATGAACTCACCTGGAACAAGTCACGGTTAAGAATGATCGAGCACGATAAAGAGAATGGATTTGACTCGTACACTACAAGTCTTGAGGTAATTTTGGATTCTTAACGGATCCCATCTGTAAGTGCCAAGTCATAGGCGAAGCAGACCCAGATCCAAAATTAAAATTATTTATTTAATATCCAATTCCTGCACTTGCACCCGACTTGCGTATGATTCGAGTTTATAGACCCTTTTGAAGAATACATGCTTCGTAGGTATTATTAAATAATATTTCCGCCTTTCATATATTTCTCAAAACTCAGAGTAGTGTCTAGATTTTTCTCAAAACATGGGTAGGTGTGAGGAATTTACCCAAAAGAACTTTGGCAGAGGTAACCAATTGCAGAGGATATCAAAGGCTTTTCACCATACATTTGAAAAGACAAAAATCTGATGCAAGATAAGAAAAATCCAAGGCAAAAAAATAGAGAGTGGTTCATTTCCAAAGCAAGAGCCACATGGAACTTGATGTACTATATATTCATATTTTAAAATTGTCAATATGTTGTATATAAGTAACAATGATAGACTTGGACTAGAATAGCTCCAGATTCTTTAGAAGTACCCTTTTTTTCAGTAACTTCAATTTACTTCAGAGTAAGAATAACATCCAAGTGCTACTTGTCAGCACCTAATCAATTACTAAACGTATACATATATAGCTACAAAAACATGTTTTCTCAGTCTCAACCTACATGCTTTATGGACTTCTTCCTGTCCTTGTTTGGCCTTCAACTTAACCCAAAACTTATTTTCATCTTTCAGTTAATCGTCCCATGATGGTGTAGTCGTCTTCAACTCTCTTTCCAGTCATTCATGCCTACATTCATTTGTATGCATATCCTCATTTGTCTTGTCACAACCATCTCAATACCAACATGATAGCTATGCTTTTTAACCGAAATCCTAGTTAACAAGGGAAAGGTGTTAAATATATCGTGCCAATATGGAGGCATTTGCTATATTAGTTCTCAGCAATATGTAACTGGAATTTAGGTTCTTCAAGCAATATTCACGGAGGTGTCAACAAAGGAATTCATACATATACGCCTGTAGCCAAGGAAACATGCATCATGTAAGACATGCATGAGAACATCTATGTGGATTTGTATAGGGCACCCCTCTAAGGCCAGCAAGCTGTTGGTTCGTTTTCACCAACACAAAGAAACCTCAAATTCTCACGAAATTCCAATTTTTTCACCAAGAAACAGATAACGAAAGAACCGCAAAATATATTAAATAAAGACTAACTAAAGTATAAGTCACATACTATGAAGCACGGACACTCTCCCGGAAGGCACGAATCTGGTTTGCACGTGTTGGACATGTGACACGCTCAGGACACGCTGGGACACGCGAGTCCTAGAGTGTCCAGATTTTTTTTTTAAATGGACACGTAGTGGACACGTTGGGGTAAATGTTAAATTATAAAAACTTAAAATGTGGTCAAATGTATAATTATTAAAACTTTAACTAAAACAAAGAAATAAAAAATAAAAAACATACCAATCTGACCCTATATGATCGCAACTTTACAATTAAACAAACACTACAAAAACAAAATCAAAAAAAAAAAAAGAACCCTAGCTGATCGCAACTTCTCTCTCTCTCTCAAGATCGCAACAAAAGAAAAAAAAATAATCTCATATCGCAACTGTACTTCTCTCTCTCTCGTCTCCATCGCAGCTTTTTTTGGAGCTTCTTCATCTCCATCACACGGGTAAGTTTCCATCTCATCTCCATCGCATCTTCATCACATCTTCATCTCTTTTTCTTTTTTTATGTAGTTATGAAATACCATGTTTGCTGTCATCCTTTTTTTTTTGGTTTTGTTCACACGGGCATGTTTGCTGTTGATGTTTCCCTTATAAATGTTGTTGTTGTTGTATCTTTGATGTTTGATCTTCATCCCTGTCAAAAAATAAGATTAGAAACATCAAAGAACAACATCTTAATTTGGTAGTTTATTTAGCCCTGTTTTATTTTAGATTATAGATTTTGTTTTTTACTTGTCAAAAAATAAGTTTATTTATGAATATTGTTATGTTCGGACTTGGAACCATTTTTGTATGGTCTTATGTTCTATTGTGATGGTGGTTAAAACTTTGAATATTGTTTTGTATGGTCCATCTTTTTATAGAAAAAAAAATTGTTTTATTTGTTTTATATATATTTAAATATATATTATATATTATACGTATCCTAGCGTGTCGTATCCTTGTTTTTAGAAAAATCACGTATCGCGTGTCGTGTCGAAACACGTATTGCGTGTCGAGTCCGTGCTTCATAGGTCACATATGAGTCTCTAAATTCTGTCAAGTTCACATGTCGCGACTCTTTTAGTCAACCTCATCCAATCTATGCCTACTAAAAGAACCTCCCCACTAAGAGAGGGGGGGCACATGCTTTGAATACAAACTGAAACCTAGAGCATAGAAATGCTAATATTAAATGCTCTAACAAAAGCCGGAAGTTTTCTACATCTTCAATACATAATATTTAATAAAATCTCACAGAACATGCAATGCATGTCCAAAGTTCAGATCAAAGAAATAAATAACAAGGTCTCAAAAATATCATTCATGAACTTAAGGATATCCATTGAAGCATTGTGGGCGGGTAAAAAGGTGATAAGGTATTGTTCAGTAGGGGTTTGTACACGTCATTCCAAAAGGACTGGGGAGGTGGGCTTCAGAAGAGAGCAGACTGAAGAAGGAAGCTGAAGCCCCCATGGAAGGCGTGTGAAGCACGTCTCTATAAATAATCCACTGAAAGGAAGGGAGCCTGAGTGTAGAGAAAGACTCGTATGTTTATAGAAAGTGGTCAGATGTGGATGCATAAGAATGAGGGATAGTTGATTATCTATACTCAGCAAAGCCTTTTCCCAATTATTTGGGGTCGGCTACATGAATCCTATTTTTCCATTCCATTCTGTCCAGTGCAATATCTTCGGTTAAACCACATGACATCATGTCCTTTTTTATAATATCCCACCAAGTCAATTTAGACATACCTCTACCCCTTGTGTTACCATCAATACTAACTAAATCACTCCTCCTTACAGGAGCATCCATTGGTCTACGCTTGACGTGTCGAAACCATTTAAGTCGATTTTCTCTCAATTTATCTTCTATAAGAGCTACTTTTACCGTTTCACGAATTTGTTCATTTTTAATTTTATCCTTTCGAGTTTTACCACAAATCCATCTTAGCATTCGCATCTCCGCCACACTCATTTTCTGTACATTTTGTTTCTTGGTTGCCCAACACTCTGTCCCATATAACATGGCGGGTCTAATGGCCGTCCTATAATATTTACCTTTTAATTTCAAAGGTATTCTCTTGACACTCCGAATTCACCACATCTCCATTTGTCCTCCTATTACTACTAAAATTGCACTCCACATATTCTGTTTTAGTTCTACTTATTTTAAATCCTCTTGTTTCTAAAGTTTCTCTCCACAATTCCAACCTAGCATTAATCCCTGTCTTAGTCTCATCCACTAAAACAATATCATCTGCAAATAGCATGCACCATGGCACCTCATCTTGTATTTGCCCAGTCAACTCATCCATAACATGCGCAAAGAGATAAGGACTTAATGCTGAGCCTTGGTGTAAACCTACCGTAATTGAAAATTCATAACTTTCTCCGGCTGATGTTCTTACTATAGCCATCGCACCATCATACATATCCTTGATCACATCAATATATCTGCGAGTCACTCCTCTTTTATGTAGAACCCACCATATTATATCTCTGGGTATCCTATCATACGCCTTCTCCAAATCTAAAAAAATCATATGAAGATCCTTCTTTTTCTCCCTATACCTCTCTATTAATCTCCTCAATAAATAGATTGCTTCCATTGTTGACCTCCCAGGCATAAACCCAAATTGATTCTCAGATACTGTTGTCTTTAATCTCAATCTATATTCAATCACTATCTCCAAAAGTTTCATTGTATGACTCATTAACTTAATACCACGATAATTTGAACAACTTTGTATGTCCCCTTTATTTTTATAAATAGGTACTAAAACACTTTTTCTCCATTCATCGGGCATCCTATTAGTCATTAAAATTCTATTGAATAATTTTGTAAGCCATGATACTCCATCCTCCCCTAAGCACTTCCAAACCTCAATAGGGATACCATCTGGTCCTAAAGCCTTCCCTGTTTCCCTGTTTTCATCTTTTTTAGAGCAATCCTGACCTCTGTTGTCCTAATTCTGCAGAAAAATATATTTTCTCGAGTCTCCATAAGTTCCTCTATATCTAATCTACTCTCATTATCTCCATTTAATAACCTCTCAAAGTAGTTTTTCCATCCTTCCATAATTTCATTATCTTTGACTAGGACTCTCGAATCATCACTTTTGATACACTTAACGTTATTAAAATCTTTTGTTTTCCTGTCCCCAAGTTTAGCAAGCTTATAAATACTTTTTTCCCCTTCCTGTGTACCTAATTTTGTATAAAGATCATCATACGCTTTTAACTTAGCATCTCTTACCACTTTCTTAACTTCCGTTTTTGCCCATTTATATTTTTCAAAATTTTCTTCATTTCTATTTGTTTGCCATGTTTTAAAGCACTCCCTTTTAATTTTTACTATATTTTGTACTTCTTCATTCCACCACCAAGTTTCTTTAGACTGTGGCCCCTTGCCTTTTGATTCTCCAAGAATTTCTTTTGATATTCTCCTAATGCATGTGGTCATCTTATTCCACATTATGTTAGTCTCTTCTTCAGTATTCCATGTTGCTTCATTTAATAATTTATCTTTAAATAGTTCTAATTTCTCTCCTTTTAAGTTCCACCACCTAGTTCGTGAGTTAATCTTCACTTTTCGCACTCGTGATTGATTTTTAATATTTATATCCAACACCATTATCCTATGTTGTGAGGTTAAGCTCTCTTCCGGGATAACCTTACAATCTTTACACGTTAATCGGTCTCCTTTTCTAGTAATGAAAAAAATCTATTTGGCTCGTGCGTTCCACTTTTATAAGTTATTAAGTGTTCAAGCCTCTTTTTAAAACATGTATTTACTAGTACAAAATCATAAGCCATCGCAAAATCTAAAATACTCTCCCCCGTCGTTCCTATCTCCAAAACCACATCCTCCATGCACTATCTCATATCCTACACGATCTTCTCCTACATGGCCATTAAAATATCCACCTATATAGATTTTCTCACCTACTGGTATTTCTTGAATTAGTTCATCCATTTGTTCCCAAAATTGTACTTTAGTGTGCTCATCTAATCCTACTTGAGGTGCATAAGCACTAACAATATTAATTATGTTTTCACCTAATACCAATTTTACAAGTATAAGTCTATCACCTTTCCTAATAACGGTTACGATATCATCCTTAAAGTTCTTATCTACTATTATTCCAACTTCGTTCTTATTTCTATGCTTTCCTGTATAATAAAATTTAAATCCTATTTTTCTATTTCTCTAGCTTTCTCACCGACCCATTTAACTTCTTGTAAACAAGCTATGTTAATTTTTCTTCTTATCATGGTATCTACCAACTCCATCCCTTTTCATGTCATAGTCCCTATGTTCCAAGTCGCTAACCTAAGTCTAGTATCCTGGACTAGCTTCTTTACCCGCACACGTCCAGCTTGTTGCAGAAACCCTTGCGTATTTATCGTCGCATCCTGGCGCCGATGCGACTCCCCTTGCCTATTTTTCAAGACACCCGGTGGCAGACACAACGCCCCTTGCCTATTTTTCGAGACACCCGGTGGCAGGCGCAAGGCATCGCTTAAGGGGAATGCCCTAGCATTAGCACGTATATTCATAGGATTCATGTTCATAAGGATCTGACAAAGTTTTACGCTGGCTGTCAGCTACCTAACGCAACCCTCCTCCTTTATCCGGGCTTGGGACCGGCAGTGTAAAAAAAATATAAGAAGTTGATTATCTATAAGAAAAAAATTTGCGAGTGGTCCTACCACCCACACCTAGGTAATGGTGACACATGTCAGAAGCGAGTGTCACGTAAACCACAATATCTGCCCTCTCCATAAATAATGATAAATAGCTTGTGGCTAACAAAGGTATAAATTTGCGCCCCCACCCCACCCGACACTCCAAAAATTAAAAAATTAAAAATTAAAATATATATATATATATATATATAATAAATAAAAATACAACCTCCTAGAAGTTCGCAGAGACACACAATGAAGTCACAAGAGGTTGCCAGTGAGACCTGCTCATGTTGCAAATACAGCAGATGGTATTACATACAAGTACAACCATAACCAAAAAGCAAATGTAGGATACTAAAGTAAATCCAATACCTTTGGGATTTGTAATCAAATGTAAGAATAAAGGACAGGACTCCAAATTAAACTCTTACATAAACTTTACTGTTTACAAGCGCTAAGAATTTATACAACTACTTTGAGGACCGTAATGGTAGACATGAACATATATAAAATGTGTATAGCATATACATACATGAAAAGGAGACTGAATAATATGAAAGAAACATGCAGCTCAAACTAAAAAAAATATGTAGAGAAGCGTCATTATCATTAAAATATTAGCATGACTCAAAGAACTCAATGAGAAGAGTAACAATTGCAAACCTGCTGCCCAAACTCAAGTTCTCCGATAGACTGGACAAGTTCAGCAAGCCAGAAAACGTCAGAGTATGGATTCCCATTGTTATCATTATACTGTATAACATTAAAGGCAGAAGAACATAAGTGAAAACAACAAAGCAATATAAAGGCGGGGAGAGGGGAAATGAGATTTTCAAAGGCAAGAATCTAATAAATAATGAGCATTTCAAAGGCAAGAATCTAACGATGATGTTTGGATTTTTCCATAATAGATAAATAAAATAAAATAAAATGAGAAAGGATGAATTTAGAGACGAGAAAAATGAAGAAAAACGAGTTGGAAAATTTCTGGGCGTATTCTGCCATCTAGTTAGAAGACCTGCCCAGGTCGTTCGAACGACCTCGTTCGAACGAGCTTCTAACGAGATGTTCTAACGAGATGACAGTATCCCTTCTAACGAGTTCGTTCAAAGACTTCGTTCGAACGACCCTCGTTCGAACGAGATTTCTAACGAGTTGACAGAATGGCCTTTTTACGCCTGATTTTACTTCAAACTTCCAGTAGACTTATTTAACTGAGTGATAACCTTCCCTTGTTGACCAGTGGGTATAGTTGTGAGAGTTGAGTACGTTGAGGAGTAAAACTTAGAATTTTGTAGTAAACCAGATGACATTTATGGGTTAGGAGATAAGTATCTAAAATTTCGAAGTGAGAAAGGATGACAACTTTTAATGATTATTCGGGGATTTGTAAACGTGCAACATCTAATGACGGGATAATAATGTAAGACATACTTCCACTAATATTATGAGATATCTAAGATGTGCGAATGCTTAGTATATGTGATTATCTGTGTATAACATACCTACCATACTTGCTATCACGGGAGGTCGGCGTTCGATCAGGGTCATCTAATCTTTGTGTGCCTACGGGGGGATTTAGATTGGTACCTCGAGGACATAGGTCAGAGAAGGACTTCTTGAGAAGTTAATAAGTCTGTTGATCATGGGAGCGTAGGTATGTGCGTGACCCATGTGATGTGAACTACGTTCGCCTCCATTATATGTGTTTGTCACTTGTCGAAACGATTCCTGAGAGATTCGGAATACGTGGTCCTTATGTACGTGATGTACCGGGATTCGATAGCAGAGTATGTGTGCACCGCAGCTTAGTCTCGGGGTGCCAGTATTGTATATTTATGATGAGAAAAATATACTATTAATTGAAATGAACTGTCATGTATAAATGTAAGTGTGAATAATAGCAACATTTTTGTAGAGTTAAAAATGGAAAATCCCTAGTGATTAGTATTACTAATTTTGAGAACTAAGAAGAAAAGTAAAACTCTGTTTAAATTAAGATGTCGGGAATTGAATTGGAAATCGTATAGTAATGTTAGATTGTGTATTGGACTAGTTAGATATGGGAATAACTAGGAATGGGTACGAGTACGATAGGAGTACACAATTAGTTGAGAGGTGAGGAACTCATGTGAGTGCACGCACTATCATGTATTTATATTCACTGTTTAATGGTATTAAACACTTGTTGTATTTTAAACTGTTTTCACAATCGGGCTCTGACCCGTTTGCTTTCAAATCTATTTTCTTGTAAAAACCTTTTAGGTGCCCAGCCACAAGGACACCAAGCGTAGGAGTTCCATTCCGGTGACGTACTGTAGCTGTTGTGGAAGTTACAAGATCTCGACAGTAGACGCCTCCACTTTCTATCTTGACTCTATTTCAGATTTACTCATCTGTAGGGCATGTCGCCCCATTTCTTTTATTGACATCTTATTTATTCAGTTTCATTTCAGTGTTGGATGTAATTAATTTATGATTCAGACTTTGTATTCAGTATTTCGGATTATTTCCGAGGAGTGTTCCTCCAGATTCATTTATTCCTTTGTCACTGTAATGTGGTTGTGATATCATTATTTCATAATTGAATACTTATTGTATGTTAATCGGATTTAAATAAAATTGACAACTCACTTTTTAAATATTAGGTGGCTAGTAATTGTTAAAACATTTTCGACAGTGATGCTATGAACTGAATCAACTTGACATTTTGAATTAATTTGAATAAAGGAGTAGCTACCCGGTATTTAATTAGTCGGGGTGTCACAAAAAACAAATAAATAAATAAATAAAAATCTCATCAAAAAAAATATACAATAATTATTTATATACTCTTATACAATTATAGAGTGTTAAGTTCTTAGAAAAGTCTTTCTTATTCGTGAAGTATATGTTAAATTTAAACAAGAGTTCTACAGCATTGCATGATCCAAAATAGCAAACCAACCAAGTCTACCACCACCCTACCGCATACAGATTAATATTTTATGTACCCCATACCAAAATGACCCACATTCCATGTAACATTACCTATTGAATTTTTATGTACTTCATAGCAAAACGACCCACATTCTACGTAACACTGAGAATTTTTGGAATGGAGAAGTTCCTTTTCAATCTATATTTCCCTAATTATTCAATCTTTCTTCGAATAAAAATTGTTCAATTGCTTCGGTGAATTTAACATCGGTTTCGTGGAATTTTCACTTCCCAAGAAATTTTAACGATTTGGAAACGGATGGAATCTTTATCTTTGTTCGGACTCGTTGCGAATGATCAACTTCAAAATAGGGTTAGAATAAAAGAATGTAGAAGTTAGACAAACAAGCCTTCTCTTGTAAATCCTACTGACAAAGAATTCCTTTGTGATAATCCTTCATTTCGCCTTTCCAGGAAAATTTGGGCTGCCGGTATACCCTCCAAAGGATGTTGACATGGTTGGTGACTCTCGAGAGAGTCAACAAATGTGACTTTATTCAAAGGAAAAGACCTTTCATATGACCAAATTGGTGTGTCGTCTTTGTAAGAATGAGGAACCAAACGCCAATTTTTTTTCTCCATTGCTTCTTTGTGGATTTTATTTGGAAGACGGTTTTCGGAGATTTTAACATAGTCGGTGCAACGTCTTTATCTCTGATAGATATCCTTCTTTGGGAATGGGAGGGCTTGGGAGAGCCCCCTTGAAGGTGACATACTTTTGAAGATGTGTGGTGTTAGCAGGTTTTTGGCATTTGTGGATTCAAACATGATAACAGCAGTTTTGAACGAAAAGAAGAGGACAAGGAGTGGATTAAAATTTAGTTTGTTGCATCCCTATGGGAGTCGACATCAAAATAATTTGCACATGATTTCTCTTGGCAGGAGTCAAAGGTAGATCACTGTTTGGGGAGAATTTATGTTCTGGGCCTGCTGATGAGAGCAAATGAATTTATGTTTGGTTGTAGTTGTGGACTGCTGGTCCACTGTTTGTTTGTACGGGTTTTTTTTGTACCTCTCGCAAGATTAATGGAAGTTTCATGTTTCTGATAAAATTAATAGATAAATAAAACATTGATCTACATGAATTGATATGTCATGGATTCAAAACTTTTTAAGTCAAATGCCCAAAAAAGGCAGAGTAGAATTGTTTTACAATATTCCAACATTATTTGCATCTTTACTCTAAAAAGTACTTTATGATTTTTTTTTTAAAAAGAGTAAAATATGGGAGACTAGCCCCTCCAAAAGCATATTGCTAACAATAGGGTCCAGAAAAACTTCTAGAATTATTTTCCCATTTAAAAAGCAATCATAAGCCTTATCTGAACCCTGCTTGTTGATTGGCATTAAGTCTACCTGATTCACACGGTAATCCTATGCACCAACAGAAGGTAAGCACTAATATGGTATTATAATGGCAAACAATTAAGCAAAAACATCTACCTTCAAAAGTTGTAATAGGAACTCAACAGCTTCTCGAGGGCTTTTCTCATCTGCTGCTCTAACCATAGCTATGGCATGTGGAATAGCCTGGCAAAAAAATTATTAAAACAGACCAAAAAGAAAATCAGGAACATTAAATTTGATAAAGAAAACTCTTCCTTTTAAGAATTAGTTGACAGAAGGTAAGGTTAACTGACTTCATACAGGGGGAAGTCAACCCCATTGACCTGGATAACATTGCATATTAGACAATAATATTCAGTTTAATATATAACCAAGGATCAACATTACCACATATTTTGAAAACACCAACAGTAGATCCAGTAGAACTTATTTTAGTAGTCGCGAGTATCATTAGGTGGGTAGTAGCTGACCCAAACCGACCCAGATCTTACCAAAAGGGTAAGAACAGGTCCCTTCTCTAAACTAGGGATCAGGTTTGAACTGAGAAACCTAACAGTGCAGATTAGCCTAGAATATGATGTAAATAAATTTGGGAGGGTTTTTTATTACTTTTTCCATTTTGTCACACTTGTCCTATTTTTGAGAAGCTAGATATTAGTTAGTATTATAGATTCTAGAAGGTACCATTAGTTATTTCATGAGAGATGCCCCACATGGGTGACATAACTCGTGATTTCACTAATGCTACCTCCTTCTAGAATAGTGTAGCAATATTCTCTCTCACTAAGCCTATAAATGTAACTATTCCCTTTTTGGGTTGACCATCAATACATTTGCGAGTTTGTGCTTGAGTTGTTATATCTTCTTGGTGCCATTGACTGTGTCATGTCATTATATGCACATGATGATAAGAACTATAAAAACAGCATCTTCATAAAACTTAGTGACTAAATTTAAAAATCACCCACTCTCAATGAACCTTCACATCTGTAACACCCCGTATTTTTGTGCATTTAATATTTAATTAATTCGGGAATTTAAAATTACTTGTGTATCGTAATTTTAATTGAATTATGGAAAAATATATTTAAATATTAATCGAGGAGTGAATGGTTAATATTTAGGAAAATTTATTACTAAGTGAATAGTAATAATTTATTTACGTCATTTCGGGTATTAATGACACTTATCTCAGCCGGGAGTCGGTATAGACTAATTTGGGTGTGACATAAGGATTTTTATAAATTAATTCGGATGTCAATTCTGAGTGTACGGTTGAATCCAGATGGGCCGAGATAGTCGGAAAAGTGTACCCGGGGTAGTAAACGGGTCACGGGACGTTTTTAGGCATAGCCGACCCCCACGGGGGCATTTGGGTCACTTGGGCTTGGCCCGTTAGGCAAAAAACGGGATTAAGCCTAATTAAACAATTATACGAAAAAGAGGAACGACTGAATTGATTTTAGAAAATACTTAGTGGGTTAGGAAACCCTAAGAGCAGTTAAAGGCAAATTTGGGGGACAAAGGAGAGTCAAATCGAAGGAGTTCATCTTCAATCTTGGGCATTCACAACTCCAAAATCAAACACTACGAATCAGTGGCGGATCCAGGATTTGGAGTCAAGTGGGGCGAAAAGTTCTGACGAAGCCCTGGGTTTGGGGGCGGGAGCTCCCGAGGCAATTTTTTGGGGATTGTTTTTACTTTTTTTTTAATTATTAACCCTAAAAATATTGAGATATTAATTAACTAAATTTGGATTCCTACTTTGTTTCTGAATTTTTTTTAGGATAATTCTAGGCTGACACATAAAAGTAGACACATTTTGTAGACACACTGATGTGTCGCATTTGCATTGGCTCGTGTCTGGGGTCCACGCCAGTGGGACCCATATGAAGCCCAGACACAAACCAATACGAAGACATGTCAACGTGTCTACAAAATGTGTCTACTTTTGTGTGTCAGTGTAGAAGGACCCTTTTTTTAATAATATTTCAACATAATATTTCCCTAACAGTTTGTGTTGTCACATCTTTTTCGTTTAAAAAAATCTCTATGACTTCCTTTGTTTACAACAATTTCAGACTAGTTTTACACATAAATTTACACACAATCTAGGGGAACACACTATACATAAAAAATAATAACTGACATATCATTTTTTACGTACATAAAAAAAATACCACATATATAAAATAGGCATTTTATTTTAAAATACGAAATATACCACATATATCAAGCAGAAGTGAGACTGAGTTAAAATGCACATATAAAAAATACCTAAATATGCACATATACAAAAATTACATATAAAAAACATGAATAGCACATCAAAAAACATGCTTGCGTATAAAAAACATGAATTGCATATAAAAAATCACATATATACCTGAATCAGGTGAGCTGAGCGTGAGCTAATGTGTGAGATCGAGTGTGAGAGAAGAGCAGCAGTCCGGTGAGCTGATCGGAGGGATGGCGGATCTTTGCGATTTCGATTTTGAATCAGATTTTTGCGATTCCAATCTGGGTTCCCAATAAGGGTTTTTGGGTTTCAAAGTTGTTTGAGAGAGAGTCCGACTGTTTGGTTTAAAGTTAGGTTATCTCTTTAGGTTTTTAAAACTTCCGCTATGTACAGATTCGCCATTGCCCCAAAGTTTTGAAGTTTTACACATAGGTCTAAAAAAAAATCAAAGTTGAACCGGGGCGACCGCCCCAGTTCGGCCTAGTGTGGCTCCGCCACTACTACGAATCATAAGGCAAGTGGTTAACTTGTTGTAGCATTTAAATTGTATTTCAATTCATATTCATGTGATGTGTGAAATCAAAGAAATTCGTTTTGGTATTTAAAGGGTATAAACATGGGGTTTTGTGAACCAGTATTTTGATTTCTATATTGTGTAGGAATTCATGTAAATTCTGAGATTAGCATATATATCTGGTATGATGTGTAAACTGGAGGAATTGGAAACGATTTTGAGATAAGGATTTGATGTTTAAATAGGTTAAAGATTAAATCGGATTTTTTCCCAATTTGTGAAAACAGTAGAGAACGTGAATTAAATGGTGTTTGTGGACCTTATGGGGGGTCCCTGATAAGGTTTTTAGTATATTTTGTTGATGAGAAGGCTTGTGATTGCCGGTGGAAGAAGTTAGGGTTTTTAGAATTTCGTCCATGGCTGAAACAGGCAACTCGGAGAAGATGATGACCTGCTCGATCGATCGATCGATCGATCGAGAGTCGAAAATTTCTGGCAGAACGGCCAGTTTGTATATATAAGGGAAAATAACTTTTAAATCTTTTCCTATGCCTTATGTAATGAGAAACCAACATGGGGGTCTAATCAAATTAATTGTGAGGAAGAATTAATTGGGATTTGGAGGAAATTTATGTGTGACACACTATGATTAAATTTTGGGAACAACATTTCAAAATAATTAAATACGGATTGAGTGGACAGGTCCGGGGATATTGGTTGAGCGATGCCAAGACGTTAATTTTATTTAGAGTAAAGGCTAAATAATTTGGAGTCGGGGATTAGACTCGGGTATAGTTTTATTCCGGGCCACGAGAGCAAGTCCAAATATATTGGTTGGAATGACACCAAAAGTAATTTAATTAATTAATGTGCGAATTAATTAATAATTAGAGTTGGACCATAAACTCATAATATTTTGAATAGGCTTGTGTTACGGACTTAGTACACGATATAGCCGGGGTAATTAATATTATATATATATATATACAGTGTGCGATAGTATATATATATGGTGTGTGCATTAATATCAGTGGCTAGAAATTATTATTATATACTCTAGTGCTATAGGGGGAGGTTGCGCGTAGTGGATGAATCACCTAGCTTGAGGAGTAGGGCGAGTATATTCCCAGGTCATAGCGTCCGTTATATGGGTGGGGCATCTCACTTTCAGGGAAGGAATATGACCGCCTCCAATTATATGTTTTCACCAAGTTAGTGAGCGATTCTGACTTGGGTAACTAAGCTATGTGAATATACCTAGTGGGATAGCACTTTAGAGAATTTACATCCGATTACTCGGGAGGATGTTATTATTAATTATTATTTCAGCATGTTTGTGAATGTTGTAATATGATATTACGTATATAATGAGATAAATAATTATATACGGCTTCAACTAATACAGGCTGTGAATTGTATTACATATAATGGGTGTGAAAATTATATGAACTTAAAAAGGGAAATGATTAATTAAGTTAATGTTGAGAATAACTTAGAAATCATAATTGTGGCACACTCGGTTAGAGCAGGGTGGTTGCAAGGGGTTATATAATTATCTAGTTATGAGATATATAACTAAGGGAAATTATTAAGGCGTTGGTAGTGCACATTAAAGGAGGAGTGAGGATGTCCTCAAGGGAGTGCGACACTAACTAAAATACGGAGAGCGTGCATATTTACTTATTACTGCAAGTTAATCATTTGCTAAATCTTTTCCAAATGTTTTGGGTACTAACCCTTGCTATAAAAACTTTTAAAAACCTTTTAGGTGTCCAGCCACAGCGACGCCAAGCTTGAATTATTCCAGGGACCCGTTGCTGCAGCATATGTGGATGTTGCGGGAGTTTGATAGACGCCCCATTCCTTTCATTTCTAGTGTAGAAATCTCCTATCAGTTATTTGAGAAGTTGCTCACTGCTTTATTCTGCACTTACGTTAGACATGTTGAGATTTATTTACTTGTCTTTATTTCGGTTGGATTTTTAACCGATGGTTTATTCGATCAGTTAATTATTTGTGAATGGTTGAATTCAGTTAATTGTGATTGTCATATTATTTTGTTTCCGTGTGAGTATTTCATTTAAGCTAATGAAAGATAAAAATTGGCACCAGTCTAATCTTCTCACTTAGGTGGTTAGTAATCTAAAAGGCGACAGTGATGCTAAGAATGAAGCAACTGAGAAACTTGTTCTAATTTAATTTAGGACTGATCACCCGGGGTTAATTAGGCGAGGTGTCACAACGTCCTCATTAAGAAGAATATGAATTACTTTAAAATTCAAACTTTAAAGATGGGATAAATGAGACTCAAAAACTGATGCAAGTTAGTTACCAACAACGTAACAGAGCAACCGTGTAGGAACAAAGCATCGAGGAAGGTCGGAAAATAAAACACTAGTACAAAACCCACGACACTTTTGGATTCAATGGAGAGCACACTATAACTGTACCTTGCTTGGTTGAGAGTCCAATTGTGTATTTTTTTATATATATGCAATTGGTCAGTTTTATCTATGTTTTCTTGCTTTTCAGGAAAAGTGGATGTTTCGATAAGTTTCTATTTCGGTGGAACGGAGAGAGACTGGTGGAACAGTTGACAACATTGCTGAAAGCAAACTCGTTATACACAGATAATGGCATCCCAACTCCAAGGATTGTTAAACACTGAGTAACGGAGAAGGTCACCGACACTCCGTTTGACGAATTTGTATGGCCGTTGTCTTGGGTAGAAGACCGTGGAGAACGGTAAGGAATAACAAAGGAGCTATTACAAGTTCGTCAAAATGACCTGTAAAGCAAACATTACGATCAAATAAGATAGTACGGAGCCCCGTGGAGGCGAATGATCTCCACGAAATATAAGGTGGCAATTGAGGAGGCATCATAGGTCCAGGTGCAAAGGATATAACAAGCAGTCTTCGAAAATTGGTCTGCAACAACGAAGATGGAATTGAAACCGCGCAACAAACCTAGGAGGCCCGATGAAATTAATGGAGACTTCAAGCCAAGGACGCTCGGGGATTGGCAGTGTAATGTTTATGGCGTTGGAGTGTTGCCCTTGGGAACCTGTAGCGGCAATGGGTTTGGTCAGCTAATGAAAGCGGTCGCGAAGCAAACTAATGGTACGAACTGTGGCCGTGTGACCGGCTAGTCCAACGAAAAGAACCTTAGCAATGATTTTCTTATGGAGGGAGAATGAGAAGATATAAAAGGGCCTTGTCCTAAAAAAGAACCCATTCTGAAGCAAATATTGTCCGAATACCTTGTTACGAAGCTGACACTCTCTATGTTGGGGTCAAAGTGGATGTCTGAAGCATAAAAGTCTCAAACATTGTGGATAGTGGCACGACCTAACAATAGGATAAAGTAGAACTGTCAATGGGTCGTGTCGAGTCGTGTTCGTGTCGTTTTTTATCGTGTTTGGGTCTTATTGGGTTAGTGTCTAAACGGGTGACTTTTTTATCGTGTGAAAAAATCATATCCAAACCCAACCCGTTATGTTATCGTGTTCACTCATTAATACCCATTAAGATAATAAATTATTTTTAAGTGTATACAAGTTTATCTCATTTTTTAACTCAAATAGACCCATTAATTCATTGACATTACTAAATCTCTCATTTAGTAAAATTCATTATGATTAAATTAGCATTATGCTACATAAATTATTTATAAGTTCCAAAAATATATCTTATTTACTTAAATTAATGGGACATAACGGGTTTTATCGGGTATTAACGAGTGAAGGGGGTCAACCCTAACCCGACCCATTAATTATCGTGTCTTATCGGGTTGGCACTGATATGACCCGAACCCAAGGGTCCACCCATTAACTTATAACTTCGTGTCGGTTTGTGTCGTGTTATCGTGTCGTGCCTCATTTTGCTAGGTCTAGGATAAAGTGTAGTCAAGCTGAAAGGTCTATTTTTATATAAAGATGGCCAACCTAGCCTACTTGACTTTTCGTAGGCTATTGAGGTATTTGAGGGCCTCATGATCGGATACTTGCACTAATACTTGATAACCCTATCAATAGGCTAGATGTTCAAGTCGTCGTCTCGTGGAGTAATTTAAAGCAACACCTCATATCTTCTCCCTGACAAAGGAAGCGAGGCTAGTCGACTATTATGGTTGATAATCGCGCTGTAGGCATCGCAAAACAACTAAAAACAACTTAGGGAAATCAGTCTATTGAAAAGCACACTTCGTTGTGTTAGTCCATGTAATACCCCGTATTTTTATGACTTTTAAATTTTGGGATTTATTAAATTTAATTAGAGATATTAATTTAATATTAATCCGAAAATCATTTAAATATTTACTAACGTGATGAGAGTTAGTAATTATTGGAATTTTGTTGTAAATTACTTTATGGGTGAAGTAAGATGTGTAATAAAATTTAGTAAAATTATCACGAGAATCTAATTTGATAATTTTGAAAAATTTATCGGGACGCGCCTGTGTCGTGTCGGGATTAAATTCGGATTATTAAAAGTGAATAAATTATAAGTCACCCATATGGTCTTTTTGAGTGCGTCAATGTGTCCGGAAGGGTCGAGATAGTCAAAATAATGTACCCGGGGATTTAGTTTGGGTCTCGGGGCGTTTTTAGCCCTAATTAACATCCCGGGAGGGCATTTTAGACATTTTGTATATTTAAGCATGGAAACCCACGAATTTTCTAAGGAAATATCAGATGATAGGGTTGTCTTCTAGGGTTAGAATAACCAAAAACCAAGGACGGCCATCGGAGAGGAAGAGAAGAAGGTTTCCAAGGAATTCTAGGCCAAGAACTCCATCGTTTGCACCGCCGTCACCGCCAAATTGTAGATCGCGCGATGGGGATCACAACCACACCAAGTTATTTCACAAATCTGAGACAAATATTTCCAGGCAAGTATCTATCTTGCTTTATTTTGATTAATGTTTCAATTATATTAGTTTAGGGTTGATTGGAACTAGTTTTCATGAAAGAAAGCATGTGTTGGAGATTAGAAATCACATGATATAGAGGTGATAATCATATTCTGGAAATCAAATCCATATGTAGAGGTTGAACCACGAATTTGCATTGAATTAGGAGTAGAAAATCTAGAAAAAGAATGGGAAGAACTAAGTAGAAGATAATATTAGGGTTCTTGATATTTATATGGATTTTGGCCCTTTTTAATTCGTTATACTTGATTAAACTCGCATGAGTTACGTAGAACATTATTCATTTGGGTATATGACTCTTGTAGTATCAATTGTTGGGAGTTTGGGAGTGAAAAAGGAAGATTTGGATGATTTTGGAATAGGATTTCCGTAACTATTAATTCTGCAGTTTCGCCATAACTGCTTGATCGATCGATCGACCCAAGAGCATCGATCGATCGATCGAGCCCCTGCCATCGATCGATCGACCCCTCCTGGAAAACTCATGTTCCCCTTTTTAAATAGTTCATTCCAATGTAAATGAATAGAAACCCTTGGACATTATTGTTAGAAAATTTTGGGATATAAAGAAGACCAGTAGGACTTTATAAAAATGGAACCTTTAATGTAAGACGAGATTAACATTAACGGAAGTGTTTTACACTTAAGGAATAATGGGAGCGTGTGTCTAAAGGGTGAAGCTCGTAAGGAAGTCATGTCGTAAAATAAAAAAGTACCTACTGAAATTACACATAGGGAGATAGGATTCTACGAGTGTTACGAACTAAGTTTGGAATAATCCCATAAATAAGAATAAAAGAAACGAACCGTTATACGGGATAACCTAGTAATGTGTACTAAGAATGAATATCATAAGCATGGGTCGTGGGTGTACCTAAATCAGAATTGGGATTGGTAGTATACATATATGACTGTGATTGTGCATATACTATATACGTGTAAAAATCATGCCCGCGCTACTTGCTATCATTGAGGTTACCGCGCCGGGACAGTCTTATCTCGATGGGACCTTTATAGGGGATATTGACTTGTAGCCTAGAACATAGGAATCCTTGGTACAGGCTATCGGATAGATAGTCAGACGACCCTAAGAGACGTGAGGGTATGTGCGGACCTCTTAGTGACTTGGAACTATGCTTCGCCTCAATTTGTATGTGTTTTGTGTTAATACAGTTCCAGAGTGATTCCGAACTAGTATTTCCCTTAGTACGAGTGATACGGGGACTTGATAGCAGAGTATGTCAGCACCATAAATTTATGTGGGGTGCCGATAGTGTATATATATATATAGAGAGAGAGAGAGAGAGAGAGAGAAAGAGAGAGAGAGAGAATTTAAATTGGGAAACTTTCTACTGTGATTAAAAGTAGTTGTGTAATGAATAAATATTCCAAATTTATAAGTGTTTGAAAGTTTGAGGCAATACTGAAAAACTTTATAATAAAATGAGATTTATGCGGAAACTTTGCTTTCAGAAATTAATTATCTTAGCACTAGAAATTGTCGACATGAAACCTTATGAGGATTTTACGATAAGCTAAACCGTTGGGATTAATAGTGCGGTAGGTGTGCACATTAGGAGAGGGGTGAGAATTTCTCAAGAGAGTGCCGCATACTAATATGATTGTTGCATTAGCCGGTAAGCATTTTAAATACTTGCTAAACTAATTTTTAAACTGTTTTATAATCGAGCTCTGACCCGTTTCCTTTTATCTCTTCTCTCTTGTATATATATATATATGTATATATTACAGGTGCACAACCACAAGGGCGTCATGCATAGGATCCTTTGGAAGGAACGTGCTGCAGCTTAGGTGGGAGTTGCAGGCCTCTTGCTTAGACGACCTCATTATTGATTCCACTTCTAGTTCTATTTTATCCAGTTGGGCATGTGTCGTCCATTTTCCTTATTCAGTTGGTTTTATCAGAGATTGTGATTCGTTTACTTTCAGTATTTATACTTTGGGATTGTTACTGTCAGGATGTTTTCCCTTTGAAGTTTTAAAGTTGAAATTAATTAGTTGAATGCTTACAGTGCTTGGATTATCTTTTCCAGTCTAGTATAGTGTAACTCTTAAACTATGATTTATGGAAGGTTTTGTTATTGGGTTTAAATTAAATATGGAACTAATGTTTTAAAAATGGTTTTGTCACTTAGCTTCATTATTTAGGGTGTTTAATATGAAAAGTTATTTTGCGACAGTGATGCTAAGAATGAACCAACCGTTCACTTGGTTATAATTTAATAAATGACTGATCACCCGGTATTTAATTAGGCGGGGTGTCACAGTCCATCAGAACATGGAAGTTGACAACTCATCAAATCAGTGATAGAAACCCTCACGAACCCCGAGATGAAATGGCAGTGGAAACTCGTTAATCTGTGGAAGCTTCCTACCTAAAAGACGTTCGGTCACTCCACAATGGCAACAAAACCCAAAAAGCTACTAAAGGGACCACTAAGAGGAGAAAAATTTGCTAGGAGTGTAAATGGATATTCAAAATTATAAATCCGGTACTAAAGTTGTTTTTGCAGATATGTATCGAAATAGAAATCCAAAAGAGTGTATTCTGATAGCACTTTTAAATATCCCTGGGATTACGAATACGGAATATTAAGATAGTCTTCGCGAATAATTTGTACCTAAAGGGCCTATTCATATTAACAGATATCCGATTATTTGTGTTAGTAATATTATCAATTATTTATTATTCAAAATACACATATTTATAATTTAATCATCTGAAGGACTAATTTCAAACAATTTATGACACTTATATTTGTTGGAATATCTTTTTGATGAATACTGATATCATTATCAAAAATCCACCAAGGGGGTGGACTCGTATACAGGGGTATACAAAAAAAGAGGGGACAATAGCACCACCATCACGCAAACTGAGGGTTGTCACACACAAAAACTTATCCCCATAGCCTTAAATCATCCAAAAACTCAATAAATGACACGAAAGAATTAGGGTAACTATCTCTACAACAAGTTGAGATTGAGTCTTGAGCAACGATAATTCTGAATCCTCCGAACAGTTTTTCTTCCTCTCTCTCCACATCGTCCACATGAGACACAAAGGCACAATATTCCAAGCATCATGATTTATTAACCTTATTATAACCTCCCTCCATGCCCACAACATCCCTTCCACCGAGCTCAGCATCACTCATTGGACCCCAAAATAACCAAACATTTTTATGATCTAGATTATTAATAAAAAAAATTATTCATTCATTATATTTTCATACTTATGTTTCCGAGTGGGATTATGGCTTTTGAATTGTTATTTCTTTTTAGTTGGATTCGAACTCTCGTCTCTTAAGGGTCTATCAATACTCTTGCACCCAACAATAATAATGAATAAAATTTAAATTCCGCTTTCATTCTTAGTATCGGATCCTTTAAGTGACCATCATTGTTGCAGGCGGGTATAACACACTTGGTCGTCTGTAGGACCACCGTTGGGATTGAACCGCGAATCCTTATTTTTGGTGATTCGAAATCACTACCGTCTACCATAATTCGTCGTTATAGTTCATCGTGAATTACTGTTGGCGCAAGTATTGTTCACCGTGGTTACTATTCATAGTTATTGTACAATGTGATGACTGTTTAACGCGATTAGTGATTCAATTGAGTATTTGGCGCTAATTTTTTCACGGTTCTAAAAAACGCAGGGCGTGATCAAGGCGTCGAGGCCAAGCCTTAAGTATTAGAAGCCTAGGCGGGGCCTTAGGCGTGAAAAGGCGTTTGGCCTTTTTTAATACGTTTTAACATTTTTAACTATAATAAGGCAATTAAAAATACTAAAATGGTACATACCTTAAAATATGTCTGAATATATGCAAACTATTTTTTTAAATACTAAGAAAAACCAAAACAAAAAAAGTGCATTTTTTTTGGACGGGAGGTAGAGAGGTTTGGGATACCATTTGTCTTTTGATTGTTTTGAATGAGACATTGGTCTGTTTATTTAAAAAAAGTCTTTAAAAGGCGATATCGTTTCACCAAAACGTTTATAAAAAAATGCGCCTTAGGCCTTTTACCAAGAATAAGGCGTAAAAGGCTTAAGGCGAGGTTTTTCTCCCAAGCTCGAGAGCCTAGGCGCGCCTTTTAGAACACTAATCTTTTTATTATAGCCTTTGTTCCTCTCTATTTTATAGTTATCCTAACTCTTCATCCTCTTCAAAGGGGTGTTGTTCTTCATGAAGGAGTTGTTCCTTTTTTTGTTGGAGCTGGCAGTGTGTTCGACAGCAAACTTGGTTGATTTTTCGTGTTTATAGTTGCTTTATTGGTGATTTATCACCTTATATTCATCGTTTGTAGTGCTAATAGTATTTCGTCAAATTTCAATCTGGTTATTATTTTTCAAGGATTCACATTTTTGGAACACATTTTTGGAACAGGTTTTCAAATTATTGTTATTACTTGGGATTTGGTTTTCATTTAATTGGTTTATGGTGCAAGTAACCAAGAGCCCCCTTTCTCCTCTGGGTGTTTTCACTAGATTTCTTGCAACCAAACATAGCTCAATACCACAGCCAATTTCATGTTCAACAAACTCTTTGTGCATTATCAAATTGGGTTATTTTAGTTCCTACATCTAAAAGAGTAAGAGTAACTTGTCCTTCACCACATACACAAGCAACTCTCCATTATGATGCAATCTGATGCCCTTAAACCTACGATGAACAACGTTTGAAACAACGTGGGAGACATTATTTGATGCTCGAGACAGCCATTTGTTATAAGGATGTGTTTCCACGTTTGAAACAACGTGGGAGACATTATACATCTTTACCTACGAAGCATGAGTGGAACTTAGCCAAAGAAATATGTGGACGTTTGAAACTATTTTTTTCCATCACTGAAGTGTATTCTGGCACTAAATTTCCAACAACAAATTACTTATTTCCTAAAGTTTGTGAGATTAAATTGGTATTACGTAGTTGGTATAGCTCTCCAAATGAGGTGATTAAAATGATGGCAATTAGTATGTTGGAAAATTTTGATAAGTATTGGAGTGAGTGTCATTTGGTTGCCGGCATAGCGATTGTTTTGGATCCTATGTACAAAATGAAGTTTTTAGAACATGTTCTTCCAAAAATTTATGGCGAGGAGTGTGATACACATATTGAGAGTGTACGTACAGCATGTTATGGCTTACTAAATGAGTACCAATGTAAGGTGAATGTGAAGACCGAGATACCAAATGAGAGTGGGGTAGGTGGTGTTACAACGGTTAGTTGTTCGGAAACCGTTAGTGGGGAGTGGAATATTGACATTTTTTTAGAATATGACCAACTTATTAGTGGTATGTCAGGGCATATAAATGTTAAGTCAGAGTTAGATCACTATTTGGAGGAAAATATCTTTCCACGTACTCCGGATTTTGACATTTTGAATTGGTGGAAAGCGAATGGTGTCTGGTATCCCACATTGCAACTTATAGCGCGAGATGTATTGGCTATTCCAGTATCAACCGTGGCTTCCGAATCAGCATTTAGCATAAGTGGTTGAATGGTGAGCCCTCATCGTAGTCGACTTAGTGCGGTTGTTTTAGAGGTGTTGATGTGCACACAAGATTGGTTATGGAACGATAATCAAGGTATATTTATTTAAAATAAATTTCTTTAATAATATGTAAGAATTTTTCCATAATTGAATGTTTATTTTTTTGTATTTCTTGTAGATGATCCTTCTATCGCGGATTCGAGGCTTACAGCAGTTCGATCCCATGGAAGTTTAATGAAGAGGTAACGCAAGTAAAAAATCTATTATGATTTTTTTTGTTTTAAATTCGCACCTTAAATTCTCTTTAATTTCTTAATATGTTTTAATTTTTTATTCACGTTTGAGTTGATGGTGATGAAGATGATAATCGAGCTATTTGAGACTTATGTGTAACATTTGCTATATTCGGGACTTTTGAGACTTGTGCTGTTTGAAACTTATTTTGTGATAGTTCATGTTATTTAGGACTTCTTTTGTAATCGTTGAATTTGATGTTATTTAGGACTTATTTTGTAATAGTTGAATTTGATATTGTTCGAGACTTGGTAGTTTGGCATTTTAAATTGTGTTAATTTGAGACATTTTAATTATTTTGAGACTTTTAAAGTTGATGTTCAAGTTTTAGACTTAAAAATTGATGTTGAGGCATTGTTGTTTGCTTATAAAGTCACCTTTATTTTTATATAATTAAATCTATTTTTTTTAAATAAATTAAATTTTGGGTTTTAACTCGCAGGGCGGGGCGGATTCTGACCCGTTTAATTCATGCGGGGAGGGAACGGGTTGAGGTGGTTATAATTAAACGGGTTCGGGCCTTAAAATCATAACCTGTCGCGGGGCGGAGCGGGTTTGGGTTTTAATAAACCCACCCCATACCCGACCCGCTGCCATCCCTTTGGGTGGGAGCTTGCCTCTCCTAGCATTTGTGCCTTTTGGTTTGTAAGTGCACTATTCATCATCTTCCTCGTTAATATAAGTTGGTTTTCTTGTTTTCAAATTTTGATAATTAGTTTTTTTTTATTTGATAATTAGTTTTAGTTGCGTATTTATTGCTTTCCTTTCAATATATGTCATTTAATATGCTTTGTAGCTAAATTAGTTTAAGTTGGGATTGATTGAAATCACCTCGGATTAAATGGTTGCTTTGCTTTGATAATGGATTAGACTAGTTAAATGGGTTAGATTGTTCTTGATTTTGCGCCAAGGAAATTTAACGGTATATATCATGTATGCGGCGTATTTACGATCTTGCGTGTGTAATCTCGGGGAAATTTGTTGACGCCAAAATCACTTAAGCTTTTATGAAAATTTAGGGGGCGACAGCTCGAGATTTTATTAAATGTAAAAATGAGATTTAGTCTTGATAAGCTTTTCTTCCCATGTAAACATTTGTACTAATTAACCCGAGGTGAGGGTTATTATTCTCAATATATAGTTTTTACTCATTTTGTTAATCTTAGTTTCAATATATGCCTAGATTAATATTTTGTTAAAACTATCCATAGTTGTCAAATCGCGAATCGTATTGTGAATCATTTACCCCCCGAATCGCGAATCGTGAATCGAATCGGTCGAATCGGAACCAAATGATAAAAACGTAGTAAAACATACGTAAATGGGATTTAACACTATAGAATTGGTAATTAAGCGTAATATGACAAAAAAATAATCGTAGCACATGATAATATACTAAAATATATCACAAATTAACCGCAGCTCATGTTCTCATTCATTTTAAGCTTAAAAATGTAAAAAACAAAAATATATCATAAAACAACTTACATATTAATTTAAAACATCCTACATATTAATTTAAAACAATAAAATAAATACTAAGGTTAATTTAAAACAGTAAAACTGTAGAACAAATACTTCCAAAAATTTTAAACAGCCTACTTACTAAGATTAACAATATTAATTTAAAACAGCCTACAAAATTATAACAAAATTAATTTAAAACAGTAAACCATATTAATTTAAAACAAATACTAAGATTAACTATAAAACAATATTAATTTAAAATAGTCTTCATATTAATTTAAAGCAACAAAAAAATATACCTTCAAAGATTTTATAACAAATACAAAAGTTTTATTAAAAAAAAAAAAAAAAAAAAAAAAAGATAGAAGACACTCAACCAAGAGAATAGACAAGAAAAGTCGGCTGATAATAACCGAGCCAAGAGAACATGTTTTTCTCTAAAACTCAGTATCTTAACGGTATCCTTTGTTATTTGCTTCTTTTTTTTATTTGTTTTAGTAAACATACGTATAGTTACAAGGTTAAAAAAAAGGTGATTCGAACCCGAATCGGAAGATTCGAATCGTGAATCGCCGATTCGGTCTGATTCTTTAGACAATTGCGATTCTCAACTCAATTCGAATTGTTTTATGTGTGAATCGAATCGAATCGTACGATTCGAATCGCGAACCGTACGATTTTGACAACTATGAAACTATCCCTTCTACACTTTTCTTTAGAAGTAATAAATCAATTAACGTCTAGCAACATTCCCTGTGGATTCGATGCCCAGAGTAGCTGCTATATTCTCGTAAAGAGTGTATAAGTTTTACGTTTTTGCATTAGTGGTGGGAGTCGATAACAACGACAGGCGTATTTACATGGACCCTCGGTTTCCCCACTTCAATCAAATGGCGTCGTTACCGAGGAGTGTTCATTTTAGAATTTAATTGATTTAGTATTTCCTAATATTTTCTTTCTATTTGTATTCTTTGTTTTAATTTGTTTTGTAGGAATTCTACACTTGAGCGCCAAGAAATGTGAATTCGCGCTCACACACCACATTGTTCAACTTCCATTGAAGAGCCATTTTAGGTGAGCATGACTTGCGCTAATGTTTTTAGTGATTGTAATGATTTGGGTTCGCAAGTTTGTTCTAAGAATAATTTTCAAAGTCCCTCTAAGCCTAAAACTTTTGGTGAATACTGGCATGTTGAGAAGAATGAAAATCGCAAGATTACTTTTGGCGAGTACTTACAAAGTGAAACTAACGATGTGGGGATTTTCGAAACTTATTCTAATGACAAGATGCGAAAAACTTGTTACAATAACAAAGTTAAAAGCCATTGTGATAGTAGCTCTCCAAACTATTATGAAAATAACCTTCAAAGTTGTTATACGAATAAGCTTGAAAGTTATGATAATAGTTCTCAAATTAGTCTTTTTAGAGTTGTGAAACCGCCGAATTCATTTAATGCATTGTTGCAAAATCAAAAAATGAAAAATTTGACAACTTTTATCGAGAGGAAAGTCATTGTTAGGAGCATGATTTGGATTTGTTATTTGAAACCAACAATGATTCTTCTCTTGAAACTTCGAAAAATGACGAATGTTTTGAAGCAAATGAGGAATATGTGGTTCTTGAGCTGACGATGGCTACTTTGGAACAAACCATTCTACGTTTCGCTCAAGGTGGAGAACGAAAATGGTGAGGATAAGGAGATTGAATCGCTTTGCAAGGAGATAACAAAAATTTGATATCTTCCCTGAAAAACCAAAAAGATGAGTTGAACACTTGGGTTTCACCTCAAATAATTTTGGAAGAACATTTCATTGAAAGTGAATTTTTTTCTTTTGGAATTCAACCTCCGAGCGATGATGAGTTGTCTCTTTAGATTGAATTCATTTCCTCCCCATTTTCGTTTACCATTATCCAACCATTACAATTGTCCTACAAGTCGGTTGAAAACTTTAAAACGTTTAATCCTTTCACCGACGAGAAATACTTGTTTGAGTTGCTCACTTTTATGAGATCCTCTCTTCTGTGTGCCCTTCCTTTCATTCTTTTTAAAAATCCTTTGGGAGGAAATTCGGTTTTTCTCAGATCCCATATGTGCGTCTCCCTTTCAATTCAACCCCCCATCATCCGCCAAAAACTTTTAATTGATGATGGTTTTTTTTCCCGCCCAAACCATGCCTTCCGTTCTTCAAATGGAATTCCTATTTACCAGAACGCAAGAAATCAAATGAGGGTACACCAATTATCCCTGAAAGTCGAATCGTATTTTGGGTGGACCCTCAAAAATTTCAACTTGTGAGGTATAGTTAGTTAGAAGTTAAAATTGTAGGTTGTACATATTAGGTTGATTTTTCTTTTTACTTGTTGTCTAGTGTAGGCTATTTGTTTTTGCTATGCTTGGTGCTAACATGTTTTGTAGAATCTTTGAACTTGTACTTTTCAAAGATTGCTTCATTTTGGGTAATATTGCTCTTGTCCTCCCTTCATTCTTGATTCACATTGAGGACAACACAAGGTTTAAGTTAGGGAGTGTGGGATATGCTTTCCATTTCTTGTATAGTTTCATTGATTTGATCATATGTTCTTACCAAGCATGCTTTTGTTGTAAAAAAATTGAAAATTGTCAAAAATATTTTCTTTCTTTTTTCTCCTTTGATGGGCAGTTTGCCTTTGTTTCCGATCACAAATTTAAAATAAATGCTCAATCCAATAAATAATTCATTAATGCAAGTTCTCGATTTTAGAAGTTACTAGACTTTAGTCCTCGAATCATTGATATTATGAAAAACTTAATGAACAAACATTGAACCCATGACAACATACGCTCTTCTTATTTAAATGATTTGGTTTGAGATTTTTATAAATCTGTAATCTTTTGTTGCATTGTATATACTTCCACTAAGTGAGGTTTGCACGTTTCTTCGTTTGTGAGTGTTATACATTACTCTTTCCTTGCTGAAAATGTTAAATTCGTTGGTAATCTCATAATTTGTCAATTGATCATTCATTAATTGGGTTCATATTTTGAAATGTGTTACTTCAGCATGATTTTCAAAATTGTTTTGACTCGAGAATTGCGTAAACTTAAGGAAAGGATCATAGGCCCTCTTAGTTATTACGCCCATATTGACCTTGACCTCACCTTATATGTTTCCGTCAACCCCTTTGAGCCTAAATACACCCCTTCATTTCATAACCCAAAATCCCATAATCAACTCCAAATTGGAGTTTTTACACTATATATACACCTTTCGTACCTTTGTTTGGAATGAAACTTGGGATTGAATGATGCTCTTGTTATGCGGTTGCAATAAAGCATGTGAGAGTGAAAGAAAAGAAAAGGTGAAGAAAAACAAAAGAATAACAAGAGAAAAAGAATAAAAGAAAGAGAGAATATTTCCTTGATGTAAATAGTGCTCAATAATCTTTGTTGCCCCTTTGAGCCTAAATATACCCTTTTGTTTCATAACCCAAAATCCCATAATCAACTCAAAATTAGAGTTTTTACACTATATATACACCTTTCGTACCTTTGTTTGGAATGATACTTGGGATTGAATGATGTTCTTGTTATGTGGTTGCAATAAAGCATGTGAGAGTGTGAAAGAAAAGAAAAGAAAAGGCGAAGAAAAACAAGAGAAAAGAAGAAAACAAAAGAAAAGGAATAAAAGAAAGAGAGAGCATTTCCTTGATGTAAATAGTGCTCAATAATCTCTGTTGCTCTCCATTGTTATATGCAATGCTTGTTATGGAAATCATAATCCAATTTGAAATTGCCCACAATTTTCCATTATCCCAAGTGTTTCATCCCCAAACACCTTTGAATCCGTAAATATCCCCATCATTTCATATCCTTAACCCCAAACCTACATTACAACCTTATAAAAGTCCTATGTGATCCTAGGATGAATTTGACTCAAAAGTCATAATAATTGCGATAATATGTGAAAATCCATTCCGCCTCCCCTTAATGAGCGGTATCCTTCATTGAGATTGCAATTTTATCATTTTATAAATAGCGTTCTTCTTTGATGATATGTGCGCGACCAAGTTTCTATTTACATTTACTCTTTATGTAGTCTCGTGTGTGTTACAGGATTGAATATCATGCACGTTTGAATGCTTATCCGAATTACAACAGTTTTGCCAAAACAAAGTTAAATATTTCTTTCTAAATACAAGTTTAATAACAATCAAAGACTTTGACCAGACGGAATCCGTCCAAATGGGGGACTAAGGCCAAGAAATCTGAACTTTCGGGCCAAAGTCGATATCCATGAATTAGTAGGGGACAAAACCCAAATCATCCATACTGGAATCATAATATGAATTCTCTAAAGCAACAATAACAAGGAGTAAATGGACGTCAAATAGTATTTATAATTAAAAGTTAAAACCAAAAAAAAAATAATAAATAGGCCTTGTCTAGCAAGCTACAAGTGTAGGAAGTCATCACAACGACCAATGAACAGATCATACCATCACAAAAAGCTTCTAAAACTAAATTATTGAGCTATTTAGAAAAGCTGGACAATGGACAGTCACACCACAAACCTAGAATTAAGTTATAACATAAATAGAGATGAGATGTTTATATGCCTGGAGGAAGTCAAACTTCTATATTTAGACGATATTCGAACCCTCACAATACCCG
Organism: Sambucus nigra; assembly: GCA_949130495.1. Classification (NCBI taxonomy): domain Eukaryota; kingdom Viridiplantae; phylum Streptophyta; class Magnoliopsida; order Dipsacales; family Adoxaceae; genus Sambucus; species Sambucus nigra. The sequence goes on from OX422212.1 coordinate 373,097,019, forward strand.
GACACATATATACCAATCAAACAAAGGGTATCATAGCAATCTTCAAAAAAAAATTAAGAAAAGATAATTATTGTGACCACAGTGACGTAATATATGTCCTACCTCATTGCATTACCTCAAGTACGAAGTACTCCGCGAAATCATGAAAGTCATTCGGCCTGGAAATAAGGGAGACAAACATAAAACAGATAAATAGGCAATTTTGCAGACAGTTTGTGAAACATAAACTAAAGAATATCAATAAGCTCACTTGGGAAGTCCAATGTTAGCATCAAATCTCCGACTTTTATAATATGTAACTAGATGCAGTAAACCTGCCCAATCAGTTTCCTAACCGAAAAGAATAAAGTAACACACGTCAACATTATGAACAGAAGACAAGTACAGACTGAAATGAATGATAAAGCAAGTAAATTTTAATTAGTGTCTATATATATTAGTAGCATAGTAAGGATGAGAAATTATTATGAGATAACAAAACTTCAAATCTTTAACCTCATTGAAATACATGCAAAACTAAAAAAAAAATTAAAAAAAAAAGACTCCCATGTTCGGTGGCAAGGTTTATTGCATGAACCTGAGATTGACTTGAGTGAAGTTTCCAAATCCCAAGTATCAAGAAGAACTCAGATGGGTACATCCAAAAACGTAAGCATAGGTCAGTCACAACTAGCACCACTGATGTGGCAAATTTGGTTACCCAGTAAAGCAGGCAACATCAGACGAAAGATCTTCTTAATGGTTCATCAAGATATTTACCTTTTTTAGAGATATTGAGTTATATACTTACAATTATTGTTTATATGTGAGATGTATACACCTGTATTGTACACCTTACACAGTCTTAAACGGAAACATTCTCATTACATAATGAAAAATAGAAAAGGGTCTAGTACCTCGGATGCGGTATTGGCCAATGCAAACGCCGCCTCAATCCGGATTCTCCAAAAGGCCTTGAAAACACAGAAGAAAACTCGAATTGCAAACATAAAACAAGACTGAACCAGGAAATATATACCTACGAAAGCAGCTAGCACAGAGAGAGAGAGAGAGATGTGGGGAAGGAGGGAGGGAGGGCATACCTTGGAGTCGCTAAGAAAAGTATGCAGAGCGTTAACAACAGAAAATGGAAGTTGTGGCAAGGCTTCTAATGTTGCGATTGCTTGTGCCTGAGCAACAACATCCTTGTCCTTCTCCAATTGATTTATCTGATCAGATATCCAAATTTTGTCAATACATAATGTGGTGACAATTATTATGCAACACAAATAAATACAAAAGAGACAATTACCAAGTAAGAATAAGGAACGTAAAATGACAATCACACAACAAAGGATGTACGTGGTTCAGCAAAGATGTGCCTACGTCCACGGTGGTGCAGTCGGTGTTATTTTTATATACTCCGGGGAGTGATTACAGAGAATACAACTTGTCCTTTTGCCCCGGACCTAGGGTTTAATATATACATGTACATTTAGGTGAGTGGGGGGTGATGGGTTCCCCCACGTCTTCCATCTCTCCTATAACCTCCCTTCAGGGGAACGTGGGAAGAGACCGGATCAAAATAAGAGGTGGGGGGCCTGGACTTTGGGCTTGCCAGAACCGGGCTACTCGTCCAGGCCCATAGTCTTAATTCTGGGTACCCACAATTGCCCCTAAGTTTGTTGGGCCATGTTCATGGGCTCAATAAATTTAAATGATTAGCTATAATGGCTTTTTTGCAATTTTTCGAAAGCTGTGAAGTTGATTTTGGCGGCACCCGCTTCGTTTATTGTGCACTATGATTAGCAGAATTTGAAGGTTTGTTGGAATAGCCACTTTTCTACCGTCGCTTCAGTCTTTCCAGCATTCTTCTATTTTCTGTGAGCTCTAGCGCTTCGTACCTTCTTCTCTCAATCTCCATTCTCATTGCTTCCTAGTTGTTTGGGCTCGTGCTTCTTCATCGCTTGAATCGATCTTCTATTTTGTAAGTTTCATGTGCCCTTTATTTGTACTTTTTTCTTTGAGTTTGTAGCTTTTCTAGGGTTTTCCAATGGCGAAGATTGGAAATAGGTCAATCTCTGAATTTAGGAAGTTTTACAACATCCCTGAGTGGGTAGATATTGAGTGCTGTGCCTCCCCTCCTAGAAACGTTAGAGATATAGCTGATGCCCACTGGATCCACGTCTTTTGTTGCTTTCCCATGGGGACTCACTTTTCCTCCTAATGATTTATTTTTGCATTTTTTTGGCTATTTTAATATTGTTCCTGCACAGTGCTCGCCCAATGTGTGGAAAATAGTAAACGGCGTACATAGGATAAATCAATTGTATGGAACTAGGTTAGCGCTCGCCGAGGTCTGTTTTTGCTACTCCTTTTCTCGAACTAGTTCTGGTGTCCTTTACCTCAAAGCTAGGAGCCCTGACAGGGTATTGGTAGTAAATCTACCTGATTCCCATAAGGACTACTGGCAAGAAGGTTTCCTTGTTAGAAATTGGCAGTTTTCTCCCCAATTTGAAGGGTCGAGGTCTGAGAGGTTCTTTGTTCCCTTTTATGGGGAGGAATACATAGGTAGACATTGCACTGTTGTTTCGACTTTTGTTGATTTGTGATCTTTCTAACTCTTCTCTGTTCTTCTTTTGCAGCGAGGTCAAAGAACTTGGAACCTGCTCTCAGCGAGGTTCGTCTTTCGGAATTGATAAAGGCTTGGAATATCAGGGAGCCTTTGGGTGACGGCGAGTATCCCAGATCTGCTGCTTTTTTCCTCGAGTATAAGAATGTTGGCTCCAGCTTCATAGCAAGGCCTGTGGACAGTATCCCAGAGTTCGACTTATTCGATGAGACTGCTGCAGGTCCTATCCAGTTGGACGAGGAAGAGAGCAGCTCTGGTAGTGACATTGTAGGAGCTGTAGGTGATTTGCGGGGAGAGAGCTCTAGCAGTAGCAGTTCCTCTGATCGTAGGGAGGTTTCTAAAGCTCGAGGGTCGTCGAGCACTTCTAGCAGTTCGAGCGAGGAGATGGTTCCTCCAAGGAAGAACTTGATCAGGGATGATGATGACGAGGACCACGTGCTTCTTGCACAAAGGTCAAAGAAGCAAAAATCTAATTCTGGGGCTGTGCCTGTGGCTACTGGTTCCCGGTCCTCTGCCCAAGAGCGAGAGAGAAAGAGGAAGGAAGAGGAGCAGGTGAGGGAGAGAGAGAGAAAAAAGGAAGAAGAGAAGAAGAAGAAGAAGATGGACGAGAGGAGGAGGGCAGAGGAGAGGAAGAAGAAAGAGAACGAGAGAGAAGAGGAGAAGAGGAGGTCTGAAGCGAGGACGAAGGCCGGGCAGGCCTTGGTCCTGGTATCCACGCTGCCCGAGGGGGCTTCTGTTGCAATTTTCCCTCAGCTGGCCTCCGCTTTGCTCGAGAGGGTTGTCCTCCCGGCTGATCGCCAAAGGGCGGTAGGGTCTGAGCAATTGGCCCTTCAGGCTAGTCAAAGGCTAGCTCTGGTAAGGTTTTTCCTTTTTCTCCCATGTTTTTATGAACTTCATCATTTTTTTCTCTTTTAACATCTTCTTCTTGCTGCAGTTTGTTACTGACTTCGTCGTGCTGTATCGTTCACGCGATGAGCTGGTGAAGAAAAACAGCGAGCTGGAGAAGAAAAACGTTGCCTTGAAGCTGAAGGGTAAAGAGCTCGAGGCTAGTTTTAAAGCCGTGGACTCTGCTCGGATTTCATCTGACTTGGCTCTTGCTACTGCCAACAAGGAGAAGGACGCTGCAGTCCAGGATCTGAAGGAGCTGAGGCAGGCCTACGACTTGGTTTGCTCGAGCAAACTTGTAGTTGTGGAGGAGAACAGGGTGCTCTCTGAAGAGCTGAAGAGGAAGGAGTCTGAGGCTGTTACTGTCAAGGAGGACTCTTACAATTCTGGTTGGGCTGCAGCATACGAGGATGCTGAAGTTCAGATAGGCTATATTAGCCGTCTGAACTTCAAGAAGGGCTGGAACAAGGCCCTCATAGCTGCTGGAGTGGATGTTGCATCTCCCCTTTTTGACGAGCACGACCCAGGGCCGAGGCCAGTCGTAGATGAGGACCCTGCCCCAGCCGTTGAAGGCTCTGATCCTGTTCCTCAGGCGACCCCTGCTGACGTTTCTCTTGTTGAGGCGACAGAGATCACCCCTGTCGAGGGCAGTGCTCCTGTTGATGCCGATAAGGGGAAAGGGCCATCAACCACTGGGCCACCTGAGGTCGCTAATTAGTTATCTGATAGGATTGCTTTGTATTTTTGTTTTTTCCAGTCTGTAAACTTTCTTTTTTCAGTTCGATGTAATTTCAACCTTCATTAATGAAAAAGGCTTCTATTTTTCTGTGCACTGATATGTCTTCTTCTCTCCCTTGTCTTCTCATTGTTTGTAGTCAATTGGTCCTAATGCGAGTCATGAGGTTCACCAGGCCTTTGTTAGACTTTGCAAATCCCTTCGGTCTAGGAATCAGAAGTATAAGGAGCAATCTGAACTTGTGGCCAAGCTGAAGGACAGGCTCCAGGAGATGGAAGAGGTTGGGGCTTCGGTGCAAGAAGAAGTGAATACGCTGAGAGCAAAGCTTCTTGATGCTTCCGAGATCAACCAGGTTGGTGAGATGCTTCAGCAAGAGAATCAGGTTCCGAGGAGAGAGGTCTCACGACTTAAGGAGCACGCGCCGAGCACAGCTCCAGCAGTATTACAGGGTTCTTCGTCATCGCGAGCCAGAGCTGGTCGGGGTGATACCTCTGTGCTGCGGGGTTCCACTGGTCCATCTGTTCCGCGAGCTAGCAGGACCATCAGGAGACAGAATAGGGAGGCAGAAGAACTTCGAGAGAGGGAAATGGAAGAGCTCCGTGGTGATGTTCAGCGAGCATATGTTATTGCTGCTAGGCTTCAGAGGGACGTTACTCGGCTGCGGCACCTGTTCAAAAAAGGTCCTCGACAAGTATGGGCTGATGGCCAGATGCTCCAACAAGGTTGACAGAGTTCGAGGAGCTTTCTTTTATCAGGGGGTGGCTAAGTGCTCTGGTATCGCCATGAAATGTCTCCCTCTACCCTGATGCCTAACCCCTTCCGGAGGGATGATCGATGGATCCCCATCGATGCCATCCCTCGGCAATTGTTGGAGGCGGATGCGAACAAGGTTATATAAGAGTTAGCTCCTGCTCCTGATGACGGGCGAAGAGCTCGAGTGGCTGATTATCTCGCTCAGAGGCCTCCCCCCCATTGAGATTTTGCCAGTTGTTTTTACTTGTATTTTTGATAATGTAAATGATTTGGGCTAGCTTGCCGACTAAGCATGTATCACCATTGTTGTAAATATGATTCATTAATAAAAAGTTTGTGTTTTGGGCAATTTTTCCGACTAAACGTGTGCATCATATTCTTCATATTCTTGCGGTTTTATAATCTTCTAAGTTTGTTTTGTCATGCAAGTGTCCTCCCAGTCCAGTATAATACTGAGATACCATTGTGCATCACTTTACCTTTTAGGTTGTGTCGTCACACTCCCTTAGGCCTAAGTGGGGCAATTGGCGAGGACACACCTGGTGTTGGATGCTTTATCCGATCAGGGTTTTGCTCAACCGAAGTAGGTTTGATGACCAGTATAAAATTTGGTCATATTGCCTAAGGATCCCCTGTAGGGCTTCATATATTGCCAGGGGCAATGCTAAGAGGTCCTTCGTGTTTCATAACGATCACCTGAGGAGGGATATTGCCCTGCTATAGTGTAGTGATCAATGTGCCTGTTATTTGGAAAAGATGTGCGATAAATGCAGTTGTTACTCATCAGAATGTAACCAATTAAATAACTTTGATTAATGATAAGGGAAATGATCTTCTAGCTTCATAACAAAAGAATAAAAGAAAAAGATCTAAAAATAGAATCTCTTGAGATTGGCTGCGTTCCATGCTCGTGGTATTTCTCTGCCCTCCATCGTTTCCAAGTGATAGGCGCCCTGTAGGTCGTCTCTGGTTACTTTAAAGGGTCCTTCCCAGTTGGGACCTAGCTTGCCGTCTGATGGTTTCACTGCGCTGCACAAGACTTTCCTTAGAACATAGTCCCCAATTCGGAATGCCCTCGGGTTAACCCTTTTGTTGTAATGTCTCGCGAGCTGTTGCTGGTAGCTCGCTAGTTTCACTAAGGCTAGCTCCCGGCGTTCGTGGGTTAGGTCGAGCTCAGCGAGTAATGCTACATCATTATGGCCTTGGTCGACAATGTTGGACCTCATTGTCGACAAACCTGCTTCGAGTGGGATGACTGCCTCCATGCCATATGTCAGCGAAAATTGGGTTTCTCATGTTGCTCACCGAGGAGTGATCCGATATGCCCATAGGATGCAAGGTAGTTCATTTACCCATGCGCCTTTGGCTCGCTCCAATCGCTTCTTCAATCCATCGATAACGGTTTTGTTGGAAGCCTCAGCTTGGCCATTGCTCTGAGGGTAGGCCACCGAACTGAAGTGGTGTCTGATACCGTGTTCGATACAGAAGTTCTGAAAGGAGCCACTTTCGAACTGTGTTCCATTGTCGGTGATGATGGTTCTGGGGATTCCAAAGCGAGTGATTATATTCCTCCATATGAACCTTATCATATCAGCGTCTCGGATGTTCGCCAAGGGTTCTGCCTCGATCCATTTGGTGAAGTAGTCAGTCGCAACCAACAGATATTTGCGATTGCCGGCAGCGGTAGGCAGTGGTCCCACGATGTCCATTCCCCATTGGGCGAATGGCCATGGGCTGGACAGGGACTTTAGGTCGCTGGTGGGTTGGTGGACCATAGGAGCGTGGAGTTGGCATTTCAAGCATTTGCGGACATACACTGCAGAGTCCTTTTGCATATATGGCCACCAATAGCCGTCCTTCATTGCTCGAAAGGCTAGAGACCTTCCTCCGGTGTGGCTTCCACAGATTCCTTCGTGAAGCTCGCGTAGCACTTGCTCGACATCCCCTGGGTGGACGCATCGGAGGTAGGGGCCGGAGAAGGACTTCTTATACAAGTTGCCTTCTGGGGATAAGTGAAAGCGAGCAGCTTTGACTCTTATCTGGTGGGCGGTCTTCTTGTCATCCGGGAGCGTGCCATCCTTTAAATATTCTCTTAAGGGGTCCATCCAGCTGGGGGCTGACCCCACCTGGAGTACCTGTTCCACGCTTGGTGGATTGCTGTCGATGCTCGGACAAGTGAGGAAATCGATGGGGATGACTCTTTTTAGGTCGGAGTCAACTGCCGAACTAAGGGCTGCTAAGGCATCAGCATGACTGTTTTGCCCCCTGAAAAACTGCTGGACGTTGATCTCTTCAAAGCTTGACATCAGTTTTTTCACTAAGGCGAGGTAGGCTGCCATTCTTTCATTCTTTGCATTGTAATCTCCACTTATTTGATTGGAGACTAGTTGGGAATCGCCGAACACCTGTAAATGTTTTATTCCCAAAGTATGCGCCTTTTGGAGGCCGGCTATTAGGGCTTCGTACTCTGCTTCGTTGTTGGAGGCTGCAAATCCAAGCCTGATTCCTTGTTCAAGGATTGTGTTCTCTGGGGTAATGAGGACAATGCCTACCCCTGCCCCCTTTGAGTTGGAGGCTCCATCAACGAACAGTTTCCAGGTTTCCTGTTTTGCTGGGTTCTCCTTTTGCTTCATTGTTTAAGGTTGGTCGGAGGGTTCTTCGCCCGTGAATTCGGCTATGAAATCAGCAAGGATCTGACCCTTGATAGCTGTCCTTGGTTGAAATTGGATGTCAAATCGACCGAGCTCGACTGACCACTTAGACAGTCTACCCGACAAATCCGCTTTCCTTAGGACTGCCTTAAGGGGATGCGATGTAAGGACGATGATAGTATGAGCTTCGAAATAATGCTTTAGCTTCCTCGAGGCTATTACTAGCGCAAAGGCGAGCTTTTCCAATGGTAGGTACCTTTGCTCGGCGTCCAGTAAGGTCTTGCTCGCGTAATAAACGGGGTGCTGGATTCCTGCAACCTCGCATATTAGCGCAGAGCTGACAGTGTGATTGGACACGGAGAGATACAGGTACAAAGAATCTGTCTGCTGTGGTATGACGAGCAGTGGTGGAGAGCTTAAGTAAGACTTGAGCTCGACCAATGCTCGCGAGCAATCTGGGCTCCACTCTATCGTTTTGCTCCCCTTTAGAAGCTGGAAAAAAGGCTTGCACTTCTCGGAGGATTTGGAGATGAAGCGATTTAAGGCAGCGAGCATACCAGTGAGCTTTTGTACGTCCCGGATTGTGCGAGGGGGTTGCACCCTGTTGATTGCATCGATCTGGTCTGGGTTAGCCTCTATGCCTCTCTTACTGACCAAGTACCCAAGAAATTTTCCTGACTGGACACCGAAGGAACACTTGCTCGCGTTAAGCTTCATTCGGTACTTCCTGAGGATTTCGAAGGTGTTCCACAGGTCGGAGAGGTGATTTTCCTTCTTCTTACTCTTAACGAGCATGTCGTCGATGTAGACCTCCATGGTGTCTCCCATCTGACCTTTGAACATTTTGGGGACTAGCCGTTGATAGGTTGCCCCTGCATTCTTGAGCCCGAAGGGCATGACCTTGTAGCAGTATAACCCAACTGTTGTGATGAACGCCGTTTTGTCCTGGTCGGGGGCATATAAGGGGAATCAGGTGATACCCTGAGTATGCGTCCAGGAAACTCATTCGCTCGTAAGCTGCGATGGCGTCTACTAGTTGGTCTATCTTCGGGAGGGGGAAACTATCTTTAGGGCATGCTTTGTTGAGGTCAGTGAAGTCGATGCAAACTCTCCACTTCCCATTGCTCTTCGGAACTACTACTGGGTTGGATAACCATTTGGGGAATTGTACCACCCGTATGGATCCTGCATCCAGCAGTTTTTCCACTTCTTTTTCAACCGCTTCAGCCTTCTCGGGTGCAGTTCGCCGTGCCTTCTGCGTGATTGGCTTGAATGTGGGGTCGACGTGCAGCTGATGACAGACCATACTAGGATCGATTCCAGGCAGCTCGTATGGTTCCCATGCAAAAACATCTACGTTGCGCCTCAGCAAGGTTGTCAACTCCTTCTGTTCTTGGTCGGTGAGAGATGCTCCAATCAAGAAGACTCTGTTACTGTCACCATCTCCAGCCGTAACTTCTACCAGGTTCTCGACGACCCGCTCAGAGGGGAGGAGCCTGGTCTCCTCTACTCCAGGTCTCCCATACTTTAATTGCTATTTCGAAGGTGTCAGACCTTCTTCAATTTTCTCGTTGGGCTGCTCGGACTTCTTCTCTGGCTTTGGACGGATGGCTGCTATGAAGCACCTTCTCGCCATTGCCTGATCACCGTGGATTTCCATTACTCCACGTTCGGTTACGTACTTGAGTTTCTGATGGTAGGTTGAGGAAACTGCCTTCATCGCATGAAGCCATCCCCTGCCGAGGATGGCCTGGTATAGTGAGTCGATGTCAACTACCAAAAACTCGATCATCTTGGAGACGTTTCCAGCACGTACTGGTAGTACAATCTTTCCCAGGGGCATAGTCATTTTTCCAGCGAAGCCAACCAAAGGTACATTAGCTTCCTTTAGGTCGGCGACGCTTAATTTCAATTTCACGAATAGGTCGAGGTACATAACTTCGAACGAGCTTCCTTGATCGACGAGCAGCTTGTCGACGTCAAAGTTAGCTATCCTGAGGGTAATAATCAGAGTGTCATGGTGTGGGGTTCTTACTCCTATCAGATCTTCATCTATGAAAACAATATGCTTGTTGTAATTAACGTCATCTGCTCGTCGACGCTTTCCTGATTGTGATTTTGCTGGATCGATCTGAAAAGCCTGCATTACCGCTGTAAGCTTCTTCATCTCCATTCGAGCTGAATTTCCTTGGATCTGCTTGGCATCAGATGCCCCATGAATTACCGCGAACTCATGTTCGGCATCATCTTCGAGCACATTGTCAGGTCTTGCTTCTCTATTCGCAGCTACCTTCTCCGCCTTTTTCTCTACAAACTGGTTCAAATGCCCGAACTGGGTCAGTTCCTCGAGGTGAGACTTTAGAGCTTTGCAATGCTCAGTCTTGTGTCCTCCCTCTTTGTGAAAAGCGCATCTCAGCGCATTGTTCCTCTTTGAGGGATCTCCTCCCTTTTTTCTGGGCCATTTAATGAATGGCTCGTCTTTGATTTTCGCGAGAATTTTGTAAATTGGTTCTTTGAAGACGGTGTTGATCGCCTGGAATGCTTTCGACGCATCATTGTTTCCTCCGTTCTTGGAGCCATTTTTGCCCCCGTTCTTTCCTCCTTTTTTCTGGTTCTCAACTTTGTCACTTCCCTTAGTAGTGAGTTTAGCTCGACCGTTTTCTCCTGTACTAGGCGGGTGACGTCTTCCACCTTGGCATACTTCTCGATGCGAGCCATTAGGTCGTCGATGGTTATGGCTTCCTTCTTCGTCAGGGACTGGTAGAGAAAGGAAGAACTGGGTAGCCCAATTTTGAAAGAGGCCACTGCCACTTGCTCCGAGCAGTCCTCGACCTCATTGAATAACTCCCAGTACCTTTTCGCATAGTCTCGGAGGGTCTCCTGAGGCGTCTTCTTCATTGTCAACAAAGCATCCATCCTTTTGGGATGGGAGCTACTAGTAATGAAGCGGGTCGTAAAGAGTTCGGCCGGGGATTTGAAACTTCTGATGGATCGGTGGGGGAGTCTTTCGAACCATTTCTGCGCCACATCATGCAAGCTCGAGGGGAAAATACGGCACATCAGTGCATCCCGGTGATTCCAGAGGGTCATGGCCTGTCGGTATTGCCTGACGTGATCGATGGGATCAGTCTTACCGTCATAAATCTTGAACCTTGGAATGGCAAATTTCTTGGGGGCTTCTTCCTCTTCGATTTCCCTCGTGAAGGGTGACTTCATCTGGGTTTTGAGAGCTCGCCTTGCGAGTTCTCTGGTTGATCTGGTACCGTGGTGGGCAGGATGTTGGTCCATTTCCCTGCGGACCAGATCTCGTATGTTCTCGTTGCCGCGAGCAGGGCTCTGGTAACGTCGAGCTCTTCGCAGCTGCTCGCGAAGGTCGTCGTCTGATTCGTCGCCCTCGACCTTTCGAGATCCTCGCCTAGGGCTCCTTCCTCGGCTGCAAGACTTGCTCGTCTGAGGGCTAGGAGTGCGGTATGGACGTCTCCTGTTATCAGGACGAAGCTCCCTCTCCAGTCTTTCCAGTCTTCTTTTCAGGCGAGCATTCTCAGCCTCGTACCTGCGAGAAGACTCCCTCTGCTCGTGGAGCCTTGCCTCGTATGCATCAATCAATCTGGATATCTGTGTGGACCTCGCTGGTCCCTGACTTTCTTCTGAGGCTGGCCTTTCCAAGCAAGCCCTCTGATCTGAACGTCGAACTTCAGACCTAATCCTGCGAGTAGCAGGTGGTTCTTGAATATCCCCTGCCTCGGGGGGGAGTTACTGCTGTGACCAGACATTTTAAACTCCTTTCTTAGGGTGGGCTCTTCTCAGGGAAAGATAAGCGTTTCCCACATATGGCGCCAATTGTGGTGACAATTATTATGCAACACAAATAAATACAAAAGAGACAATTACCAAGTAAAAATAAGGAACGTAAAATGACAATCACACAACAAAGGATGTACGTGGTTCAGCAAAGATGTGCCTACGTCCACGGTGGTGCAGTCGGTGTTATTTCTATATACTCCGGGGAGTGATTACAGAGAATACCACTTGTCCTTTTGCCCCGGACCTAGGGTTTAATATATACATGTACATTAAGGTGAGTGGGGGGTGATGGGTTCCCCCACGTCTTCCATCTCTCCAATAACCTCCCTTCAGGGGAACGTGGGAAGAGACCGGATCAAAATAAGAGGTGGGGGGCCTGGATTTTGGGCTGCCAGAACTGGGCTACTCGTCCAGGCCCATGGTCTTAATTCTGGGTACCCACACATAATAATGTCAAAAACCTTGTAGAGCTAAAATAGGTTCTTCACAAGAGTGCAGATGATGTAAATACAACTCTAACCCTAACTCTCTCTCTCAGGCGTCCCTAACCATAATTCGCCTATCTTTGGCAACCTAGGGGTACTGTTCAAAGCAAAGATTTTTTTCCCCCAGATCCAAACCTCTCCTCCCTTTTTTTACCACCGAGTTCCTCCAGACGGTGGTGACACCATCGCCGGCCTGGTGACCCACCCTAGGGCCATTATATCTCCTCTTACAGAGAACTAGGGTTGCAATTTAGAGTTTTGAACCGTCCCACTAAAGCACCCTAAGGTTTCGAACCTCTCTGCCCATAAGATCTAGGGTTTCAACCTAGCCCTGCCTCAATTTAAAGTCACGAACCCCAATTTTAGTATTCCGAACTGTTTCACCCGGGTCGTGTTCTACGGTGTAATATGTTGACGATCTGTGATTCTTCCCTTTGGGAGGCTGCCAGTGTGTTCATCACCATTATCTGTTAATTTTTCGTGCCTCTGGCTGATGTTTGGTGCTTCCTTGTCCCATGCTTGGTTTTCTTGGTGCCAAAAGGATACCTGCCCACCCATCCATCCATTTATTCTCTCAAAACCCTAATCACAATTCGTCATTTTCTCCGTATTTGGCCCACCCAGACCAAATTAGGCCTGCCCAAACCCACCCAAAACCCCCCAACTGTCAGTCGTACTTACACTGATGGAACGCCAATGTTTAAAAAATCAATCGAGGCGAGGCAAGAAAAAAATTGCCTTTGAGGCTTAAGCCTCAGAAGCCAAAAAGAGGATTACACCTCAGCGCCTTGCCTCATTGATGCACATAAAAAAATATTTTATTCTTCTATCATCAAGAGAGAGAGAGAGAGAGAGAATTGGTGGATATATACACACTCTGAAGATATATGTACACCAATTTTGTTATATATATGCTACTAAATAAATTAGTCTTTGGACATTCCTTTACATCTATTCAATTTGTACTTTGAATAAATATAGATATATATATTTACTAATTTGATTATGTAATTGATAATAATATTTTCATATAGATTTTTTTACAAAATTATTAATCAATATAAGCTACATAATTAATTACTTGATGATGATAAAAGAATCTATTTATTAATTTAAAAATATATTGATTAATATTACATTTAATATATGCTTAAATATATGTGTATATATATATATATATATATATATATATATATATATATATATATATATATATATATATATATTCTGATTATATGTACATACTAATCAATAAATTATATTTATAATATTGTTTTGGTACACAATTATTAATCATCAACATATAATAAATAATTAAATATTTGATGATAATACACTAATTTCTTCGGGTGATATTAGACCTATTTTAGTGTTAGTGATATTGATATGGATCTTTTTGGTGAAAATTGTTATGTTACATTATTTTTATGATTTATGGAATTGTTTTTATAATATTTTATTGATTTTTTTAAATTTGAGGCTTACGCCTCGCTCGGGCAAAAGGTTGGAAAACGCTACAACTTCTGTTCCATATTTCAAACGATCCGCAATCTGGATCCCATGCCAATTGCTAGGGAGTGATTTCTAGTAACCCTGGTACAAATCGATGTGCGTCTCTCAGGAGAGAGACAAAGGTACACCAACAAATCAGCATCAATACCCGTCGCTGCAGCTCACAATAAACACCAGAAAAGAGAAGGGGGGATAGGAGGGGAAAAGAGTACCAAACAAAACAAGCCCGTACCACATAAAATGATCAAAGGTTGTTAAAAAGAAACGTCATCTATTGTCGGAACATGAAAATAATCATAGATTCTGAATGACTCAATCGCGCTCAACAGAAACAAAATTTCCAAAAAGAGAAAGTAGAGTCACCTATTGCAACAGCTACGGATTTTATAAAGTGATAATTGTTTGGCAAATCAATATTAATCAAACTTTTTGAATCTGAAACAACTAGAAGCTTATGCTTACCCACATCTGTACAGGTTGATTAAAATGAATTTCAGCAAGATACTCCATTTCAGGGTCTGCCCTAAGCCATAACAAGGGGGAATCAGCACTGCAAAATTAACATATCATCACACTTGGGTATAAATAGTACGCAATCAAGTACATATCTCAGTACATTGACATGATGACATACTTGGAACGTGTTTCCACAGTAGGCAGAGCGTCAACATTGTCATCAGAGCCATCAGGTTTTGAACCCTTTTTAGGCTTTTGGATACGTTTTGCAGCAAGCTTTGAATGGCATTGTATTTCAAGCAGCTGACATGTTTCTCCAGCCATTGGTAGAATTGGATGATCATACATGCCATCAAGTTCATGAACCCTTATGCTCATCATTCCGGGCCAGCCACCTTCTCGGTTTTCAGATTCAGAATTACCATTTAGAACTGCTGTACTTGGATCTGGAGCACTTGTACACCCACGCAAAACTGCCAATTCGACCATATTTCTCCGCTTGTTATAGGACAATCCCATCCTTTGTGGAACGCAAAGGAAGGATGACAATAAAACACATGACATTAGTAAGAAGATGTGAACTATATCAAAACACAGAGAATTGTTTGTACACGTGTATCATACTTTAGCACAGGACAGCCGCAAGATCCCACCCAGCGGGGAAAAAATTCTTTAAGAAATGGACGCTCAAGATTTCCAACCTTATTGGCAAATTGACGGAACTGCAATTTCAGATAAAGTGACCTTCAGTGATGGAATAAATGATAAAGTAACTTCAAGGATGCAAAGGGTGAAAAACAAGCTAGTCTCTCAACATTATATTAAGAGAAAATATTTTATCAGGAAACAAAACGAATAACCAATGCATTACGAATAAGTAGTCCGCAACAAATGCAAAAAATGACAAAAGCTGGAGAGAGGCATATATTTTTTCTGCTCTTATTCGATTCTAATAAAAAAATAAATTGTCTTCATATATAAAATAGGTACATGAGGAAAAGCAGTTCTCGCTCATCCCATTAATATAACATAAAAGAAAGAAAAACAAAATAAGCCTCAAACTAAGCAACAAATAACTGGCAGCAACTCTAAAGCCCATCAATGCTTCTCAATCTCAACACTTTAAAACTCTCCGGCACCCGACCAATCAACTGAACAGCTGTCCCTTATCTTCAAATGCTAAGCCGAGAGCGTGCAGATACTCCTTGACTGCACCAAATCATCAGCCACAGGCCATATATGTTATCCAGAGGACAACCAAATTAGATCACCTACCCCTATTTCATCCAGTAATCTCCATCCAATTTAACATGTATGAGAAATGAATATCATAGGCTTTAGAAAAAAGGACCAAAAAGATACATGAATTTTATTCTCTCCCTCGAACACTTTTCTTCCGTTTATTTTCCCCAAAGTCTAGCAATTTCTATCGAGCCATACAATCCAAGAAAGTGGCATCGGGATGCATCTCCATAGTCATTAAATTTAGCTTGATCTCCTTCCATCACCATTTCATAAACAGCATATCCAAACCTCTACAAGGCCATTCTCCCACCACATGAACTCCATAAACACCTTAGCCCACAAAAAAGATGAAGCTACACAAGGAAGAAGTAAGTGATCAAGATTCCCAGCCGCTTCCTTGCATAAACATCACTGTCGTGAGAGGCCCTCCTTTAGTCTTTTATGTTGGAGTATCCAAGCCTCGTAAAGCACTTAACAAATCCCCAGAGTACAATTACACACTCCAATCCGCACACACCAAAAAACTCTTGATGTTGTAAGGTAAGAGACCAATCCCATGCCACTAGGCTACCCTCTTGGGGTTACTCCTTTTCTTTTCTTTTGAAACAATTAGCCGTGCTCCTTTTCTTTTATTTTGCGACAATCCGCAAGTATTTACCTTTCGGTTCACCGCTAGCAATAGACACACCCTCATCTTTGTAGGAATGGTGGATGTCCATTTAGCTTTAAATGTGTAAAACCATGAGCAGGTGAAGAAATAATCAGATAATGAACATACCACCCACAAGAGAATCTCAACCTTGCAATGCCCATTTTCTCTTGGGGGATCAATAAATTTAAGACTACTCAACTTTTCCATTCCACATATAGGATAACATTTTCATTCAACTTTTGGTCCCTAAAATTACAATTTTGCATTTAGGCCTAACACCGCATGAACCTAATTTGATAAATTTTCTCAACCTAATTTCATAATTATTCCTAACACGAAAGTAAATACACAAATTTTAGTATCTTTCAATATTCGTCTAAAATAATTAATCAAATAACGAAAATAATACATACAAGAGAACTGAACCGCTCCAATGCCCATTTTCTTTCATCTCTAACCCCGCACTCAACCTAATCTAGTAAGTTTTCCAAACAAGAAATAAATCCCAGATTTAAGTATCATTTAGATTTCTTCTAACAAAAGGTATGCACAATCTTACATATAAAAAAGTAAAAAGATGTTACGAAAGTAACAGAGACATTTTGATCCAAAGACGTGGGTACAAAAAAACAAAAAAAACACTCACTTATCCAAGAATCCTCCAAAAAACGAGTATTGTTCCCATTACCTTCTTCCAAAGTGGCAAACCTTAAAAGGGTCTCGAGAATATGGGAAACTGAATTATAAGTGCTTCTAAAAGATCTTTGTACAACCCCTTAGGAATCCCACCGATTTTTGTAGAACCGATAGATTCTTTAATAACAGAACACCACATAAAGTCCTCCACGGTAATTTTAAAAAATTGCACTATTTCTCATTACCAAGTTAGTGATCCCCAGGCACCCTTTTTCGATTGATTTTAAGACTATACCCCAGTTAACTAACTGATTTTTCTCCTTACCCCAACCCTCACAGAAGACATAACCGAAAACATCATCAGCCTCCATAAACCCAACCATGTCACTATAAAAGCGTAGGTAGAGAGGAATAAAACTAGCTTTATTTGTAAAGATAATGGAAGGAAAAAAGGGCAGGTAGAGCACAATATGTAGAGTTTCGAATCTAGATGTGGTTACAGAGGACATTTATTTTGAGATAAAAACAAAAATAGATGCAAAAAAAAGACATAGGATATATTTATTTGGCAGGATTTAATTGTGGTTGTGACTCAGCATCGGGGAGGTCCACATCAATGTTTAAAGGCTCACACCGTAAGGCGCGGCTCGAGGCAAGGCGAGGAAACATCACCTTGAGGCTTATGCCTCAAGCTGAGGCGAGGTGTTGAGGCCAAAAAAAAACATTTTTTTCCCTTCAAATGTTTCTTTCTCAAATCTGAATTTTATTTTGGGGGGGAAGCTGTCTTCTTTTGGGAATACATATGCAACTTTTACAATTTAATTTCAACATTTTATTCTATATTATCAAATTTTTAACGTTAATAAATGAATTCGAGTAACTTTACATGTTAATTTCTACTTGAATATTATGGGTTCGTAGACATTATATAATAGAATACAAACTAAAAGTAAACATGTTGTATACATACATAACATAAAAGCAAAATTTTAGATGCACAATAAAATTATTTAAAGATGCATGGAAAATTTTACGATCTCTTAAAGTGTGAAATTCAATGGGAATAACATACGCATTCAACTATTTTTCTGTGGGAAGATTTTTGCCCTCTTATCATCGGAGTTTGGTTGGTATATTTTGAAATGGTGTTGTTTTTTATTTCCGAGTGAGGTAGCATTTGTTGTCACATATTGTTTATTTGATTTACATAAACACTTGTATATACATGTATATAGGAAATTAAATTCCATTCTATTATTAATAATATAAGAGATTATTTTTAGAATTGAATTAGTTATTCATTAATAGAAATATTAAGTATTCCTCGTGGAATTAAATTGGTTCCTAGAATAATTATTAATCTAAAATTATTAGAGCGCCAATTGTATATTCTAATGAAATACATATTGATCCTTTTACATAATTATGTATGTGTGTGTGTGTGTGTGTGTGTGTGTGTGTATATATATATATATATATATATATATATATATACACACAGATATATATGCACACACACACCATTCTTTGTTGATGTTGATTTTAGGCCTATTAGACGATGACATGATGACAATACATTATTCGTTGTTTTGGTTATTTTCATTAAGTTATGTTACATTATTTTTGAGGTTTTAATAATATTTTTTTACAAATTTTGTTGATTTTCTTTTTTCAAATTGAGCCTTACACCTCATCTCACTAGAACAAAACGCCTCACCTCCGCCTCACGCCTTTTTAAACATTGGTTGTATAGTATAAATCATAATTAACAATATAAATTATTTTATTCAGTTCAAAATTCAATGTGAAAATTTGTATATTAGTGACATAAACTACACGTCAAAAAGCTCCTACAAATATCTAAACACACGCTTTAGAGGTAGAAATACTCTTTTCTATTGCCAATATTCAAGTCTACCTCAAATGCGGCTTACATGGGGATATTTAAAGGGGAGGAGTTGCTTAGGCTATAAGTTAAGGCCCTAATTACAAAAAATGTCATTACTACTCCTTACCTCTATATACTAAAGTAAAACAAACGAAAATACAATAACAAAAGAAAATAAAATGCACTAAATCCTAAAATGGGGTCCATTTCCATCACTCTCCCCCTCTTAAGACCAAGCTTGTCCTCAAGCGTTCAAAAAATTGGGGACTCGTGAGGAAAGTCCAAAAATTGGTGCCAAAAACTTGTGGGCGCCAACATTAATTTCTGAAAATTTAAAAGTGTCCAACCCATAAATTTTTTATTTCTTTATTTCTTCTTCTCCTCTTTGTCTTCACCCAAAATCAGCCCTAGTTTCCCCCTCCCAGGTCAAAAATCATCTTGGTGGAAGGGGAAAAGTTGTCGGTGAGGCAGGGGTACGACAAGGGTTGGTCAGAGGTGTTGTTGGGTCCGGTTGAGAAGGGAAATGGATCAGTGAGGTGTGGGTCTAAGGTGGAAGGAGGGGGGTGTCACCTAGGGTTTTGGGGGGGCCAACAAGGAGGGTTTTGGGTCGGAGGGGACTCGGGAAGGTTGGGGTTGGGTTTCGATGTTGGTGGTGGGGGAAATGGTGCTAGAAGGGTCGGAATAGGGTCGGGATGGGGCTTGTATTTGGGATTCCCGAAGTAGGTTTTCGGCGGCTGAAGGGCGTGGCTGGTCGTCCAAAGTGAGGTGGAAGATCAGAGGGTGGGTCACGACTTGTACAAAAGGGGTAGGGGTGTATTTTTGGAGTCCGGCAGCGGGTGGGTAGGGGTTGGGGCAACGAGGTGGTTAATGGGGCTAGGGTTTTGGTCTTGGGTAGCGGGTAGGTTAGGGTTAGGGTTAGGGTTTAGGCCAGTAGGATGAGAAGGGTGGTGGTGGGAGGACTAGTATTAGGGTTTTACCCTAGGGTGGAGAGGAATTAGGTTATTTGTTGCTTCACCTCTTCCAACTCTTGTTTCCACTCTAAAAATTATTTGAATCTCTTTGGAGCCATTGAAGAGTAGTGTACGATTTGATAAAATAAACACCGATACACCAAACACCAATGTTGGAGCGACGCCCGCTCTCATACCAATTTGACATAAATCAAAAGACTGACAAATACCTAAACGCACAGACTTTAGAGAGAGAGAAAACTCTTTTGTATTTCCAATATTCAAGTCTACCTCAAATGAGGCTTACATGGAGTTATTTAAAGGGGAGGAGTAGCTTAGGCTCTAAGCTACGGCCCTAATTACAAAAATGTCATTAATACTCCTTACCTCTAAATACCAAAGTAAAACAAAGGAAAATACAATAACAAAAGAAAATAAAATGCAATAAAAGCCTAAAATGGGGCCCATTTCCATCAATTAGCATCATAATTAATAATATAATAACAAATTACAAAATAATCACAAAAATATTATGCAAAATTATTAGAACAAATTTTATTATTCATCATTCAACAATAATAAACTACTATCACTAGGGGAGCGAGGAAGGGTGGCCGCCACCCTGAGATTTTGAAAAAAAATTACCGAGAAATTTTTTTTTGGGGTGTTGTACATAAAAATAGAAAGCTAAAGGTAAAGTTAATAAGATTTTTAGAAGTTTAGGGTCAAAATCGTAAATAGTTTAAAACAAATAAACCCTACCACTTATACAAACTTAGAGCCGGCATCTCTTTCTCCAACATTTCTTTTCTTCTCTTTCTCCAAACTTAGAGCCGGCCACCGACTATAGAAGTCTGCCCTTCCTTGCTGCCAACTAACCGCCACTTGCGGCTTGCTACCAGTGCCACCCCCCACCTTGCTGCCAACCGCAACCGCAGCTTGCTGGTAGCCATCCGCCGAAAAAAATCAAGGTTTGTTTATACCTGTTGTTATACTTTTTAAAAATCAAGGTTTGGTTATACCTGTTGTTATACTTTTTAACTTTTATGCTCTTTATTGTATAGAATACATATATAAAATGAATATAGTTAAATTGAAATTTAAAAAAAAAAACAAGAAAGTAGAACAAAATAAATTGAATTATACTTGTTTATTTGTTAGTTATGTTAAAATGTTATTTGTTGTTTTAGTTTAATTTAATTTGATGCTAATTATGTTAAATGTTAAATGCTATTTGTTCTTAGTTGTTATCTTAATTTAATTTAAATGTTAATTATTGTTAATGTTTATGTAAAATCAATAAGTTTGAAATTATAAAACCCTACAGTGTCTCTAGACCAAAAATTTGTATAAAACTCAAATTAACATAAAAAAAAAAAAAATCGCCTCGGGGGCTCCCGCCCCCGAACCCACAGGACCACTCCAAACTTTCGGCCCCCTAACCAAAAAGCCTTGAACCGCCACTGACCACACTAGCACTTATTGTTTAATAACCAATGGAAGTAGAAATACAAATGAAGCGATTTGTCAATGAATAAGTAAGGGGTAGCTGGTTTGATACACAAGTGAACCAATCATGAGCCCAAATTCGAGGCCCGCCAATTTAATAGACCAAATTTCAACAACTACAGGCTTGCCTCCCCAACTTCGTGAACATTATTTTCCACGACTGATAGTGTAGTTTGTGCTTCAGTTCGTCCACATTCACCGAAAGTCACTGGCTTTTAAAGACACCAAGGGAAGATTAAAGTGAGCAAAAAGTCGTAACCCTGCTATAACTTCCATTGTAGGATACCCGAAACCTATCACCAACTATTGCACTTAAGAGTCCACCTTGTTTTCAGGTGATTTGAATTATTCACCTTTATTACCCCATTAATATACACCTCTTTCTCTAAATCTCTTTCGAATGAACCAAGCAATTCATGAATCCACTTAGAATTGACTCTATAATTACTCGGCAATGATTCAGCTAGAGCTCCTTTATTTTCGCACTAGCATTAGTGGGATTAAAGAGCCAAACAAGGCTCAGTGATATTGTTTGATCACAAAACTTAACATGCTTGGGTACATAATTTTAAAGCATATTTACCTTAAACAGATGTTATTCTTTTATCTTTTAAATGTCTCAGCCATTTATTAATATTAACATCTAACAGTATCTATCAAGGTGTGTTAGCTCGAACAATTTCTAGGCTGAGGGGTAAGTTAAGGGATTTAGGTGGTGGTGCTTAGACAAGGTGACTCGCTATTCCTTTTTTTATCTTTCTTGGTAGCTACTGTACTCAACCAAATTGTGAATAAAGCCAAGTCCAACTGATGTGTAGTTAAGCGATTCTAATTAAACTACACAACAACGTTTAGAGTAATGTGGAGGTGTCACACACTCAACTTGTGGATGATACTGTATTTTTTTCTTTAATAAATTTGAAAACTATGTTTCATCTATATTTTTGTTTAGTAAGGTTTTCGGATTAAAGGCTAACTTGTCCAAGAACGCAGTGGGCGGGAGAAATAGGAATGAAGAGGTGATCAATGATTTAACAAGGAAAGTTAGGTGTGGTATAGAGTATTGGCCATTGATGTATTTCGGTTTGCCTTGGAGAGGAACTTCAAATCCAAAGACCTTGAGTTATTGGAATACGGCTAGTGAAAATAAAATAACAAAAGATTCAATGGGTGGAAAAAAGGTTGCTTGTCAAGGGATGGGAAACTTATTTTAATCAACTCAGTGTTAAGGTCTCCCTACGTACTACTTGTCCATGTTCGATATTCCAGTTAAAATTGCTACACACATTAATAAACAATGAGAAACGTTTTGGGGGTAGGGTGCGGTGATGGGAAAAACGACACTGACAAATCGTAAATATAAAGGGGGCGTGGGAATTGGTGACATAACATAATCACAAGGAACAAAGTGGTTGTGGAGATTTCCTCCACAAAAAGATCTGTTGTGGTACGAAATCATTAGGTTTAAATATGGGGTGAGCGAGAATGGTTGAAATTCCAATAAATTTAACAAGGGGACTAACTTTGCGTAGTCCTTGGAAGTTTATTTCCTATGACATTCAATCCTTTTAAAGGTGGGTTTCGTTGGGTCTTTTTAAAAGTGGGTTTCTTCATTGGAGGTGGGGATGATGATCACATTTGCTTTGGGGATGATGTTTGGAGGGGTTCATCCTCTTTTACATCTCTTTTCCCATGATTGAATAAAGTATCTTGAATCATCACAATTCCATAGCATCTCTATCCTCTTTGGACTCTAAATCTTTCCCCTCTTTTAGAAAAAATTGAATGACATTGAGACTTCAGTATTCATTTCTTCGTCATTGACTAGTTTCATCTTAAACCAGGGGTGAGAGATAGTAGAAAATGGCATGTATCTAGTTGGGGTTTTCTTACAAATCATATCTCCTTTTCATGTGTGATGACTAATCAAGCCCTCTTTTTGAACCTTCAAAAGTGATTTGAGCAGTTGGTGTCTGTCAGCATTTTTTCACCCACATGATTCAATCACATCTTGCTTCGTTGTCCATTTGCACATTTTTTGTGGACGAAGATCCTCTCGGGGTTTAATTTGGTTGGGGCTCTTCCATGAACACCATGCATCTTTTGCTATGGGATCTGAGAGATGTCGGAGACAACTCTAAAATGGGCTGTTTGGGGAGATCTGTTGTAATGGCCACATTTCAGACAATTTGTGACAATCATAACAACAGAATATATTAAGGAAAAGAGGACAGCAAGGAGTGGGTTCGGGAGAGGTTTATATTATTGGCTTCTCTTTGGGCTTCCATACTCAAACCTTTTGAAGCCATACGGCACATGCCATTGTTTAGGATTCTTCTGGGTTGGGAAATGGCGATTCAGTGAGGTTTGTAACACTGTTTAGCAAGGCTGCTGCTGACCGGGAATGATTCTGATTAATGCAGAGTTGGGGGGGAATTGAATTTTGTTGTGTTGTGGACTCGATTATTGTATAGCTTTTTATTGTTTTATCTTTAGATTTTTCTGCTTAGCGATGTAAACTTCTGTTCCATTTCTTGATGTACTTCTTATATCGTTAATAAAATTGTTCAGTTTATTAAATAAAAAAAATAAAAATAAAAAAAAATTTACTCCTCTAGACTAGACTTTTGAGGCAATCAACCAACTAAATTCACCTTTCCATTATATATATATGTATATAGTAGTAACATCCTTTTTAAATTCCTCTTCTTTTCTATTTTCTTTTTTGCTTGTGCTCATTTCCTCTTCCATCCATAACATGTGTTCTTTCTCTGTTGAGTGAACTTTAGTTTTTGGAATGGAAGGTATAAGATTTTTTTATCAAAAGGGCTTTATTCTTCCATATTCTAAACAACCCCACTATTAACATTGCCATCTAACGGCTTGTAAAACAATATAAAAATGGGTGTAACAAAACCTTAGGCATTATTTTCCTTTTATTTCTCTCTCATTTGCTCTTCATCTATAACATGTGTTCTTTCTTCGTTCATTATTTCCACCCTTTTTCCCCTAAATTTTACCATGTCTTCACGACCGGTAGATTATGGGAGACGGACGTTATATGATTGTTGCAACCAATCTCCATCCACAAATGCAAGGGAGAAGTTACAGAAAGCTTCAATTCACATCAAACGCGAGCTCATCGCATTGAGGTAAGTTAGGTAAGCTAAGTATTTTTCTCAGACTCTTCAATGATATTTGAATTAAAAAACTGTTTGAGCGTCTTCTTGTATGGTCTCAGATCTTGAATTTTGCTTACAAATACGAGTGCTTTCAAATCTGTTTATTAATAGCATCACAAGCCAATAAGAATGGAGCCAAACTTATTCGGTGAACTTGAGAAGAGTTTGATCCCAGCCCCAATAGTCTCCTAAATCATCCCAGCCAAACCCCAACAAACCATATTCCTTGAGCGTTAAACCAAAGAATATAAATTTCCAATGCATTCCTCCTCCGTGAACAAAACATAAACACAGAGGTAATAAACATTACTACGGATTTATGGTATGTTGATTCATTTACCAATAAAATACAACATATTTGTGTAAGAATAATAGTGCTACTGGTGCCTGGAACATAGGCAACAACCAAGTATAAGCAGGAAAAAATATGTGTCCAAGAACTAGGCACAATTTCAAAAAAAAAAAAAAAAATAGTCAACATAAAAGCACCAAAGGCAGATGCTCTCTCCAAGAAAGGCTTCACTCTCACCAAAAGAGACCATGCAGGGGACAATATGGCTCCTAATGTCTCTTTGGGCCAAGCATCTGGATTACATGGTTTAAATCGGTTGCTGTTTAGCTTTGTGGAAACCCCTCCTAATTTTTCATTTTTAACCTTGAGAGAGACTGCACTCTTCATACTAAAATTTCCAGAAATGAGTTCCTTGATTAAGAAGAGGGAGGAGTTGAAAATACAAGGGTTGCGACTATTCACCTCCTTTGTACTAAGAGTTCTCAAAGGATGAGATGTATCTTGAGCACGCAAGACAATTTTCTGCAGAATCTGCAATGTAAAAAAATTATAACTAACTGCCGTTGGGTAACTGAAACAAGATTTCCCAAATTCATACAGCATGCACAATCAGCAACACTATAAAAAGAAGTAAACATGTACACCACTAAAAAGTACTTCAATGTCATTGTAGAATTAAGAGAGAGAAAAGCTGAGAGATAAAATGTTCATATAATATATATAAGCAAGGAACTCGTCTTAATCAAGCATGCAGCACGAAAAGACTAAACGAACCAAGTACAGAAGTAAACTTGTCCACCACTAACAAAGAAGTACTTCCTATAATTTATATAAGAAGGAACTCGTCGTGATCAAGCATGCAGCACGTAAAAAAATAAACAAACCAAGGTACCTACACTCCTTAAATAGAAATATTTCCCAAAAGACCATTACCTAGTGCTGGACTCGTGGGGATGGAGGGTGCCGTAAACAAGTTCCAGATGTGTCACAACTCTGGAGACACATTTACCACATTTACAGGACAGTCTGCATTTTAAAGACGATTTACTAAACATAATCTTTATATAAACTCCGTCAACAATCAAAATTGACAAAGTTGACAGCAGGAAGTTGTTAAGATCATAACACGGTAGTTCATTTAGCCAGTGTCTTAGACACTTGCAACAAAGGTGGGGAGTATATGGAAGTGTTTATAGTGTGTAGATCTTACTTTGGTTGGTGTAGGTGAGCAATTATTATTTTGTGTGTAGTGCAAGTGCGTGAGGTGTGATTGTGGGGTGGTCTGCATTTTAAAGACGCTTTACTAAACATAATCTTTATATAAACTCCGTCAACAATCAAAATTGACAAAGTTGACAGCAGGAAGTTGTTAAGATCATAACACGGTAGTTCATTTAGCCAGTGCCTTGGACACTTGCAACAAAGGTGGGGAGTATATGGAAGTGTTTATAGTGTGTAGATCTTACTTTGGTTGGTGTAGGTGGGCAATTATTATTTTGTGTGTAGTGTGAGTGCGCGAGGTGTGATTGTGGGGTGGGGGTGGGGGTTGGGGTTGGGGGCGGCTGTCGGTTGTGAATCTCGTTGTCATTTAGCCAGTGTTTTAGACACTTGCAACAAAGGTGGGGAGTATATGGAAGTGTTTACAGTGGCTAGATCTTACTTTAGTTGGTGTAGGTGGGCAATTATTATTTTGTGTGTGTAGTGTGAGTGCGTGAGGTGTGATTGTGGGGTGGGGTGGGGGATGGTGTTGGGGGCGGCGGTCGGTTGTGAATCTCGTTGTCTTTATAGGAAGGAGTTAACAAAGATAATTTATAGGGAAAGGAGTTCTTGAGACATGTTTCTTTTGTGATTGGAGATGGTTAGAGGGTGGGCTTTCGGTGTGATTATGTGGCGTGGTGTATCCCCATAATGAGTTATATTTCGAGTTTGTTACAATTGTGCTATAGATGATGAGATTATGGACTGTGTCACTAATGTGTGCGCTCCATATATTCAGAATCCCATTGTAGCACCCCGAATTTCTGAGTAACTATAACAAAATTAATTAGGGTATTTTTAAATTACACATGTGCCGTAATTTAATTGAATTAATTATTATGTGGTTATTAAAATATTAATCGGGGAGATAATGATTAATATTTATGCAATATAATTACTAAGTGAATAGTAAATGATTATTTTATGTCATAGCGATTGATAGTGACTTGACAGTATTATACCTCACCTGGGAGTCATGTGTAGACTATATGAGGTCGAGATAGAAAATTATTGTATGGTGACTCGGATAGCGATTTCGAGGTCATGGTTGGTTCCGAAAGGGTCGAGATAGTCAAAATAGTGTACCCGGGGGTAGTAATTGGGTCTCGGGGCCTTTTTAGTCATAACCGAGCATTTGGGCTTGGCCCATTAGCCTAATTTCGGGATTTGAGTTATTTAACCTAAGTTAGAAAAGTTTGGGGCAGCCATTGTGATTAATCTAAACCCTACAATTAGCGCGAAGAAAGAAGGAAGAAAAGATGGGAGATTTAGGAGTCAAATTCGGAGAGAATTTGGGTGTGTGATCATAAGTTCGTCGTCTACGTGTAATCGGACTCTACGAACATTGAAAGGCAAGTAATTAACTTGCTTCTGATTTTTATTTGCAAAAACCCATGTTCATATCATGGCAAGGATTGTCACATGTTAAAATGGGTTTTGGGGGATTTAGGCATTAGTTAATGTTAAATTAATGATGAGATGATATCATATGTTGTTAAAATCTGAATTTGAGTCGACATCTAGTAGCTAATCTCATTAAATTTGGAGTATAGAATCGAATTGAATGAGGAGAAAACCCAAATCGTGGATAAATTGATTAAAGTAGAAATCGTTAATGTGTAATGATGTATTTGATGATTAGAAACTGTTGGGAACAGGTATTAAACGTTGGGTATACTTTGGTTGAGGTTTGGGTTGGATTTATGGAGCTTGGATATGTAACAATGGAGGAAAACGGTCTTTGGGGAAGAAGCTGGCTCGTCCAGGCATCGATCGAATCGATCGATGGTAACTAATTTCAGGCAATTCAGCGTATTTAGATTCTAGGCTTAAATTCTTTGGGGGAATGTTATAAACTTATTTATTTAGTGAAAAATAAAGAGGGGGCCTATTTCCTAGTGACTATGGGTGGATATAATTGGGCTTAGGAAAGTGAAAAAAATGTGTGGCACATTAAATTCATAAATGTTTATATACGGGTCGATTGAGTTAGTCTTAGTATTTTAGCAAGTGACGCTACGTAAATTATTTAATGGATGTGAAAGTAAATAAATTTAGAGTCGTGAAATAGACTTGCGGATTATTTTAGCAAGTGAAGCTACGTAAATTATTTAATGAATGTCAACTGCAGGCTGATGGATAGTCGTGAGGGATGACATCGAATGTGGCAGAATGCGAGAATGAATGTTTTGGATTTTTGTAGTAATTGCGAATACTAAAGACAACTAGTAGAGCTGCAGGTGATGACTCGTAGCAGGATATTAATTACGAGGTGACTTCTGAGGCTTCATAGGAAGAAAAAATTTCGCCCACTCTTTGGATAGTTGAGAATGGGGAATAACAAGTTTCTCGGACCCGGAGTGATTCATGGTCCGTCAACAAGTTTCTTGGATTTTTGTTGTTGTTTTGATTTTGTTTTTGTTGTGTTTATATAATTGTTAAGTTGCGATCAGATTGGTATGTTTTTTTATTTTTTATTGTTATGTTTTAGTTAAAGTTTTAATAATTATACATTTGACCACATTTTAAGTTTTTATAATTTCACATTTACCCCAGCGTATCCTAATTACGTGTTCACAGCGTGTCTACTACGTGTCCACAGCGTGTCCACAACGTGTCCATTTAAAAAAAACTAAACACTCTAGGACTCGCGTGTCCGACACGTGTCAAACCAGATTCGTGCCTTCCGCGAGAGTGTCCGTGCTTCATAGCGAGTAAGTGAGACCAGTGAGACTGGGGATATAGGTGGGAACGGTGCCAGTGGGGCACCACAGCAGCAGGGACAGGATTTCCGACGAAGGAATCAGGCCAAGAGATTTAGATCTGGGAGTTTTCGACCCGATGGATGGAAGTTTCGGGCAGGGCCAACAGGATCCTCAGCAGCAGCAGCATTCCGTTCCTCAGGGCGCCAGAGCCAAGGGAATAGCGGGGGAGGCCAGCAAGACAGGGAGGTTTTTCTGGCAGTTGTTTCAATTGTGGAGAGAAGGGCCACAGGAAGAGGGATTGTCCGAAGCGAGACAGGGAGCAACTACACGATGAGGTCCTGGATGTACAATTATGGCAGCAGATCATGGGTCAGTCCCTATACGAGAATTACATTCAGGAACCGTCGACCAAGCAAGGCAGATGGAAAATGGGGTGCGTCACAATATAACTAGTAACATTAAAATTCGCGGGTGAGTCGGGTTTAGTGGGTGCGTTGGCAGCATCAACCTTATATTTATAAATGTATTTATCGTTGGGTAGCGAGACTCTTTGATGTTTATATTGTGTGATTGTTTTTGCTCCTTTTGAGTGTTATGGTAGTAGAGCATATTATTGTCTTAGTGACTGGATACCGAGGGTTTGAGCGGTAGTAGACTGTATGGTAAGACTATCGTGCTCGCTATTCCACGGTGAGATATATTATTTTGCGAGGTATCACCTAATGAGGGTCGAGCCTACATATATATTGTATCGTATCGCAGACTTCGAGGAGTGTAGTTGTCTCGTTACATTTGATCCCGGTTCATAGGGACTTTTACTGAGGTGATTCAAGGTATATCGGATACACCGTTGAGCAAGGAGATTTAGCTCATTATTGTTTACGCGCTGAGAACTTAGTGATAGTTATAGCGTCGTATCACAAGACGCCTTAAGCGACATGGGCATGAATGATTTGACTTATCTGTCGGGACAGGATGTGAGGTGTCTAAGTTACGTGCTTTCGACCACGGATCTTGATGATAGTCAATGCTAGGAAGTAGTGTATCGAAGGTTCCTTGTTTGGATTTCGCTTGCGAAACGTCCCACGCATGAACCTTAGCGAAAGTCGAAAGTTGGGAGATGTGTGGTCTTTAGGACATGGATCTAGTACACTAGTTGTTGCACGAATATGTGATTAAAATCGTGATTGAGAGTCATTTATGATTTAAGGCTAGTGGGAGCCGAGTAGTATTTGTGTAGTTATGCAAGGAATTAAGGGTGTATTGGCGCCCTAGTTGGTTGGATTTCTGGTATTGTCCCCATTCAGAAGATGTGGAAACATATGAGTTGAACATAAGGGTAGGTAAATAAGGGAATTGGCACATGGATGTGTTGGAACTTTCCCCAGTAGAGAAAATACTTTAGCCGTTAGTAGATAAGCTCATCATAGAGGTAAGACTTGGGCAAAATTATAATGCAACGAGTAGTCGCCGAGAAGATATGGTAAATAATGATGGAAAATTTTGATGTAATGCAACTAGAATGGGTTAGACACTAGGTATTGAACGGTAAGGTATAAGACCGTCAGACTGAGGAGTACCATTAGTAACGGGGAACAGCATAATAAGATTCGACCTTGGGGAGAGATGGGAGTTGTGCGAAGAGATATCCAAAGCCATGAGTACCAGACTTACCCTAATTTCGAGGACGAAATGCCTTTGTAAGGGGGGAAGTACGTAACACCCCTTATTTCTGAATATTTAAAATTTGATTAATTCGATATTTTTGGAATTTCACGTGCGCCGTAATTTAGTTGAATTAATGATTATGGGTGGATTAAAATATTGATCGGGGGAGATGATGATTAATGTTTATGGAATAAATTACTAAGTGAATAGTGATTTAGTATTTTACGTCATAGTGAGTAATAGTGGCGTGACAGTGTTATACCTCAACCGGGAGTCGAGTGTAGACTATATGAGGTCGAGAAAGATAATTATTGTAAAGTGACTCAAATAATGATTTTGAGATCACGATTGATTCCGAAAGGTTCGAAATAGTCGGAATAGTGTACCCGAGGATAGTAATTGGGTCCCGTGGCCTTTTTAGTCATAGACCGAGCTTACACGGGGGCGTTTGGATCATTTGGGCTTGGCCCGTTAACCTAATTTAGGGAATTGGGATTATAAACCTAAGGCGAACTAGTTGGGGGAGAAGCAAAACACTTTCTAACCCGAAGAAATCAAAAGAGGAGATAGGAGAGGCCATTAGAGAAGAAGAAGAAGAAGAGAGGTTTCTTGGAAGATCCAACACCTTTCTTGCATCATCTTTACCACCAGAGTGCGATCGGAAGGAAAGGAAGGCATCCTCATCACTCACAAAACGAAATCTGACTTGCAATTGATAAGGCAAGTGTTTATCTTGCATGTTTTTTTTATGAGTTATGATACCCATGTGTAGTAGGGTTTTCAATTTGATGATAATTGATGATATTCTTGGGATTAAATGAATGGAACTCATATTTGGGGTAGGATTGCATGTTGAGTGAATCCATATGTGTAGATAATTCGAAATCAGAGTATGTATGATTATGAACGTGAAAGAAATCTAGAAAAATAAATGTTTATGCATGAAGAACATTAAAACTAGGGGTTTCTGATTTATGGAGATTAAATCCATTTATGGTTAGTTTTCTTGAAGATTTGATGAGCTAATCATGTTAGAAATTGTCCCTATACGAGTACTCGATGATTGGTAATGTTGTATGGGAATTTGGGAAGGTTTCATGGAGTTTGAGTTTAATGTTAATGGTGAAAAACGTAAAAGTTAAATGAAGAAGACGAACAATGGCACTTCGAATCGATTCGGCCTCTTCACCAAATCGATTCGATTACCCAGATTTCACTAGTTTCCTTTACTGATGCCCAAATTTGCGATTAATTAATCGAGAGACTTTTGGGTTATTATTAAACTATAGGGAGAGACCTATTGAATTCCAATAGACTATGGTAAGGTTTGGGTTTAGCCAATAAGAGAATTTAAGGCTAGGACCTTTTGGGCATAATATGAAGTTTTGGGAATCAGAGCGGGTTACGGAGAGCGTGAGTAAACCCAAGTTGTGAACCAGTAGGATAGAGATATATTAACTACAGATATTAATTAAAGGGTAACTAGGACCCTTCGTGTAGTGAGCGATACTCGAAAATTTACAATAAGAGGTCATAATGATAAATTGATAGTACATTAAGTATTCGAGAGATATATACTACGTACGGGATATATTATAGGTTGTGTATGCCTATGCTAGACATATGCTAAACATATTTATATATATATATAGGTTGTATGAATACCTATCTTGTGATTTGCTATGTGTGTGAACATACCTACGCTCCCTCATATCACGGAAGGTTCCGCGCAGAGGGCGATCCCACCTTGGCGATTCCAGTAAGGTCTGGATTTGTTCCCCAGAACATAGAACTTAGGGAGGCTCACTATTTGCTATGTATTAGTAGGACTGGAACTTAGGGAGGCTCACTATTTGCTATGTATTAGTAAGACTGGCAGGTCATTTGGGTACGTTAGGTATGTGCATAGGCCAAAGGCTTAGAACTATGTTCGCCTCCATTGTGTGTTGTTTGATTGAGGGTTCGAGGAGACATTCCGAGCCTGTAGTCCTTGATTGGTACGAGAGGTACATGGACTTGATAGCAGAGTACGCATGTATCGCGGTGATCAATTCCGGGGGATGCTATAGCTGTATATATTATAGTGTAATAAATATATACAAGTGTGATTATTCTACTTATGCGTGATAGTAGAAAATATAGATGGTGTATATCTAAAACACTTAAGTGTGATGAAACTTAATTAATGATATTATAATAATGTGTGATTATTCTACTTGTGTGACAGTAGGAAGATAGACAGTGCATATCTAAAAGTGACTTAAGTATGGGGAACTTAATTTAAATGATTCAATAATATTATGCAGGTGATATTAGTTATTGGACGTAGCGGTAGCGTATTGTATGGGCAATACGGGGGAGCTGAACCTTTTGTGGTTAGTTAGAATCGGATGTCTAGTTAGGCTGGGTAGCATAACTAGGTAGGAGACGTTAGGCGTGTACAGTAGTTGAGAGGTGAGGAGCTCAAGGGAGTGTACGTTGAAATAACGTGTGTATCTCAAATCTGATTTAAACTGTGATTTAAATACTTGCTAAAAATATTTTCAAACGGTTTTCTTTCGCTCTGACCTGTGTCAAATCTATTTTTCAAAACCTTTTAGGTGTCCAGCCACAGGGACGCCAAGCTTGATGACTCATTCCAGGGATGCGTAGCTGCAGCAGTAGTAGAGGCTTACAGGATTTGATATAGACGGATTTCATTTCAGCATTTCATTTGGGCATATTGCCCCTTCAGACTATTCAATATTTCATTTCAGTATCTATCAGACTTGATTTTATTTGCTTTAGATTTGTAGTTGGATTTTATTTGGAAACCGATGGTTTATTCGGTATTATTTTATTCAGTTATTTATCATGTGATTGTTAGACTCAATTTTTGTGTGAATGGTTTAGATTATTTTATTTCGCTTGTTGTTATGTGATTAATGAAAGATAAAATTTTGGCACCGGCTTAATTTAACATAGGTGATTAGTAATTTAAAAAGTTCTCGACAGTGATGCTAAAAATGAACCAAATGAGATTCCTGGACTGATCACCCGTGATTAAAATAGGCGGGGTGTCACACTACTATGATTTAGGGTAGGCTCCCACTCCACACACTACGATTCTAGCAAACATTTTCAAATTGGTAACATCATCAATTGGGCAAATAACACAATTTTCATCTTCTTGTCATTACCAAGTTTGGAAATAAAGAAGTACCAACCCACGATGATGCCTTAAATGCGACTTCGCACCCACATAGAATACAAAAGTATCATCTACAAACAGAAAATGGAATACCACCACCTCCTCCCTCCTATACCTGAAACTAGGCCCGCCATAACTGTCATGTCCAAAAAAATTTACAGAAAACTTCAATGAGTAAGATGAAGAGAAATTGGGGAAATGGGTCTCCTCATCTTAGTCCCCTTGAGTTCAATCTTGGTTAGTGCTGATTGATATTTACCTAAAATAGAATATATAATTTCCAAACTACATCATAGAAACAGATGGAAAAAATAGAAAGATAAATCCAGAGACCCCGTCTCAACCCCACATGCGTTCAATGTACTGTGCGAACGTCAGATTCATAATGAGGTTATAAGTGATGTGGGCAGTTCCTGTAGCGGTTTTTGGCAAGCTTTTGTGTTGGCACTACTGTCTATTCAATGAGGTTCGAAGATGTTGCGATGTTACATTATTGTGCCTAATGTGGTGGTGGTGGGTGGGTGGGTGGGGGGGGGGGGGGGGGGGGGGGGGGGCTTATGTTGAGATCTTTTTTGTTCGTTAAATGCGCCCTGGGTATGTTATGGTGGTTTAATTTCTTTTTTTCGAAGGCTCGTGTGTTGGATACAGATGTTTTATTTGTTGCTTGATTTATTTAATTTGTTTGCCTCTTTTTGTTGTGTACATGGTGTTACATAGACTCTGCCCCCTCAGGCATGTTTTTTAAAGTAAATTCTTCGACATGCTTATCAAAAAAAAAAACTAATAAACCAACTACCGCATCGCATGTATTTTTAAAAGCATACTGAAGTAGCTAAATTATTAGAATACGCAAATAAGAGCAGGTCAATTTCAGCCTTTAAAGAACTTAAGCTACGTAAGATTCTTTCCACGCCCAGTAAGTATGGTGGACGTTCCCAAAAAAACAAAACCTATGAAAGTGAGGATAACAGTATGAATTGAGGAAATAATTGAAAATAATGTTCATAAAATTAAATAAACAACTCAAGAATTGGAGAAAGTGAGAAGGAATACACGAGAAATACCCTCCTTTCTAAATAATCAAATAATAACATATATGATGATATTGCATGTTCCTCAACTCTTACCTTACGAAAGGATTCAGGCCCCATTTGCTTTTCCAACATTTGAAGGACAGCCACCTATTAGAGAATGCACAGAACAGTCAGAAGAGGAAATAAGAATCTACAAAATGAAACAATAACAATGATATAACAAAGAATCAACCATCAAATCAACTTACAGACTTCCATGATCGTATTTTTCCATATAAACCAATGCACTCAGTTCCATACAAATCCTTAGATGAAGCAGAGGAGCTTAAGGCAGTAGCACCACTATCATCTGCTGTGCAAACAGCACAGTTTGCCTGTGCTTAAAGGGAAAAAAAATGTTGGTAATCTGTATGTGTGAAGCATGGGAAGTCAACAATCACAGTCCATGTTCACCAGTTTGTCTTTTATAAAGAATGCTTAAATGTTTTTCAACTTTTACATATTTGGATAAAATGTAATTGCTCATGAACAAAAAAATTATGAAGGTTAAAAAAATAAATATTAAGAAAGGACAGCAATATAAATAAATAATGGATAATGCATAATCAGTATGCTATGTCCCTGGACCTCCTGGCTTCCCTGTCACGTTAATCAGACAAGACGTACCCACCTTACCGCCATTCTGATATACTTGCCAGTAAGCCTCTCATTTTTATAATAGATAAAGCTTGCCTTGAAGTAGTAGGATTTATTCTCATAATAATAATAAATAAAGTAAAATATGTGGAAATTTTTGGCGAAAATTCTAGAATTCAAAATAAATGTCCGATAGCAAGTTAGCAAGTTGATCGGTCAATTTAATAAATAAGAAGTGGGAGTTAGCACGCGATTTCATTGGACCTTTGCAATATACAAAGCAGAGGTATACAGTATAACTCGAAACGTTGAAAGTGTGTTCAAGAAACCATACAAGGTCGAGGAGGAAATTTTGTGAGGTTATAAAGTCGTACTCCCTGTGTAATTATTTAATTCTCCCACCATCGTCAACACAAATTAAGTAACTTTAGCATCAATGTACTTCTATGCAACTATTGTTTGGTGTTAATATTACAAACACAGACATATATTTATGGTAGCAGCCACGAAAGAAGAGCAAACCTTGTACCGCCTATATCGTGCTTCGTTATTTCCCAGAAACCGCTTTATAAATGAATCAGTTAAGAACCCAGCAAGACCTTCCAACAACCACTCTGACAATAAACATCAAGCAAACTACATCAGAATGAATTGTTTTCTTTAGCACTGCTGAAACAAGTGACTATGCAGCTTACCATCATTTGGTGTTTCAGCGGTAACATATACTCCAAACCACTGCCTTGCAAGAGCATATGCAAGTTTAATCCTCGTCTCTATGGTCTGTTCCAATATGTTTGGACCCATCAGCACGAATATAAAATGAACAAGGAAACCATGACATATAAATTTCTCTTGCAGCTGAATGTAAGTGATGAGGCAGCCAATGGGAAGAAAATATGGTTGAATATGACACTAAAGAGGTGTTATAATCGTAGACAAATAAATAATAATCAAGAGGCCTCATCACATTTTAACAGTCACAATTGTATGAGAACTACAAACAAAGGCCACCCATTATGAGAACCATATTTCATGAGCAGTATATGCATTCCAGAGAAGACTATTTGACTTACCAGGTTCCCCATATCACCAATTGTATGAGAACTTCCCTCGAGCTTCAAGAAAAGTCTCGTTCTTAGAGAGAGAGAGAGGGAGGGTAGCGAGGAGGTATAGTATTTTAATAGTTTGTGAAGTCAATAAGGGTATCTATTTCGATGGATATTTAGATTTAGTGGAAATTGGTGATAAAAACCCCCAAACCGATCTCCAACCCAAGTAAAAATCCGTTTAATGACAAGTGCAAACATTTACTTTCAAGTGGGCAGCCAATAGGTTTATGGGGGAGAGAAGATGCATATGGGCTTGCCCTTTATCTTATTTTGTTGTCTACTTTAATATCTTTTAAAAATATTTGACAACAAATGCCATTTTTCTCATTTTCCGTTCTTAACACGACCCACCAAGATGCACAACATCTAGGATTAACCTGATGGATTCAAGTCATCAACAGGTGAACCCGCCATGCGCTTAAACAAATGGGTGGCATAAACTTGAAATATATGAGCTAATTTGAACACGAGATAAACCCGGCTCTTTGGTCCTTTGACAGACCTAAACCTTTACCCCCTATGCAGCCGAAGAGCGGCTCTGTTGTTTAATGCAAGTTCCGTTGATTTAATTTATTTGTATTCAGAAGACTATTGAAATAAGTTATATGTAGTGGGAACCAAACAAAATCGATAACCTACCCAAAGAAAAAACAGAATGATAATTTATAATATTTATAACCTCAACGAGAAACTACCTGATCAATAACCTTCTCATCAAATAAAACTTGAGAACTAAAGATACTCATGGAGGCTCCCAAACTCAACGGAGATATTGCCATCTCAGGAGAAATAAAAACTTGCGTATATGACCCAAATGGAAACGATGTAGAAAGATACTCCTCATAGTGACTGTTACAAAGGTAAATTAGAAAGGAACCAAATCAGGTTATTGTGAAAGAGATGCAAAAGAAGTAAAGAAAATAAAGAAAAAGGGATAGTACAAATATAAAATCAAAAAAACCATCCAGAGGAATCTGCGGAAGAAAGCACTGTACAAGGAAGAAGTTAAACCTGAAAGCGTTATGGAAAAATCCCACAGTATTCCGTAGCTTTGACGAGTTAGGTGGCAAACACATGTGCGATAAAAGACCATTATGTCTATCAGGGAAGATTTCAAAGGGCGCAACAGCCAGAGATATCCACCTAGCAGCAACTGGAATAACTAGCCTGTACACGTATGTTTTACGTGGAGGGTCATCCTTGCTCAAAACCTGCCAAAGAGAAAGAACAATGAACACTAATTTGGAAATTTACAAGGGTCGGTTGCCAAGCCTACAGAATAATATAGTGTCATGAGGATTGCATACGTAATCTGCAAAATAACAAAAGATTGTTCTCAATGGAGAAGTCATTACTTAAAAAGAAAATACATGAGCGACTTGACTAGAAATACTATGAAGCACTGGCAGACTTCGGTGTGGTAAATAATTACACAAATGGAGAAAGCTCATCCAAAAGAAACTAAAAAATGGAAGACAAGAAGTATTTTGAAGGCGCAGCAAGATATATTTAGTTATCCATTACATCATGCATGACATTGAGTATCCTCCAGGCACTAAAACAACATTGAGAATCCTCCTGGTAAAAGAGCAAAAAATTAATGCAGTAAAAGAGACTTCTATACATAATCCAAAATGAGGGCTTGAGAATCATATGTTTTGTTCTCTGCATAATGCAACAACATATACCCCAGGCTTAAGCAAGATTTCAAAGACAGGTGTGTATCATTGGGATTATGTGATTGCTACAGGAGGCATGCCATCACTGTTGCATAATCATTGGGACATATAGCTCAAAATTTATCTACTTAAGTTGAATCCAACACTTTAGTTGCAGTACAGTGGGGTGTGGGCAGGCTTAGTTGGATTTTGATGTTTTAAAACTCTTGTTGAAGCTATTTTAGAACCATAGGTATATTGTCAAGGATACATGTTCCACCGATATAGAGTAGTGTATATATACTACATAATATATTAAGAAATTGTAAAAATCATTCTTTATACTCTTAATTTTTGCAAAGTCTCTTTCTTCTCAATTTATTTGTTTCTTTAACTCAAATTTTGCATTATACTTCGGGCTTTACTGACTTAACCCCCAGTGATAATAGCATAATTAGACTTAAAACCTCACCCACCCACCCCAATGTCCAAAAATTAGACATAATCCTCTAAGACTGACATGCAAATATATTTTTGTATGACCGAAAGACAGAGGGTGTTAAAAGACGGAGGGTGTTACAACAACTGCTCCGGACACCTACGGCCTAATTCTATTATTTTAAAAGGGTAGTTGAGGTGAAGTGTTGATAAAGTGTGGAGTAATGGGTTATCCTTACTGCATGTGAATTATAACCTGCTTCCAAAGAGGGCGATAATATGGAAAACAAAGAGGAACCATGGAGCATAGTTATTTAAGGTGCAAGGCGCCAATGACGTTGTCTTCCCGGAGCCTAGGTGATAGGCAAGGCGCGCCTTCGACTAACCAAGATAAAAAAAAGTATATTTGAAAAAAAATAAGATTATTTCTTATCTAAAAATTGTAATAGCTAACATAAATTACTACTTGCATGGTTAATAAGAGACACGTAAGAAGATACATCTAATAAATACACCATATGAAAAAGAACTTATATATATATTCGGGTATCAATATTTATTTCCTAATTATCAAATAATCAACAAAAACAAAGATACTCATATATCTAAAACAAAATGTACTCTAACGTGCAAAAAGAAAAAGCAAGATCAAAAAAATAAATTCTCCGAGGGGAGACAGCAATGCTGAGGACCTTTAACATCAGTTCCATAAACTATGAGCAAAGAAGGCAAATTTGGAGTAAGACAAGGACTAGAGTGGGTAGTGGCACCACTGAACGAATGCTAAGAATGGTCCTGGAGCTGGGAAACAGCAGTGTTATGGCGTCCTATTAAATAATTGGGTTTCCTTCCTCCTCCAAGGGTTGAGTAATAGTAGAACATGAAGCACAAATACTTCTACAAAACAGACGTATTCGTATGAGCTATTTCTTGAATACACTCGAATACATGACGTCTCTATATTTTAATAAATTCTTATTTAAACACGAGAACGACAAGCACTGGAAATTCGGATTAGTTTTTGTAGCATCCCAAAGAAATATAAAATGAAAATGAAAATATCAAAGATATTAGACTATAGATAATATCACAACAAAAGTAGGTAACGAAGATTATTCTACGAGGAGAAGCCACCAAAATTATTAAATTATAAATACACGTACAAAGAATTATATATCCACAAATATAATGTACATTCATATATATACTTTTGTATGTTTCTCTATGTAGATGACATGATTATTCTTGCTCAATTTAAAAAAGTTGCAATGTTATTTCAATATTTGTTATTGCCAAAATATCATCGCATAATATTTGAATTTGTGAAAAAAAAATTACTCCTTTCAACTGAAATAACAATAATAATAATATATTTTACTATATACGTATAAAAATATTTAATATTCAATGTATCCTTAGAATATCCATATCCTGCGTTTACATTTCAGATTATTCATGTTATGCACGTTCATATTTCATATTCATATCCGTATATATGCTTCTTAGGTAGCTGTCTAGATGAGGTAAACTAAGATTCTTCTCTTTTATGGTCAAATTCAGACGTTGGTCTCACCCCTTGAGGATGTTGTTGGACACAAAGCTACTCATCATGATAATTGAGGATGATGTCTGGTACTTTAGCCCTTTGCAGTTTCTCTCCTGGTCTCTTGGGTCCCAATCGGGATGAAAATGTCTAGACATGTGAAGATATTCCACAAGTGATGATCAACAACTAGGATGGGATAGTTTCGTAATTACTTGGGGGCTGGATTTTTTTTCCCTGTTCTTTCTTGTAACCTTTCTGTTGATTTTAATATCATCATGTTTCTAATCAGTGGGAAAAAAAAAAGATGTTCCAAGTACGAGATCTTTCGCTGGTTGAGGGTCAAGCCTCTGTTTTTCAATGGCTGCAAAGAGAAAATGGTCCATTGTTGTAGGCCCGATTTGCATATTAAAATGTTGGGCCTGACGATGGGGTTCCTTCCCTCATCTCTTCAACACCACCACCACCAACTCACACCCTAAAAAAAGAGCTCGCTGACAATCTCCATCCCTTATAAAGATGAAATGGATCCTAATTCCTAATGTTAGGCAGTTGAGAGTTGAGGTAAGGAGGGGGCTGTGAATTCCGCGAGGGGGTTACTCTAGGTAAGTCTTGGCACCACAGTAAGGTCACTCCATTGTGATGGACTTGAGTCATGAAAATACACATTGTACATACGGGGTAAGGTTGCGCAAACCTTTCCCAAACCCTGCGATGGTGGGAGGCTCATGCGCCCCTTTGGAAACGTTGGCTAAAGTCTACTCTAGATAACTTTGGTAACCTTTGGAACTGTTCAACATGAGAAATGATAAGGGAGCCTTTTTTTGGATCAATAACACATTGCTCTTCAAAAAAAATAAGAAAAGATGGAGTGGGGCTAACAAGGTTAGGAACCACATGGAAGCTTCTAGCAATCAAAAGGTGTGGGAATTCAAAAGGTTGGAGTAATCACACAACTATGATGCCAGAAAAATAGGGGGATAACAATGAGTGAGGGAACAAAAATTGTTGGGTTAATTACCTAAATGGACCCTAATGTTTGTTAAATGTTTCTATAGAGCCCCTATCGTATTTTTTGTACCTCTTGAGCCATTATTATTTATTATTGTTTCTAATTAGCCCTTCCGTTACAGAAAACCGTTAAACAGATAATTTACCACTTCGTCCTATTTTAACATGTAAACTTACTTTTTTGAACTTATTAAACAATCCAAACTTTTTTTTAATATTTCGTTTTTTAAAATTTGTTAAATAATAAAATTTATTTTAAAACTTGTTACATATTTATTTTTTTTAAATTCGTTATATTAAAACATCAACATTAGAAGACGTTACATTTTAATTTTTTTCTTCTAAAATTGGTTAAATATTGAATTTTTGTTTTTGTTACTTTAATAGCCTAAATTATTATCTACGGCTCAATGATGCAAAATTCAATGGTTTTAAAATCTGAAAAAACAATAAACCTTAGTGGGAAAAAAAAGGATAGCAGCAAATACCCAAATTCAAGAAAAAGTGTTATGTGATGAAAAAAGATCATCTATCATTATATACGTTATCAAAAAAAATACAATTTAAAATGTTTTAAAATAAAACTTTAATATCTAATGTTTCAAAAATTTAACAGGTTTTTTAAAAAGAAAATTTTACAAGTCCCAAATTAGATTTTAATATTTAATACATCTTAAAATACTAAAAAGGTCGTACCAGTGCACAAGGCTCCCGCTTAACTGCAGGATCTTGGAGAAGCGGATGTCAGCTAGCCTCACCCCCATATATGAAGAGGTTGCTCCCATGTCTCGAACCCAAGACGAACCGTAGCTTGGGCGAGGGCACTTGCCATCGCACCAAGGTACGACCTCTAATATATCTTAAAATACTAAAAAGTAAAAATTAGGTTGGCAAGTTCAATAATGCTAACTCTATCCTCCTCTCTTATGGCTTAGGAGATTGCCTCAGCTATTTCATTCCAGAAAGAACCGTAGTTACATACAGCTCTCCAAAGAGAAAGAGCTACCAGCTAATCTATTCGTATCCTTCCTTCGCTTTACTCTCCCTTATGAACCCTTGGAAGAACTAAAAAGAAAGAAAGAACTCACTAGAAAGGAAGCTGAGAAACCTTACTCCACTATTAGGCAAGGAAATGAAGCTACATCCTAACAGCAGGAAAGAGATTCTATTACCAGTAATCGTCTAGCTACCCTTAAATTCATAATGCCTTCCCTTTACTCCATAGGGCCTTCGCTTGATGGATTTTTGAGTCTTTACGAACTAACTAACCGAGGGATTGAACTTCCATCGTAGTAACCGTAGTTGGGTTCCGAAAAAAGGAAATACCATTATAGTAGGTAGCTAGGAACATCAATAGGGAAAGCAAGAAGCCTTAGAGAGCTCCCAGGCAAGGAAAGGAAGGGAAGTTAGGTCCCTAAGGGTTCAAGTTAGAAATGTCATTTTGCAAGTTTAAATAGGGGTGAAGGGGGTAAATTATGCAAAATCCGTTAACTTTTAACGGTTTTCTTTAACGGAAAGGCTGATTAGAAACAAGTAATAAATATTAAGGGCTCAATAGGTACAAAAAATACATTATGGGCTTAATAGAAACATTTAACAAACATTAGGAGCCATTTAGGTTTACCCTAAATTGTTTGTCTAATTAAAGTTCTATGTTGTCTCGCAAGTGCAATTTGGTATTTTGACGGAATGAGCAAGAGTCGAATGTTCAAAGAAAAACAAATAATTTGTACTTTTAATAAGTGAGACAAGTTATCCACTTATCATTGATGTGACCAGTCCATCTCAAATAGATGTTGTCTGTTGGCTTCTCTCTTGTACTTGAATTTTTTAGGCGTTGCCTAACGAAATCATGCTCTTAGCCTCCAAAACACTACCCTTCCAATGGGTACTCATGCCACTCAAGCCCTACCTAACTAGAGTCTGTTTTGCTAGTGTTGGCCCACTTACCAGTTGCTCGTGGGATTGATGTTCATTATCTGCTTGACCGTCGAGCTTTGACATATTGGGTTGTTCAACCTTTGTCCCCTGCTCAAGTAGCATGGACACTTCATACAGGGTCCAACATAGTTCATTTTATTTATTTATTTATTATTAGCATATACATCTTGGATACGTCTCGGATACGCTTGATGGTCAAGAGATACCTAAGGGTGATCATTTTTTTTATTTAGACTCAAAGTGAGCAGTGAGGTATTAGTGATAAAGTGACCTATAAGATACATACACATTGGGTCAAGTGGAGGAGTTATGAAAAGCATATACTTGTGAAAGGGAAAAAATCAATTAGAAAGTGAGCAGTGAGGCATTTGCCGAGTTGAGCATATATATATATATATATCATTTTATTATCATATTTAGCCACACCGTATCCTAAATTGCCCTTAATGTATCATACACAATACACGTATCAGTCTCTGTTCTAAAAGGCCCGCCTAGGCTCCGCCTAGGCCCGCCTAGGCTTGAGGCTTGAGAGAAACGCATCGCCTACGCCTTATTACGCCTTATGACCCCTTATTCTTAGTAAAAGGCTTAAGGCACACTTTTTTTAAACAAAACAAAGGATTAGTTGACAAATTTTGGTTACGGAGCATGAATGTGAGAAAGATGGCTACCAAACATATGGATATATTTTCAAAATTCAAGGTATGTACTATTTTATTATATTACTAGCCTTGGAATAATTAAAATAATAAAAAAAGGACAAACGCCTTTTTACGCCTAGGCTTCGCCTAGGCGCGCCTAGGCTCCTAAGGCTTGAGGCTTGACCTCTACGCCTCGACCACGCCTCGCGCCTTTTAGAACCTTTATCAGTACCCATGCTTCTTAACATCATTTGTCCAAACCTTATCAAGTAAACCTTTGTTCCTGTTGACATGTGGTTACCTAGGAGATCCAAGTGAAGCTTGGAAAACAGCAT
This sequence comes from Sambucus nigra, assembly GCA_949130495.1. Classification (NCBI taxonomy): domain Eukaryota; kingdom Viridiplantae; phylum Streptophyta; class Magnoliopsida; order Dipsacales; family Adoxaceae; genus Sambucus; species Sambucus nigra. The sequence goes on from OX422212.1 coordinate 373,140,435, forward strand.
ATATTTATCGAAGAACATCATGAGTGTATAGTATCCATAAAACATTACTCGGAGGGCGAAAAGATGGAAACTAAATACCGTCTCAAATAAGGGTCCATGTTTGAACTTTTTATGATAATTTGACTTTATCGCCAAAATCAAACTTGTTTAAATATCATTAAATTTGGTTCATTGATTTTCAAAGGGAACTCTTAATTCGGCATGCACAAAAAGGGAAGGACTCTTAATTCGGAAGAAGGGAAGTATTAGATGGGGCCACTAACATCATAAACGAAATAATCACTGGAGAAAGAAAAAAAGAGAAACAGATTCTAGATGAAAATAATTTTTTTTGCTTGTGTAGATTAAAAGGAAATCTGGGCTATAAATTCTGCCTCATTTCCTAAACAAGTATGGTAAATGTGGGGTAGGGATAGTATATAATGCGCCCGTTCACTAGGATGATGATATGGAGTGTGAGATCATCACTTTAAACTACAAAAAGAAAAACAAAAGTCAACTTTGCAGCACTTCCATGTATTTCGCTTAATAATAAATTATAAATTTATTATAAATTATGCGTAGTTGTCAGATCAACAGATACTATGATTGTATAACATCAGTAACTCTCATAAAAATGTCACAATCACAAAAATAAATAAATCCAAATCAATATTTCTCAAGACCACAGAGAATTTTCCTCATCGTGAAAGATTATTCCAGTCCTAGCACTTGCATGGATATACTGTTAATTCATTCAATAACATCATGTACAAAATAGTATCATATCTATCAGACTTTGCATAAGTCACTGTCATCACTTTATCTCACCTGATAAAGTAAGGTTCCGGTACTAGCTGCCACAAGATTATTGGCCACTGTAAACTCCAGATCATAGCTGTACAGGGAAAAGACTAGAAATGAGTTCAGAATAACAGGAAATAACTGCACGTGAAGTAGACTAATTGAGTGTTCATACCAGCAACGCTGTGAATTTTCGTCCATACAAGGGAACCAACAGCGTGCACGCCTTATCTGGTTATCAGTATGTAAGACATTATCCTCAAAATGAATCCCTGTTTCTGCCTTCTCTACCCAATAGTCAATACGAACTAATTTCACATTCTGCACCCAACATAACCTACATGAGAAACCATTGGAGAACAAATCTCATCACAAAATATAATAAAATACTATGAAGAAGCCTCCACGGAATATATTCTTGAATGCAATGCAATCACCCGAGCATGGACTAGTCAAGACGTATCAGTTTTGCAGGATGATATTACAATTCTTTTCGACTGGTGAAAATTTCTAATATACTATTCACTATGTCTGTTTCCTAATTTTTTCGTATAATTTTTCATTAACATATGAAAATGCATGCGTATGGGACTACATTGCTTAAAGTCTGCTTCACTTCGATGATACTAAATTGCTAACCAAAGAAGCTGAACCATTCATGCAAAGCCAACCAATGAACCATTGAGCTATGAATCGCGGATACTTCGTTAGGGACCCCATACCCATATTGGATGTGTATTGGATACTCGAAACACAGATACCTTCCCGATACGTATCAAAGACATATCTAAGCCATATCCGAAAATAAAAAGTAAATCACATATATACGTCCCGAATACCTGAGATGGTATGGTCAGATACTTGGGAGCAATGAGGCTTTCGCCAGGAGACGTGAGAGGCTTAAGCCTCAAGGTCATTATTAGATGATTACATCTCACTCACTTGAGAGCCTCAAGGTCTTTATTAGATGCTTACGTTTCACTCACTTGAGGCCTAAGCCTCAAGGTTTACTAACATCTCACCTCATACAAGTCTTATTATCTTCCCGTCTTTTGCTTTTCTTCCGTATTCTTCAACTCTCAAGTTGCTTCTCTTCAACTCTTTCTCTTTCTTCTTTTGTCCAACTAAGCACACATATATATACTATGTTAAATTGGGTATATTATTCACACACACATATACATATATTGAGTATGTATACTTAAAAGCCCAAAGTACTCAATTTTTTGGCATGACTCTTTTAACCAACGCTCAAGCTTGTGGCCGAGTTTTCTTCTAAGGTGGGGAGAATGGTGGATATGCATGGTGGACCTTTTGGGCTAACAACTAAGAGAGATAATTATTTTTATTTTATTTTTATTTCATCAATTAGACATATTATCATTGTAATGCAGTTATTCAATGAGGTCTACTTTTGTCTTTTTCTTTTTAGGGTTATTTGGTGCTCAAAGTTAACTCATGGCCATACCATCACCATCACCGTCCTTGCCTTAATCCCATCATATGGGGTCGGTCACATAGATTCTCCTTTTCCATTCTAATCTATTATATGCAATATTATCATTCAAGTTTAATTCCTTAAGATCTCTCCTAGTAATTTCCTCCCACCATAACTTAAGGCGGCCCCTTTCTCATTTACCCTCTATTTCCAATAATCTTTCTATTGTTATAAGTGCATATGCTGATCTACGCAACACACGTCCGTACCACCTAAGTCTACTTTCTCTTAATTTATCGCTAATAGGAGCAACTCCTAACTTTTCTCTCACATATTAGTTTTTAATTTTGTCTTCTCAAGTAATTCCTATCAGTCATCTGAGCGTCCTCATCTCCCTAACATGGAGACTTTGTTCATATTTTTTCTTTAAAGCCCAACACTCCCCTCCATATAGAGTCGTTCGCCTAACAATTGTTCTATAAAATTGTCCTTTTAATTTATTTGTTATCCTCTTATCGCATAACACCTCACTTGCTTGTCTCCATTTCATCCAACCAGTTGGTATTCTACTCGTAACATCCTCATCAATATCCCCATTACTTTGTAACACTGAACCAAATAACAAAATTTACTAGTTTGGTTTATTACTTTTTCTTCAATCTTTAACATTATGTTATCCGACGCCTCATTATTAAAACTACATTCTATAAATTACGTTTTATTTCTACTGATTTTTAAGCCCTTAGACTCTAAGGCTTTTCTCCACATATCTACTCTCATCGCTAAAACTATATCGTTTGCAAACAACATACACCATGGGACATCTTCCTGTATGTCCTTAGTCATCTCGTCCAAAACTACGACAAATAAGTAAGGACTTAAGGACGATCCTTGATGAAGACCTACTTTAATCGTAAAGTCATTAGTTTCTCCACATATAGTTCTTACTATTGTCTTTGTGTTATCATACATATCTTCAATAACTTTAATATAACTCATAGGGACTCTTTTCCTCCTTTAAGCCCACCATATTATATCTCTAGGTACTCTATCATAAGCCTTTTCTAAGTCTATAAAGACCATATATAAATTTTTATTCTTACTTCTACATTTCTCCATTAACTGTCTTAATAAGTAAATAGCTTCCGTGGTCGATTGCCGTGGCCATAATGAATGTAATGGAAGAATACAAATGCTACAGCTAACGCAATCAATGAAAATCACCCCTCTAATCATAAAAGATCCTTATCTCCAACTGGGGACAAAGAAGAGGACAACGGACTTGAGAGTGATTGGGATGACAACGATGTACTCCTAAGAAGCTGGATTGCTAGAGAGGAGTGTATGCATTTGATCGTTGGATGCCAAACAACTAAGGAGAGTTGGGAGTGTTTAGAGGAAAACTACCTCCAAGCAACCAAAGATAAAGAATTCCAGCTCAAAGACCAGTTGCTAAAATATCACCATTGAAGGTAAGGCCGTGGACAGTTATTTAAAGGAATTTAAGGAGTTGTGTGATGGGTTTGCTGCAATCAGCAAACCAATAGATGAAGACACTAAAGTAATCACATTTGCTAAAGGTCTTGGTTTGAAATATGCGACTATTAATTGGGATGACAACGATGTACTCCTATTAGTATCCTGATGTTTGGGGAACCACTGTATCCTGATGTTGGGGAAACCATCGTATCCTAAGATGACTCAATTGATCAACTCGCTAAAGAGTTTTGATCTCGGAGAAGGCAAGTAGGAGGCTCCTCAACAACTAGTTGTAATATGGCCTTTGTTGCTTAACGAGGTTCCTACAACAATAGGGGTCGAGGCAGGTTTCAGCGAGGAAGGGGGCACTACAATTCCCATACCAACTTCAGTTCACAAGGAAGAGTCTTCAAGCCATTTGGACAGCAAGGGTATACTCCAAATACTAAAACTCAGTCAATCCAATCACAGCAGAATGGCACTACTCGCTTTAGTGGAGAGCATGGGGAAAATGTCAAATATGTGGGAGAAATAACCATACCGCAATGACGTGCTATTATAGATGGAATTTTTCCTATCAACCAACCTAAGAATCTTCTTAACAAGGCATGTTAGCAGGAACTCAATAAGGTACACAAGATGACACCTTTTATTTGGATTCTAGTACAACCACACACGACAAATTCTTCAGGTAACTTCACTTCTTTAGAATCCTATCATGGCACAGACAAAAGATAAAAGTTATTATAGGAGATGGGATAAACTTGAAATAACTCATGTGCATGACAAAATTTGAATCCTTAAAGCTGAAAAATATTATTTTAGTTCCTGATTTACGTAAGAATTTTGTGTTTGTTGGTAAGTTGGCCAAACATAATAATTGCACTATTGAGTTCAGTGACAATGACTTTGTTATCAAGGATCAACGAACAAAGCAAATTCTTGCACGGGGCAACAAGAAGCAAAATATGTATGCACTCAATGGAGAGGAAATGGCAGCCCTCACAGCAATACAAAGCGAAAACTCTAGTGATATCTGGAGCACTGGAGACTTGGGCATCCAAGTTTTAAGTCTCTTCATGTTTTAAATAACTCCAGTTGTTTGAAAGTTAGTGATTGGAATAAGGTGCTTAAAATTTGTAATAGTTGTCAAATGGACAAAACTTGTAGACTCTCTTTTAAATTAAATGATCATATTAATAGATTTCCTTTCGAAAAGATTCACAGTGATTTATGGGGACCTACTCCTATATCTTCCTCTCAACAAATGAGATATTATGTCTTATTTGTAGATGATTGCACAAGATTTACATGGATTTAACCCATTAAACAGAAATCTGAATTTTTCAATATGTTTCTGAAGTTTCAACAAATGATACAAACTCAATTTGCCAACAGTATAAAAAAAATTCAATGTGATGGAGGAGGTGAATACAATAAAGGTGAATTCACCAACTATCTTGCTTCTCTTGGGATCATAAGACATATTTCATGTCCCGGAATTCCTTAGCAAAATGGAGTGGCAGAGAGGAAGCATTGATATATGGTTGAGACATGCTTAAACACTATTGTTTCATGCCAAGCGTCCTCTTTATCTTTGGGTGGAGGCTTTTCTCACAGTAGTATTCTTAATTAACAAATTGTCTTAACAACCAAACACCATATTTTAAATTATATGGGAAAAATCATGACCATGGATCTCTTAAAGTGTTTGGTTGCAATGTTTTCCTTATTTAAGGAGCATGTGTCTTCATTGGTTATAATGTCTTGCACAAAGGTTATAGGTGTTATAATCCCTCCACAAGAAGGGTATATATCTCTCGACATGTTGTATTTTATGAGCACACCTTGCCCTATGTAACACCTTATCTACATTCCATGAAATTTTCCAAATGCCATTAGATTCTGCTTCTACACCTTCATGTATGCCTACTTCTGAAACCACACAAGACTCCTTTAACTCCATTGATTCCTCCTCCCACTGTCATCAAGACTACTGCATCACCTACCCAGTTACCTTGCTCACCAGATTCACTCTCTCCTCCCCAATTTCCTTATAGTCGGACTCATCACTTGCTCAAGACTCGAATTCTCCACCAGCAAATATAATTCCTCAAGTTTGTAATCCACAAGATACTAACTTGGTTGTGGACTTACCTCTCACCACTTCCCCTTCTCTTCGCCAATTTGTACCTATGCTTAGTCATCCTATAGTTACTCATTCCAAAGCCAAAACTCTTCCTTTACCTCAACTTCTTCTTACTTCTTCTGAATCTGATCTATTTGGACCGTCCACTCTTCAAGAAGCTCTCTCTCAATCTCACTGGGTCAAGGCTATAAATGAGGAGATTTGTGCTCTCAAACACAACCACGCATGGAATTTTGTTCCTGTTGCTCCTTCTATGCAGTTAATTAGATCAAAATGGGTGTTTAAAACCAAATTCAAGGCGGATGGTACTCTTGATAGACACAAAGCTCGTCTTGTCACTCAGGGTTATAGACAAATTTTTGGCGTTGACTTTATGGATACCTTTAGTACAATTATTAAACATACAACTATTCGCATTGTTCTCTCTTTGAGAGTCACTTCTCATTGGAACATTCGCCAACTGGACGTTAAAAACGCATTCCTCCATGGTGAACTTGGTGAAGTAGTGTATATAAAGCAACCTCTGGCTTTATTGATTCTCATTTTCCCCACCATGTGTGCAAATTAAAGAAGGCCCTTTATGGACTCAAACAAGCTCCACGAGCTTGGTTCCATAAAACTGAATTCTTATTTAATTCACTTGGGATTTCAATGCAGCCGGGCTGACTCCTCATTGTTTATACTTCAGTCCTCTTCCGCTAAGGTAGTTCCCCTTATCTACGTTGATGATATAATCAGGACGGGATCCGACTCTTCATTACTCCAACATCTCATTATACAATTGAGATCAGTTTTTGCTATTAAAGACCTTGGATCTCTGCATCATTTCTTATCAAATATGCTGCTCAATCAAAGCCAATATGATAATATGCTGCTCAACTTCACAAGAAATGACACATGCTCGACCAATGTTTAAAAAGGCGTTTGAGGCTTACGCCTCGAGGCTCGCCTCGAGGCGAGGCGGGCAAAAAATGCCTCGAGGCTTAAGCCTCAGGGTTGTATTTTAGGCTTACGCCTCAATGCGCCTCAAGGCTTACGCCTCGGTGCGCCTCACGCCTCGCCTCGCGCCTTTTTGCTGAGGCGCGAAAAAAAAAAAAAAAATCTTGTTCTTTTTTTTGTTTTAAAGCTGCACTCAACTTATACTATTTACTATTGTAACTTGAGAGAATTTTAAAAAAAATAACCAATATGTTAATGAAACTTAAAAAACTAATTTTGTCAATTTGATTTTGTTTGAAATGAATGTACTAAATTAACTTCAATATGACTTTTTTTTAAAAGTTTCCTGTTTTTTGGTTTTCAACTTAGATTAGTATGTTATCTTTAACTAAACTGAATATATATTAAGAAACTAATATATTTTAAAGGTTGCTGTTTTTTTTAATAAACTTAGGTTGATATGTTTTATTATTTTTTTAATAAAATTGTTTTTTTTTTAATCTTAGCTTGAAAATCAATGTTTTTTAATAAATTTGCTTGTTAAGTTGCATTGATTAATTTACTGTCATATTATAAAATAACCAATATGTGAATGAAGCTAAAAAAATGATTTTGCCAATATGATCTTGCATTGATTAATTAATTGTCATATTGTAAAATAACCAATATGTTAAAATTGATTTTCTCAAATTACTTTTTTTTTTAAAAGTTATCTCGGGGGAACAAAAAAATGTCAAACTATGTGAGAAAGTCCTCAAGAATGTTTTTTTTTGTAGTTTTATTTTATATTTCTTTGTTATTTTATTTTTATGGTTTTATTAGTATTTTTTTAATATTATTTTGCTCTTTTTTTCCTTTTCGGTGAGGCTTACGCCTCAAACGCCTCGAGGCTTACGCCTCGCCTCGCCTTTCGCCTTTTTAAACATTGTGCTCGACTCTAAAGCAATTCTCACACCAGCTTCTACTAAAAAGTAAACCCATTTGGCCTCTTCAGTCTCGTGTTCACCACTAGATCCCTTAAAATTTCATTCCATTGTTGGGCCTACAGACTGCAGTACTTGATTCTCACACGCCCTGATCTTACTTATGATGTCAATAATGACTTTTGATTATTTTCAAGTTGTTAAGCGTGTACTTCGCTATGTGAAGGGCAATGGTGCAAATTGCATTTCTTGGGCTTCCAAGAAGCAAATTACTATTGCAAGATCAAGTTGTGAGGCCGAATACCGCTCGTTGGCAACTACTACTGCTAAACCTTTGTGGCTTTTATACGTTTTGACTTATTTGGGTTGTCCTTCTCCTTCCCCTCCTCCTATGCTCTTTTGTGATAATTTAAGTGCTCTCTACCTCACTATCAACCCTGTTCTTCATGCTAGAACTAAACGTATTGAGCTAGACCATCATTTTCTTCGTGAAAAAGTGGCTCAGGTCAAGTTAGTGACCAAGTTTGTTAGTTTTTTTTTCTCAACTTGCTGATAGTTTCAGTTTTCTTCGTACCAAGCTTGGCATCTTGTCTCCAGATATGCTCAGCTTGTGGGGGGGGGATGATAAAAATAAGACTCGGCAAACCCACATGATATATATCTCATAAGAAACCCACACGAGATATCTCAGAACAATAACTCCAACGTTTGTGGAAGACCCAGCTACTTAGTTTTGAATTTAAAATTCCTTTTATTTCTAAACATTAGTTGTTACAGCTATGTATTTCATTATATATAAGTTTGTAGTACACAATCAGCAAGCAGTGTAAGTGAAAATATTGAGAGTTCTTTCATATTCCAAAATATTCCAAGTCTAAACTGCTCCTCCATTGTATTCTAGTAGGTAGGATTATCAAACTAGCAAATTTTATGCAAAAAAATATATATTATATTATTACTTTATTATCCCAAATAAAGTACCCTATTTTTTTAGTTTCAACCAGCATAGCCTCAAGAACTAGTAATTATAACCTGCTTGGATTCATCGGATGATTGCACTCCATTCTCTGAATTCGTCTGTCCCGGCTGTTCACTCACTGACTTGGAAGAATTACAGCACATGATCAGCAGATTCGGAACCAATTCTCTCTCTAGAGACGATAAGTAAACAGACCCCGCAGCATCCGCGGCAGAACTAGCCGTCGAAACCGAGCACCACCTGTTTTCACTCTCCAAATGCAAATAATGAGGGAACACTTCAAACTCCGCGGCCTCTCCATCTACTGTAACACTCTCAATTGCCAAATTGTCCGCATGCAATCCAACAATCCCATTGTCCGGCACAATTATTTCAAGCTCCGTGTAACTAAACAATCAATGCAAACAACAACACACGCTCAATAAAGCCCCAAAGCCCTATTCACATAACTCCAAAGTAAAAGCTCAACTACAACACTAATTAGAGAGAACAATTGGAAGAATCATCCCAAATGCCGGATTTTGAATTAACCGCGTTTAAAAGAACACAAAACAAACATATAATCTATATCAGAAGATGGTGGCGTACCCGTAAATTCGACGCTTGTCCATGTCAATTGACAGACAGAGTTTCTGATGACGAACCACAGCTTCTGAATTATCTGGTTTCTGGTCTTCATTCTTTTGCTTGCGAGGCTTCGCCATTTTTATTACGTTCCTCTTTCTCTAAACGCTTATTTATAGAGGTAGAGGGTGAATTGAGAAGAGGACGTCTATGCATCAGATCCACAGAGGAGAGGTTGTGCCCTAGCAACGTTTTTTAATCACAGCCCTCCGTGTTTGGTTCCCCACATAATCCATCGGTTATTGTTTTTCAATCTTAAGCGTCTTGATCCAACCTTACATGTTTAATCTCAACCTTCTAACTCCTTTTTCATTTTCTTTTCTTTTGACGTAATTACACTTTGTTCCCTCATAATTTATCATCAACTTCCCTCCAACTTTATCCTCAATTTTACTTCACCATCCCTACTTCATGATTTACACTAAATCCCCTAAACTTTTTCAAAACAAGTCAAATTTCCCCCAAACCTTAACGGTGTTGTATTTTAGACAAAAAAAAATTGATATATGTGCACGTGAGGAAATTTCTGTACGAAAATATCCTCATGTACCATGCACATGACCAATATTTCATTCAGAGCATAACATCGTTAGGGTTTAGGGCAATGTTCTCATGGCCGGCCCTGGCCATGTGCCAAATGGGCAATGGCACAGGGCGCATTTTAGAGTATGCACATATATATGTATATTATAGGGGTCCAAAAATATTTTATGTATATTAAAAATGTAAATTTTTAAAATAAGTTTTATTTTTTAGGGGCCCATTATTTTAACGACCCAAAAACAATCTGTACAAAGAATTATTCAACTACCCAAAAATTTCACCCAACTAAAATGGGCCCATAAAAAAATAAGTTTAATTTTTTTGGGGCCCATTTTAGGTATTTAATATTTTTGTACAATATTTTTTTAGAAGGGTCATAAATTGATTTTCGCACAGGACACTCCCAATCTTAGGACCGGCCCTGAATGTTCTAAAAAGTACGCTTAGGTTCCGCCTAGGGGCGCCTAAACTTGAAACTTGAGCGAAACGCCCCCCCTTAAACCTTTTACGCCTTATTCTTGGTAAAAGGCTTAAGGTGCAACTTTTTTTCAACCAAAAATGCTTTAGTAAAACGATATCGCCGTCTAAAGACTTTTTTTTTAAATCGGACCAATGTCTCATTCAAAACAATCAAAAGACAAATGGTATTCCAAACCTCTCTTCCTTTCGCCCAAAAAGGCGCGTGTTTTTTCTTTCTTTTTTTTCTCTTCTTAGTATTTAAAAAAATAGTACTTTAGTTTACATGTATTCATACATATTTAAGGTATGTACCATTTTAGTATTTTTTAATAGCCTTATTATAGTTAACATGTTAAAATATATTTTGAAAAAAGGCTTAAACGCCTTTTTACGCCTAAGGTCCGCCTAGGCTTCTAAGGCTTAAGGCTTGGCCTCCGTTCTTCGGTCACGCCCCGTGTTTTTTAGAACCTTGGTTTAGGGTAATTTTATACTTTTTAAAAAGTTCAGGGGCGTTAGCGTAGAAAATAATTATAGGGGGTCGAAAAGTGAAAATGATGGTAAAGTTTGACGGGGTAAAGTGTAATTAACTATTTTTTCTTTCCAATAGAATCACTTATAACTATTTTTATTTTTATTTTTGATTAAATTACTCGTTTGGACCATAAATTATCAGGATTGTTCCGAAATGGCCCATAAACTATCAAAAGTGTCAATTAAGCCCTCAAACTGACCCAGCCGATTTAACGAGACCCTTCCATCACAATGGACCGTTAATTTGAACAAAGAATAGTCATGTGCAATCTACATGACTTTTTTAAGGATAAAAACATAAATAAACTTCTATAAATATACAAATAGTCTACTGTAAGGACCTATTATATACATATCCTCATACAAACCATTTTCTTAATAGTAGAAAAAACGAAATTTTTATAAACTGTTTATGGATGATCTCCTCACTGTGGAGATCATATGCAAAAGTTTCATTAAAAAATCAATTATTTACTATTTTTAAAAAATGATGAATGTTGTACCCAAAATATGCCATCCACCACCTAGCGGACGCATGGCATAAGAATATGTGCAGGTGCACATAAAAGGCCTCAACCCTTGGATATGGCCAAAGCCATATAAAATATAAGTACCTCGGATTTTACACCTCAACCTAATACACACATAAGGGGTCGCAGAATTTACAACTCGGAGTGAGCCACGCCAACTATTCACCTCCTATAAAGATTTCTTCTTATCCATAAGCACGTGAACAGTATACATGAGTCCCCAACTAACTCCTGTAAAAAGGGGAACCCTTTCGTCATTTAGCAAGCAACTCTTGGGTAACCAAACTCTGCTAAATTATCCCATCTCTCTCTACATCGGAATATAACTTCAGTCATCCTCGCTGGTGTGCCCAGAAAATAAGAGTCACGGCTTCCTATAGTTCTGCACTACAAGGCCTCATCTCTATTGTCCAAAAGTATGTAAATTTATTATTTCACTATATTGATCACTATTTATATTCCCTTATGTCCAATTATGAATATATAAACATAAATTTAATAAGAGTGAAACATCGAAGTGGGCATAGGCTCTTTTATAGCCGAACAAATTTATATCGTGGGTTAGTTTCACTTTTACCTCATCTTTTTTTACTATTCATACTCTTTAATTGCTGAACTTAACTTTGATGGCACGAAATACATTAGTAGGTTCATTTTTATGCATCAACAGTTTGGCATATCATCAGTGGAAAATGATATTTTCTGTAGAGTTTCTCGTAATTTGGGTCAAGAATGCCTTTACTTTAAGCCATGAATAAGGTTTAAAGGAGCGTTATTATTGGTACCTTAAGAAATTAGAGTTGGATCAATATATCCAACTTCCTTTGGTTGCTAAACACTTACGTCGTTAGAATCTACTAGACACCACTAAAGTGGACATGCGGTTAGTCATATCGGCTGTAACATCCCCCCGCCCGGGAAGAGCGAACGGAGCGCTACTGTCGATAAAACTAACCAATTTCACAACATAACAAGGTATAGATCATCTAAATAAATCCCACAATAAAAAATAAGAGAATCCACTAATCTCAATCTCTCAAAATTAAATACAACCAATATTCTCTCGGAATAAAACAACTATCTATCTCGAAATAAAATAAATATCCAATGCTCTATACATCAAAAATAAATACAATCTTCCAACTTGTATTCTCGAATAATCTTCCCAAATTAATCCTCGCTTAAATCAATCTACATAGCGCCCCAAAATCCGCGTTAACCTGGCACTAAAAGAAAATATGGGGAAGTACACAATACGACAGGAAAGATGCTCAACAAATATTAGCGGTGAATAAAACATAACAATACGAGTACGGATATTCAAATCAAATGCGAATCTCATAAGAAATTATATCAATATAATTTTTCAACTTCCCTCGAACTTTATCCTCAATTTTACTTCACCATCCCTACTTCATGATTTACCCTAAATCCCCTAAACTTTTTCAAAACAAGTTAAATTTCCCCCAAACCTTAACGGTGTTGTATTCTAGACAAAAAAAATTGATATATGTGAGGCACGTGAGGAAATTTCTGTACGAAAATATCCTCATGTACCATGCACATGGCCAATATTTTATTCAAAGCATAACACCGTTAGAGTTTAGGGCAGTGTTCTAAAAGTACGCTTAGGCTCCGCCTAGACTTGAGGCTTGGGCAAAACGCCCCGCCTTAAGCTTTTTACGCCTTATTCTTGGTAAAAGGCTTAAGGCGCAACTTTTTTTAAACCAAAAACGCTTTAGTAAAACGATATCACCGTTTTAAAGACTTTTTTTTAAACCGGACCAATATCTCATCCAAAGACAAATGGTATTCCAAATCTCTCTTCCTCTCGCCCAAAAAGGCGCGTGTTTTTTCTTTTTCTTGTTTATTTTCTTCTTAGTATTTAAAAAAACAGTACTTTACTTTGCATATATTCAGACATATTTTAAGGTATGTACCATTTTAGTATTTTTAATAGTCATGTTATTGTTAAAAATGATAAAATATATTATAAAAAAGGCCTAAACGCCTTTTTATGCCTAAGGTCAGCTTATGCTTCTAAGGCTTAAGGCTTGACATCCACGCTTCGGTCACGGCAAACGTTTTCTAGAACCTTGGTTTAGGGTAATTTGATACTTTTTAAAATGTTCAAGGGCGTTAGCGTAGAAAATAATTATAGGGGGTCGAAAAGTGAAAATGATGGTAAAGTTTGACGGGTCAAAGTGTAATTAACTATTTTTTCTTTCCAATCGAATCACCTATAACTATTTTTAATTTTATTTTTGATTAAATTACTCGTTTGGACCATATATTATCAGGATTGTTCCGAAATGGCCCATAAACTATCAAAAGTGTCAATTAAGCCCTCAAACTGGCCAAGCCGATTTAACGAGACCCTTCCATCACATTAGACCGTTAATTTGAACAAAGAATAGTCATGTGCAATGTACATGGCTATCTTAAGGACAAAAATATAAATTAACTTCTATACATATACAAATAGTCTATTGTAAAGACCTATTATATACATATCCTCATACAAACCGTTTTTTTAATAGTAGGAAAAACGAATTTTTTATTAACTTTTTATGGGTGATCTCCTCATTGTGGAGATCATATGCAAAAGTTTCATTACAAAATCAATTATTTACTATTTTAAAAAATGATGAATGTTGTACCCAAAATATGCCATCCACTACCTAGCGGACGCATGGCATAAGAATATGTGCAAGTGCACATAAAAGGCCTCACCCTTTGGATATGGCCAAAGCCATATAAAATATAAGTAGCTCGGATTTTACACCTCAACCCAATACACACATAAGGGGTCGTAGAGTTTACAACTCGTAGTGAGCCACGCCGGCTATTCACCTCCTATAAAGATTTCTTCTTATCCATAAGCACGTGAACAGTATACATAAGTCACCAACTAACTCCTGTAAAAAGGGGAACCCTTTCGTCATTTAGCAAGCAACTCTTGGGTAACCAAACTCTGCTAAATTATCCCATCTCTCTCTACATCGGAATATAACTTCAGTCATCCTCGCTGGTGTGCCCAGAAAATAAGAGTCACGGCTTCCAATAGTTCTGCACTACAAGGCCCCAGCCTCTATTGTCTAAAAGTATGTAAATTTATTATTTCACCATATTGATCACTATTTATATTCCCTTATGTCCCATTATGAATATATAAACATAAATTTAATAAGAGTGAAACATCGAAGTGGGCATAGGCTCTTTTATAGCCGAACAAATTTATATCGTGGGTTAGTTTCACTTTTACCTCATCTTTTTTTACTATTCATACTCTTTAATCACTGAACTTAGCTTTGATGGCACGAAATACATTAGTAGGTTCATTTTTATGCATCAACAATTTGGCATATCATTAGTGAAAAATGATGTTTTCTGTAGAGTTTCTCGTAATTTGGGTCAAGAATGCCTTTACTTTGAGCCATGAATAAGGTTTAAAGGAGCGTTATTATTGGTACCTTAAGAAATTAGAGTTGGATCAATATATCCAACTTCCTTTGGTTGCTAAACACTTACGTCGTTAGAATCTACTAGACACCACTAAAGTGGACATGCGGTTAGTCATATCGGCTGTAACATCCCCCCGCCCGCGAAGAGCGAACGGAGCGCTACTGTCGATAAAACTAACCAATTCCACAACATAACAAGGTATAGATCATCTAAATAAATCCCACAATAAAAAATAAGAGAATCCACTAATCTCAATCTCTTCAAATTAAATACAACCAATAATCTCTCGAAATAAAACAACTATTTATCTCGAAATAAAATATATATCCAATGCTCTATACATCAAAAATAAATACAATCTTCCAACTTGTATTCTCGAATAATCTTCCCAAATTAATTCTCGCTTAAATCAATCTACATAGCGCCCCAAAATTCGCGTTAACCTGGCACTAAAAGAAAATATGGGGAAGTACACAATACGACAGGAAAGATGCTCAACAAATATTAGCGGTGAATAAAACCTAACAATACGAGTACGAATATTCAAATCAAATGCGAATCTCATAAGAAATTATATCAATATAATTTTTCAACTTCCCTCGAACTTTATCCTCAATTTTACTTCACCATCCCTACTTCATGATTTACCGTAAATCCCCTAAACTTTTTCGAAACAAGTCAAATTTCCCCCAAACCTTAACGGTGTTGTATTCTAGACAAAAAAAAATTGATATATGTTCGGCACGTGAGGAAATTTCTGTACGAAAATATCCTCATGTACCATGCACATGGCCAATATTTTATTCAGAGCATAACACCGTTAGAGTTTAGGACAGTGTTCTAAAAGTACGCTTAGGCTCCGCCTAGACTTGAGGCTTGGGCAAAACGCCCCGCCTTAAGCTTTTTACGCCTTATTCTTGGTAAAAGGCTTAAGGCGTAACTTTTTTTAAACCAAAAACGCTTTAGTAAAATGATATCACCGTTTAAAGACTTATTTTTTTAAACCGGACCAATATCTCATCCAAAGACAAATGGTATTCCAAACCTCTCTTCCTCTCGCCCAAAAAGGCGCGTGTTTTTTCTTTTTTTTGTTTGTTTTCTTCTTAGTATTTCAAAAAACAGTACTTTCGTTTGCATATATTCAGACATATTTTAAGGTATGTACCATTTTAGTATTTTTAATAGCGATGTTATAGTTAAAAATGCTAAAATATATTATAAAAAAGGCCTAAACGCCTTTTTATGCCTAAGGCCAACGTATGCTTCTAAGGCTTAAGGCTTGGCCTCCACGCTTCGGTCACGCCCCGCATTTTTTAGAACCTTGGTTTAGGGTAATTTGATACTTTTTAAAAAGTTCAAGGGCGTTAGCGTAGAAAATAATTGTAGGGGGTTGAAAAGTGAAAATGATGGTAAAGTTTGACGGGTCAAAGTGTAATTAACTATTTTTTCTTTCTAATCGAATCACCTATAACTATTTTTATTTTTATTTTTGATTAAATTACTCGTTTGGACCATAGATTATCAGGATTGTTCCGAAATGGCCCATAAACTATCAAAAGTGTCAATTAATCCCTCAAACTGACCAAACCGATTTAACGAGACCCTTCCATCACATTGGACCATTAATTTGAACAAAGAATAGTCATGTGCAATGTACATGGCTATTTTAAGGACAACAATATAAATTAACTTCTATACATATACAAATAGTCTATTGTAAAGACCTATTATATACATATCCTCATACAAACCGTTTTTTTAATAGTAGGAAAAACGAAATTTTTATTAACTTTTTATGGGTGATCTCCTCACTATGGAGATCATATGCAAAAGTTTCATTAAAAAATCAATTATTTACTATTTTAAAAAAATGATGAATGTTGTACACAAAATATGCCATCCACAACCTAGCGGACGCATCGCATAAGAATATGTGCAAGTGCACATAAAAGGCCTCAACCTTTGGATATGGCCAAAGCCATATAAAAAATAAGTACCTCGAACTTTAAACCTCAACCTAATACACACATAAGGGGCCGTAGAGTTTAAAGCTTGGCCTGAGCCACGCCTGCTATTCACCTCCTATAAAGATTTCTTCTTATCCATAAGCACGTTAACAGTATACATGAGTCACCAAGTAACTCCTGTAAAAAGGGTATCCCTTTCGTCATTAAGCAAGCAACTATTGGGTAACCAAACTCTACTAAATTATCACATCTCTCTCTACATCGGAATATAACTTCAGTCATCCTCGCTGGTGTGCCCAAAAATAAGAGTCACGGCTTCCTATAGTTCTGCACTACAAGGCCTCGTCCTTTCTTGTCCAAAAGTCTGTACATCTATTATTTCATCATATTGATCACTATTTTTATTCCCTTATGTCCGATTATGAACATATAAACATAAATTTAATAAGAGTGAGACATCAAAGTAGGCGTAGGCTCTTTTATAGCCGAATAAATTTATATCTTGTGTTAGTTTCACTTTGACCTCATCATTTTTTACTATTCATACTCTTTAATTGTTGAACTTAGCTTTGGTGGCACGAAATACATTAGTAGGTTCATTTTTATGCATCAACGGTTTGGCGTTATCGGTGAAAAATGATGTTTTCTGTAGAGTTTCTCGTAATTTGGGTCAAGAATGCTTTTACTTTGAGCCATGAATAAGGTTTAAATGAGCGTTATTATTGGTACCTTAAGAAATTAGAGTTGGAGCAATATATCCAACTTCCTTTGGTGGCTAAACACTTACGTCGTTAAAATCTACTAGACACCACTAAAGTGTCCATGCAGTTAGTCATATCGGTTGTAACATCCCCCCGCCCGGGAAGAGCGAACGGAGCGCTACTATCGATAAAACTAACCAATTCCACAATATAACAAGGTATGGAGCATCTAAATAAATCCCATAATAAAAAATAAGAGAATCCACTAATGTCAATCTGTTCATATTAAATACAACCAATAATCTCTCGAAATAAAACAACTTTCTATCTCAAAATAAAATAAATATCCAATGCTCTATACATAAATAACAAATACAATCTTCCAACTTGTATTCTCGAATAATCTTCCCAAAATAATCCTCGCTTAAATCAATCTCCATAACGCCCCAAAATCCGCGTTAACCTTGCACTAAAAGAAAATATGGGGAAGTACACAATACGACAGGGAAAATGCTCAACAAATATTAACGGTGAATAAAACGTAACAATACGAGTACGAATATTCAAATCAAATGCGAATCTCATAAGAAATTATATCAATATAATTTTTCAACTTCCCTCGAACTTTATCATCAATTTTACTTCACCATCTCAACTTCATGATTTACACTAAATCCCCTAAACTTTTTCAAAACAAGTCAAATTTCCCCCAAACCTTAATGGTGTTGTATTCAAGACAAAAAAAAATTGATATACGTGCGGCACGTGAGGAAATTTTTGTACGAAAATATCCTCATGTACCATGCACAAGGCCAATATTTTATTCAGAGCATAACACCGTTAGAGTTTAGGGAAGTGCTCTAAAAGTACGCTTAGGCTCCGCCTAGGCGCGCCTAGACTTGAGACTTGGGAAAAACGTCCAGCCTTAAGCTTTTTACGCCTTATTCTTGGTAAAAGGCTTAAGGTGCAACTTTTTTTAAACCAAAAACGCTTTAGTAAAACGATATCATTGTTTAAAGACTTTTTTTTTAAAACTGGACCAATATCTCATCCAAAACCATCCAAAGACAAATGGTATTCCAAACCTCTCTTGCTCTCGCCCAAAAAGGAGCGTGTTTTTTTTTGTTTGTTTTCTTCTTAGTATTTAAAAAAATAGTACTTTAGTTTGCATATATTCAGACATATTTTAAGGTATGTACCATTTTAGTATTTTTCATAGCCTTGTTATAGACAAAAATGCTAAAATATATTTTTAAAAAGGCCTAAACGCTTTTTTATGCCTAAGGCTAGCTTAGGCTTCAAGGCTTAAGGCTTGGCCTCCATGCTTCGGTCACTCCCCGCATTTTATAGAACCTTGGTTTAGGGTAATTTGATACCTTTTAAAAAGTTCAAGGGCGTTAGCGTAGAAAATAATTATAGGGGGTCGAAAAGTGAAAATGATGGTAAAGTATTACGGGTCAAAGTGTAAATAACTATTTTTTCTTTCTAATCGAATCACTTATAACTATTTTTATTTTTATTTTTGATTAAATTACTCGTTTGGACCATAATTTATCAGGATTTTTCCGAAATGGCCCATAAACTATCAAAAGTGTCAATTAAGCCCTCAAACTGACCAAGCCGATTTAACGAGACCCTTTCATCACATTGGACCGTTAATTTGAACAAAGAATAGTCATGTGCAATGTACATGAATTTTTTAAGGATAAGAATATAAATTAACTTCTATAAATATACAAATAGTCTACTGTAAGGACCTATTATATACATATCCATATAAAAACCATTTTTTTAATAGTAGAAAAAACGAAATTTTTATAAACTCATTATGGATGATCTCCTCACTGTGGAGATCATATGCAAAAGTTTCATTAAAAAATCAATTATTTACTATTTTAAAAAAATGATGAATGTTGTACCCAAAATATGCCATCCACCACCTAGCGGACGCATGGCATAAGAATATGTGCAAGTGCACATAAAAGGCCTCAACCTTTGGATATGGCCAAAGCCATATAAAATATAAGTACCTCGGATTTTACACCTCAACCTAATACACACATAAGGGGTCGCAGAGTTTATAACTCGGAGTGAGCCACGCCAACTATTCACCTCCTATAAAGATTTCTTCTTATCCATAAGCACGTGAACAGTATACATGAGTCACCAACTAAATCCTGTAAAAAGGGGAACCCTTTCGTCATTTAGCAAGCAACTCTTGGGTAACCAAACTCTGCTAAATTATCCCATCTCTCTCTACATCGGAATATAACTTCAGTCATCCTCGCTGGTGTGCCCAGAAAATAAGAGTCACGGCTTCCTATAGTTCTGCACTACAAGGCCTCATCTCTATTGTCCAAAAGTATGTAAATCTATTATTTCACCATATTGATCACTATTTATATTCCCTTATGTCTAATTATGAATATATAAACATAAATTTAATAAGTGTGAAACATCGAAGTGGGCATAGGCTCTTTTATAACCGAACAAATTTATATCGTGGGTTAGTTTCACTTTTACCTCATCCTTTTTTACTATTCATACTCTTTAATTGCTGAACTTAGCTTTGATGACACGAACTACATTAGTAGGTTCATGTTTATGCATCAACAGTTTGGCATATCATCAGTGAAAAATGATGTTTTCTGTAGAGTTTCTCGTAATTTGGGTCAAGAATGCCTTTACTTTGAGCCATGAATAAGGTTTAAAGGAGCGTTATTATTGGTACCTTAAGAAATTAGAGTTGGATCAATATATCCAACTTCCTTTGGTTGCTAAACACTTACGTCGTTAGAATCTACTAGACACCACTAAAGTGGACATGCGGTTAGTCATATCGGCTGTAACATCCCCCCGCCCGCGAAGAGCGAACGGAGCGCTACTGTCGATAAAACTAACCAATTCCACAACATAACAAGGTATAGATCATCTAAATAAATCCCACAATAAAAAATAAGAGAATCCACTAATCTCAATCTCTTCAAATTAAATACAACCAATAATCTCTCGAAATAAAACAACTATCTATCTCGAAATAAAATAAATATCCAATGCTCTATACATCAAAAATAAATACAATCTTCCAACTTGTATTCTCGAATAATCTTCCCAAATTAATTCTCGCTTAAATCAATCTACATAGCGCCCCAAAATCCGCGTTAACCTGGCACTAAAAGAAAATATGGGGAAGTACACAATACGACAGGAAAGATGCTCAACAAATATTAGCGGTGAATAAAACCTAACAATACGAGTACGAATATTCAAATCAAATGCGAATCTCATAAGAAATTATATCAATATAATTTTTCAACTTCCCTCGAACTTTATCCTCAATTTTACTTCACCATCCCTACTTCATGATTTACCCTAAAATCCCTAAACTTTTTCGAAACAAGTCAAATTTCCCTCAAACCTTAACGGTGTTGTATTCTAGACAATAAAAAAATTGATATATGTGCGGCACGTGAGGAAATTTCTGTACGAAAAACATCCTCATGTACCATGCACATGGAAAATATTTTATTCACAGCATAGCACCGTTAGAGTTTAGGGAAGTGTTCTAAAAGTACGCTTAGGGCCTAGACTTAAGGCTTAGGCAAAACGCTCCGCCTTAAGCTTTTTACGCCTTATTCTTGGTAAAAGGCTTAAAGCGCAACTTTTTTTAAACCAAAAACTCTCTAGTAAAACGATATCACCGTTTAAAGACTTTTTTTTTAAAACCGGACCAATATCTCATCCAAAGACAAATGGTATTCCAAACCTCTCTTCCTCTCGCCAAAAAAGGCGCGTGTTTTTTCTTTTTTTCGTTTGTTTTCTTCTTAGTATTTAAAAAAATAGTACTTTAGTTTGCATATATTCAGACATATTTTAAGGTATGTACCATTTTAGTATTTTTAATAGCCATGTTATAGTTAAAAATGCTAAAATATATTATAAAAAAGGCCTAAACGCCTTTTTATGCCTAAGGCCAGCTTAGGCTTCTAAGGCTCAAGGCTTGGCCTCCACGCTTTGGTCACGCCCAACGTTTTTTAGAACCTTGGTTTAGGGTAATTTGATACTTTTTAAAAAGTTCAAGGGCGTTAGCGTAGAAATAATTATAGGGGGTCAAAAAGTGAAAATGATGGTAAAGTTTGACAGGTCAAAGTGTAATTAACTATTTTTTCTTTCTAATCGAATCACCTATAACTATTTTTATTTTTATTTTTGATTAAATTACTCGTTTGGACCATAAATTATCAGGATTTTTCCGGAATGGCCCATAAACTATCAAAAGTGTCAATTAATCCCTCAAACTGACCAAGCCGATTTAACGAGACCCTTCCATCACATTGGACCGTTAATTTGAACAAAGAATAGTCATGTGCAATGTACATGACTTTTTTAAGGATAAAAATATAAATTAACTTCTATAAATATACAAATTGTCTACAGTAAGGACCTATTATATACATATCCCTATACAAACCATTTTCTTAATAGTAGAAAAAACAAAATTTTTATAAACTGTTTATGGATGATCTCCTCACTGTGGAGATCATATGCAAAAGTTTCATTAAAAAATCAATTATTTACTATTTTAAAAAAATGATGAATGTTGTACCCAAAATATGCCATCCACCACCTAGCGGACGCATGGCATAAGAATATGTGCAGGTGCACATAAAAGGCCTCAACCCTTGGATATGGCCAAAGCCATATAAAATATAAGTACCTCGGATTTTACACCTCAACCTAATACACACATAAGGGATTGCAGAGTTTATAACTCGGAGTGAGCCACGCCAACTATTCACCTCCTATAAAGATTTCTTCTTATCCATAAGCACGTGAACAGTATACATGAGTCCCCAACTAACTCCTGTAAAAAGGGGAACCCTTTCGTCATTTAGCAAGCAACTCTTGGGTAACCAAACTCTGCTAAATTATCCCATCTCTCTCTACATCGGAATATAACTTCAGTCATCCTCGCTGGTGTGCCCAGAAAATAAGAGTCACGGCTTCCTATAGTTCTGCACTACAAGGCCTCAGCTCTATTGTCCAAAAGTATGTAAATCTATTATTTCACCATATTGATCACTATTTATATTCCCTTATGTCCAATTATGAATATATAAACATAAATTTAATAAGAGTGAAACATCGAAGTGGGAATAGGCTCTTTTATAGCCAAACAAATTTATATCGTGGGTAAGTTTCACTTTTACCTCATCCTTTTTTACTATTCATACTCTTTAATTGCTGAACTTAGCTTTGATGGCACGAAATACATTAGTAGGTTCATGTTTATGCATCAACAGTTTGGCATATCATCAGTGAAAAATGATGTTTTCTGTAGAGTTTCTCGTAATTTGGGTCAAGAATGCCTTTACTTTGAGCCATGAATAAGGTTTAAAGGAGCGTTATTATTGGTACCTTAAGAAATTAGAGTTGGATCAATATATCCAACTTCCTTTGGTTGCTAAACACTTACGTCGTTAGAATCTACTGGACACCACTAAAGTGGACATGCGGTTAGTCATATCGGCTGTAACATCCCCCCGCCCGGGAAAAGAGCGAACGGAGCGCTACAGTCGATAAAACTAACCAATTCCACAATATAACAAGGTATAAAGCACTAAATAAATCCCACAATAAAAAATATGAGAATCCACTAATCTCAATCTCTTCAAATTAAATACAACCAATAATATCTCGAAATAAAACAACTATCTATCTCGAAATAAAATAAATATCCAATGCTCTATACATCAAAAATAAATACAATCTTCCAACTTGTATTCTCGAATAATCTTCCCAAATTAATCCTCGCTTAAATAAATCTCCATAGCGCCCCAAAATCCGCGTTAACCTGGCAATAAAAGAAAATATGGGGAAGTTCATAATACGACAGGAAAAATGGTCAACAAATATTAGCGGTGAATAAAACGTAACAATGCGAGTACGAATATTCAAATCTAATGCGAATCTGATAAGAAATTATATCAATATAATTTTTCAACTTCCCTCGAACTTTATCCTCAATTTTACTTCACCATCCGTACTTCATGATTTACCCTAAATCCCCTAAACTTTTTCGAAACAAGTCAAATTTCCCCCAAACCTTAACGGTGTTGTATTCTAGACAATAAAAAAATTGATATATGTGCGGCACGTGAGGAAATTTCTGTACGAAAATATCATCATGTACCATGCACATGGAAAATATTTTATTCAGAGCATAACACCGTTAGAGTTTAGGGCAGTGTTCTAAAAGTACGCTTAGGGCCTAGACTTAAGGCTTAGGCAAAACGCTCCGCCTTAAGATTTTTACGCCTTATTCTTGGTAAAAGGCTTAAGGCGCAACTTTTTTTAAACCAAAAACTCTCTAGTAAAACGATATCACCGTTTAAAGACTTTTTTTTTAAAACCGGACCAATATCTCATCCAAAGACAAATGGTATTCCAAACCTCTCTTCCTCTCACCAAAAAAGGCGCGTGTTTTTTCTTTTTGTTTGTTTGTTTTCTTCTTAGTATTTAAAAAAACAGTACTTTAGTTTGCATATATTCAGACATATTTTAAGGTATGTACCATTTTAGTATTTTTAATAGCCTTGCTATAGTTAAAAATGCTAAAATATATTATAAAAAAGGCCTAAACGCCTTTTTATGCCTAAGGCCAGCTTAGGGTTCTAAGGCTTGGCCTCCACGCTTCGGTCACGCCACACGTTTTTTAGAACCTTGGCTTAGGGTAATTTGATACTTTTTAAAAAGTTCAAGGGCGTTAGCGTAGAAAATAATTATAGGGGGTCAAAAAGTGAAAATGATGGTAAAGTTTGACGGGTCAAAGTGTAATTAACTATTTTTTCTTTCTAATCGAATCACCTATAACTATTTTTATTTTTATTTTTATTTTTGATTAAATTACTCGTTTGGACAATAAATTATCAGGATTTTTCCGAAATGGCCCATAAACTATCAAAAGTGTCAATTAAACCCTCAAACTGACCAAGCCGATTTAACGAGACCCTTCCATCATATTGGACCGTTAATTTGAATAAAGAATAGTCATGTGCAATGTACATGGCTATTTTAAGGACAAAAATATAAATTAACTTCTATACATATACAAATAGTCTATTGTAAAGACCTATTATATACATATCCTCATACAAACCATTTTTTTAATAGTAGGAAAAATGAATTTTTTATTAACTTTTTATGGGTGATCTCCTCACTGTGGAGATCATATGCAAAAGTTTCATTAAAAAATCAATTATTTACTATTTTAAAAAAATGATGAATGTTGTACCCAAAAGATTCCATCCACTACCTAGCGAACGCATCGCATAAGAATATGTGCAAGTGCACATAAAAAGCCTCAACCTTTGGATATGGCCAAAGCCATATAAAATATAAGTACCTCGAATTTTACACCTCAACCTAATACACACATAAAGGGCCGTAGAGTTTACATCTCGACCTGAGCCACGCCACCTATTCACCTCCTATAAAGATTCCTTCTTATCCATAAGCACGTGAATAGTATACATGAGTCACCAACTAACTCCTGTAAAAAGGGGATCCCTTTCGTCATTTAGCAAGCAACTATTGGGTAACCAAACTCTGCTAAATTATCCTATCTCTCTCTACATCGGAATTTAAGTTCAGTCATCCTCGTTGGTGTGCCCTGAAAATAAGAGTCACGGCTTCCTATAGTTCTGCACTAATAGGCCTCGGCCTTTATTGTCCAAAAGTTTGTAAATCTATTATTTCATCATATTGATCACTATTTATATTCCCTTATGTCCAATTATGAATATATAAACATAAATTTAATAAGAGTGAAACATCAAAGTGGGCGTAGGATCTTTTATAGCCGAATAAATTTATATCTTCTGTTAGTATCACTTGTACCTGATCATTTTTTACTATTCATACTCTTTAATTGTTCAACTTAGCTTTGGTGGCACGAAATACATTAGTAGGTTCATTTTTATGCATCAACAATTTTGCGTCTAAGGTGAAAAATGATGTTTTCTGTAGAATTTCTCCTAATTTGGGTCAAGAATGCTTTTACTTCGAGCCATGAATAAGGTTTAAAGGAGCGTTATTATTTGTACCTTAAGAAATTAGAGTTGGAGCAATATATCCAACTTCAGTTAGTTGCAAAACACTTACGTCGTTAGAATCTAATGGACACCACTAAAGTGGCCATGCGGTTAGTCTTATCGGCTGAAACATCCCCCCGCCCGGGAAAAGAGCGAACGGAGCGCTAGTGTCGATAAAACTAACCAATTCCACAATATAACAAGGTATAGAGCACTAAATAAATCCCACAATAAAAAATAAGAGAATCCACTAATCTCAATCTCTTCAAATTAAATACAACCAATAATCTCTCGAAATAAAACAACTATCTATCTCGAAATAAAATAAATATCCAATGCTCTATACATCAAAAATAAATACAATCTTCCAACTTGTATTCTCGAATAATCTTCCCAAATTAATCCTCACTTAAATAAATCTCCATAGCGCCCCAAAATCCGCGTTAACCTGACACTAAAAGAAAATATGGGGAAGTTCATAATACGACAGGAAAAATGCTCAACAAATATTAGCGGTGAATAAAACGTAACAATGCGAGTACGAATATTCAAATCTAATGCGAATCTCATAAGAAATTATATCAATATAATTTTTCAACTTCCCTCGAACTTTATCCTCAATTTTACTTCACCATCCCTACTTCATGATTTACCCTAAATCCCCTAAACTTTTTCGAAACAAGTCAAATTTCCCCCAAACCTTAACGGTGTTGTATTCTAAACAAAAAAAAATTGATATATGTGCGGCACGTGAGGAAATTTTTGTATGAAAATATCCTCATGTACCATGCACATGGCCAATATTTTATTCAGAGCATAACACCGTTAGAGTTTAGGGCAGTGTTCTAAAAGTACGCTTAGGGCCTAGACTTAAGGCTTAGGCAAAACGCTCCGCCTTAAGCTTTTTACGCCTTATTCTAGGTAAAAGGCTTAAGGCGCAACTTTTTTTAAACCAAAAACTCTCAAGTAAAACGATATCACCGTTCAAAGACTTTTTTTTCAAAATCGGATCAATATCTCATCCAAAGACAAATGGTATTCCAAACCTCTCTTCCTCTCGCCAAAAAAGGCGCGTGTTTTTTTCTTTTTGTTTGTTTGTTTTCTTCTTAGTATTTAAAAAAACAGTACTTTAGTTTGCATATATTCAGACATATTTTAAGGTGTGTACCATTTTAGTAATTTTAATAGCCATGTTATTGTTAAAAATGCTAAAATATATTATAAAAAAGGCCTAAACGCCTTTTTATGCCTAAGGCCAGCTTAGGCTTCTAAGGCTTAAGGCTTGGCCTCCACGCTTCGGTCACGCCCGCATTTTTTAGAACCTTGGCTTAGGGTAATTTGATACTTTTTAAAAAGTTCAAGGGCGTTGGCGTAGAAAATAATTATAGGGGGTCAAAAAGTGAAAATGATGGTAAAGTTTGACGGGTCAAAGTGTAATTAACTATTTTTTCTATCTAATCGAATCACCTATAACTATTTTTATTTTTATTTTTGATTAAATTACTCGTTTGGACCATAAATTATCAGGATTGTTCCGAAATGGCCCATAAACTATCAATAGTGTCAATTAAGCCCTCAAACTGACCAACCCGATTTAACGAGACCCTTCCATCATATTGGACCGTTAATTTGAATAAAGAATAGTCATGTGCAATGTACATGGCTATTTTAAGGACAAAAATATAAATTAACTTCTATACATATACAAATAGTCTATTGTAAAGACCTATTATATACATATCCTCATACAAACCATTTTTTTAATAGTAGGAAAAATGAATTTTTAATTAACATTTTATGGGTGATCTCCTCACTGTGGAGATCATATGCAAAAGTTTCCTTAAAAAATCAATTATTCACTATTTAAAAAAAAATGATGAATGTTGTACCCAAAATATTCCATCCACTACCTAGCGGACGCATCGCATAAGAACATGTGCAAGTGCACATAAAAAGCCTCAACCTTTGGATATGGCCAAAGCCATATAAAATATAAGTACCTCGAATTTTACACCTCAACTTAATACACACATAAAGGGCCGTAGAGTTTACATCTCGACCTGAGCCACGCCAGCTATTCACCTCCTATAAAGATTTCTTCTTATCCATAAGCACGTGAATAGTATACATGAGTCACCAACTAAATCCTGTAAAAAGGGGATCCCTTTCGTCATTTAGAAAGCAACTATTGGGTAACCAAACTCTGCTAAATTATCCTATCTCTCTCTACATCGGAATATAACTTCAGTCATCCTCGTTGGTGTGCCCAGAAAATAAGAGTCACGGCTTCCTATAGTTCTGCACTACAAGGCCTCGACCTTTATTGTCCAAAAGTTTGTAAATCTTTTATTTCATCATATTGATCACTATTTATATTCCCTTATGTCCAATTATGAATATATAAACATAAATTTAATAAGAGTGAAACATCAAAGTGGGCGTAGGATCTTTTACAGCCGAATAAATTTATATCTTCTGTTAGTTTCACTTGTACCTCATCATTTTTTACTATTCATACTCTTTAATTGTTCAACTTAGCTTTGGTGGCACGAAATACATTAGTAGGTTCATTTTTATGCATCAACAATTTTGCGTCTAAGGTGAAAAATGATGTTTTCTGTAGAATTTCTCCTAATTTGGGTCAAGAATGCTTTTACTTCGAGCCATGAATAAGGTTTAAAGGAGCGTTATTATTTGTACCTTAAGAAATTAGAGTTGGAGCAATATATCCAACTTCCTTTAGTTGCGAAACACTTACGTCGTTAGAATCTACTGGACACCACTAAAGTGGCCATGCGGTTAGTCTTATCGGCTGAAACATCCCCCCGCCCGGGAAAAGAGCGAACGGAGCGCTACAGTCGATAAAACTAACCAATTCCACAATATAACAAGGTATAGAGCACTAAATAAATCCCACAATAAAAAATAAGAGAATCCACTAATCTCAATCTCTTCAAATTAAATACAACCAATAATCTCTCGAAATAAAACAACTATCTATCTCGAAATAAAATAAATATCCAATGCTCTATACATCAAAAATAAATACAATCTTCCAACTTGTATTCTCGAATAATCTTCCCAAATTAATCCTCGCTTAAATAAATCTCCATAGCGCCCCAAAATCCGCGTTAACCTGGCACTAAAAGAAAATATGGGGAAGTTCATAATACGACAGGAAAAATGCTCAACAAATATTAGCGGTGAATAAAACATAACACGAATATTCAAATCAAATGCGAATCTCATAAGAAATTATATCAATATAATTTTTCAACTTCCCTCGAACTTTATCCTCAATTTTACTTCACCATCCCTACTTCATGATTTACCCTAAATCCCCTAAACTTTTTCGAAACAAGTCAAATTTCCCCCAAACCTTAACGGTGTTGTATTCTAAACAAAAAAAAATTGATATATGTGCGGCACGTGAGGAAATTTTTGTATGAAAATATCCTCATGTACCATGCACATGGCCAATATTTTATTCAGAGCATAACACCGTTAGAGTTTAGGGCTGTGTTCTAAAAGTACGCTTAGGTCCTAGACTTAAGGCTTAGGCAAAACCCCCCGCCTCAAGCTTTTTACGCCTTATTCTTGGTAAAAGGCTTAAGGCGCAACTTTTTTTAAACAAAAAACGCTCTAGTAAAACGATATCACCGTTCAAAGACTTTTTTTTCAAAATCGGACCAATATCTCATCCAAAGACAAATGGTATTCCAAACCTCTCTTCCTCTCACCAAAAAAGGCGCGTGTTTTTTCTTTTTTTTGTTTGTTTTCTTCTTAGTATTTAAAAAAACAGTACTTTAGTTTGCATATATTCAGACATATTTTAAGGTATGTACCATTTTAGTATTTTTAATAGCCATGTTATAGTTAAAAATGTTAAAATATATTATAAAGAAGGCCTAAACGCCTTTTTATGCCTAAGGCCAGCTTAGGCTTCTAAGGCTTAAGGCTTGGCCTCCATGCTTCGGTCACGCCCTGCGTTTTTTAAAACCTTGGCTTAGGGTAATTTGATACTTTTTAAAAAGTTCAAGGGCGTTTGCGTAGAAAATAATTATAGGGGGTCAAAAAGTGAAAATGATGATAAAGTTTGACGGGTCAAAGTGTAATTAACTATTTTTTCTTTCTAATCGAATCACCTATAACTATTTTTATTTTTATTTTTGATTAAATTACTCGTTTGGACCATAAATTATCAGGATTGTTCCGAAATGGCCCATAAACTATCAAAAGTGTCAATTAAGCCCTCAAACTGACCAAGCCGATTTAACGAGACCCTTCCATCATATTGAACCGTTAATTTGAATAAAGAATAGTCATGTGCAATGTAAATGGCTATTTTAAGGACAAAAATATAAATTAACTTCTATACATATACAAATAGTCTATTGTAAAGACCTATTATATACATATCCTCATACAAACCATTTTTTTAATAGTAGGAAAAATGAATTTTTTATTAACTTTTTATGGGTGATCTCCTCACTATGGAGATCATCTGCAAAAGTTTCATTAAAAAATTAATTATTTACTATTTTAAAAAAATGATGAATGTTGTACCCAAAATATGCCATGCACTACCTAGCGGACACATCGCATAAGAATATGTGCAAGTGCACATAAAAGGCCTCAACTTTGGATATGGCCAAAGCCGTATAAAATATAAGTACCTCGGATTTTACACCTCAACCTAATACACACATAAGGGGCAGTAGAGTTTACATCTCGACCTGAGCCACGCCATCTATTCACCTCCTATAAAGATTTCTTTTTATCCATAAGCACGTGAATAGTATACATGAGTCACCAACTAACTCCTATAAAAAGGGGATCCCTTCCGTCATTTAGAAAGCAACTATTGGGTAACCAAACTCTGCTAAATTATCATATCTCTCTCTACATCGGAATATAAATTCAGTCATCCTCGCTGGTGTGCCCGGAAAATAAGTGTCACGGCTTCCTATAGTTCTGCATTACAAGGCCTCGGCCTTTATTGTCCAAAAGTTTGTAAATCTATTATTTCATCATATTGATCACTATTTATATTCCCTGATGTCCAATTATGAATATATAAACATAAATTTAATAAGAGTGAAACATCAAAGTGGGCGTAGCCTCTTTTATAGCCGAATAAATTTATATCTTCTGTTAGTTTCACTTGTACCTCATCATTTTTTACTATTCATACACTTTAATTGTTCAACTTAGCTTTGGTGGCACGAAATACATTAGTAGGTTCATTTTTATGCATCAACAATTTTGCGTCTAAGGTGAAAAATGATGTTTTATGTAGAATTTCTCGTAATTTGGGTCAAGAATGCTTTTACTTTGAGCCATGAATAAGGTTTAAAGGAGCGTTATTATTGGTACCTTAAGAAATTAGAGTTGGAGCAATATATCCAACTTCCTTTAGTTGCGAAACACTTACGTCGTTAGAATCTACTGGACACCACTAAAGTGGCCATGCAGTTCGTCTTATCGGCTGTAACATCCCCCCGCCCGGGAAAAGAGCGAACGGAGAGCTACTGTCGATAAAACTAACCAATTCCACAATATAACAAGGTATAGAGCACTAAATAAATCCCACAATAAAAAATAAGAGAATCCACTAATCTCAATCTCTTCAAATTAAATACAACCAATAATCTCTTGAAATAAAACAACTATCTATCTCGAAATAAAATAAATATCCAATGCTCTATACATAAAAAATAAATACAATCTTCCAACTTGTATTCTCGAATAATCTTCCCAAATTAATCCTCGCTTAAATAAATCTCCATAGCGCCCCAAAATCCGCGTTAACCTGGCACTAAAAGAAAATATGGGGAAGTACATAATACGACATGAAAAATGCTCAACAAATATTAGCGGTGAATAAAACATAACACGAATATTCAAATCAAATGCGAATCTCATAAGAAATTATATCAATATAATTTTTCAACTTCCCTCGAACTTTATCCTCAATTTTACTTCACCATCCCTACTTCAGGATTGACCCTAAATCCACTTAACTTTTTCGAAACAAGTCAAATTTCCCGCAAAACTTAACGGTGTTGTATTCTAGACAAAAAAAAATTGATATATGTGCGGCACGTGAGGAAATTTCTGTACGAAAATATCCTCATGTACCATGCACATGGCCAATATTTTATTCAGAGCAAAACACCGTTAGAGTTTAGGGCAGTGTTCTAAAAGTACGCTTAGGGCCTAGACTTAAGGCTTAGGCAAAACCCCCCGCCTTAAGCTTTTTACGCCTTATTCTTTGTAAAAGGCTTAAGGCGCAACTTTTTTTAAACCAAAAACGCTCTAGTAAAACGATATCACCCTTTAAAGACTTTTTTTTTTTAAAACCGGACCAATATCTCATCCAAAGACAAATGGTATTCCAAACCTCTCTTCCTATCACCAAAAAAGGCGCGTGTTTTTTCTTTTTTTGTTTGTTTTCTTCTTAGTATTTAAAAAAACAGTACTTTAATTTGCATATATTCAGACATATTTTAAGGTATGTACCATTTTAGTATTTTTAATAGCCATGTTATAGTTAAAAATGCTAAAATATATTATAAAAAAGGCCTAAACGCCTTTTTATGCCTAAGGCCAGCTTAGGCTTCTAAGGCTTAAGGCTTGGCCTCCACGCTTCGGTCACGCCCCGCGTTTTTTTTAACCTTGGCTTAGGGTAATTTGATACTTTTTAAAAAGTTCAAGGCCGTGAGCGTAGAAAATAATTATAGGGGGTCAAAAAGTGAAATTGATGGTAAAGTTTGACGGGTCAAAGTGTAATTAACTATTTTTTCTTTCTAATCGAATCACCTATAACTATTTTTATTTTTATTTTTGATTAAATTACTCGTTTGGACCATAAATTATCAGGATTGTTCCGAAATGGCCCATAAACTATCAAAAGTGTCAATTAAGCCCTCAAACTGACCAACCCGATTTAACGAGACCCTTCCATCATATTGGACCGTTAATTTGAACAAAGAATAGTCACGTGCAATGTACATGGCTATTTTAAGGATAAAAATATAAATTAACTTCTATACATATACAAATAGTCTATTGTAAAGACCTATTATATACATATCCTCATACAAACCATTTTTTTAATAGTAGGAAAAATGAATTTTTTATTAACTTTTTATGGGTGATCTCCTCACTGTGGAGATCATCTGCAAAAGTTTCATTAAAAAATCAATTATTTACTATTTTAGAAAAATGATGAATGTTGTACCCAAAATATGCCATCCACTACCTAGCGGACGCATCGCATAAGAATATGTGCAAGTGCACATAAAAGGCCTCAACCTTTGGATATGGCCAAAGCCATATAAAATATAAGTACCTCGAATTTTACACCTCAACCTAATACACACATAAGGGGTCGTAGAGTTTACATCTCGACCTGAGCCACGCCAGCTATTCATCTCCTATAAAGATTTCTTCTTATCCATAAGCACGTGAATATTATACATGAGTCACCAACTAACTCCTGTAAAAAGGGGATCCCTTTCGTCATTTAGCAAGCAACTATTGGGTAACCAAACTCTGCTAAATTATCCTATCTCTCTCTACATCGGAATATAACTTCAGTCATCCTCGTTGGTGTGCCCAGAAAATAAGAGTCACGGCTTCCTATAGTTATGCACTACAAGGCCTCGGCCTTCATTGTCCAAAAGTTTGTAAATCTATTATTTCATCATATTGATCACTATTTATATTACCTTATGTCCAATTATGAATATATAAACATAAATTTAATAAGAGTGAAACATCAAAGTGGGCGTAGGTTCTTTTATAGCCGAATAAATTTATATCTTCTGTTAGTTTCACTTGTACCTCAACATTTTTTACTATTCATACTCTTTAATTGTTCAACTTAGCTTTGGTGGCACGAAATACATTAGTAGGTTCATTTTTATGCATCAACAATTTTGGGTCTAAGGTGAAAAATGATGTTTTCTGTAGAATTTCTCGTAATTTGGGTCAAGAATGCTTTTACTTTGAGCCATGAATAAGGTTTAAAGGATCGTTATTATTGGTACCTTAAGAAATTAGAGTTGGAGCAATATATCCAACATCCTTTAGTTGCGAAAAAATTACGTCGTTAGAATCTACTGGACACCACTAAAGTGGCCATGCGGTTAGTCTTATCGGCTGTAACATCCCCCCGCCCGGGAAAAGAGCTAACGGAGCGCTACTGTCGATAAAACTAACCAATTCCACAATATAACAAGGTATAGAGCACTAAATAAATCCCACAATAAAAAATAAGAGAATCCACTAGTCTCAATCTCTTCAAATTAAATACAACCAATAATCTCTCGAAATAAAACAACTATTTGTCTCGAAATAAAATAAATATCCAATGCACTATACATCAAAAATAAATACAATCTTCCAACTTGTATTCTTGAATAATCTTCCCAAATTAATCCTCGCTTAAATAAATCTCCATAGCGCCCCAAAATCCGCGTTAACCTGACACTAAAAGAAAATATGGGGAAGTACATAATACGACAGGAAAAATGCTCAACAAATATTAGCGGTGAATAAAACGTAACAATACGAGTACGAATATTCAAATCAAATGCTAATCTCATAAGAAATTATATCAATATAATTTTTCAACTTCCCTCGAACTTTATCCTCAATTTTACTTCACCATCCCTACTTCATGATTTACCCTAAATCCCCTAAATTTTTCGAAACAAGTCAAATTTCCACCAAACCTTAACGGTGTTGTATTCTAGACAAAAAAAATTGATATATGTGCGGCACGTGAGGAATTTTCTGTACGAAAATATCCTCATGTACCATGCACATGGCCAATATTTTATTCAGAGCATAACACCGTTAGAGTTTAGGGCAGTGTTCTAAAAGTACGCTTAGGGCCTAGACTTAAGGCTTAGGCAAAACGCCCTGCCTTAAGCTTTTTACGCCTTATTCTTGGTAAAAGGCTTAAGGTGCAACTTTTTTTAAACCAAAAACGCTCTAGTAAAACGATATCACCCTTTAAAGACTTTTTTTTTTTAAACCGGACCAATATCTCATCCAAAGACAAATGGTATTCCAAACCTCTCTTCCTATCACCAAAAAAGGCGCGTGTTTTTTCTTTTTTTTTTGTTTGATTTCTTCTTAGTTTTAAAAAAAAAGTACTTTAATTTGCATATATTCAGACATATTTTAAGGTATGTACCATTTTAGTATTTTTAATAGCCATGTTATAGTTAAAAATGCTAAAATATATTATAAAAAAGGCCTAAACGCCTTTTTATGCCTAAGGCCAGCTTAGGCTTCTAAGGCTTAAGGCTTGGCCTCCACGCTTCGGTCACGCCCCGCATTTTTTAGAACCTTGGCTTAGGGTAATTTGATACTTTTTAAAAAGTTCAAGGGCGTGAGCGTAGAAAATAATTATATGGGGTCAAAAAGTGAAAATGATGGTAAAGTTTGACGGGTCAAAGTGTAATTAACTATTTTTTCTTTCTAATCGAATCACCTATCACTATTTTTATTTTTATTTTTGATTAAATTACTCGTTTGGACCATAAATGATCAGGATTGTTCCGAAATGGCCCATAAACTATCAAAAGTGTCAATTAAGCCCTCAAACTGACCAAGCCGATTTAACGAGACCCTTCCATCATATTGGACCGTTAATTTGAACAAAGAATAGTCACGTGCAATGTACATGGCTATTTTAAGGATAAAAATATAAATTAACTTCTATACATATACAAATAGTCTATTGTAAAGACCTATTATATACATATCCTCATACAAACCATTTTTTTAATAGTAGGAAAAATGAATTTTTTATTAACTTTTTATGGGTGATCTCCTCACTGTGGAGATCATCTGCAAAAGTTTCATTAAAAAATCAATTATTTACTATTTTAGAAAAATGATGAATGTTGTACCCAAAATATGTCATCCACTACCTAGCGGACGCATCGCATATGAATATGTTCAAGTGCACATAAAAGGCCTCAACCTTTGGATATGGCCAAAGCCATATAAAATATAAGTACCTCGAATTTTACACCTCAACCTAATACACACATAAGGGGCCGTAGAGTTTACATCTCGACCGTTGCCACACCAGCTATTCATCTCCTATAAAGATTTCTTCTTATCCATAAGCACGTGAATAGTATACATGAGTCACCAACTAACTCCTGTAAAAAGGGGATCCCTTTCGTCATTTAGCAAGCAACTATTGGGTAACCAAACTCTGCTAAATTATCCTATCTCTCTCTACATCGGAATATAACTTCAGTCATCCTCGTTGGTGTGCCCAGAAAATAAGAGTCACCGCTTCCTATAGTTCTGCACTACAAGGCCTCGACCTTTATTGTCCAAAAGTTTGTAAATCTATTATTTCATCATATTGATCACTATTTATATTCCCTTATGTCCAATTATGAATATATAAACATAAATTTAATAAGAGTGAAACATCAAAGTTGGCGTAGGCTCTTTTATAGCCGAATAAATTTATATCTTCTGTTAGTTTCACTTGTACCTCATCATTTTTTACTATTCATACTCTTTAATTGTTCAACTTAGCTTTTGTGGCACGAAATACATTAGTAGGTTCATTTTTATGCATCAACAATTTTGCGTCATCGGTGAAAAATTATGTTTTCTGTAGAATTTCTCATAATTTGGGTCAAGAATGCTTTTACTTTGTACCATGAATAAGGTTTAAAGGAGCGTTATTATTGGTACCTTAAGAAATTAAAGTTGGAGCAATATATCCAACTTCCTTTGGTTGCTAAACACTTACGTCGTTAGAATCTACTGGACACCACTAAAGTGGCCATGCGGTTAGTCTTATCGGCACTTATAGGAAGCTATGGTTTTCAGTCCTAACTGTGAGATCATCGACCGTCGAAGGACTTGCGAGGGGTTTCTAGATTATTTCCAACCTTCTTACTACCTAGTCTAGCGGCTTTGACCTCTTATTGTCATTGCAAAACATATTTGCCTAGGAGTGGGCATGTATAATTATTGGGGTTAATCTAAAAAAGATTTACGACCTTCGACCACTAATAAGAAAGGTCACCTGAGGCTCAGAACTGATAGGCGACGTTTGGATCCTAGAGATAGGATTTTTTATGGGTTCGAACTCAAATCTAAAGTGTGACTGTAGATCGGGTTGGGGTGGGTGGTATTTTCCTATCTGGTGGTTGGTGTGGTTTTTGGAGGTGGTGATGCCGTTTGACCGAGCGATGGGAGCATGGTTTGGAGGAGTGGCCTGTTGGTTCCTTTAAGCTTTACTCGTGACTCTACAACTTTGGCCATCATAGCTGGAGTGAATTATGCTCTCGATACCAATTTGATGGAAGTAAAATCAATTTAACACAATCTTTTCTCTCTCTCCAAAATGGTCATTATTGGCTAAAGACCTTATTATTGGTAAAAGTTATAGCAAGATAACTTATTAAGTGCAAGAAGAATACCCAGGGTTCACAATAAATATTCTCAATCAATATCACCCTCATACTAACCTAACAACTCTTAAATAATAAAAAAGCGAAAAATAGACAAGAATAGGATCGTAATAATTAAAAAAATGACAAATATACCATTGGGACCTCTCGTACACATCAAATTAATATCCTATTATCCTTAATGATCTTAATAATCCTAAAAGCTCATAGTTATTTACATTACAACAAATTTCCAAATATTAGATAAACATTTGTCTACATAAAAAAAAATTCTTTTAGTTCCCCATCAAATATCCTTTTGGAATTCTGAGGCTCTGGTAGTCACTTTGGATTATGGTAATGACATGCTCATTTTGAGGTCAGCATTTTAGTTGCTTGAATTTATCCCCAATCTAGATTATTCCTCGAGATAAGTTTTGTGGTATGGAGGATTGGGTTCTCGGATGAGGTTCACTATTTTTCTTCATGACGGTTCTTTGTTGTTAGCTCCTAGAATTACTAATTTGTTAATATTAAGTAGTAATTTTTTTTAACACAACAATTGAATTTATCTATATTTGTATTTCGTGGTTGTTATATTAGAAGAATCCAAAAATTATATAAAGTCTCTTTTGGTATTAGGTTATGCTATTTTGTCAACCCTATTGTGATATTGGCTTCTTTCCTTTTGATTGGAAAAATATAAAATTATATTTAAAAGGCTACCATAAGGGGGCAAAAACCATGTATACGTGATGTGTACAAAACCAAAATGGAAGCATTTTAATACTGGTTTTTAAAGTTATATGTCCTGGATTTTGAAAATTGCTTTCAGTTTGACACCCCTTAAACTACTATCATGTAGTTTAAAATACGTTAAATTTAAAAGTCAACGGTGCAACTCCAAATTTGTAATCTTTTATTTAACTTTAACTAAAGCATTAATTTTTGGGATAAAAATTAACCTCGAAGTTCTTAACATGGGCAGACTTAAGAATGGTCATTTTACTCGATTTCAGAATGATTAGGCATAACATTTCATATTTATTCCCTTAATTTCGGCTTTTTTATGGTCCCGTGCAATGTATTTAGTTTGAATTTATACAATATTTATGCTACTAACCCTTTTCGCTGAGCATTTCGTGCTTTGTGTATTTCTTTCTTATTTTACTGGTAATTAGTGTAAGTGGATGGAAGAGAAAAGTCAAAATAGTGAAATAATTAAGAGAAAGGGAAGACGAGGGCATTTATGTAATTTTACAATAGAAACATGTGACACCCTGCCTAATTAACCCCGGGTGATCAGTCCTAAATTAAATTAAAATAGGTTTCTCAGTTGGTTCATTCTTAGTATCACTGTTGCCTTTTTAATTACTATCCACCTAAGTGAGAAAATTGGACTGGTGCCAACTTTTATCTTTCATTAATTTAATGAAATACTCATACGGAAACAAAATAAGTTAAACAATCACAATTAGCTGAAATCCACCATTCGCAATTTAAATAAACTGACCGAATAAAACATCGGTTCAAAACTAACAAAAGTAAAGACAAATAAAGATAAATCTCAACAAGTCTGACATAAGCTAAATAATGCTGTGAGCGACATGCTTAAGTAACTGATAGGAATCTCTACACTAGAAATAGAAAAAATGAGGCGCCTATCAAACTTTCGCAATATCCACATATGTTGTAGCAACGAATCCTTGGAATGATTAACTGGCAGTAATAAATAAGTATGCATGATCTTCATATTATTGTTAGTGTCGCACTCCCTTGAGAACATCCTCACCCCTCCTCTAATGTGCACTACTAACGCCTTAATTAATTTCCTTTGTTATTTATCCCATAACTAGGTAATCGAAATAACTCCTTGCAACTACCTTACTTTAATTGGGTATGTCATAGCTATGATTCCTAAGTTATTATCAACCTTAACTTAATTAATTATTCTCCCTTTTTAAATTCATATTACTTTCACACCCGTTATACATATAATACAATTCATTGCCTGTATTAATTAACTCGTATATAATTATTTATCTCATTATATACGTATAGTCATATTACAATATTCACACGTATGCTGGAATAATAATTAATAAAGAACATCCTCCCGAGTAATAACTCACCGGATGTATATTCTCTAAAGTGCTATCCCACTAGGTGCATTCACATAACCCAGTTACCCCAAATCAGAATCGCTCACTAACTAGGTAATTAACATAAATATTGGAGGCCGTCATATTCCTTCCCTGAAAGGGAGATGCCCCTCACCCATATAATGGACGCTATGACCTAGGGATATACTCGCCCTACTCCTCAAGTTAGGGGATTCACCATCTACGCGCAACCTCCCCTGATAGCACTAGAGTATATATAATAATAATATCTAGCCACTGATATTAATGCACACCACACACACACACACACACACACACACACACACACACACACACACACACACACACATATATATATATATATATATATATATACTATCGCACACCGTATATATATAAAAATAAAACACCCCAACTATACCGTGTACTAAGTCCGTAACATAAGCTTATACAAATTATCATGAGTTTATGGCCCAACTCTCATTATTAATTAATTGCACATTAATTAATTAAATTACTTTTGGTGTCGCTCCAACCAATATATTCGGACTCGCTCTCGTGGCCCGGAATAAAATAATACCCGAGTCCCAATCCCCGACTCAAATTAATTAGTTTTCAATCAAAATTAATTTAACACCTTGGTATCCCTACCAATATACCCAGACTCGCCCGCTCGATCCGTATTTAATTATTTTGGATCATTCTTCCCAAAATTTCCATAACGTATCACACATCAATTCCTCCCAACCCCAATTACTCTCCTTCATTTTTGTTAGGAATTAATGTTCCATACTTATTTCTCACTAACTAAAGTATGGGGGAGTATTTCTAATTAATTTCCCTTATATATTAAAACTGGCGTCACTGTCAAAAATCCCGAACCATCGATCGATTGATCCCAGCCATCGATCGATCGATTGAACAGGTCTTCGTCTTCTCCGAGTCCCTGTTTCAGCCATGGACGAAAACCTTAAATTCCCAACTCCTTCTATAGTCCAACCCAAGCCTTCTTATCAATATAACACTTCAAGAACACCATAAGGGACCCCCATAAAATCCCCAAACCCCGTTTAATTTACGTTCTCTAATGTTTTCTAAATTGAAAAAAAGCCGAGTTATTCGTAAATAAGTCACAACACCAAATTACCAACTCAATTTCATTCCTAATTCATCTGGATTTATTACGACTAAGGCCAATATCTATTCAGAATCATGTTACACCATAAATTCCTACACCAATTCTCATCTTGTGTTCCAATTACAAAAACCCCATTTTTGTACTCATTTATCCCCAAAATGAATTTTAAGTATTCACATCACATAAATATGAATTGAAAACATAATTAAATGCTACAACAAGTTAACCACTTGCCTTATGGTTTCGTAGGGGCTGATCTGGAGTTGTGATTCTCAAGGTAGAAGATGAAATCCCCTTTTTTGGCTCTTTCCTTTTTCCCCCAAATTGCCTTTAACTCCTTTTTAGGGTTTTCTCTCCCACTAAGTGTTTTCTAATCTTCAATCAGCCGTTCCCCTTTTCCTTTTAATTAAGTAATTAGGCTTAGTCCCGTTTTTAGTCTAATGGGTCAAGCCCAAGTGACCCAAATGCTCCCATGTGGTCCCGACTATGCTTAAAAACGGCCCGTGACCCGTTTACTACCCCGGGTACACTTTTTCGACAATCTCCGCCCATCCAGAATCAACCATACACTCAGAATTGTCATCCGAATTAATTTACAAAAATCCTTATCTCACACCCAAATTAGTCTATACCGACTCCCCGCTGAGATAAGTACTTACCCCATAACCAATATCCGAAATGATGTAAATAAATTATTACTATTCACTTAGTAATTAAATTTCCCTAAATATTAACCATTCACTCCCCGATTAATATTTAAATAAAAATTACCATAATTAATTCAATTAAAATTACGACACACAAGTAATTTAGAATTTTTGAATTAATTAAATATTAAATGCATAAAATTATGGGGTGTTACATACTCCCCCCCCTTACAAAGAAATTTCGTCCCCGAACTTAGGTACATAATGAATGTCGTGAATGTGATAATGGTGATGGGCAATCATAATATAGAATAAATGGTCAGATTTGAAGATACCTTCACAGTGAAATTTTGAATAATACTTTAAGCCTATGTTTCCCTCAAACACGAGAGTGAATAAATGGGGCTCTAAATCGAACGATACTTTAGTCATGTCCTCGATCTTATCCAAATACTCAAATGACATGGGCGACCGTGATGGAAAAGGACAATGCCATATAAAAAAATATGCGTCACTAGAGAGAAACACTCGAATGATTTTTTCAACCATCTCGTCACTGATAGATTAATCCTCATGTGTCAGCATACTCTTAAAAGGCTCGTGTTTACGTTCATGGAGAAGGAATTGATATATTCTACCGTCCCAGTCGATTTCCTCCGAGTAACGAAATGAGTTCAGTAACGATTTAATTTCAATAGTGAGATGCTCGTCAATCAGGCCAAATTCTTCCTTAAAATATTTTAGATTCATATCTAGAGACAAATCAGGTGGCCAAGCACGTAGATCGACTGTGTCACTATCCCGTAGGGTAGTGACATCGTTCACTTCTTGAACGTACTTGACTTCATTCTCTCCCTCATCATATGATGACCTTTTTAAATTAAACACATTTGAACCCATGGTCATGTTCCCAAATGACAGGTTCAATTTGCCACTATGATATCGAAGGAAAACATCAGAAGTGGATAAAAAGGGTCGACCGAGGATGATCGAGATTTACGTGGATGAGTTTAGTACGTGTTGCATGTCTAAGAACAAAAAGTCTACCGAGAAGACAAATTCACCCACATTAATCATTACATCATTTATAACACCTCTAAGCACATTAATGGATTGATCGACTAAGGATAAGGTCATCCTAGTGAGTTTTTACTCCCCCAAACCTAGTTTCTCATACACGGTGTACGACATAAAGCTCATGCTTTCTCTTACATCTAAGAGATATTTCTCGAAGTGATGTTTCCCTATCTTGGTAGAGATCCTTATACTTGATGGGAATGCTATAGGAAATGATAGAGTTTGCTTGCTCGACGTGAAAATATTTCTTGGGCACCATGGTGTTTCTCTTGAAGGTACAAAGGTCGCCTAGGACGAGACGTATTGTATAGTGTCAAAAAGTGGGATATTGATTTGTACTTGCTTGAACACTTCCAACATCTTATCCACTTGCAACTTCTTCTTTTATGGCACCAGATATTGGGAAAACGAAATTTTTGGGACATAGGTCTCTACAAGTGTCTCAGAAGATAAGGGTGGGGAGGAAGTTGGATCCAAGGGTGGATCTTGCTTCCTCTTACATTTCTTGGATTCACTCTCAGTGGGTGGTGAGACATTCTCTTCGACTTCCATACCAGACTTAAGCGTTTTGATGGCTTTAACATCCTCTTGGGTTTGTGATGAACCATTATTTTCTTGAACAAAATATTAACCTTTAGGTATGTTCCATTTAGTATTGGGCTCAGGTTGACTCGAGAATGTTTCCTTGTTCTTTTGACTCAATGCGTAGCTATGGATTGAATGTTTATGTGAAAGCTTTGTCGGGTGTATTGGAGGACACTTTGAGTCGCATGCTGGAATTTGAGGGTACTTTGAGCATGCAAATTCACCATATCCTCTAAAGCTTGGATATTGTAGATGAAGGATATGATGGTTTCGGGGTATTTAGAAACTCAAAGGTGGATTACCTGAAGACTGATCAACACCTCCTAGGTACTGACATTTAGACCATGAAAAATTGGGGTGATCTCGCCACCCAAGATTGTAAGTATGGAAATACGGGTTGTACTTCGGCCTAGAGTGGTAGAGGGCATTTTCTTGCTCAGCTAGAACCTTGTTAGCCAAAATAGTGGGGTAATTTTTGAATAAATGATCGAACGCATCACAATGTAGACACATGTGGGTGGCTACATCTTGGATGGCTACGGTTCTGGCATGGGTTCCTATTTTACTCACATCTAAATCTTCTAAACATCGGGCCAAAGTGGCCACTTTGGCATTTAAATCAAAACTTTGTTCGACATGGTGAGCGAAACAGTCACTGACGTGGTGGACTTAGATTCTCTATTGGGTGCCCATCACTGGGACTTTTTTGCCATAACTTCTACGAATACCCACTCGTCCACCTCACTTTTTTCGGTAAAATCATGGTTGCACATTGACTAGATCATGGCTCGAGTACGAAAAT
This sequence comes from Sambucus nigra, assembly GCA_949130495.1. Lineage (NCBI taxonomy): Eukaryota > Viridiplantae > Streptophyta > Magnoliopsida > Dipsacales > Adoxaceae > Sambucus > Sambucus nigra. The sequence goes on from OX422212.1 coordinate 373,183,854, forward strand.
CAAATCCCTCATACACATTTTGTAATTGACGGCCTAATTCAATCCCATGATGCGGTTAGTGTAGTATTAAGTCCCTGAATCTCTAAAAATATACCCATAACTCTTTTTCCTCTTTCTAGCTTAATGTGTTGATGGCATGATGAATCGATGTTGTCTTTTTCTTAAGGAAGAATTTCCGCAGAAAGTTGACACTCATTTGGTCCCACATGGTGATGGATTCAAGTTCTAGTGAGTTAAACCAACTCTTCGCCTTATCTTTTAAAAAAAATGGAAACAATTATAAACAAACAATCTCATCGGTGAGTTGTTGGTACTTAATCGTTCCACGAATTTTTTCAAACTCGCTTACATGGAGCTAAGGGTTCTCTTTTTTCGTACCCCGAAAAACGGGAAACAATTGGATTTGTAAGGGCAAATTTTCCATAGTCCCTAGTTTACATTAAGTATGTCGTATCCCGTTACAACCTTCAAGGAAGATCACATTCACATGCTTAAGAAGACGGATCCGAATTTCACGCATCTTCAACATCTACGCGACATGAGGTCTACTTTGATGCATATTTTGTTTTGATTTATTTAGATTTTTTTACTAAGTATTGGGATTTTTTTATAAATTTTTTTTATCAAAATGAGGCATTTTTTTAACTTAAAATATTTTTTGAAATACCTGTAGGCGGAATTTTAAAAAAATATATTTTTTCACTCCAGTCGTTCAAACGACCAAGACATGTCGTTCAGACGACATGCACATGTCGTTCGAAGGGAGTGAGACACCTCATTTCCGCTGTGCATCAAAAGACACTATACTGTTTTTTTTTATATTAGGTCATTTTTATGGTCGTTCAAACGACTTCTCACCGTCGTTCGAATGACATGCTGAAGTTGTTCAAACAACCTTCGCCACCTCAAAATTTTTGTGAGCCTATAGATACCTATTTCATGAAGCTTTTCAATTAAGACTTTTACTTTATGAAAATTGCAGAACTGCAGAAATTATGTCTTCATTTGTTAGGGCTAAAAACCTTTTTGATTCACACAAACACATTCCAATTACTTTTGCGAATCATATTTGGAACCCAAACACTTATTTGTCGAAGTTTATTCTTGTGGAGTGATGTCTCTATTGCTGACTTAGGGATACTCAAGGGTATTCACTGCTAAAGGAGGAGCTGCGGTTCTTATGATTCTCGAGGGAGTCATTGTTGATAAGAAGGCTAAGGTTGATGTTCCATTTTAATTTCTAATGCGGAAAGTGTTTTAAGGATGATAGAAAAACAAATTCAATTTTTGTGATTTTTTTTCCAATTTTTAATTCCCACCAAGTTGTGAACAATTTCTAAATTTTATTTTAATTAATCCTAAACATCCATCTAGTGATTAAGGCAAATAAAAAAAGTAAAGAATATTCACAACGCTGGATATATGAGAAAAACCACAAACGGGAATAATCTTGGACGGCCCAAGCCAGACAATCACTATGAATATTGTATTACAAAGGTACAGACGGTAGTCTTACTCAACGACTCGATCCGCCCACGAGACTTGACGCTTCTATAATCTTCAACCACTCCTCTCACAGTGCCCACATAGAAAGTAACCTTCTTCCATGATGTCTGTCCACGTATGTCTCGGTGTCCACCGATATGGCTTGTAACGTCTACGATTTAAAAACCGAACTCCACCAAATCTTCACCGCAAAACCAACAATTATTCTTCAATTGAAACCTCCAGCTTGATGCAAATGATATCACATAACATATACCAATGATACTCGGATATTTTGAAACTCAAAGGATGTTTTAAACTTGAAAAACCTTTGTAAACACGTGTGTAGAAAATCTCTGGTTCGTATACTGGTTTTGCATAATGCACACACCCGAAATCTGAAGAAAACACGCCTATAAATATTTTTCTTAAGGCGGTGGTTCGTTCGAATGACTGGGCTTATCGCGCGAACGAGATGGCCTGTCGTTCAAAGGACGTGGCATCTCGCTTGAACGACACAGTCTGTCGTTTGAACGACGTGAAAGATTACACTCCTCATTTAAACCAACTCTAATTCGTTCTTCTCAGATTAAAACGGGATCTAAACAGTTTCAAACACTCAAAGCATTTTAGAAAACAACTATTTAATAAAAATAACATCTTTATCCTTATTAAAATTAATTCTTAGTCCCATTAATATTATGCATTCATACCCGAGTGATCTCTGAATGCAATTATACTTTAAAGACGAATAAACTGCACCAAATAAACTTCGACATAATTAAATTCCTTGAAGCTTTGCCGCAACATCTTCAAATAAACTTCGACATGTCATAGTCTGTGTGGGATCGTGACAATAAAAAATGGCCTATGACTCAAACGTGTTTTTTTTCGAAAATAGGTCAAAACTACATTAAGACTCAATTGGAAATTTTGTCCTTACAAATCTCCCCCTTTGACTATTCCGGGACAAAATCAATAGTGAAATGCCTAAGCCGGGCCGTCAATTCGTATGACGCCTAAATCCTATCGCATAAACCCAAGGCAAAAATTATAGGACAAGACTAGGACAATATGGTCCGACAAGCATGAACTGTCTCCGAATGTCTGAATGTGATATAAACTTGAAATCTCCAATCTCTTTAAGCATACCTACACACATGTAACAAACAAATACCCAGTGAAGCATAGAGGATCAAGTAATAAAAAATAATATGTAAAATCAAATCCAAATAATTTGTTAAGTGAGTAAAGCATAATACCAATCTGTATGTAATTATGAAACTCCTAAAAAACTCCCCCTACATCACAGACATCTCTCCCCCTTTTGGTCTCGAATAGACAATCCGGTGAAAAGATAAACAACCTAGCATGAGATATACCAATATGTAGCGTAACAAGGTAAACATAGACAACCAACTAATTATGATGAACAATATCAAATCCTTAGCTAGCAAACAAACAAATCACACAGTATGAATTAACAATCGAAGTGGGTGTGACTAAATGACCCTATGCAATAAAATATGGGATCATGTGAATCTGCATATAAATAATCAGTTCAGAAGAAACCTAGTACCAAAATATGAACAATATTCTGCATGGTACTGAAACAAAATAGACCAGAAAACCAAACAGGTCGTTCAAACGAAACTCCTTATCGCTAGAATAAGAAGGCTTGTCGTTAGAATGACAACTTCACGTGAAACACCTTATCGCTAGAACGACAGCTAGAAAGAAATCAATTATTTCTCGAACGAGAAAATAAAACTTTCCCAGAATGCCCAGAAAATAAGCAGTTTTGCCTAGTGAAAGAGTTTCCATAAAAACTAATAGGAAGGGCCTGACAGATCCAAAATAATGCCTTTTTGTATTAAAAATAAAAAAATCAACCAGAACAAACAAAGTAAGATACATGTTAACATAATATCAATGTGCTCAAATATGAACATGGAATGTATGGGCGTGAACTACAATAAATGAATCACAATTCCAACATATCAAAACGATCAAGAAGCTCTAATTGATAGCGATAAATCATCAAACTTTATATTAGCCATATGTGACAATTAAAGTGAGTGCTTAATGAACTAAACAGTCAAACATGCACACAAATTCAGAATGTTGACGATTCTATAAACAATAGCGTCATGACATGATTGTTCAACATTCGGATTTTTGGTACAAACCCGTTTAATTTATCCATTCAAACTCCCTCATTTATATCATATAATCTTTTGAATGAACAAAAACTAATTTGGCCCAATTTTGGCATATGATTCTTTTATTTCCTTTCAAATTTTTTGGACTCTTTTAAATGGTGACTTTCACGACGAGTCAATTATACACTCTCGCAGCCCTTTCCCGTGAACACTAATAATTTTTTCAATTATAATCCTCAGGTAAACGGTTCTTACATGCACACCTCCTCATTATGTCTACTTACGCATATATGACAAAATTGGGAAAAGAACATCTCACCAAACTCAAATATGCATAAGATATCAAACATCCATATAAACTCGTGCATGTGTGCAAAGATGGCATATATACAAAGTCGAATCAAAATGTATATCAACTTCGAAACTGCTCCATAATAGAATGGTTAATATCATTCTAAGTATCAACAATTATAACCAAATGTCCTAGCCACATGGATAATGAAAGGAAGGGTGTCCAAGCACACCAATATGTCACATCAAACATGTAAACTCAAAAACAAAAAACAAAAATCTTTTTGGTTTTTCAACATATTTTGACTCAAATAAATGCAATCTCTTTTTGTATTTTCTCAAAAAAATTTAAAAGCAAAATCTTTTTATATTTTTCAAATAAGACTCAATGAATGAAAATATAATAAAAAATGATACACATGGTAATACACTCAACCTTTGGATTTAGCATGGGAAGAATTAAGTACAGCCAAATGAGAACCATGAAATTTTTGTCCTAAAGCCTCTAAGTCCGATTTCCTAACCCAAGTAGGTGTGACATAACGGGTGGGGTTTTTGGGAACCGACACGACTTTATTCCTAAACTTCCTAGGAGCACTCCTACGGTCATAGAAAAACCGTATAAGGTGACATTTCCTACCGCAATGTGTGCAAGTGTAAAGACAATAAAATGATTACCAAAATATTGACCTCTCCTCACGTTCCTAGTGGGCTCTCTCACACGGTTGGTATTCGATTTGGGAATGGGAACACTATCATCGTAGCCTATACCACACCTATCACTTTTGACTTGGACAATGCCTAACATCCTATCCAACTTCTCTGACCAAGATTCCAAGTCAAACTTAACCTTACTCGAGTCTTTTAATTTTTCTTCCAACTCACGAATACTAGACTCAAGCACACGCCTATACTTATCAAAGTCTAGCAACTCCTTTTTCAAAGTCTCCATTAAACCACGAAGACGGCCCCTCTCTTTTTCAACGTACTCTAGCTTCTCCCTAAGATTCTTCTCCCATGCCCTAAGATTCTCAATCAAAGCATTATTATTTTCTATGACACGCACATTTAACCTAGCTTGCAATTTAGAGTTCTCCTTTTTCACTTTCACCGCCTCGGCATACAACTCATTAAATGCAACTTGCAACTCTTTCACATCCAACTCCTCATCCTCACTCAATTCACCCTCACTCAATTCACCCTCACTCACTTGGGATTCAACGGCCTCGGAAGTGTCATGCACATGAGAATTTTCGTGGGACGATTTATCATCATCGTTCACATGACATGCCAAGAAAGCAACAAACTTGCTCTCATTGGGGGAACTCTCTCCTTTTTCCGTATCACTATCATTTAAGGTGGCATTATAAGCTATCGGTTTCTTGCCCTCTTTCTTAAGTCTGGTGGGACACTCGATAACTTCATGACCATACCCCTCTCACCTAAAACACCTATCCAACTCAACCCTATAAAGTTTCTCACTTTTACTTTTAGGGGAGGATTCAACCTTGTTGTTCTTTAATTTCTCAAACATTTTGGTATCTTTCGATTGATTTTCAGACTTAAGAAATTTTTTGAAATTTTTAGCCAATAAGGCGACATCCTCAAAATCGGAATCAGAATCGTCATTCGAAACTTTAGTTTCCTCAATTCGGGCTTTAAAAGCAATGCCCTTTTCTTTCTTTGGAACTTGCTTAGAGGTAAGCATATCAAGTTTATAAGTTTGTAAGTCACCTACAATCTTTTCTAGTTTCGTCGAATCAAGCATTCCAAAGGAGTTTAAAATGGTCACTTTTGCATCAAACCTAGTCGGCAAGATCTCAAAATTTTCTTTATGACACGGTTGTCGTAAATCCTCTCACCTAAGTTAAACGACGACTTGGTAATATTAGACAACCTGGCGTAAAACTCATCAAATGACTCACTATCTAACATTTTAATCGTTTCAAACTGTGTACTGAGGTTTTGTTACTTAGACGCCCTAATTGTGATAGTGCCCTCGTGAGTAAGTGCAATTGTATCCCAATCCTCTTTTTAAGTTTCACAAGTCATAATTCTATTATACTCTTTGATTAGGCATATATTCTTCACATTTATCCCCTTAATTTCGGTATTTTTATGATCCCGTGCAGTGTATTTAGCTTGGATTTGTCTCTTATTTATGCTACTAACCTTTTTTGGCAAGTATTTTGTGTTTTGTGTATTTCTCATGTGTTTTACAGGTATTTCACGCAAGTTAGTGCGAAGGAGAGCTCAAAACAGTGAAAGAAACCAAGAAATGGAGAGTTGAAGGGCATTTTCGTAATTTTACAGCCTTAGTCCGGAGGTGGGGCCAACTAGAAAGTTGAAGAGCACTAAATTACAAGAATAATGGAAAAAATGGCACCTCAATCCGACTACGGTGAAGAAGTTACGATATTTTGAAGTTGCGAGATAATGAAGAGTCATTTTCAGAAATGAAGAGACAACTCTTGAAATTTCTTGTTTAATTCGTTTTTATTAGTTGTAAAACGTGGAGAGGCATGGGAAGAGTCTCATTTAGGTATATTAAAAGGTCAAAACGTGGAGAGGCATGGGAAAAGTCCTTTTTGAGATCTATAAAAGGCCAATCCCTATGTCATTCCAAAGGAGAGTCAAATTCTAGAGAGTAGAATAGAATTTTAGAGAGAGAATTAGATTTTAGAGAGTCTTTTTGTAAGTTTGAAGAAGAAGAATTTTTCTTGATTCAAGTTCATCTCTTTTCCCTATTGCTGAATTCAAGTAAAATCTTTCCATTCTCTAGTTTTATTATTTGCAAATTATTTCCATGTCTTGTAGATCCATAATTTTGTGTGTGAATTTATTCTTGAACCAAATCATGAGTAGCTAAATTCCCAAGGGTTGGGGTACATGAACTCAATCCAAGGAAAATTATTTATGTAGAAAATAGAGGTTAAATTAAAATATTGATTGAATCGTAAAAGCACCGCTTTATATTTATCTTTGATTTCGTATGATGCGGGCTTGAACCTCATATACGTAATGCTTAGAATATATAAAGACTGGATTCATTCACCGCTTTATATCTATCTTTGATTTCATATGATGCGGGCTAGATCCCTCATATATGTAATGCTTAGAATGTATAAAGACCGGATCTAGTCAATAATTTTAATTTACAATTCTAGTATTCTATACGGTAATTTATTAAGGATTGAGGGATTGTACCCTACCCTATTTTCTCCCATTTGTCAGATCTAATTTCTTTTGCACTTTTGAGTTTGTTTTGCTAAGTAATTTTTTAATAGAAATTTTCCCAATTTTTAATCATCTTTTCGTTTCTTTTACGAAATCATTTCAAGATTTAATAATTTTTCTTATTACTATTTGGCAATCTCGATCCCTGTGGATACGATCCCGACTTACCGGGTTTATTACTTGAGCGACAGGCTTGCACTTGAGCCTAGATTGTACGCACTTTTGAGACAAATATTAAGTCGCGTCAAGTTTTTGGCGCCGTTGCCGGGGATTGAAATTGTTAAATTTTTAAGAAAGTTATTTTTATCTACAAGTGATTTCGAAAAAAAAATAAAAAAAAATAAAAAAAATTGAAAAAAAGAAAAATGTGTGTCACGTTTTTGAATTGCCCACTTTGAAATGTCTTATTTTAACTCTTTGGGTGGCTTTAATTGTTATGCTAATAGTGAGGAGGAGGAGGCACTCAAGACTTATGACCATTGGATCAATATCACTAAAGATGATTATATTAAATACAAGCCTAGTGCTGAGAAACTCCAAATTTATCAAAATCAATTGCTTGAAGAAGAAAGACTTGAAAAAGAATATCGCGAAAAAAATCGTTATTGGGAGCAAGAGTTAGATGCATTATTTGAACCCTATGAGGATTTTTTTCCCGATAGTTTTGAAGATGAAGTAAGTTTTCAACCAAATGAGGAATTCGAGGTGCTAGAACCAAGAAAACCTACTTTGGAAGAACTCTTACTTGATCTACAAAAGCAATCTGATGACCGTGCTATTCTCGAGTCGAAAATTATAGCAACTTGCAAGGAGTTGAATGATTATTTGGACAACTTAGAAAAGGTCGAGACTTGCGCTTCACCTAATACTTTTGATAATGAAATCATTGAAATTGATCCAAGTTCTTTTGAATCTCAACCTATTATAAATATTTCAAAACCTCTTGAGGTTGAGGATCATTTGTCTCCTTGTGTCCCCACTATTATCGAACCATTAAATCCATCACAAGAATTGGATGAATGTCTTAAGGATGTTGATCCGCTTCTTGTATGGGAATGTTATTTTGAGATGCTTCATCTTACGGGCCACACACTTAGACGTGTCACTCCACCAGATCCAATTGAAAATTTTGAGGGAGAAAATTTTGAGGACACCAAGCAAGAGAGAGAGCTAGAGGAGTTGAGCCTAGCAGAGTTTGAGCGCGAGTTTGGACAGGTAGATGCAAGCCTTAATGATGAAGTCCAATCTTTCTGGGCCTCATTTCGTCATTTAGACGAAAGCGAGTGGGACAATAGAATTGATGCATTCCTCCTTCCCAAACCTTCACCCATACCATTTGAGTCTTCGGAGGTACTTGAAGATACGACTCAAATATCGTCCGACTTAGAGACCAACACACGTGCTACGTAACAAGAGGATCATTTTCCGGTAATGAGGACAAGCACTCTATGCTTAAATTGTTTTCTAATATGGATTGTTCCTTTTTGTGTGCCCCTCTCCCCATACTACTTGAAAAATCTTTGGAACGTGATTCTATATTTCTTGGATCCCAATGGGACTTGTCCTCTTATGCACCAAAATCCTTCATTATCCCCCTAAATTTTGTAATTGGTGATGGTTCATTTTTTAAACTTTTCACATGCCTTCCGTTTTTCAACCGGAATTCTTATTTTTCGGGAGGCATGCTCTCTAGTAAGGGTACACCATTAATCCCTCAAAGTCAAATTGTATTTTGGGTGGACCCTCAAATTTTTCGACGTTTACTCTATGAGTTATTAGAAGTTAAAATCGTAGGTTGTACATAATTAGCTTTTTATTTTTACTTTTTTATAATTTAGAGTAATTAGTTAGAGTTTTTGTTATTCTTTTTGCTATGCTTTGTTCTAACATGTTTTGTAGATTCAATGGACTCGCACTCATCGGGGATCGCTCCATTTGGGTAATATCTTTCTTTTCCTCTCTTTATGTTGTGTTCTTGATTTGCATTGAGGACAATGCAACATTTAAGTTAGGGGGTGTGGGATATTCTTCCCATTTATTATTTAGATTCATTGATTCAATCACATGTTCTTTCCAAGTGTGTGTTTTTTTTGAGAAAATAAAAAATTTTAAAAAAAAAAGTTGAAAAAATCCAAAAATATTTTTGTTCAAAATAAATAAAAATTGGAATTTAAAATTTTCAAAAATATCACCTTTATTCTATTTAAAGTCTCAAATTGTTAAATCTCAATTGCACTAAGCCAAAATTGACCGAAGATGGAAATTGAAAGAAAATTGACGACTTTACGAATAAGTGTGGAGATTAGTCCAACCCGGTGAGATTTCAATTTTTTATGAGTTTTTAAATCAATCCGAGTTTATGGTAAACTCAAAGTTCTTTCAGCGTGTTAATAAGTCGTTGATGATCTCAATCCTTTATTTTGACCGGTTATGGGAAATGTGTGAAATGTTGTCTCAAAATTCGTGCTAAATATATCTCTAAACTTAATTAATCTCGAGATGCATATGGTAATGTGATTAGCAATTTGGACAATGAAGTAGGCCCTCGTTTGTTACCCAAAAATACTGGCCATAAAAAGATGTGAAAAATTATCCCTTTGCAACCCAAGTTGAGCCTAATAAAATATTTTCCTTTCGTTTGATAACCCGAAAAACCCAAATAGCCCGGAATTGTAAAAATTGAGAAAATTCATCAAATAAAGTCCAAATTGTGCAATAAAAAGGGGCAAGAAGAAAAAAATAGAAATGCTCAACAAAAAAGAAAAATAGCAAGAAAAAAAATGAAAAAAAAAAGAGAAAGAGAAAAATGAGCAAATGCCCGAAAAAGCACAAATGGACGTCATAAGGACATTTTCCAATTCCGAACATTCCGTTTATTCCCATTTTTACCCTTTACACCTTTTAACCCAAAAAGTCCTAACTGAGTCCGAATGGCGAAATTGATTACCGCGTGGAGAGCTAAGACATGAAAAGATAACATGAGAGATTAAATGGTGTGAAATAGAGGTGATGTTCCTGTTTCCTAATAACTGTACTCCGATGATGAGATCTTTTCACCATAAATTTCCTTCTTTTCAATTTTGTATGCGTGAATTTGTGTCCATTATATTTACTCTTTATATCATGCATACCGAGAGAAAATAGCCACAATCCGAGTGATTCGTTTGTGAGTGCAATCCGTAAGAATTTGAATCAAAACGAATTTTCGGAAAGTAACGTAATGCTCAATCGGTGGAAATTTGAGGTTTAATTGATGGCTTTGCACACACACACTACGGTTTGAAACAGTTGAATATGAGTTGATGGTGATTATTTTTTCGAAAAGTTTAAATTGTACAATTTTTAAGTATTTTGATATTTATTTGAGTCAATAAAGAATTTTGTGGGTAAATTCACTGCAAACCCTCACGAGACAAAACTCGTCCTACTAGGGTAACCTAGGGGTTTAAAGGCTTGTTGCATACGCTAAATGCAATCGCTTGCCAGCGAAAAAGGTATTCTATCCCAATAAAAGAAATTTCAAGAGTAGAATTTTGGCTAATTTCATTTACATTGCTCGGGACGCGCAAAGTTCTAAGTTAGGGGGTGTGATTAGGCACATATTCTTCACATTTATCCCCTTAATTTCGGTATTTTTATGATCCCGTGCAGTGTATTTAGCTTGGATTTGTCTCTTATTTATGCTACTAACCTTTTTTGGAAAGTATTTCGTGTTTTGTGTATTTCTCATGTGTTTTACAGCTATTTCACGCAAGTTAGTGCGAAGGAGAGCTCAAAACAGTGAAAGAAACCAAGAAATGGAGAGTTGAAGGGCATTTTCGTAATTTTACAGCCTTAGTCCGGTGGTGGGGCCAACTAGAAAGTTGAAGAGCACTAAATTACAAGAATAATGGAAAAAACGGCACCTCAATCCGAGCTACGGTGAAGAAGTTACGATATTTTGAAGTTGCGAGATAATGAAGAGTCATTTTCAGAAATGAAGAGACAACTCTTGAAATTTCTTGTTTAATTCGTTTTTATTAGTTGTAAAACGTGGAGAGGCATGGGAAGAGTCTCATTTAGGTATATTAAAAGGTCAAAACGTGGAGAGGCATGGGAAAAGTCCTTTTTGAGATCTATAAAAGGCCAATCCCTATGTCATTCCAAAGGAGAGTCAAATTCTAGAGAGTAGAATAGAATTTTAGAGAGAGAATTAGATTTTAGAGAGTCTTTTTGTAAGTTTGAAGAAGAAGAATTTTTCTTGATTCAAGTTCATCTCTTTTCCCTATTGCTGAATTCAAGTAAAATCTTTCCATTCTCTAGTTTTATTATTTGCAAATTATTTCCATGTCTTGTAGATCCATAATTCTGTGTGTGAATTTATTCTTGAACCAAATCATGAGTAGCTAAATTCCCAAGGGTTGGGGTACATGAACTCAATCCAAGGCAAATTATTTATGTAGAAAATAGAGGTTAAATTAAAATATTGATTGAATCGTGAAAGCACCGCTTTATATTTATCTTTGATTTCGTATGATGCGGGCTTGAACCTCATACACGTAATGCTTAGAATATATAAAGACTGGATTCATTCACCGCTTTATATCTATCTTTGATTTCATATGATGCGGGCTAGATCCCTCATATATGTAATGCTTAGAATGTATAAAGACCGGATCTAGTCAATAATTTTAATTTACAATTCTAGTATTCTATACGGTAATTTGTTAAGGATTGAGGGATTGTACCTACCCTATTTTCTCCCATTTGTCAGATCTAATTTCTTTTGCACTTTTGAGTTTGTTTTGCTAAGTAATTTTTTAATAGAAATTTTCCCAATTTTTAATCATCTTTTCGTTTCTTTTACGAAATCATTTCAAGATTGAATAATTTTTCTTATTACTATTTGGCAATCTCGATCCCTGTGGATACGATCCCGACTTACCGGGTTTATTACTTGAGCGACAGGCTTGCACTTGAGCCTAGATTGTACGCACTTTTGAGACAAATATTAAGTCGCGTCAAGTTTTTGGTGTGACAAGTGAGGAAATTATGTGCAGACCTTTAGAATTGTACAGTGGAAGCCTATGTTCAATATTAGTCCATGACTTAACGGGTTACAAACTAGTGACCTCACCCTCTCGTGTGGCTGATCGTCTCTAACCCTTTTCAACAGCTAACCAAACACGTTCATGAATAGATTTTAAAGAACTTATCATTTGCATTTTCCAATAAGCATAATTTGTGCCATAAAACACAGGTGCACGAAAACTATCAAAACCTCCAAAATTCATCTTGAAATACACAAGAGATCAAACACAATAAAAATATGTTTCTAGCTCTGATACCAATTTGATGGTCCCTTTTAATTTCTAATGCAAAAAGTGTTTTAAGGATGACAAAAAAATAAATTCGATTTTTGTGATTTTTTTTCAATTTTTAATTCCCAACAAGTTGTGAACAATTTCTAAATTTTATCTTGATTAATACTAAACATCCATCTAGTGATTAAAGCAAATAAAATAAAGTAAAGAATACTCACAACGCTGGATGTACGAGGAAAACCACAAACGGGAAAAATTCCGGACGGCCCAAGCCAGACAATCACTATGAATATGGTATTACAAAGGTACAGACGGTAGTCTTACTCAACAACTCGATCCACCCACAAGACTTGACGCACCTCTATTCTTCGACCACTCCTCCAATAGTGCCCACGCAGAATATAACCTTCTTTCGCGATGCCTGTCCACAACACACGCGTCCACGTATGTCTCCGTGTCCACTAATATGGCTTGTAATGTCTACGATTTTGAAATGGGACTCCACCGAATCTTCACTGCAAAACTAGTAATTATTCTTCAATTGAAACCTTTTTCCTGGTGCAAACAAGATCACAAAACATATACCAGTGATACTCGGACCTTTTGAAACTCAAAGGATGTTTTAAACTCGAAAAACCTTTGTAAACATGTGTGCAGAAACTCCCTGGTTCGTATACTGTTTTTACAGAATGCACACACCCAAAATCTAAAGAAAACATGCCTATAAATATTTTTCTTAAGGCGGTGGTTCGTTCGAATGACTGGACTTATCGCACGAATGAGATGGCCTGTCGTTCAAAGGACGTGGCATCTCGCTTGAACGGCACAGTCTGTCGTTTGAACGACGTGAAAGATTACACTCCTCATTTAAACCAACTCTAATTCGTCCTTCTCAGATTAAAACGGGATCTAAACAGTTTCAAACACTCAAAGCATTTTAGAAAACAACTATTTAATAAAAATAACATCTTTATCCTTATTAAAATTATTTCTTAGTCCCATTAATATTATGCATTCATACCTGAGTGATCTCAGAGTGTAATTAAACTTTGAAGACGGATAAACTGCACCAAATAAACTTCGGCATAATTAAATTCCTTGAAGCTTTGCCGCAACGTCTTCAATTGAACTTCGACACATCAAAGTCTATATGGGATTGTGGCAATAAAAAATGACCTTTGACTCAAACGTGTTTTGTTTCGGGAATAAGTCAAAACTACATTAAGACTCAATTGGAAATTTTGTCTTTACAACGGTCTTTGTGGGTTTATGCGGAAATTTATTGTAGTGTTTCACTTATAAGTTTGTAAGTTGCGATTTACATTTTATTAGTGAAATAAAGGTTTTGCCCTGCGGGGATCTTTCCTGAAATCATTTGATTTGCATTCTTGTTGATTTAATGCTTCAATCACATAGATGCATGTTTGGAATTTATTAAAATTGGTTTGAAGATTTACTCTATTAAATAAGTTTAATCCATTAAAAATTTTCAAATTCATAAATTAGTATCACATCCTGCATTCTAAAATTGGTATCAGAGCAGGTTACTCCAAATTATCGACTTATTCTTTTTTCGTAATTTTTTTGTGATATCAATCGTTTTGAAATTTTTAATTTTTGAAAAATCGCTATTTTTTTGATGGATAACTTATATAATCGGATGCCCGTCTTTGATGGCACAAGTTATGCCTATTGGAAAGCCGCATAAGATCTTGTTTAAAAGCTATTGATGAAAAAGTTTGGCACGTATGTGAAAGAGGGTGGACTCCCCCCACTGTCACCGTTGAAAATGTCACCAATCCCAAACTCGTGTCTGATTAGACTGAGGATGATTATAAATGCAGTACATATAACTCCCAAGGCCTTAGTGCTATTTCTGGAGCCGTCACCCCTGACAAGTTCCGCCGTATTATGACGTGATCCACGTCAAAAGAGGCATGGGATATCCTCCAGTTGACACATGAGGGTACCAATGCGGTTAAGGCGTCAAAATTATAAAATTTGACCACCCAGTTTGAGACAATCACTATGTTAGAGTTCGATTATTTTAATGAGTTTTATGCTAAGTTGTCGAGCATAGTTAACACGAGTTTTAATTTGGGCAAGAAAATTGGCAAGACAAGAGTTGTAAAAATATTTTGAGGTCATTCCTCGAAACGATTTATTCCTAAGGTCACTTTTTTAAATTTATAGGGGTTATTTGATTCAATTAGGTTAGAAGAGCTCGTAGGGGACCTTCAAACCTATGAAATTAACATGTTTCCCCAAACCGTTCAGCCTAAAGATATAGGAATAACTTTAAAGACTCACGTTAATAAAAAGAAAAAAGAGAGAGTTTGTGAGTCTGATTTTGAGGGTGAGGTTGATTTAGATAACATGGCCTTGTTTACTAAAATTTTTAAAAAATTTCTCAAATTTTCCAAAGAAAATTCTTCCAATAAAAAGATTTTTGAGAAAAAACTAAAAAATATGAGGCCAAAGAGAGCGGTGAGAAAGAGAAAGGGGTGAGATGTTAGGAGTGCGAAAGTAAAGGGCACAAAGCTTTTGAGTGTCCCACTATGCTAAAGAGAAAGGACAAGAAGATTGCTAACACGACCACTCTTAGTGATAGTGACATCGAGTTGATGATTTCGGGAATGAATCACTTCATGAAAAGTGAGTTGCATTAATGGATAGTCACAAGAGAACACCTAGTTTGTCCCACGACGACGAGGACACTTGTATACGTGAGATCCTCGTTGATATATCAAGACATTTGGGGGATAGTGAGTGTGAGAGTGAGATTGGAAGTGAAGGTGATCTCCAAAAAGAGTTTAGAGATTTGTACACCGAGACTTTAAAGACGAAGAAGTTGAATAAAGAGTTAGGTTAAAAAGTTAGATTTGGAGAGAGATATAGGAGTTTTGAGGGAGTGTGAAGCGTCGGCGAGTCATATCGAGAAGGTGAGAGTTTCTTTGTGCGAGCAGTTGATCATCTTAGGTTGGGAAAAGAGTGAACTTTAAGTCCATATATCCCACCCTGAGAGAGATCTCGAACCTGCTTTAGAGGTCGTGGTCACTATTGAGGCATCTAAGAAGGTTGGAAAGATGCTTCTCTATCCCACTTTGGGTAATGTTAAAAGACTAAGGATTGATTATGACGATACTTCTACTTCCCATATTGCACCCGAGCCGATTCCCGAATTTGTGATATATCCATATGGCTCTCAACCTAACCCACCTAGGCATCCGTTTTCCCATTTGAGAGCGCGTCCTAGACGTTTTGATAGAGGTGTTCCTAGTCCCGTTTATGTTTGTTCTAATTGCAAGAAAAAAGGACACCTTAGGGACTTTTACTTTAAGTTGGGTAGTGTGTATTATAGGTATTTACCTCATTACTCTACTACATGTGTTCCCACATGCACACCCACACATAATACTTTGCATGCTCCCGCACATGACATGAGAGATTTTGAGCATTTTCGAGAGCAAGTTGAGTATTTAGTCAAGACTTCATATGATTTTATGGATGGTTTTCATAGGATGCCACCGCCTTTGGAAAACTCCTTCGGGCCTAATGATTGAGGTTTAGATTTGTTTGCTAGCAAAGGATGATTATCATGATGATATTTTATGCCTATTGCTAGTGTGTTCTACCATGTATTTTAGCCTTTTCCATTCTGATATATTTTTCGAAAAACAAAAAAGATTTTAATTTTTGATTTTTTTTGGAAAAATATTTTCTATTTTTTTGAGAAAAAATTGAAAAATCCATAAAGATTTCATTTCTGATAATTTTTTTTGAAAAACACAAAGAATTTTGTATTTCTTTTGACACCATTTATGGATGGACATTTAGGATGACCAAAACACAACATCATTTCACTATCCATGTGACTATTTGATAGTGTTTTGAGACGATACATATCATTTCATCCATGTGATTTATAATGTTTGGAGTCATTAAGATGTGATTAACGATTACTTTTTTCATATTTGACTCTTAGTATCCTTTAATGCACATTTGCACGGATTTATTTGATTATTGTACTTGCCTATCACATGCTGGTCGAAGTGTTTTCATCTCAATCCTGTCTTTAAAACGAACCAAATGCGATAAAACTTGACATTGAAAGTAGTGCATGTAAAAACCATTGCCCGTGAGGATTTGTTTATAATTGAAAAAATAAGAGTGCACACGAAAAATGGCTATGAGAGGCATGTGAACTCGTCGTGAAAACCACCATTTGAAAAAAGCCCAAGAAAAAATTAAATAAATAAAAAGAAATATATGCCAAAAAGGGTATTATAGGAAATCTCTTTAAAAGATAATTTAGAACCTCATTAGAAAAATAAAAAGCATTATTATTTATGAGGGAGTTTGGTTGAAAATTAACGGGTCTGCACATCCTGACAAAGTCTTAAAAAAGCATTACATAGTTTTAGACGTTATTTATGTTGAAATCATTTTAGATTTTGATTTCTTGATTATATTGAGTCGATATCATTTGAGTTCATCAATTTTTACACCTAAGGACGATTTTGAATTCATTCGTTAGGAGTATCCATATTCATCGTGCACATATGTTATGAATGTTTGAGTTGATTTTCCTATCGAGTTTGTTCACGTCCATTTATTCTGTTTCCACGATTTGTTTATCTTAGTGTTCGTTCATGGCGTGTGTTGTTTTTTTATAAATTATTTTTGCTTGCGAAAAATATTTTAAAAAATTAAAAATAGTTTGTGGAGCCTTTTGAGTGTATCCTTGCATGAACTTAATTGATATACATTTGCTATGCTTATCATGGCACTCCAGTTTATTATTGTTTATTTTTTTCCTTATCTATTTCGGACAAATAAAAAGTGAGAGAACGAATTATGAATTATGGGGGAGTGAGAGTTTGAATTACGGGGGAGAATTGATTTACTTGATATGACTTATGTTTATCTTATTTTAAACTTGATACATCACGAAGATATGTGTTTTGTTTATTGTGTGTAGGACTTTGATGATCATTTGGAAAGCACATAAAAAGAAGAGCAAGGAAAGTGAGAGCGCAAAGTTAATTTCCTTTTTATATAAAACTCAATGAATGGTGCGGAAGCGTTAAAAGATGATGGTTCAACAAAACAAATACTAAAATTCCAAATTTTAGTTAACTCATAAACAATAGTGAAACAAGATTAAATCAAACCGATTAAGTCCAATTAAATAGATTCAAATCCTAGAATTTGCCTAAGTCATAATTTTCAATTATCCAAAGTTAGGCGAAACCAATTTTAGCAAAAGACTTGAATAAACCAAATTTACCCAATATTTAATTTAGTCCCAAATTAAATGAGTGTGATAATTAAACCAAATTTTATCTTGAATTTATACTAAGCATGCGTTCTATATTATGATGCAAGATAAAATAAACAATATCACACTACGCCGAGATGTACGAGGAAAAACCCAAGACGGGAAACAACCTCGGACGGCCCTAGCCACAAGTCCACTAGATATGGAATTACAATTACAAGACAGATAGACTTACAACGACTGACTCGATCCCTCTCAAGCCTCGACGCTTCTTCTCGTAGAAACCTCTTCCTAGCGGATAACCTCTGAACACCACCGCGGTCTCGGAATCCACCGATGGGACTTTATATGGTCACCGTCACCCAAGCATGGAGCCTTTCTCTAAGTGGGTAGAATCTTCAACAAAAAGTCTTCTTCTTTGATGGATGTAGAAGAAAACCAAAACTTCTCTTCTTGAATTCGGTAGAGATAAACCGGTGCCAAAAACTCCAAGTAAAGATATGTATATAGAACTTGGATAAACAACTATTGGGTGTAAATACTAGAGTGTGTAGGATTTTTCATTAAAGAATAACACTCAAAACATGATCTTTTTCCTTAAATAAATTTTTTCTCAAAACACTCTCTTGGAGTTTGTATGGTATGAAAAAGATACATTGGAAAAAGTCATTCCCGCACATTATTAAGTCTGAAAAAGTTGGTTAAAAACCAAGTGGGGAAAGTGGGTAAAAACTGCCAAAAACTGCTCAAAACTGTTCCCGCGCTGGCATCTCGTTCGAACGAACTTGACTCTCGTTCGAACGAACTTGACTCTCGTTCGAACGAGACTTCTAACGAGTGACCAGACTGGGCTCGTTAGAAACTCGTTAGATACCTCGTTAGAACGAAAAACTCGTTCGAACGACATATCGAACGACTGACCAGTTTAGGTTTGCTGGCAAACTCGTTCGAACGAAACCTCGTTAGAACGAAAAACTCGTTCGAACGACATATCGAACGACTTATCAGATTAGGTTCGTTGGCAGTCTCGTTCGAACGAAATCTCGTTAGAACAAAAAACTCGTTCGAACAAGATTTCGAACGACTTCCAGAAATTTTTCTAAAATTCTATTATGGCCCAGAAACTTTATATACGATAAATTAAAGTTCCAATTAAATTATTCTGAAAGTAAAACATGGTTTTTATTAAACCTAACACCCAATAAATATTGTTCCAAGCTCCTATATAAATATAATTACATTCATACCTTGGGAGCATGGAACCTTAGATGATGACGTAGAAACGAGGCACGCAAACCGGCATTTTGATGAAGCTTTAAATTCTTTGCCGCTACGTCTTCAATACATACTTCATAGGCTTGAGAATATTACAAATAAATACTATCCTATGAATAAATGTTTTTGTCCGGAATTGAGCCAAAACTATATATGGACTCAATTGGAAATTTGCGTCCTTACAAATCTCCCCCTTTGGCTATTCCGGGACAAAAACCAAACAAAAATCCTAAAGGGCCGTCAAGCTCTACTAGACTCAAAACATAAATCGCCCAAT
This sequence comes from Sambucus nigra, assembly GCA_949130495.1. Lineage (NCBI taxonomy): Eukaryota > Viridiplantae > Streptophyta > Magnoliopsida > Dipsacales > Adoxaceae > Sambucus > Sambucus nigra. The sequence continues at coordinate 373,203,165 of OX422212.1, forward strand.
CTTGACTCAACCCAAGGATCAAACGCTTTGCCATTAAACAATGCTGCTTTAGTAGAATTTCTGCACACTTAAGCAAACTCATCAAATGCATTGGGAATATCAAAATATAAATTGCAATTAATAAAATTATTCCCCCTAAATTAATTCTCCCCTTTATCAAACACATGACCTACTTAGAAAGACGTCTCCCCCTAAGATAAGTCTCCCCCAAACGAAGATACGATAATAATAGGATTAGATACCATTTCTCCCCCTATCATCATTCTCCCCCTTTTTGTTCAGGAATAGGCAAAGGATAAAGAACTAATAAATAGCATGAGGAAGCTTAAAGAAAAGACATGACAGCATATGGGCAATAAAAACAAGGCAAAGACAAACAAATATCATATATATATATATATATATACACTATAAATATACCAATAAGTACGTGCATATATAGATAGATATAAACACACACATGACACAAAATACAATAAGTTTGCACACTCGTATGGCAAAAATGTGTCATATGGAAACGGAAGTGTAGGGGTGTGTACTAGCAACAATTAAATTTAGACCCAAACACTTAATAAACGTTCACGGAGTTCTCATTTGATTGTAAACTTCATCACATTGAAATATAACCTCATGTGACAATATAGATTGAACTCAATGAACAAACATACACAATGCATACAAGCCTAGAATGATGATGATTCTACAAACCAAATAGAGTCATGACATTAAAGACAACTAGGATAAACGGACATTGTGCAAACCGTTGATATACCATCCAATTCTCCCTCAATGAGCATATATATTCTTTTGTTTTTGAATGAATATATCAAACAAACATAGGCCTTGGCAATTGCCTTCTGTTTAATGCCAAATATTATGTTTTTAGGCCTTTGGATCACGTATTTCTTTTAGATCCAATCAACGGTGGCTGACAATCGCAAAGGATTTAATTCATCCTTTCGGAGCCCTTCCCCGTGCACATTTAGATTTATCATGTTTTCATTTTTCACACAAATCTCACATGCAACGGATTTTGACATGCACTAGTCCTCCCAGGTCATAGATATGTAGATGACTAGATTGATAGGAGAACACCTCAAAAAGCTCAAATATAACATGTGATATTAAAATTTCAAAAGAGCTCGTGCATGTGTGAAAAGAGGCATATGAAAATAGAATCCATTTAATCAATACAAAATCCAACTACTCCATATAAAACATGGTAAAGAACATTTTAAGGATTGAGATTCTAAACCAAAAGTTCTAGTCACGTGGGAGCGTAAATGATGGGATTCAAACACAAATATATGCCACATAAAGTGTGTCAAACAAAAATACACACAAAACAAAATCTTTTTGAGTTTTTAACATTTTTAATCAACAATAAATATTTACTCAAAAGGACAAACAAAAATCATTTGTATTTTTCATTAAGCTTAAATGAAATAAATAAAACACAAATGATAAACAAAAATCTTTTTATATTTTTCAATTAATTCAAACACAAAATATAATACAAAAAGATAAACAAGTCATGATTTCTAGCATGGGATATGAAATAAGGCTATGACTAGAAAATGACTAAACAAGCATACATTTAGCATATGAATATAGCATGAAGTACAAACGCTAAAGTATGCAAACACTAACACATTCATCCATTAGATTTAGCAAGGGAGGAAGCATGTGTAAGTAAATGAGAATCAACAACCCTATTTTGTAAGGCAACCAAGTCGGATTTCCTAACCCAAATTAATGAGGAATGACTATTTTGGGGTGTAGGAACGTTAACTACCGTGGTTACTTTACTATGGGGTTTTCTAGGAATTCGTTTAAGATCTAAACAAAATTTCCTAAGATGACCTTGTCGACCACAATGTGTACAAGTGAGAACATGTCGAAAAGATTTACTTAAGGAGTGATCTTTAAAAGTATTCCTAGTTGATTCTCCTAAAACATTGGTTTGGGCATTATGAGTAAATTCATTACAAGGATTGAAGCCTAAACCACAAGTGTCATTTTTAATTTGGACCGTTCCTAACATTTTATCTAGTTTTTCTGAACGACATTCCAAATTAAATTTGACATTACTAGAATCTTTTAATTTATTTTCCAATTCAGCAATGTTAGATTCTAGTAAAACATTTCGCTCTTCAAAAGCAAGAAGCTCCTTTTTCAAGGTTTCCATTAAACCCCTAAGGCTATCTCTTTCGCCTTCTACATAATCAAGCTTCTCTTGAAGAGTCCTCACATGAGTGCTAAGGTCTTCTATTAAGGCACTATCATCAACGACCTTGACACTCTTTCTTAAACAAGCTTCTAACTTCAAATTAGTTCTTTTCAAATTAATAGATTCTTTATATAATTCATGAAAAGCATTTTGAAGTTCACTCACATCAACCTCTTATTCATTTTCACTCTCTTCTCCACTCTCACTATCATTAAAAACAAGGGAATCATGAACAATGACCTTGGAAGTGGCATGTGCTATTGTTTCATCAATTGATGAGTTGTCACAATCACTCACATGACTAGCCATAAAAGCCACAAAATTTTTCTTAGTGGGGGAATCGGGCTTTTCTTCCTTATCACTATCACTAAGGGTTGCATTATATGAAATGGGTCGCTTACCATCTTTCCTTAGTTTAGTGGGGCACTCATAAGCTCGATGGCCATAACCTTCACAACCAAAACACTTGTTAAACTCGTCCCTATCTAAATTGTCATTACTAGATTTAGGGATTCTCTCGGCTTTAGAAATCTTCTCGCTTTTATCATGTTTAGAAGTATCAAATTTCTTAAAATCATTTTTAAATTTATCTTTGTTAAATTTAAGAAATTTTCTAAATTTGAGAGCAACAAAGCCATATCTTCCGAGTCACTTTCACTATCGCTCTCTACTACTTGTTTGACCTCTTTTCGGGCTTTTAAAGCAACACCCTTTTCAATTTTCTTTTCAGTTTTAGAGGGAAACATATCTAGTTCATAGGTTTGTAAATCACCTACAAGCTCTTCTAATTTCGTAGAGGCTAAAGTGGGTAAAGAATTTAAAACGGTCACTTTAGGAATAAATCTATCGGGTAGGGACCTCAAAATTTTCTTTACAACACGGTCGTCTGGTATTTTTTCTCCCAAGTTAAAGGATGAATTAACAATATCAGAAAGTCTAGCATAAAATTTATCAAAAGTTTCTTTTTCATCCATTTTGATAGTTTCAAATTGAGTGGTGAGGTTTTGGAGTTTTGAAGCTTTAACGACACTAGTTCCTTCATGAGTTAATTGTAAAATATCCCAAGCTTCTTTAGCGGTTTCACACGTCATAATACGTCGGAATTCATCCGGTGCGACAGCGCTAAATAATGCATTTAAACCTCGGGAATTAAAGTTAGCAAGTTTAAACTCATTTTCAGTCCATCTATCGGCAGGTTTGATAACACGTTCATTTTCAACTAAGTAAGTTGGTGGGGAGTACCCGGTAACTACAGACATCCAAACTCTCTCGTCGATAGATTTTAGTGCCGATCTCATTCGCGCTTTCCAATACGCGTAGTTTGAACCATCGAAAATAGGAAATTTTGAAAATGGGGAAAAATCCATTTTAGCCAAAAAATTAAAAGATCTTAACGAAATAATTTATCGTTTTTGGCTCTGATACCAATTTGAGAGCGCAAAGTTAATTTCCTTTTTATATAAAACTCAATGAATGGTGCGGAAGCGTTAAAAGATGATGGTTCAACAAAACAAATACTAAAATTCCAAATTTTAGTTAACTCATAAACAATAGTGAAACAAGATTAAATCAAACCGATTAAGTCCAATTAAATAGATTCAAGTCCTAGAATTTGCCTAAGTCATAATTTTCAATTATCCAAAGTTAAGCGAAACTAATTTTAGCAAAAGACTTGAATAAACCAAATTTACCCAATATTTAATTTAGTCCCAAATTAAATGAGTGTGATAATTAAACCAAATTTTATCTTGAATTTATTCTAAGCATGCGTTCTATATTATGATGCAAGATAAAATAAACAATATCACACTACGCCGAGATGTACGAGGAAAAACCCAAGACGGGAAACAACCTCGGACGGCCCTAGCCACAAGTCCACTAGATATGAAATTAAAATTACAAGACAAATAGACTTACAACGACTGACTCGATCCCTCTCAAGCCTCGACGCTTCTTCTCGTAGAAACCTCTTCCTAGCGGACAACCTCTGAACACCACCGCGGTCTCGGAATCCACCGATGGGACTTTATATGGTCACCATCACCCAAGCATGGAGCCTTTCTCCAAGTGGGTAGAATCTTCAACAAAAAGTCTTCTTCTTTGATGGATGTAGAAGCAAACCAAAACTTCTCTTCTTGAATTCGGTAGAGATAAACCGGTGCCAAAAACTCCAAGTAAAGATATGTATATAGAACTTGGATAAACAACTATTGGGTGTAAATACTAGAGTGTGTAGGATTTTTCTGTGACACCCCGACTAATTAAATACCGGGTAGCTACTCCTTTATGAAATTAATTCAAAATGCCAAGTTGGTCCAGTTAATAGCATCACTGTCGAAAACATTTTTATGATTACTAACCACCTAGTATTTAAAAAGTAAGTGCCAAATTTTAATTAAAGTCTGATTAACATGCAACAAGTGTAATAAAGAATAACAACACCATTCACCATAATGAAGTAAATAGAAAGAACATCACATAACGTAAATAAGTCTGGAGGAAAAACTCCTCACTACAAATTCCACAACTGATAAATAAACTGAATACTAAATCAATACATGCCAAAGTCTGAAAACTGAAATGTAAAAGATGCAACTCTAATAGAAATGGGCAACATGCCCTACAACTGATAGATAATGAAGCTGGAATCCAAGTGAATAGAGGCGTCTACAAGCAAATCCCTGTAGCTTCCACAAACAGCTACAGCTCGTCACCTGAATGAGTATTCTATGCATGGTGTCCTTGTGGCTGGGCACCTAAAATGGTTTTACAAAGAAAATAGATTTGAAAAGCAAACGGGTAAGAGCCCGAATGTGGAGTTATATTTTAAAAACCTGCAAGTGCTTTAAAAACATTTAAAACATTAAATGCAAAGTACATGTTAGGACGTGCACTCACATGATATTCTCACCTCTCTTCTAACTGTGCACTCCTAACGTAAGTACCCATCTATAACGACACAAATCACTAGCTAAGTACCATCATATCTAGCTAGACTATCATAGGTCCCACCCATATTACTCGGTTCTATTAACATTATAACGCTCGTAATTAAGTAGGGGTTTAACGTAAACTCAGATGCTCAATATGCAATATATATATATATCACTATCAGTTAACTCGCTATATATCTCGAAGCAATACCGTAATTATATTCACAACATTAACATGAAGGTTCCCATTAATTAAGTGTATATTATTCACATCATAAATATACAGTATAAGCACCCCGAGAACTAAGCTGCGGTGCACACATACTCTGCTATCCATCCCAGTACATCACGTACATAAGGATTACTTATTCCGAATCTCTCAGGAATAGTTCACAGATAACAACATCACAAATAATGGAGGCGAACACAGTCACATCACATAGGTCACGCACATACCTACGCTCCTACGATCAGCGGACTTATTAATATCCCAATAAGTCTTTCTATGACCTATGTTCATCAAGGTAACCAGTCTAAATCCGGGCAACACAAGGATTAGAGGGCCCTAAGCGAACGCAAACCTCCCGTGATAGCAAGTATGGTAGGTATGTCATACACATAATTCATATACCAATACTAAGTAAACACACATCTTAGTAATCCCGTAGTTTAATCGTAGTACATATCGCATTCTCGTACTAACTTATAATATCTACAACTTATATTATTCCGGTTTGTAATTATACGCGCCACAATTCATTCTCACGTCGTAGTAGACACTCACGTCTCAACCCAAACCGTCCATTTAATATAACTCTCGTATATAATTTCCCTCTCATAAATACCCAAAAGTCCCAATTCTATCCTTACACCATCATTCGAATGTTATCTATATCCTCGAACAAGTTTACGGGGCTCCAAAATCAAAACAGTCCAAAAAGGCCCAAACTGTCAACTCGTTAGAAGTCTCGTTCGAACGAGACTGTTCGAACGAGATTCCACTGTCAACTCGTTAGAAGTCTCGTTCGAACGAGGCTGTTCGAACGAGATTCCAGTTCGTTCGAACGAACTGTACCTTCTAACGATATCTCGTTCGAACGAGATATCGAACGAAATCCCTTTTCGTTAGCAGCGACTGGTCAACTCGTTAGAAGCTCGTTCGAACGAGTTCGTTCGAACGACCTGGGTAGGGGCTTCTAACGACCTGCCAGTTTCATCCCAGATTTTCTTAGTTACGTTTCTCACCATTTTTAACACCTCAAGTCTTCTCCAAAGTTCGTTCTAACAATGTTTTAAGTCCTCTAATCATACTAAAACATGCTTAGGTCATAAACTAACATCTTTTAAGGCATTAATGCATCCTAAACATCATTAAATCACAAGATTTTATACTTATCCCCAATTTTATCAAGAACATGAACCCTAGATTTATATCATCATCAAATCCCAGAATTTAATCCGTTTTAATTTCTTCTAATCACAATTATCATGAGAATAATCATCTACCTATCATTCTACATGCAATTCCCTTCAAAATATTCAAGTTCTAAACTCCAAACTACATGGGTTTTCATATTTCACCAAGAACAAACACAAAATTCGAATTTTTCTAACATGGAAAGAACATTCTTTGAAATTAAATGGAAATAAGTCACTTGCCTTGGTTGTCTCTGAGTTTGGATGATGGTTTGATAGGGCTTTTCTGCAGAATTCTCTCTCTCCAAGCTTCTTCTCCAATGGTGGCTTAAGGTGGCTAGGGTTTGATTTGGGAAACTTAGAAAACTCTTCTAATAACCTACGTAGCCTTCTAGGTTAATATGGTTTGGTTAATGGGCTTAGTGGGTTTAATAACCATCAGATTAAAACTCCCAATTTTCGTCACTTTTAATTCCTCAAAATGTAAAATTACCAAAATACCCTTTAAGTTGCCGGTATGGCCTAAAAATACCCCGGAATCCAAACTACACCCCCGGCTAGTGTTTTCTGACTATCTCGACCCTTCCGGACGCGTTGGCGCACTCAAAATGACCATATGGTTTATAGATTTTAAATTCACTTTTTATAATCAAAATATTACACCGTGATGCGACGGTCCCACGCGTCCCAACAAAATTTCTAAAATGCCGTATATAAATCTCACGACAACTTTCATAATTCCAATTTCATATATACTCATTTATGCACATAATTAAATACCAACTCACATCTCGTTAGTATTTATAACCCGGATTAATTTCCAATTAATACGCATTTAATTAGTTAATCCCCAAAATAAATATAGCCAAAAGTACGGGGTATTACATACTTCCCCCCTAATAACTGAATTTCGTCCCGAAATTCGAAACTAGAAAGTACCTGCTAAAAACAACTCTGGATAACGTTCGTGCATCTCATTCTCGCGTTCCCATGTGGACTCCTCGACATTGTGATGTCGCCACTGAACACGCACTAACGGAACTATCTTTGACCGCAGTTTCCTCTCGCTTCGGTCCAAAATAGCAATCGGCCCCTCCTCGTAGGAGATATCAGGCTGGAGATCGATGTCCTCCACAGCAATGTGAGAATGAGCCAAATTATCTCTAAGGTATTTCCTCAGCGAGGAAATATGGAACACATCGTGAATCCGATGCAAATGCTCCGGCAACCCAAGTCTATACGCAACCGGTCCGATCCGCTCAATAATAGGAAACGACTCCACATACCTTGGTGCCAACTTCCCTTTCTTCCCGAAACGCATAATCCCCTTCATAGGAGATACCCTGAGCAAAACCTGGTCCCCTACTTGGAACTCCCTGAAAAATCTCTTCGCATCAGCATAACTCTTCTGCCTGTCTTGAGCTACCCGAATGCGACTCCGAATCAACTCAATCCTTGCCGAAGTATCCTGAATCACTTCCGGCCCAAGAAGTTTGTTGTCCCCCACCTCTAACCAACATGCTGGGGAACGACGAGGCCTACCGTACAATGCCTCAAACGGAGCCATGCCAATAATGAACTGATAGGAGTTGTTGTAAGCAAACTCCACCAGTGGAAGGTACTGCTCCCATCCACCCCCAAAGTCAATAATGCACATGCGTAGCATGTCCTCTAACATCTGATTCGTGCGCTCTGTCTGCCCATCCGTCTGCGGATGATACGCCGTACTCAACCGCAATTCCGTGCCCATGGCCTCCTGGAAACTCTCCCAAAACCTCGAAACAAATATCTTGTCTCTGTCAGATACGATATTTAGGGGCACACTGTGAAGTCTCACAATCTATGAAATGAAGAGCTGGGCATACTGTCCCGTAGTGTAGTCAGTCCTTATGGGTAAAAAGTGAGCGACCTTGGACAATCTGTCCACAATTACCCAAATGGAGTCGTGACCCCTCTGCGACGTAGGCAACCCCGTGATAAAGTCCATGGATATGCTCTCCCACATCCACACCGGGACCTCCAATGGCTATAGCAATCCTGCCGGTCTCTGATGATCCACTTTTATAAGCTGACAAGTGGCGCATTTCGAAACAAACTCAGCGATATCTCTCTTCATACCGCTCCACCAATACTGGCGTCTCATGTCTTGGTACATTTTGTCCCCTCCGGGATGTACCGCGAACCGTGAGCCGTGCGACTCTGCCATCACATCGTGTCGCAATTCCTCCCCTTCCGGAACTACCAATCTCCCATTGAAGCGCAATCCCCCGTCTGAACTAACGGTATAGGACTCGGCTCCCTCTGCTAGTAACCGAACTATCTGCTCCTGACAGAACGAGTCATTGGCCTGTGCCCGTACTACCTTCATGACAATCTGCGGTGTAACGGTCATCACTGACATGAAAGATCGGGCCACTGCATCCTGGTATCCCAATTCCTTCCACTTAGCCTTCCACACCTCTGCCACCTCGTCTGCTGGCCTACGGCTCAACGCGTCTGCTACCACGTTAGCCTTACCTGGGTGATACTGGATGTCGAACTGGTATTCCTTCACAAACTCAAGCCACTTACGCTGCCGCATATTCAATTCCTTCTGCGTGAACAGGTACTGTAGGGACTTGTGGTCCGTGAACAGTTGAAACTTCTCTCCCAAAAGATAGTGCCTCCAAATCCGTAGGGCAAATACCACTGCCGCCAACTCCAAATCATGCGTGGGGTAATTCTTCTCATGAGGTTTAAGCTTACGAGAAGCATAAGCTATGGCCTATCTCTCCTGCTGCAATACACCTCCCAGTCCTTGCAAAGACGCATCGGTGTAAACCAAATACTCAACTCCCGGTCTCGGCAATGCTAACACAGGTGCTGAGGTCAATTTGTCCTTTAATTCATCAAATGCCAACTGACAGGCATCACTTTAGATGTATGGCACACCCTTACGAGTCAGATGTGTCAAAGGACCTGCTATCTCTGAGAAGCCCCGAATAAACCTCCTGTAGTATCCTGCTAGTCCCAAGAAACTACGAATCTCAGTCGGTGTCGTGGGCTGTCCCCACTCCCTCACCGCTGATACTTTCCCTGGATCAACAGATATTCCCTGATCGGAAATAATATGCCCCCAAAACTGGACTTCCTTCAGCCAAAACCCGCACTTCTCATAATTTGCATACAACTCGTTCTGACGAAGTGTCTGCAAAACCTGCCTCAAATGCTCGGCGTGCTCCTCCTCTGTCTGGGAGTAAACCAGAATATCATCAATGAAGACAATGACAAACTGGTCTAGGAAATCCCTGAACACTCTGTTCATCAAGTCCATAAACACAGCTGGAGTGTTGGTTAAACCGAAAGGCATAATCCGAAACTCGTAAGAACCATATCTCGACAAGAACGCAGTCTTTGAGACATCCTCCTCCCTGATACGTAACTGATGGTATCCCGATCTCAAGTCAATCTTCGAGAAGAAAAAAGCTCCTCTCAACTGGTCGAATAAGTCATCGATTGAGGCAACGGATACTTATTCCGTATCGTGACCTTATTCAACTCTCGGTAGTCCACACACAATCTTAGTGAACCGTCCCTCTTCTTCACAAACAAAACCGGAGCGCCCCAAGGTGAGGTACTCCTGCGAATAAAGCCCTGGCCTAACAGCTGCTCTATCTGATCCCGTAACTCCCTCATCTAAGCTGGAGCCATACGGTACGGTGCGCGTGCTATAGGTCTCGTACCCGGTAGCAAATCTATAACAAAGTCTATCTCTCGACTGGGGGGTAAGCCTGGTATCTCCTGAAACACATCCGAATACTCCCTGACTACTGGGATAGAATCTAAAGGAATCACTACCTCCTTAGAGGTATCCTCCTCAATGTAATACAGATGAGCGGTCGATCCTCCCTCTGGGCGAGGCATCGCCACTACAAACATCTCTTGCCCCGGAATGGCAAAAACGATGCTCCCGCTGAAGCAATCAATCATGGACCTATAAGCTACGAGCCAATCCATCCCAATAATCACACCGTGAACATTCATATCTAATACTAACATGTCTGCAGGTAATACCAAACCACCAATCTCTACCCCCACTCCCCGGTATATAAAGAAAATAAGTGACCCACTCCCCAATGGTGAGTCGACACACGTCACTGTGCTCTCTCCCGTAGCTAACAATCCTAAAGCTTTCGCGAAGTGTGTAGATATAAAACAGTGTGTAACACCCGTATCAAATAACACCCGACCCATAGTGCCATGGATAGGAAACGTACCCTCGATCGCGGGCGGTGCCTGTGGAACTGCAGCCTGGTGAACGTTGTAGACACGTCCATACTGTAGCTGCCCCTGCTGAACTGGGACTGCTGGAATGGGTGGCAATGCTGCCATCTGTGGCGGTGCGGGAAGAGCGGCGGGAAATATAGGTCTCTGTGGCTCCTGGCGAGCACCCTGCTGCTGCTGCTGTGGGGCCCTGCCCCTATCAGGACAATCCTGTCGCTTATGTCCAGTCTTGCCACAAACAAAGCACTTCCCTGGGAAGTTCCCTCCTCTCTGTCCCTGCTGTCCCCGGCCCTGGTGGCCGTTACCGTTCCTCCCTTGGCCCTGCTGGCCCTGGTGAAACTGCTGCCCATTCTGCCCCTGTTGGCCCGGATGGCCGTTTGGACCCTGATGGCCCTGACGGAAACCTCCTTGTCCCTGTCTGTAGTTCCCTGACCGGAACCTCTTATTATCCCCCTGCTGGGAGCCCTGCTCATTCTGTCTCTGCCCCTGACCAGATTGTGCCCCGCTGGCACCATGTCCTCCAGTCCTGCCCTGATGGCTAGACTCCCCCGACCTCTTACCCTCGGCCATATGAAAACTGTGTTCCTGGCAGTGTAACAATGCAGCGTTAACCACATCAGAATAAGTGGCCAACGATAGGTTCCCTAGCAGATGTTGACGGATCCTCCAAGTCAACCCGTCGGTGAACTTCTCAATTTTCTTCTTCTCTGTTGGTATCTCATCTGGAACGATATTCAACAGATTCGCGAACTCGGCCTCATACTCGGCCACAGTCTTGCCCTCTTGCTTCAGACTCATCAATCTCCTCCTCATTTCTGTATGAACAGCTGACGGAAAGTACTTACGGTTGAACCGCACCCAGAACTCCTGAATCGTGAGAGTATCCCTCTCCTCCATGGTGGTAATAGACTCCCACCACTGTAGTGCAGATCCAACTAGCTTGAAAGTAGCTAGCACCTGCTTCTGAACATCCGTGCACTCATACATCCTTAAGTGCCTCTGCATATCCTTCCTCCATTGGCTCGAGACTACCACATCTGAGCTACCTGCAAACTCTGTCGGATGCGCTTTCTGAAAAGCGTCACGTACACGCTCCCAAGCAGACGGGAATGCATTAGCCTGTACTGGCGCGGCAACCGGCGCCTGAGGTGGTGCCTGCTGAACAACGGCAATGGCGGCATTTATCGTTTGGGCTACTATAGCTGCAACCTCAGCGGCGTTCATCATGCCCTGAACTGGAGCGGGCTGGGGTTCGGGTGTTGCATCCCTGGGAACTCGTCGTGCACGTCGTGGAGGCATCTGAAATAAGAACAAAGTTTATAAGTTCGCTGTTTATAAACTTAAGATAGCTGAAGAACGAAGCATACACAAAAAGAGTACAACAGTCCTAAAATATATTGCTCTATATCAAAGAAACGTAGCGGAAACATAATAAGCCGTCAGATCCTAAAGGACACTAGAACCTGATGCTCTGATACCACCTGTGACACCCCGACTAATTAAATACCGGGTAGCTACTCCTTTATGAAATTAATTCAAAATGCCAAGTTGGTCCAGTTAATAGCATCACTGTCGAAAACATTTTTATGATTACTAACCACCTAGTATTTAAAAAGTAAGTGCCAAATTTTAATTAAAGTCTGATTAACATGCAACAAGTGTAATAAAGAATAACAACACCATTCACCATAATGAAGTAAATAGAAAGAACATCACATAACGTAAATAAGTCTGGAGGAAAAACTCCTCACTACAAATCCCACAACTGATAAATAAACTGAATACTAAATCAATACATGCCAAAGTCTGAAAACTGAAATGTAAAAGATGCAACTCTAATAGAAATGGGCAACATGCCCTACAACTGATAGATAATGAAGCTGGAATCCAAGTGAATAGAGGCGTCTACAAGCAAATCCCTGTAGCTTCCACAAACAGCTACAGCTCGTCACCTGAATGAGTATCCTATGCATGGTGTCCTTGTGGCTGGGCACCTAAAATGGTTTTACAAAGAAAATAGATTTGAAAAGAAAACGGGTCAGAGCCCGAATGTGGAGTTATATTTTAAAAACCTGCAAGTGCTTTAAAAACATTTAAAACATTAAATGCAAAGTACATGTTAGGACGTGCACTCACATGATATTCTCACCTCTCTTCTAACTGTGCACTCCTAACGTAAGTACCCATCTATAACGACACAAATCACTAGCTAAGTACCATCATATCTAGCTAGACTATCATAGGTCCCACCCATATTACTCGGTTCTATTAACATTATAACGCTCGTAATTAAGTAGGGGTTTAACGTAAACTCAGATGCTCAATATGCAATATATATATATATCACTATCAGTTAACTCGCTATATATCTCGAAGCAATACCGTAATTATATTCACAACATTAACATGAAGGTTCCCATTAATTAAGTGTATATTATTCACATCATAAATATACAGTATAAGCACCCCGAGAACTAAGCTGCGGTGCACACATACTCTGCTATCCATCCCAGTACATCACGTACATAAGGATTACTTATTCCGAATCTCTCAGGAATAGTTCACAGATAACAACATCACAAATAATGGAGGCGAACACAGTCACATCACATAGGTCACGCACATACCTACGCTCCTACGATCAGCGGACTTATTAATATCCCAATAAGTCTTTCTATGACCTATGTTCATCAAGGTAACCAGTCTAAATCCGGGCAACACAAGGATTAGAGGGCCCTAAGCGAACGCAAACCTCCCGTGATAGCAAGTATGGTAGGTATGTCATACACATAATTCATATACCAATACTAAGTAAACACACATCTTAGTAATCCCGTAGTTTAATCGTAGTACATATCGCATTCTCGTACTAACTTATAATATCTACAACTTATATTATTCCGGTTTGTAATTATACGCGCCACAATTCATTCTCACGTCGTAGTAGACACTCACGTCTCAACCCAAACCGTCCATTTAATATAACTCTCGTATATAATTTCCCTCTCATAAATACCCAAAAGTCCCAATTCTATCCTTACACCATCATTCGAATGTTATCTATATCCTCGAACAAGTTTACGGGGCTCCAAAATCAAAACAGTCCAAAAAGGCCCAAACTGTCAACTCGTTAGAAGTCTCGTTCGAACGAGACTGTTCGAACGAGATTCCACTGTCAACTCGTTAGAAGTCTCGTTCGAACGAGGCTGTTCGAACGAGATTCCAGTTCGTTCGAACGAACTGTACCTTCTAACGATATCTCGTTCGAACGAGATATCGAACGAAATCCCTTTTCGTTAGCAGCGACTGGTCAACTCGTTAGAAGCTCGTTCGAACGAGTTCGTTCGAACGACCTGGGTAGGGGCTTCTAACGACCTGCCAGTTTCATCCCAGATTTTCTTAGTTACGTTTCTCACCATTTTTAACACCTCAAGTCTTCTCCAAAGTTCGTTCTAACAATGTTTTAAGTCCTCTAATCATACTAAAACATGCTTAGGTCATAAACTAACATCTTTTAAGGCATTAATGCATCCTAAACATCATTAAATCACAAGATTTTATACTTATCCCCAATTTTATCAAGAACATGAACCCTAGATTTATATCATCATCAAATCCCAGAATTTAATCCGTTTTAATTTCTTCTAATCACAATTATCATGAGAATAATCATCTACCTATCATTCTACATGCAATTCTCTTCAAAATATTCAAGTTCTAAACTCCAAACTACATGGGTTTTCATATTTCACCAAGAACAAACACAAAATTCGAATTTTTCTAACATGGAAAGAACATTCTTTGAAATTAAATGGAATTAAGTCACTTGCCTTGGTTGTCTCTGAGTTTGGATGATGGTTTGATAGGGCTTTTCTGCAGAATTCTCTCTCTCCAAGCTTCTTCTCCAATGGTGGCTTACGGTGGCTAGGGTTTGATTTGGGAAACTTAGAAAACTCTTCTAATAACCTACGTAGCCTTCTAGGTTAATATGGTTTGGTTAATGGGCTTAGTGGGTTTAATTCACATCAGATTAAAACTCCCAATTTTCGTCACTTTTAATTCCTCAAAATGTAAAATTACCAAAATACCCTTTAAGTTGCCGGTATGGCCTAAAAATACCCCGGAATCCAAACTACACCCCCGGCTAGTGTTTTCTGACTATCTCGACCCTTCCGGACGCGTTGGCGCACTCAAAACGACCATACGGTTTATAGATTTTAAATTCACTTTTTATAATCAAAATATTACACCGTGACGCGGCGGTCCCACGCGTCCCAACAAAATTTCTAAAATGCCGTATATAAATCTCACGACAACTTTCATAATTCCAATTTCATATATACTCATATATGCACATAATTAAATACCAACTCACATCTCGTTAGTATTTATAACCCGGATTAATTTCCAATTAATACGCATTTAATTAATTAATCCCCAAAATAAATATAGCCAAAAGTACGGGGTATTACATTTTCATTAAAGAATAACACTCAAAACATGATCTTTTTCCTTAAACAAATTTTTTCTCAAAACACTCTCTAGGAGTTTGTATGGTATGAAAAAGATACATTGGAAAAAGTCATTCCCGCACATTATTAAGTCTGAAAAAATTGGTTAAAAACCAAGTGGGGAAAGTGGGTAAAAACTGCCAAAAACTGCTAAAAACTGTTCTCGCGCTGGCATCTCGTTTGAACGAACTTGACTCTCGTTCGAACGAGACTTCTAACGAGTGACCAAACTGGGCTCGTTAGAAACTCGTTAGATACCTCGTTAGAACGAAAAACTCGTTCGAACGACATATCGAACGACTGACCAGTTTAGGTTTGTTGGCAAACTCGTTCGAACGAAACCTCGTTAGAACGAAAAACTCGTTCGAACGACATATCGAACGACTTATCAGATTAGGTTCGTTGGCAGTCTCGTTCGAACGAAATCTCGTTAGAACGAAAAACTCGTTCGAACGAGATTTCGAACGACTTCCAGAAATTTTTCTAAAATTCTATTTTGGCCCAGAAACTTTATATACGATAAATTAAAGTTCCAATTAAATTATTCTGAAAGTAAAACATGGTTTTTATTAAACCTAACACCCAATAAATATTATTCCAAGCTCCTATATAAATATAATTACATTCATACCTTGGGAACATGGAACCTTAGATGATGACGTAGAAATGAGGCACGCAAACCGGCATTTTGATGAAGCTTTAAATTTTTGCCGCTACGTCTTCAATACATACTTCATAGGCTTGAGAATATTACAAATAAATACTATCCTATGAATAAATGTTTTTGTCCGGAATTGAGCCAAAACTATATATGGACTCAATTGAAAATTTGTGTCCTTAGAGAAAGCAAAGAACTGCGAAGATTTATTAAAGCTGAATGTTTTTACAGACTTGAACATTTTATATCTTTCCACTTTTGGGTCCATAGGAGGGTATTAGATTTATATAGGACTTTTATTGATAATTCAGATGTTTTTATTTTGTACCGGAATAGACATAGGGAGAGATTTGTAAGGACAAATATTCCATAGTCCCTAGTTTACATTGAGTATGTCGTATCCCATTACAACCGTCAAGAAAGTTCACGTTCACATGTTCAATAAGATGGATTCGAATATCACTCATCTTCAACATTTACGCGACATGAGGCAAACTTTGATACATATTTTGTTTTGAGTTGCTATTGGGATTTTTTTTAAATTTATGCGACATGTAGGCGGACTTTTTTAAAAATAATTTTTTTCCCTCCAGTCGTTCAAACGACCTGTACATGTTGTTCAAACATCATGGACATGTCGTTCGAAGGTCGTGAGATGCCTCGTTTCTTCTATGCATCAAATGCCCACGTACTGTTTTGATTTTTATCAAGTCGTTTTTATGGTCGTTCAAATGACCTTTGCCGCCTCAAAATTAATGTGAGCCTATAAATACCTGTTTCGTGAAGCTTTTCAATTAAGATTTTTACTTTACAAAAACTGTAGAACTGCTGCAATTAAGTCTTCAGTTTTTAGGGCTAAAAACCTTTTTGATTCACACAAACACATCCTGATTACTTTTGTGAATGATATTTGGAACCCAAAAACTTTTTTGTTGAAGTTTACTCTTGTGGAGTGCTGTCTCTACTGCTGACTTAGGAATACTCGAGGGTATTCACTACTGAAGGATGAGTTGTTTTTCTTGTGATTCTCGAGGGAGTTATTGCTGATATGAAGGCTACGATTTTTGTGGGTTTCTTTCACTTGTAAGTTTGTAAGTTGCGATTTATATTTTATTAGTGAAATAAAAGTTTTGCCTTGCGGGGATCTTTCCTGAAATCATTTAATTGGCATGCTTGTTGATTTAATGATTTCAATCACATAAATTCATGTTTTGTGTTTAGTAAAATTGGTTTGAAGATTGACTCTAATTATATAAGTTTAATCCATTAAAAAATTACCAATTTATAAATAGGTATCACATCCCGCATTCTCACGATTGTTCCCGAATGGAATTGGAAATTGTTTACATTGTAATTGGATAGACTTATGCACGAAAGTTGACTTGATCTATTCGGATAAAGGTAATCATTAAGGGAATGTGGGTCTAAATCGTCTCCCATCTCGGCGAATATCGAAAATATACATATGAAAGTGTCGAGAATACTAGACTCCACACTAGACAAACGACCGGTATGATCTCGAAACTAATTTCGCATACACTACGTGCCTCACTCAATTTTTTTTCTTCTTTTCTATTTTTTTTAATTTTTTTAAGGCAAACAAAAGAAAATTCTTTGACTCAAAACCACGTAATTCCTAGCTAACACAAAGCAAATTGAATTATTCAATATAGGTAAGGGAAATTTTAATTTAAAATCTAGTTTTTCTGAGATTAATCGATGACAACGAGGTTCTTAGAATTATTCTCCCTAATTAGACAACTCCTACTCTTTGACAAGGGAGAATTTAAAAGACGACTAACTACGGTTATTACCTCAAATTCCGATTTTATCTCTAGGTAGACCGTCGGTATGGAGACTCATTAAAACCATCAATTCTTGACAAGGTAAAATGAAACCGATTTGACAAGTTCGCATTGGAGTTTCTTTTAATTCTAGCCTCGTTAAGGGGTATTCTGTGAGTTATATGATATCCTAAGGCCAACGTCTACTTGATTTTAAATTAAATGTGATGGCTCGTGATATGTAAATTCTTGGTTAATTAGTGATTTTCAGTCCAAGGAAGGGTGATAAAATCCCCACCTTATCTTTCACACGGCTTTTGTCCTTAAGTCAATTTATGCAACATACTAATTTAAATGCGAAATTCAACCGTTTTGGAACATACAAAAACATACTTGCGACGTAGATTTTTTACGGTCACCTGTTTATGTGGGGCCAAGGTTTAAATTGATATCGATCCAAAGGAAACGTCGCCTATATTTCAGTCATTTCTGAGAGTTCCTTGTGCTCGTGATAAGATTGCACTAGTATTCTTTACGTCCGCTCACTGTTGCACACTTTTTTCAAAATTTTCTTCACTTTTGCACTTTTTTGTTGCTTTTTTCTTCTTTTTGTATTTTTTTTTAATGTGCTACTAAAAAAAACTACACCAAGTGTAAAGTGCGACACACTAAAGATATTAATAAAAATAAAATTAAAATAATACGACACAAGCACTAGTGGTGTATTTAACACAAAACAACAAAATAAGAAAACAACCAAGCACACTTATGAAACATTTTTTTTTAATTGTTTATATAGTGGAAATAACAACATTACTACTGGAAATACATATTATTTTTTTTAATTTTCTATTTTTTAATTTTTTTCGTGGTTACTTAAAGAAAAAACGAAATATGAAAATTTTCATTAAAAAATATTTTTATTTTTTGGATTTTTTTAATGTATTTCAATGAAATTTATGTAACAAAAAATCAAAAACTAAAAAAAAAACTACTCCAAAAGTTATAATTTTTTTAAGGAAAATCAAACGAATTTCCGTCGCCGCCACCAAAACTTGTTATCAATTTGTAAAATACTGCAAATGCACCGACTATTATAGATTAACGAGTGTAAGCACGGGTTGAATCTACGGAGATCTGTCAATTTTAACTTTTAAAAGAATTGAAACTGTCCAGCTAGACTAAATGGGGTAGGAAATATTTATACTCTAAACTAATTTAACGCAAATATATAAATATGAGAGCATACATGAGAGTTGTAAGCAAAATCGAAATAATTGGGATTTGATGTCCATTTATCATCTAACTAATATTGCACATAAATTTAATGTTGTCATTCCCTTTTTATAACTCAAATGAAACCGACTCTCGTCGCATTTAATTCGAAAAATATAGTGGTTACGTTTAAAATATTTTTAACATCTCTAATATACGGCTAAAATCCCTATTCCCTTAAAAAATACAAGTTTTAAAGTTCGCATTGGGCTATTAAAATAATAAAAGTGCAAATATAATCCATAAAAAAAAATACTATTTTTAAATCTCAAAACTTGATTTGATAAAATAATTTTAAAGGTTTTAAAACACATTCTTGTGTCGTTTTAAATAAGTACTGATTTTTTTTTATTACAATTAAAATGAGTAGGGAATAAACAATAATTAAATTAACTTAGCCATATTAGCTAACTATGATAAACTTCACCTTAATCCTAATAGAAGAATTAAACTACTATAATGAAAGACAAATAAATTGCAAGAATGAGTAGAAATTTTCATTAATAAATCAAACTTACCATAAGTTCTCTCACAATAATCTTCAATCCACTCAAAATGATACAAACTTGGCCCTCAAATTGAATACAATCATTCAAAAATTGCTATCTGAAATTGTGTGTAAAAATATGAGCCCAAGGGTCCTTTTTATAGGCCATGGGTGAGGTGTTTGTGTTGAGGTAAAACTCTCTTTAATTGGTCGAACATTGTTGGAATCGAACACTCCACCTCCTTGAGTCTTTAGATCGGAATAAGGTACTCAATTCCCTCCACCCGGGGACTCTTATTTTTGCTTGCCGAATACGTATGCTGATTTTTGGTCAATTCAAAGAATAAAATTTATGACTTTTTTTTATTAGACAAATGTTAAAATAACTTTTTTGGAACGACTGTAAAAATTATATTTTTTGTGTTTTTCTCAAGTTGATCGTCAATTTGCACCAAATTCTATCATTAACTGTAAAAATTTTACAGGCAACTTTTTTCACAAATAAAGATAAGAAAATTATAAAATTATTGAATTTCCCATTTTGACTTAGAATTACCATTTTGAATCCGAATTCAATCATTCTTGCATATATTTTTTTTTTCTTTTTAACAGAATGGTCCTAAGAACTTATTAAATAAAATAAAATGGGATTATCAAAGTATAAATTTGGGTATAATATATATGAAATAATGTAATCATCAACCGGGTCCCTCATCATCATCATCGTTCCTAAATGTAAGGGCATAATAAATGTGTTGAATATGTAAACCACTTAAATTGCAATATTCTAAGAGTGGAGTTGTACATACACAATAAGGTAATAATAAGATACGTGTACATTACGCCCATAAGAAATATTAATAAAAGAGAAATAATAGAAATAATTCTATAAACCATAGTCCTATGTAGGGTTTATTGACCCACAATAAGAGTTAGAATTGCAAATTAGCCCCAGAAAGATTAGAGTGCAAAAATAATAACAAGTAAACAGGATATACGTGGTTTGACCGTGAGGTCAACCTATGTACACGGGGAAAGGGAGAGAGATCGATTTTCACTTTCAAAGGGATGATAATAGTTAGAGTGCTAGGGATGATATCTGAGAATCCAAGTTGTTATGCGAAGTTCCAATCCTTTTAATATGAGTTAGATCATTCTTATTTTTCTTAAAGCCTTAGGCCTCTTTGTCTTTATCCTGACTGAGTTATAGAGTCCCAATGGTGACGGTATTTCGATTTTTTGATATGTTCCTCAATATTTGATCATATACCTTTACTATCTGTGCTCTTTCTTAGCCAATTAGCCCGCCATGTGATTCTCACGCTATGTACCACGTGTTCGGCCACATGACACCAATTCAGTCATATTCTCTTCAATTTCCCCTAAGGTGGGGGTGATCGGTCAATCATGCCGATCGACCGTACCTTGTTTGTAATATTTATGCCATGTGTTATTGACTAACACCTTGGTAGGTCATGCCTTATCTATTATTTGCCTTCCATGTGCCCATTTAAGCTAGCGTTATATTTTATACTTGTTTATTTTTTGAAATGCTCGGGGAATAATAATCATTTTTGGCATGGTGCTTTCACACGTATCCCTATCCTAAGGCTATGCGTCTAGCGCCATTACCCAGAGTAATGATGGCGTATGGGAGCGTAGTGTTTCTTCCCAAAAGTTAGGACGACAACTGAAATGACATGGAATAACACAAGGTATAAGGTTTTCCAAGCATTATACCTTAGCATTCTTGCCATTTGTTAAGGTATTTTCTACTTATGCTTTCTCCCTCTCTAGATTTCAATAAACTTTTTCTTTTACTCTTCTTTATTTTTCTTTCCATGCCTAGACATGTAAGGAGATACGAAGTCTCAGTAGCTAGCAACTTTTTGGGGTTCTATAATCAATATAGAATTCCTAATCATGTCAATTTGAGGCTTGCCCTAGAGAAAAAAGATATATTTGATCTTCCCTCTGGGTAGGTTGCCTTCTTGAAAGTACCCACATTAGAAGGGTGTTCGGTTTCCTCTTCACCCACTATTGGTAATGATGCTCCATTAATATGAAATTCTCCTTGCCTAAGTAAACGGTAACTTCTATTAGAATGTCATGGGGACAATGGCCATAAAATCGAATCTGTGGGACAAATCCGTGCCTTGAGGAGATTAGGTATTTCTACGACTTGAGGACTTTCAAAATCATCGAGTTGTACCACTGTCGTGCTAGGTACAAACCCATAATTTGGTCACCTTTTTACCCAGATTCCAAAAGGATACTAAGAAAAATATCCTTTTGGTTTCTGAGAATACATGCGGTGATGACTATGATGGGTTTAGGGTTCTTGACACCAAGGGGGAACCTGATAGGTCACCCATATAATTTTATTTTGAGTGTTAATTGTTCTTTACCAAACGACCTGATTCACTTTTGTAGATCTCTTTCTGAATACCAAGCCATTTGATTACCAGGTTAACTTTGATGATTTGGAAAATTTATGAGATGCCAGAACCCACTAGGAGTTCACCCACATTAAAGGGATGTGAGCTTCTTACTTGGTTGTGAATAACCTTTCATTCACTCACTAACTTCACAACTATCCCTGAAGTTCAGGTCACTAATTACATTATAGTCGATGACGATTCCATCCCAACAACCACCCCTATATACTCAGCTAAGCTCATAGAGGCACTTATGTAGGGGAACAAACCTCATACGTGATTTTAACAGAATCTAACTACGAACAAGGACATGAGGAGGAGGAAGAATAAGAGGAATATAGGAAGACCTTGGTTTGTTCTTAGAGGCAAGTGTGTCTGGTCTTCTTTGGGAGAAGGTAGAGGCTGAAGAGTACTTCTTTCACATATTCTCATTCCCACCAATCCCCATCGATCTAAAAGAAATAACTGGTCGATTGAGGAGATCGATTGACTTGAAAGTTGCCCGGGAGAAGCTGAAGAAGCAATCGGTCACTGTTATAAGGGCTAGTCAATCCGCTGCTGTCGACGAGCAGTGGAAGAGAAAATTAATTACTCCTAGGGATAAAGAATCCCTGGAGTTAGAATGCCAACGGGCGGAGGCCGAACTGGCCAAGAAAAAGAAGATCGATAAAACATCAGTTGGTGGTGGCTCAAAACTCCGCCTGTTCATTCTAACTGACCAATTGTCATTAATGAGCCCCAACAAAGAGAAGTGCAATGATAAAAAGCCCTTCCTCCCTAGGGAGCCATAATTGACACTGGGAGATCTCTTTCCATATGGGAAAGGAGCCCGTGATCGAGGCCGATTCGGCTCACAAGGAGATTGAGGTTGCCTACTCTATGGCTCAGGTGGATACGTTGTTATCAGACATGTCAGAGCTTAGGGGTTTCACCCTCGAAAGTCTCCATAAATAAGGTCTATACCACAATGCGTTAGTAAGTCATATATTTTTATTCGAATAATTTTCACTTCATTAAATTTATTTTTAACTTTTTTCCCTCTTTGTATAGAGCTTGCAGGCTCAACGGGAGCTCGCTGGCCGTATTGACTGCTATTGGAGAATCCTTGAGTCATCCTATAATGAGAACCTTACCCTCAAGAACCAACTCATCAAGAAAAATAAGGGCCTTGAGGATCTAGGCAAGCAGTTGAAGACTAAGACCAACGCGAAAACAAAGGTGGTGGAAGAAGCCAAGTGGACTCAGAATGAGTTTAACAGAGTGAACACCGAATTGTTTAAGCGAAGGACCTCTATTTAGCTCAAAATCCTAGAGAAAATCATCCTCCATTAGAAGAGGAGACAGATGGAGAAATCCTATGAGGAGCACGTATGATGAGGGTTTTGAGGTGGCCGTATAGGAGGTCGCCGCCCAGATGGACTATTATAAGTCTGTTGCCTTTAACAAAGGTTTGGTGACTGGCCTCTAATGGGGCAACGTCGGTGAAGGTGACCTAGCCTATGTCGAACATCCCTCGATGTCCAATATCTTAGAAAATCTCCATGCGAATGCCTCGACCCAAGCCTCCTTCGATCCTCCTTCCCTTTCTCCTGAGGAAAGCATCCTTACTCTCCCTACTTAAGGTACCAATGTGGTTGAAGTTAAATTTCGATGTCATTTATTTTTAGAACTTTAATTACTTATATACTCGTGGTTTCTTGATATTATTTTTTCAGCACCTAAACATGGAAATAAATTTATTCCAAAAATTTATAAAACCATTTTAAAGTCAAAATAATTATTTTAAAGTAATTAATTTATTTTAAAATATTAATTAATAAATTAATGTTAAATATGAATATTGATTATATATTTAATTAGGAGTTATAATCTGTAATTAAACTTATATAATTGATTGGTATTATTTATATTGGTAATTATTGTTTTATTCTTATAGATTTACTAATCTGAAATTTGATTAAGTGTTTTAAATTATATTTTTTTTGAATTTTTAATTTTACCTAAAAAGTTTGTAAAATCCCAATTCACACCCTCTTAGTATTTTTCTGGGAAACAATTTGTATCAGAGCTTGGGCTCTGTAATATATTATGATTTAACAATCTTAGACTCTAAAGATCATTGTGAAATTTCTAGTTGCATCTCTTGCTGAAGGTCAATCCACTACTAAACGTCCCTTATTTTTTGGAAAATATTGTAGTTACTGGAAAAACAGAAAGAATTTTGTATTCAATCTCAGGACATCGATCTATGGAGAGTTATTCTCCATTTCCATGTATTCCTATTAAAATCTTTAATGAAGTTCCAATTCCTAAAGATGAAAATGAATGAGATGAATTAGATATTAAGAAAATTTAAATCAATTCTGAATCTATGAATAGATTACACTGTGCTTTGGATGTCAATGAATATAGTAGAATTCTTGGTGCGATTCTGCAAAAGAAATTTGGGAAAGATCAGAAATTACATATGAAGGAACAAGTGAAGTTAAAAAGTTTTCGACAGTGACAGTAAGAATGAACCAAATGGGAACCTTGTTTTAATTTAATAAAGGCCTGATCACCTGGTAGTTAATTAGGCGGGGTGTCACATAAGACTATCTGGAATAAAGCACATTTGGTCGGCCTTAATAGAACCAAGTGACAAAGATCGACCAGGATCAATCAAACAAACTATACGTTTCTCTTTTTACAAGGAAAGGAACTTAGGGGGAACAAATAACATAAAACGAGAAAATGAATGTTATCTAACAGACATGGATAACATAGTATCAAGGCTACACTACTCACACGATAGGAAAATAATGGAAAAGATGGCAAGGAAACTTTTTCATTAATAATTCAAAAATTGCCTGGGGCCTATAAAATGACCACCACTTTAGTAATCACCTAGCATTCAAAAAGCCGGTGTCAAATTTTATCTTTTCAATTAACAAAAACCACATGAGTAAATATATAAAAATAAACCATCCATACAATAAATAAAAATCAAAATCAACACTGAAATAAACTAATACCGAATAAAACCTCAGTTCACCAATCAAATATAAAAGTCTAATATAAAGAATCAGAATACAAAGTCTAACATACATATATGAAATAACTGAGGGCAACATGCCCGAGTGAAATACTGAATTGCACCCTACACTAGGAATGAATCAGCTGAAGCGACTAAGTCCAAATCCAGCAAGCATCTACAAGTGCTGCAGCTACGCATCCCTGAAATAGATCATCCTGCTTGGCATCCCTGTGGTTGGACACTTAAAAGGTTTTGGAAAATATTTTGCAAGAACGGGTAAGAGCCCTAGTAAAACTATTTTAAATACATAGAAAGTATTTAAATCTCAGCTTAAATAACCAGTTATTAGATGCACATCTTAGGTTGCGTACTCTCACTTGAATTCCTCACCTCTCATTTATAGTGCAAACCTAACATCCCACCTAGTAAAGCTACCCAATCTAACTAGGTTTCCAACATCTAATAACCAATACAATTCTAGCTCTCTCGTACTGCCCATACAATAAGCTATAATATATTCTTAATAATTATCAAGTCTTAGTTAAGATTCTCCTTAACTTACCCGTACCGCCCATGCAGTACGCTACCAAAATACCCTTAATAATCAACATCTCTCTTATGTTATTATCAAACTCAAGTTACCATTTCACATATGCTTATTGCCCACACCTTACCAGTTAAGTTTCTCCACTTATTTTATTTTAGATAATCACTATCTATCTTTCTACTATTCACACAGTAGATTCATTATTCTATATATATACCCTATATAATATCACTACTATCACACATGAGTAGATTACATATTAATATG
The DNA here is from genome assembly GCA_949130495.1 of Sambucus nigra. Lineage (NCBI taxonomy): Eukaryota > Viridiplantae > Streptophyta > Magnoliopsida > Dipsacales > Adoxaceae > Sambucus > Sambucus nigra. The sequence continues at coordinate 373,228,990 of OX422212.1, forward strand.
GATATATACCGTCTAGTCTTCTTACTAACACACATAAGTAAGATAATTCATGCAATATATATATCACACACAATATATACAATAAGCGTATGCTCTATTATCCTGTACCCATATCACACATTGGGGAATAATAGTTTGAAATGTCACCTCGAACTTGGTCCGAAATGTCCCATCGAACCCCAAATCAAATCACAGATATTGGAGGCTAACATAATGCAAAGTCTTTGGAGCTGCGCACATACCTAACGTAATTAAAAGACATGCCGACTTCGCTATTCATCTCACATAAATATCCACTAACTGCACTATATTCTGGGGCACAAATCCAGACCTTATTGGAATCGTCAAGGTGAGATTGCCCACTGCGTGGAACCTCCCCGATAGCAAGTAGCGTAGGTATGTTCACATATACACAAATGCATACAAGGCATACACACAACCTATCCGTATGTATATTCAGTATTGGTATACACACAACCTATCATAGTCATCTATATAGGTATACTCTCCACCCATATATATCTAACTTGTATATGTATACACTTAACCTATAAAAATCACCCGTACATAGTATTTATCTCTCGAATACTCACTGTACCATTTATTCATTGTATAATTCTCTCCCGCATATTCTCGCATATTCTTCTTTATTCGAAGGGCCCGATGTTACCCCTTATGTTAATTCATTAATATCCTATTAGTCTACATTACAATTTCCCTTACCCTCTCCATAATCCATTTTCAATCTCTTGAATTATTACGTTAACAATTAAGCCCAACTAACCTTAGCTTTAACTCTCACATACATGACTAAGTCGCAAACCTATAAAGGCCTAATGTCTTCCAATATATCCCGCATTATATTCTAAGGATGTTCCAAAAATTCTCCCGATAGTTATCCGCAAGTTCTGGGCTTAAGAAGGGGAAATTGCCAAAATCTGGTAAACCGAATCAAGTCATAAATTTTCTGACAGATTAAACACCTTGTAGTAAAATGTCGATTGCTCTCTTTACAGAACTTCGATTGACCTGATTCAAAGCTCATTATAAATCTAAGACATAAATATTTCCATACATGTATGGATCTCACTATAATTCTAAGTACAATTGAGATGGATACGTTTAAATTAACGTAAAAAATTATGGCAGATTGACATCTTGTGTTCATCAATTAAACCCTAAGTCATTCAATATTCATGTTCTTCAATCAAGAACCCATCAAGATTCAATCTTGATCATCAAATATATTCAAATATCATTTTATCTTCACATAAGGAAAATTTTCAATGGAAAGTTTGCACAAAAAATTCAGAGATTCAATCCAAGAATCAAATTCTCCTTTAATAAACATAAAACCCTATTTTTGCATGTTCTTCACATCTTTTAATCAAGAAGTCAGATCTTTCTCTTATTAATCAACCCAAATCCTCTAATTTCGTGTTATCTTCATTAAGGAACATCTCTACATGCATTCCTACCATAATTCATGAATTAAACCCTCCCAAATTCATATTAAGACTTCCAAAAACATGAAATCAAACCCTATTCTACTTGGGTATTATAACATGATTAAAATAAATTGTCATTTAAATACTTTCCTCTCTGTACCAGGTTGGAAATTTGTTGGTTTGATGGTGTGGTGGTTCTCCCCCCACTCTAATATCGATTCCGTCGCATTCGGGGCGAAAAACGGTGTAGGAAGCTTGGTTCTCCCCTCCTCTTCCTCTCATATAGCCTCTATTACTTTGTGATTATGTTAAGCCTATCCCCTTATCTCTAATGACAGATATACACTTAATATTTTTGGAGTTCTCCACACCTCAAACTCCCGAATGACTGAAACGCCCTTAAACAGTGTCGGGTTGGTCCAAAATTGCCACGGGACCCAAACTATACCCTTGAGTACACTTTTTCGACTATTTTGATCCTTTCGGAACCATCCGTGACCTAAAAATCTCCATCTGATTCATTTTATAAAATCATCTTAATTTCACCTTAAAATACTACACGTGTGAAATTAAACTTAAATTCCATTGATTTAACCTCAATAACAGAATTAAATTATTTCTCCAAATTAAATAATTTCCACATCATAGATTTAATTAAATCCTAAATCATCAATTTAATTAAATTCTATATCCTCAAAATATGGGGTATTACATACTTCTCCCCTTACAAAGAAGTTTGATCCTCAAAATTTGGATAAGGCTCGTACTCTATGCTCTCAAATATAACCCTATTCTCATACTCGTAAAATCACAACATATATTCCTAACCATTGTCATCAAGGATTATAATATAATAATTAAACTACCCAGAGCTCCCATACACCCTATACCTGTGCATAACTGCACAAATGTTACGTGAATCCACTAGCCTCAAATATAACGTAGTTATTATCCCTCGGATATAACTGTATAAACGAACAATACCCAAGGTACCAGACCCATGTCCTAATGGACAAACATATCCCCACTTCTAACGTTGCACTAAGTTTCATGCGTGAGATGTCTCGCAAAGCGAAATCCAAATAAGGAACCCCCTTGATACACTACTACCTAGCATTTCCGTTCGTCGAGATCCGTTAAGCCCTCAGTCCATAGTACGTACCCTCAAATCCCGATCTCTTGACAAAATAGTATAATCGTCCAAATTTATGTTATAAAAGACCACATATACTACGACACTCTTACTATCACTAGTTTATTAGCGCAAATAATTCACGAGCTATATCTCTCCGCTCGATAAAAGCCAATATACCCTGAATCACATCAGTAAACGTCCTTACGCACCAGGATCAATTATAACTAGACAACATACACACAAAAGTCTACTACACAATATATTATAATACATATACACACACATATATATAGGCTCAACACTCTTTCAGGTGATACCTAGCAAAAACAAATCATACCCCGGAACAACGAACATGAGATCTCACTATCATAATCTACGATCGTCCAAGCCATCGTTAACAAGTCAAATCTCAAAAAGTAGTATACTCTATTCTCATAACTCTCTAAAGCAGTAAACTAACACGCAATATAAATGTCCTCTTAGTGCACACACCCGCTCTCTCTCGTAGGATACACTAAAGAGTTACGCTACCCCACGGTAATTATATATAAATACATAATAAGGTTATTACTGCCAATGCCCTCAATAAATCTGACTAGCTTACGAATCCTAGTGACCCAAATTCTTACCTATGATGCACCCATGTGACTCGAACAAATCCCATACTCATAAGGATAAAGCGAAAAATTCTATCTCCATATACTATCTAACTTGTCTGGTCAACGGGTCCCTGAGCCTAACTCTCGTGCTGGGACTGACCCATAATCTACTGTATATCCAAGATCTCATCCTGTAGTTTCCCCATGTCTCTTTTTAATAAATTACTTCCTTTATGATCTACACACCCTTAAGCGAAATATTACCCCAAAAGTCTCTCTGTCTTTAATTACGGCTCTGCTGGTGAGGACCTTTTTGGTCCTTCTCTAACCCACTATTCTTGGTTTGGTTATCATTCCTTGTTGGAAATCTTGCTCTTCTTGCTGTTGTGCCCTACTGGTACTATTCTCATTTACTAACTAGTCTGGCTCGTCCCACTTTCTTGCTGTGGACATGTTCAATAAAGGTGGTCCTGCTCTCCACATATAGGATACCTTTCTGTGCCATCCCCCTGCCTCTGGCCTCACTGTCCATGTCGGGATCTCCTTCTCTCGGACTTAGCAGCCTTGAGCCTGATTGCTACCTTCGTTGTCCCTTGGCTCTGCTGGCCTTATGGAACTCGTTGTTGGCCTGAACGGCCCTGACTGAATCCATCGTCACTTTGCAGGAATTCAATTAATCTAAATTACTTAAATAGGTCTCCCACTGGGTACACCCTCCTATGGTGCTTCACTATCACCATTAAATCCATTCTTGCCCTCCAACTAAATTCTCCAATCCTCTTGGCTTCCATCTCATAGAAGCATTGATGTAAACTTATAAACGTATCACATCGATGACATCGGCACTAGTAATCCTAATCATATTTCTCATATAGGCTTGTATATTCTCATCACGTGTCCATTATCATCTTATGGAGCCCTTTATCATTCTCCATATCCCCTTCATTGGTTACAAAGTTCACTAAACACATCATCTTCTCTCTCACTATCAGTCTCTATCTGGCCTACCATATGAGGTGACTAACTTATATCATCACAACACTGCTCCTATGAGAAAATAAATTTTACCCTAAATTTAGTCTTGGGTATCGCTGCACTCCATCCTACACCATTGCTTTGGGATTACCTCCATCCATTGGTCCATCGTACTTCCTCTCTTTTTGAATTATTATAGGTGTCTCTTCGAAAGAGTCCCCCTGACTTTCCCCCCGCCTTTCAACGCTGGGTGAGTCTGAAATAATACCCGTTCTCTACGACGATGCTTGGGGAAACTACTGTCCCCGAGTGGTTATACTTCGTCATCTTCTCGAATAATAATCATAGTGACTCCTATCGCCATCATCATTCTCAGAATACTCTGTGTCTTCTGTCTCTCCTCTCCTCCTGAAGTCCCTTTAACGGCCCCCACTAGTCGTCCCAAATTGCTCGGTGTATAAAGCTCAACCGATCTACTATATGAATCACATCACTATACTTAATATCAGGAGGACTTAAGTCGCATACATAGAGGAATACAACAATCCTATCATAAGGCTCTACATCAAAGAACGTTACGCTTTAACGTGAAAAGCCTCACAAATCCTAAGGACTCTAGAACCTGATGCCCTGGTACCACCCGTGACACCCCGCCTAATTAAATATCGAGTGATCAGGCCTTTATTAAATTTAAATAAGGTTCCCATTTGGTTCATTCTTAACATCACTATCGAAAACTTTTTAAACTTTACCAACCACTTAGTATTCAAAAATTCGGTGTCATTTTTTATCTTTTCAATTAATAAAAACCACATGCATAAATATATAAAAATAAACAACCCATGCAATAAATAAAAATATGAATCAACACTGAAATAAACTAACCCCGAATAAAACCTCAGTTCACCAATCCAATATAAAAGTCCAATATAAAGAATCTGAATACAAAGTCTAACTGACATAAATGAAATAAATGAGGGCAACATGCTCGAGTGAAGTACTGAATTGCATCCTCCACTAGGAATGAATCAACTGAAGAAACTAAGACCAAATCCTTCAAGCATCCACAAGGCTGCAACTATGCATCCCTGAAATAGATCATCCTTCTTGGCATCCCTGTAGCTGGACACCTAAAAGGTTTTGGAAAATATTTTTCAAGAATGGTTCAGATCCCGAGTAAAAACATTTTGAAAACATAGCAAGTATTTAAATCGCATGTTAAATAACCAGTTATTATATACATATGTTGGGTTGCGTACTCTCGCTTGAATTCCTCATCTCTCATATATAGTGCACACCTAACGTCCCACCTAGTAAAGATACACAATCTAACTAGGTTTCAACATCTAATAACCATTATAATTCTAGCTCTCCCGTACTGCCCATACAGTAAGCTATAATATATTCTTAATATTTATCAAGTCTTAGTTAAGATTCTCCTTAACTTACCCATACCGCCCATACAGTACGCTACCGAAATACCCTTAATAATCAACATCTCTCTTATATTATTATTAAACTCAAGTTACCATTTCACGTATGCTTATTTCCCACGCCTTACCAGATAAGTTTCTCCACTTATTTTATTTTAGATAATCACTATCTATATTCCTACTATTCACACAGTAGATTCATTATTTTATAGATATACCCTATTTAATCTCACTACTGTCACACATGAGTAGATTACACATTAATATGGATATACAGCGTCTAGTCTTCTTACTAACACACATAAGTAAGATAATTCATGCAGTATATATATCACGCATAATATATACAATAAGCGCAAACTCTATGTCCTGTCCCCATATCACACATTAGGGAATAATAGTTCGGAGGGTCTCCTCGAAAGTGGTTCAGAATCACACATATTGGAGGCGAACATAGTGCAAAGTCTTTGGGGATGCACGCATACTTAATGTACCCAAATGACCTACCGACTTCGCTGTTCATCTCACATAGCTATCCACTAACTGCACTATATTCCGGGGCACAAATTCAGACCTCACTGGAATTATCAAGGTGGGATCGCCAACTGCACGGAACCTCTCTGATAGCAAGTAGCGTAGGTATGTTGACATACGCACAAATACATATAAGGCATACACACAACCTATCCATATGTATATTCAGTATATGTATATACACGACCTATAATAATCATCCATATAGGTATTCTCTCCACCCATATATATATATAACTCGTATAGGTATACACTCAACCTATAAAAATCCCCCATACGTAGTATTTATCTCTCAAATACTCACCGTACCATTTATTCATATTATACTTCTCTCCTTTATATTCCCGAATATTCTTCTTTATTCGTAGGGCCCGATGTTACCACTTATGTTAATTTAGTAGTTAATTCATTAATATCCTACTGGTCTACATCACAATTTCCCTTACCCTCTCCATAATCCATTTTCATTCATTAATATCCTACTGGTCTACATCACAATTTCCCTTAACAATTAAGCCCAACTAACCTTAGCCTTAACTCTCGCATACTTGGCTAAGTATCAAACCTATCAAGGCCTAATTTCATCCATTATATCCCTCATTATATTCTAAGGATGTCCCAAAAATTCCCCCGATAGTTATCCGCAAGTCCTGGGCTTAAAAAGGGAAAATTTCCAAAATCTGGTACACTGAATCGAGTCATAAATTTTTTGGATGATTAAAACCCTATAATAAAATGTCGATTACTCCCTCTATAAAACTTCGATTGGCCCGATTCAAAGCTCATTATAAATATAAGACATAGATCTTTCCAGGCATATATGGTTATCACTCTATTTTTAAATAGAATTGAAATGGCATACGTTTAAATTAATGTAAAAAATTCTGGCAAATTGACATCTTGTGTTCATCAATTAAACCCTAAGTCATTAAAGATTAATGTTCTTCAAACAAGAACCCATAAAGATTCAATATTAATCATCAAATATAATCAAATATCTTTTTGTATTCACATAAGGAAAATTTTCAATGAAAAGTTTACACAAAAACTTCAAAGATTCAATCCAAGAATCAAATTCTCCTTTAATAAACATAAAACCCCACTTTTTCATGTTTTTCACATCATTTAATCAAGAAATCAAATCTTTATCTTATTAATCAACCCAAATACTCTAATTTTGCATTATCTTTATTAAGGAACATCTCTATATGCGTTCCTACCACAATTCATGAATTAAACCCTCCCAAATTCATATTAAGACTTTCGAAAATATGAAATCAAACCCTATTCTACCTGGGTATTATAACGTGCTTAAAATGAACTGTCATTTAACTACTTGACTCTCTATACTAGGTCGAAAATTCATTGGTTTGATGGTGTGGTGGTTCTCCCCTCCTTCGATCTCGATTCTGTCGCGTTCGGGGCGAAAAACGGTGTAGGAAGCTTGGTTCTCCCTTCCTCTTCCTCTCCTATGGCCTCTCTTCCTTTGTGATTGTGTTAAACCTAGACTCTTATCTCTAATGGAAGATATACACTTAATATTTTCGTAGTTCTCTACACCTCAAACCCTCGAATGACTGAAACGCCTTTAAACAATGCCGGGTTGGTCCAAAATTGCCTCGGGACCCAAACTATACCCCTGGGTACACTTTTTCGACTATTTTGACCCTTTCAGAAACATCCATGACCTCAAAATCATCATCCGAGTCACTTTACAAAATCATCTTAATTCCTCCTCAAAATACGACACTTGTGAAATTAAACTTAAGCTCCATTGATTTAAGCTCAATCACCGAATTAAATAATTTCTCCAAATTAAATAATTTCCACATCATCGTTTTAATTAAATACTAAATCATCAATTTAATTATATTCTATATCCTCAGAAATACGGGGTAGTATATCTTAATAAAGTTTTAAAAGATCAATTTGCTTTAGATCACAACATTTCTAAATTGTTTATTGCCATTGATTGGACCGACCTATTTTAGGTCTTCTATTTTTAAGCAAATCTTTGGTGCCCAACACAAGTAACTAACTATTGACTTAATTATTCAACGCAGTTATACAATGGGTATTCTGTCTCCTATTGGACGATTTACTTTAGATCATACCACTCCGTGGGTGTTGACGAACCTGCATCAGGTCGCACTACTTTTTAAGTGGATTTTTTTAATGACACGTGTAGATGAACAACTCATATTTGAGTTGGGCCACGTAATTCTTACGTGGGTTTTCTACCTCTTCTAGGTCGATTTATTTTAGCTCGTACCACATGGGTTTTGGCCGACCTATATCAGGTCGTACCACTTTTTAAGTGGGTTTTTTCAATGCCACATATAGGCGACCAACTCCCGTTTGGGTTGGACCATGTGATTCATTTATGGGTTTTCTGCCTCTTCTAGGCCGATCTATTTTGGTTTTGACCGACTTGCATCAGGTCGTACTACTTTTTAAGTTGGTTTTTTTAATGCCACATGTAGGCGACCAACTTACGTTTGAGTTGGACAGCGTGATTCTTGCGTTGGTTTTCTACCTCTTCTAGGCTAATATATTTTAGATCATACCACTTCTTGAGTGGGTTTTAACTGACCTGCATCAGGTCGTACCACTTTTTATGTGTGTTTTTAATGCTATATATAGGCGACCAACTCATATTTGAGTTAGACCACGTAATTCTTACGTGGGTTTTCTGTCTCTTCTTGGCCGATCAATTTTAGATCATACCACTCCTTGAGTGGGTTTTGAACGATCTGCATCAGGTCATACCACTTTAAAGTGGATTTTTAATGACTAATAATAAACCAAACAGATATTTTGAACAACATAGATATTAAATTGCATTTCAATTTATTGGGCATATATAAGAAAAAGAAAAAGCAATGACTTGCTACCTAATGATAAAACTTTTTAAGGTCCATGGTATTCCATGACCTTGGAACTACTTTACCATCTAACTATTCCAGATGGTATGACCCCCACCTCCTTTTGAAGATACTCGATAAGGTCCTTGCCACTTTGATGACAACTTCCCATTTGATGGCTTCTTCGCAGTGGGTAGAAGTTTTCGGAGGACCATATTGCCGACCTGCAAAACTCTGACTTTGACCGTTACACCCCGCTTATTAAAATAATGGGTGGCCAACTCTCTACTCAAATAAAATAAGAATCTCATGTGTCTCATTCTTAGTATCACTGTAAAAAATCCAATTAATTAATAATAACCTATTAAGCTCAGTGTCAGATTTTAAAACTTATTAAATTACCGTAATGAAATTTCATTCGCCACAAACCATTTAATTAATAAAACACATCCACGCGAATAATAACAGAATGCTGAAATAAATATAATAATCCATATGACCGAATAAACACTCGGTATAATATTTTGCAAGTGTTTAAAATGCGTTAATATATATGCCATGCAATTTTCTATATTTAAACTGGTGTCGCACTCGCATGAGATAATCCTCACCCGTTATTTATAGTGCGCGCCTCACGCATGTATTTTTAACACCCAGTTATGCTACCCTACATAACTAGTTTCAACCGCTAACTTATCCCCATACGCTAACCTTCGAGCCAACTGTGTCACACGTATTTATTTATTTGCTTTAATTATTGTTTAGCTACGCATCCGCTAAATCATTGACTGAAACAAATAACTTCACCCAGTTATTAATTCAATGTTCACACCATTATTTCATTCACTCGTATATATTTATCATACTTATATATGTATATTCACATAACATTTCCCAATTTGTCCTCCCGGATACTTATAAGGTTCCTATTCACATAATCCTTTAATTCTCCCGTATATATATATATATATATATATATATATATATATATTTAGCACACACATATATATACGCATATACATATCACATCTCGTACATATACATATATATCACTCGATATATACGTATGACTACAATCCCCAGAGCAATACCTCACGGATGCAATCTTTAGCATGATATCAGGCTCCAGGAAGAATACCTCGACCTGGGCTGGCTCCAGATATAATACCTCGACCTGGGCCACCGGGTCAAAAATCTCGCCACCGGACTCAAATCGTAACATAAAGTCGGAGGCGGTCTTATTCATACATCTGTGGGTCATAACCATACCACATTACCCCATTAGACTCTAAGCTCACATGCAATGGTCATGCAATAGATTTATGACCCAGGGAACTGAATGCCAGGGTGGACCGCCTACTATGCGCAACCTCCACCGATAGCATCCCTAGAGTAAGTATGTTTCATATATATCACCCCCCCCACCCCCACCCCCTCACACATATATATATATATATATATATAAAATAAAATTGCTAACCGTGCCTATGTCACTCGTGGCACTAGCCCATGATCCCTGAGTCAAATCTCGACTCCCAAATATATAAGTAGTCACTTACTTATTTTGATACACACATATACTATTTAATTTGGACAGTATGCTATTCCTAACCAACCCGTATACCAATTCTAAATGAATTTCCAAACCTAATCCGTTAATTAATTTTTGAGTGTCATTCGCCCTAAACACCCAATATTTCATATCCCCGAGTTTATCCCCATCTAATCCAAAGTAAAACCATGCCCCATATAATTCCCAGAAGTCCTAAAAATCATCTACGGATTTCTTAAAATAACCCGAAACCCAACCCATTAATGAAATTGTTAAAATAACAAGCCTGGGCCAAACAGGTGGTTCGAACTGGTTCTCCCCTGGGTTATGGCTTGGGCGGGGCTGCTTGATCTTGAACGTGGTTTCATCATCAACCTTACCCCACATGAGTCCCATTCTTCCTCCTGACCTAGAATATCATCACCCTAACATTCCTAAACATCAATATACTTGTTTTTGCATCCCAATTAATCCAATAACAATCTAAATCATGGGATTCAACATCAAATTTTCAGAATTAATTCACATCTTAATTCTAATGTCAATTTTACACAGTTTTCCAGATTTATAATTCAAGATCCCGTCTTTATTATATATTCATACTCAGATTTTTAATTACAATATCCTCTTACATATATGATTAAATCTCATATTTCATATATATATATATATATATATATATATATATATATATATATAGAGAGAGAGAGAGAGAGAGAGAGAGGTAGGCTCCTGTGCACACTAAGTTTGCACATTACCTTTTATATATAGTAAAAAAAATATTTTAGAGTTGATTTTTTTGTGTGATATTTAAACATTTCAAGGAACCCATATAAAAAAAATTAGCTCAAAAAAACTTTTTTTGCTATTTTTAAAAAATCGGTCAAACTTTCGCAGTTTTTAAGCCCTTTAAAAACTGCGAAAGTTTGACCGATTTTTTAAAAATAGCAAAAAAAGTTTTTTTGAGCTAATTTTTTTTATGTGAGTCCGTTGAAATGTTAAAATATCACATAAAAAAATTGGTTTGCGCCAGCACTAAGTTTGCACACTTTTTAAAGGTAATGTGCAAACTTAGTGTGCACAGGAGCCTGCCTCTCTCTTTCTCTCTCTCTCTCTCTCTCTCTATATATATATATATATATATATATCATAATCAAATCAATTTTTCCATGAAACCATTCCCCAAAACCCATTTTTCAAGCATGTGAATTCCACTAAAAATTCATATTTGTCCCACCAACTGCAATATGAATTAAAGCATGCATAAAGTATCAAAGCAAGTTTAAACACTTGCCTTAGATTATTCTAGACTCTGAATTCCTCATTTGTAGATCTTTTTACATAATGATCCTAGCTCGAAATTTCCCCCATTCTTCCCCAAATTGCTTTCTTGATCCTTTCTTGACTTCTCCCTTCTCTTTTTGCCTCTATCATAAGCTTAGGCATATTAGAATGATTAAATGGCTGCCTCCCTCATCTAACATCCCTAAATATCCCTAATCTCAAAATTAGGTTAGGGGTAGATATTAATATGATCTGAATACACCCATACGAGTCCCGTTTAGCCTAAAAAGCCTCTGGAACCCAATCACTACCCTCGAGTACTTAATTTTGACTATTTTGACATATTCTAGAGCAATCGTGCACTCAAAATTATCATCCGAGTCACCCATCTTCAATTTACCATCTTATTCCCAACACGATCCCGCACGCGCCTCCTAAAAAGATATTATCAACCCGTTGATTTTTACTCACTTACGACGCAATAAAAAATAATGCAATTTCATTTACTTATCAGACAAGCAAATATAATAACACATTAATATTATTCCATTTCTCGCTAATTAATATTTAGTATTTGACGTGTGTAATTTCGGCTCTACAAGTTGATTAAGGTGTGTAATTCAATTCATATTAGAGTTGGTGACAATTTTTTGGGTGGGATTCACTTGTGGAAATATGGGATTTTGGGAATGATTTCCTAAAAGTAAAAGTCATGATTATTCCTTATGAATTATGGTTTTAATCTAGATAAAAAGATTTAATCGTGAATGATAAACCATGATGCTTGAAATAGCACCACCACGTCAAAGTGATAAATAGCTCAAACAGGTATAGCAATGGCAAAAAAGATCAAGCAATATAGCAATAAGAGAATGAGATGAGGCAAAGAGACGATGAGATAATAATTTAAGTGGTTTAGCCAATCAGGCCTACATCCACTGTGAGTGTGTGCGTAATCCAATAGATTAGGGCACTAATGGCCATGAATACAATCGCTCAAGCTTTCTCTATTTTCTCTAGAAAATTGAACATAGTTAATCAAATTTAGATCCCTTCTCATGGGGAAGATGAAGTGTATATATAGGGATTGGGTGGTGTAATGTACCCCCCCAAGCATGTAATCAACATGTGCATGAAGAAACTCCCAATAAGATGTAGACACCTGTCTTTGGCACATGGACACAATAATGATGTAATATTTCCTCACGTGAAAGAATGATCTTATTAGAACATAATTGTCCACGTGAGTATAGCTTTTCTGTACTTGCATATGATCATACTACTTGGATTTGTCCGCTGTATCATAGGGCACGAGGTTGCTAACTCCTATATGATGGTCCCATGCTGTCATAAATATGACCTCGGCTGAATAGATCTGCTCGAGGTTGGATTAACTGGTCACTCCTGTCATCGGTTATGGCAGAGTACGAAGATGGTGCTTATCTAAATAGGTGATACTCTTTTTGTCTCGACTTTTTGTATGGCCGACACTAGTTGAGGCGAGGCCGACCCTTATCGGGACGACCCCGCCAATGACATGTGGGGCTCTAATGAAAACTCAACCATGAGATGTGATGCCACTCATCCTAAGAGACGAGGGTACACTTTGGTCATATCAATCACCCTAAGCCCTTAACCTTCTGTGTGCAGAGGAGGTTGAGGGGTACGAGTTATTAAGGACATGATGAGGCGTCTCTTAGGTATTGACTGCATACGGCTGCGTACATCAATAGGTGATATATGTCACTGTTCTGACTGAGTGGCGTCTTCCCTAAGTAAGGTTTGGTGGCTGCACGTTTGGGGTCTTTTTCCCTCCATGATGACATAATTGGGGAGTGTGCATAATCATTAGGTGGGTTTAAAACCCCCCAAAAATACTTCATTTCCATTTCTTCCCCAAAATGTCCTTTGCGCCTTTTCTTCTTCTGCAGAAAAAAACCTCAATAGCTCCTTACTTGTGCAAAGCTTGCAAGCCCTTCCATTCCGGGTCCCTTCCTACCATTCCCTTTGTTTCCAGAGTTTGAGTTTATTCAGGTAACCCTCTTCATCTCAACTTCTTCATTTCTAGTAGCTCCAATCATTGCATTAATTTTTCCATTAGGTGGTTGTTCTGCCATTGTTGGGGGATCTTTTAGGCTTGAGAGAGGGTTTTGTTGGTGGTTTGATGTGTGTTTGAGGGACTGTGAGGAGTTTTTAGGGTGAGGTTGGAAGTTTTGGGGTTTTCAGGCATCTTTCGGTCACCATCTCCGGTGGCCAAGGTTAGGCTTTTTCTTGGTGTTCGTAGGGAAAACCTTTCGAATTCCCAAGGTTTGATCCTTAAGTCAAGCTGTAGTCAAACCTTTAAGTTGTTTACCCTTTCCTATTTCACCCTATTTCACCCAAGTGTAGCCTCGTCCTTCGAATGCTACGACCCTTGTATAAATTAGCAGAGGACATCCTTAATATGAGAGAAGTGCTTTGATAAAATTAGGCAGATAGAGGAAGATTAAGTTGAGTGTTAAAAGGCTGAGGCTTTTCCAATCCGTCCTATCTTTTCACCACCCTTAGCTGTAGTATACCCCCAAGTCGCTGAGACTTGTGAACCAATGTCTGAGTCTTCCGTGGCTGACCCCATGTCTACCTCTCAACAAGCCGAGAGTGTGGATTCACCCGAGGAGGCTATGGAATACTCCCCTACGCAAAGTGCAGGCTCTGATGTTAAAGAGGTTTCCTCTCGCAAAACATCTTCCAGAAGAGCCGAGTCATCGCATGACTCTGACTCTGTAGAAATATTAGAACCCAATGTCGCATTCCCCCTCTAATAACTGCCATTACACTATTGGTCCCAGTTGGTAGTGATGAGGATAGTAAAGTTGATACCTCCATCGCTGCTGAATGTAAGATTACTGTCTCTGAGGCTGACCTCTTAGTCTTCAAACACCTCTACGGAATATATCCCGCTATTTTTGTGAGGGTACCTCTTGAGAACGAGATAGCCTTTGATGGTCGGGATGACGAGATCTACGTCTATGAGCAAATATTTGAGTTAGATTTTTGTCTGCCCATTTATCCCGTAATCTGAGCCATCATTGCCCATATAAACCTTGCCCCTTCTCAACTATCTCCTAATGTGTGGAGAGTGATGATTGAGTCAATCGTCCTTTGGAAGGCTGTACATCAAAACGACCTTCCAGTTCACATATTTCTTGGTTGCTACACGCCATCGTCTTCCAAGACTCATCCAGGTTACTACTATTTTCTATCCAGGAAGTCTGAGAAGAAAATCCTGCTGGTAACTCAGACCTCCAACCATAACTGGAAACCTCTATATTTCTTTATTTTGGGTGCTTAGGAGTTTGGCCCCAACCAAGCCTGTGGGACGTCTATGCCTAAAATTCATCTGAGGTGGGCCAAGGTTCCCATATCGGCCAAAATTGACCCGGGCTTAATCCTTGAGGCCCGCGAGAAGATAAACAAGCTTCGTAGCGAAGGTGACAAAGTTCATCTTGTCCCCCATATTACCTTTCTCAGACAGGTCTGGGGGGTAGACCCCTGACTGAACTTTGTAAGTTATTTTAGTATTATTGCATTTTATTATTACTGCTAAGAGATGCCTCGTACTTTTGTATATCCGATACACTAACTCTATGACTTTTCTTTTGCAGAGCATCCAAAAGGAATTTTAGACGAGCTTTGGAAGATGTTGGCCCCCAACCTGAGCAAGCTCATTGGCAAATGTGGTAATAAAGCCTCTCCTCCAACTGCCTAACCAAAAAAGAACGTCAGCTTCAGTAAGACCGATGGTACTGTAAAGAAAAGGAAGGTTTTACTGACTGACCCAACTTCCACTCGGCCTTCAAAAATACCGTGTTCTAATCGTGCCATCCCTATTTCAACAGACGATGCTCTCACTGCTTGTCTGTTGCAGTTAAAAATAAGTGACGATAGAATCATAGGCCATAGTCTGAAGGTTGCTAATGCTCTTGACTCCATGATCTCGAAGGATGATAAACATTTCCTTCAGTCTATGGACATCCCTTTGCCGACCGAGTTTTCCCTTCACCGAACTGTCCATCTAACTTCAAGAATTTTTACAAGTGTTGTCTCTTAATTTTTTATAACTTGTACTTAAGTTTCTGCTTCTTATGTTGCACGGTGTGATCTCTCTTCACCGCCTGGCCAACTGGACTCTGAAGAGACTGCCCTTGATCCAAAAGGGCCAAGATGGCGAGAAATCAGAGAAAGATTGGAAGGCTGATCTTGAGAAGGTCAAGGGTGACCTGAAGAAGGAGAGGGACATGGTCACCAATCTGAAAGCCGACCATGAGAAGGATCTTAAGGCTTAAAATAAGAGCGTAAAGGTCAGCATTGATGCCACTATTAAAGCCACCCCGTTTGAGGCTAAAGACAAAATCATTACCGACTACAAAGTGTTTGATGAATTTGTGGACTTCGACTTTGATTATCTGGAGAGGGGCATTAGGACTGCTGGACGATGGGCTTCCCTTAAACATACTGAGACCGAAAGCCTATCACCTGATGACTTTATCAGCCTTGGTTTTACTGACCCCCATCTTGGTGCTGCTTTAGTTGAGGTTGAAAATGCTGCTGCTGCCCCTGCCGAGACCAACCCTCTAGAGGTGACAGAAAATAATGAGGAGTTGGCATACCATAACGATGGTGCTGAGGTTATCAATGTCAGGGTTAATGAGACTACTCATGCTGGTGATGGGTCAACCCCGACTGAGGGAGAGTTTCATAATTGAAGGCTCCTGGATTACATCTCTTGTTAATGCAATTATCCTTTTGTATTTGTATTTCTGAATTTATTGAATTCTGTTATCTGTAACATCGGATATTATCAATGGATGACTGTTTGTTCTACATATGTTTCCTATTATTTTTCTGTCTTGTGCTTGTTATATTTTTAAGTACGATACCACCAACTATTGATGTTTGGGATCATGTTAAAATCACACATATCACCACATGTTTAAGGTCTGAGATCACCAAACTAATTATGTTTCATCTCATACTCACCATATTATAGTCTTATGCTATACGCCCTCTCGTTATTTTGAGAGTACATGGTTGAGAATCGTCTCATCCATGCACTGTCGTCTTAAGCAATAGAGGTTTTTTCACCAAATTAATGATGTTTAAGGTCTGAGATCACCAAACTAATGATGTTTTCATCTCATACTCACCAAGTTAATGATGTTTAAGTAAAGAATCACACCCAAGTGATTTTCAATTCGGACTCACCAAATTATGGTGTTATGACATACCCCCTCTCGTTGTTTTGAGAGTTCATGGCTGAGCATCGTCTCGTCCATGCACTGTCGTCTCGGTCGAGAGACATTTTTTCACTAAGTATTCACCAAATTAATGGTATTTAATCTCATACTCACCAAGTTAATGATGTTTAAGTAAAGAACCATACCCAAGTGATTTTCAATTTGGACTCACCAAATTGTGGTGTTATGTCATACCCCCTCTCGTTATTTTGAGAGTGCATGGTTGAGCATCATCTCGTCCATGCACGGTCATCTCGATCGAGAGAGGTGTTTTCTCCAAGTATTCACCAAATTAATGATGTTTAAGGTCTGAGATCACCAAACTAATGATGTTTCATCTCATACTCACAAAATTAATAATGCTTTAATAATTAAGCTGACCCTTCTTGGTGTTATTGAAATTCCATGGATGGGGTCGGCCCCCTTTCCAGGTTATCCTTTCACCAAGGTTGGGTTGTTTCTATCTCACCACAAATGATGTTTTATAGATTTTAAGGGTACTTGAAACAAATCATTCAAAATAAAGTATATAAGATATGAGGGAACAAACCATTTTCACTTTTCTCATTCATAATAAGCCCTTTTTACAATGATTCATAATGAAAAACTCCTATACAATCATCTATTGGTAGTACCTTTTTAAGTGATCGACGTTCTAAGGGTTGGAGAATTTTTCCTCCTCTAGGTTATCCAGCTGATAAGTGCCTGGGACTACCTTATCAATAACCCTATAAGGATTATGCTAGTTGGCATGAAGCTTATTCAATTTTTGCCAAGTCTTCTTCAAAATAAGGTCTCTCATTGTTATCGACCTCAGTTTTATCCTCTTGTTATAAAACTTGGTCGTCCTCTGCTGATGGGATGCCACTCTGACCTCAACATCCTCTCTTCTTTCTTCGATTAGATCTAGGTCAAGTCTTCTCTCTGCCATATTTCTCTCAGGGTCATACATCTGAACTCTGTGGGTGGGGATACCAATCTCTGTTGGCACCACAGCTTCTGATCCATAGGCCAACATAAAGGGGGTTTCCCTGTCGGCATTTTCACCATCATTCGGTAAACCCATAGTAAAACGTGTACCTTTTCAGTCCATTTCCCTTAGCCTCTTCCAACCTTTTATTGATTCCATAAATAATAGTTCTATTGGTGATCTCAATCTGACCATTGGCATGGGGTCGGCCAGGCGACGAGAAGAACTATTTAATGCTGACCCTTTTATAATACTTTTCTAGGAAAATGTTTTTGAACTAGGTACCATTATCTGAGATGAGTGTATTAGGCAAGCCGTAACTGCAAATGATGTTCTTCCACATGAACTGAAAGGTCTTCCTTTTCGTGATCTTGATCATAGCCTCGGCCTCTACCCACTTTGAAAAGTAGTCTATAGCCATAATCAAATATCTGTAGTTGCCCATGGCCCTTGGCAGAGGTCCAATCAAATCAATCCCCCATACTACAAATGGCCATGGTGAGGTGATAGACGTCAGAGGTTGATGGGGCTGGTGACGGATGGTGGCAAACCGCTGGCATTTATCGCACTTCTTTATGTATTCAGCGAAGTCATTGTCCAGGGTCACCCACTAATATCCTTGAGTGAAAATCCTCTTTGCCAATGACCTACCCCAAATATGGCTTGAGCAAGATCCTTCGTGAACATCCTTTAAAATATAGTCCACCTCGGAAGGCTGAACACATCTAATCAGAGGTAAAAGAAACCCCTTCTTGTATAACATGTCCCCTAGGATAGAGAACTTTACGGCCTTGTATCTCAACTTCCTTCTTTCGGCCTTAGACTCCGGCAAGCTACCCTTTTCAATATACTGAACAAGGGGGTCCATCCAAGATGGTCCCAGGTTTATATTGAAGAAATAATTTAGCTTCGCGGAATCCTCCTCTATTGTCGGCCGAGAAAGGATTTCTATTGGCACTATTCTCTTAATCTCTGTTCGTGTTGTCGAGGCTAACCTTGCCAGAGCATCTAATCGACTATTATTCAGTCAAAGCACCCTTTTGACTTTGATCTCACTGAAGTACTTCATTATCTTCCTCACTTTTGCTAGGTATCTTGCCATTTTTTCATCTTTGGCTTTGTAAATCCCCAGGACCTGATTAACCACGAGCCGAGAGTCGCTATGGACTAAGAGTTGGCCGATGCTGAGAGCTTTGGCGAGGGATATTCCAGTTATGAGGGCCTCATACTCTGACTCATTATTGGAATCCTTAAAATTGAATGTCAACGCATACTCTATATCTATTCTATATGGGGTCGATAAAGTCAGACCGGCTCCACTTCCGTTTTCACTGGATGAACCATCAACGAATAAGTTCCATACTGCCCCTTCTGAAAATGGCCCCTCTTCAATAACTCCATTTCTGAGAAAAAACTTGTCAGTCTCGACTATTGGATGTCTAGCTATGCTTATCTCGGACTTTTCTAGTTTGGATGTGTTTCGACCGACCTTTTAAGGCTGTCTAATTTTCACTATTAGCCTCAACCCAGGTGAACTCTGCGATAAAGTCTGCTAGGGCTTGCCCCCTCATTACCACCCTCGGCTGATAGACTATATCATATTCCCCTAGCTCAATGGCCCAGTTTATCAATATACCTAATTTTTTAAGTTTATGGATGACTTTCCTTAGGGGAGAGTCCATCAAGACAACCAATGTAAGATCTTAGAAATAAGGCTTCATCTTTCTTGAAGCGTGGATGAGGGCATAGGACCATTTTTCCATATTAGGATACCTCTGTTCACCCCCCTAGAGGGCCTTGCTGTTGAAATACACTGGTCTTTGTATACCCTCATCATCTCGTACTATCGTCGTACTGATAGCCGACTCAGACACGGCCAAGTAAAGGTAAAGTTTCTTTCCTCGGATAGAACGTGACAGTAAAAGTGGAGAGACGAGATAAGACTTTATCTCCATAAAAGCTCTATCGCATTCCTCGTCCCACTCAAAATCTTTTCTAAGAATCTTAAAAAATGGAAGACATTTATCAATGGCTTTTGAGATAAACCTGTTTAGTGCGGCGACTCGTCCAGTCAGCCGTTGAACTTCCTTGATGTTCGTCGGCGTCTTCATCTCTAATAGGTATTTTATCTTCTCTGGGTTGGCTTCTATACCCATTTGATTGATAATGAAATCCAAGAACTTGCCAGCTCTGACGTCGAAGACACACTTGGATGGATTGAGCTTCATCTTGTACTTGTGCATAGTGTTGAATTTTTTTTAAGGTCGGCCACAAGAGTGTTGGCCTTCAGACTCTTGGTCAACATAAACCTCTATAGTCTTTCCAAATATGGTCTTAAACATCTTGTTCACCTACCGCTAATATGTTTCCCCGGCGTTCTTCAAGTCGAAAGGCATAACCTTATAATAATACGTCCCCTTGTCAGTGATGAAGGCTGTTGATATGCCCCAAGTGTGACCTCATCCCGGAGACACCAACCTCGATCGAGATCATGGCCGACGTTGGACAAGCCTTGGGTATGCGGCATTAGCACTCGACCATAGCAAGGTCGGCCCAGGCCGACACTACCATGAGCCTCTCCAAGGGACATCACAAGGATCAGCAGCATTCTCGTATACCTTGGAATGGCAACCTCGGCCAGGCACAGGCCGAGGTCGCAGGAAGCCACCAACAACCTCATCAAGACATTAGTCGATACTCCAAACACTCCAGCTCAACCTCGTCTCAGTCCAACCTTGTCCATTGTCTCGGCTAGGATTAGGCCGAGACCTCCATGGAATACTCGGACTGAACGAGTGCCTAGACTTACCAACCTTGGCCTCTCCCAGGCCGAGGTCATACACCAGGCACGATAGCCGAGCATCTGCTGACATTTGGATAAGGGCACGTGGACACAAATCAGTTATAACAAGATTATTCCCCACACGTGGGGAGAATATTGCATCATCATTCTCTACATGTGACAGTGACAGATGGCTTTCCCATATTGGTGAGGCTATCACACACATGCACATTGCATGCATGGGGGGTATATTACAACCCCAGGTACTATATGTAGAGGTCATCCTCTACCTAGCAAAGGATCCAAAAATACAACCCTAGATGAAACTCTAGATACACAGTAGAGAGAGAGAGCTTGAGAGATTGTATCCATGGTCATCAGTGCCTTATTACAGTGAGGTTATTCACACACAAAGTGGACGTAGGCCAATTTAGGCTGAATCACTTATATTTCGGTGCTCTCTCCTCTTATCCCCATCTCATTCTCTTACATTTTACATAACTATGCTGCCATTGTTGTTCTTATATTGAGCTTGAAAACACCTTATCTGGTGGTGCTAATTCTAGTATCATCATTTTGGCGCCGTCTGTGGGAAGAGAAAAGAAGCTCTCTTCCTCTTCTTCAGCTTAACCTCACCGGAGACTCTAGTGGTGAACCAGGCACCGCCCCTTGCGTGGAGCTTCTTCACCATTGAAAGAGGTCCTTTGAGGTACTAAGCTCATCTGCTACTCAAGCTCTATAGTGTTAACATATGGCACCAGAATTACCGCTGCCTCTTCCGCCACCTTGGGGTGGAGGGCCTAGTTCCAGTCAGGCGCCCCCAGTCCAAAATGGCGGAGGTAGCTGCAGCCTTGAGATCTTTAGCTGCAACACAACAAGCTATGAAGGAGCAATTTGCACATCTCAGCCAAACTATGATGAGGCCACCTGGAGTCTCACAGGATATGATCACTCCGGCGGCAGTTCAGCCTCATCCTGACGCCAGGGGACCACCCCAGGCACCAATGAAGGATCAACCTGCACCCCAATGGAGAAGGGACGTTGCTGACCCTAGGCGCTTGCGCCTAGGGAGGCAGGGAAACCCTTGCCCAGAGGACAGGTATGATGATCTAGAGGCGGAAGAAGCCCCAGAAGACTACTGGGAGCCGTATGAGGTGTCAAATAACACTGTACGACCTCTTAGGTAAAGTCAAGGTTGTGTCGGCCGAAGAGGTGAAGAGGCCCAACAAAGAGGGTCAGCCATTGATAGGTTGAGCAGAGGGTCAGCCTTTGAGAGATTGGGCCCGATGAACGACCTAAGACAGAGACTGTCGAGATCAAGGAGCACAGCAGGCTCTCAGAGTGGGAACAGGCAGGGTCGGCCAGATCAAGGCTGACACTGTGAAAGAAGAGGCAGGGAACAGGAAGAGGTCAACAGCCGACGTGTCGCGGCAGGGGAACCCTCGATCCATCCCATGGAGGTGGCAGGGGATAACCTCGACCGAGTCGATGGCAGAAGACCATGGAATGACTCTATCCAGCGCCTTGAGGAGAAGATAGGAGACCTCATCAAAAGCAGGGACCCATTGCAAAGGGGTTACTCAGAGGGCTCCCCATTTGTTGCTAGGATAGTGGGTTTCCCAACCCCAGCCAAGTTCAAGCCTCCTACGGTGTCTCCCAAGTATGATGGCAGCACTAACCCTGTACATCATATCGAGATGTACCAGTCGGCAGCAAACATCTACTCGATACCCGATGAGATGAAGTGTAGGGCCTTCTCTGGGACCTTAACGGGGGCAGCGCACAATTGGTTCACCTCCCTTCCGAAGAACTCAATTGAGAACTTCAAAGGCTTGGCTGAACGATTCATCCACAACTTCTTCTTTGGGGTGAGGCCTCAAAAGAAGACTACCCACTTGCTGTATGTCAAGCAGGCCAAGGATGAGAGACTAAGAGACTACATAACGAGATTCAATAAAGAGAAGTTGGAGGTCAAATATTATGAAGAGAACATAGCCATGACCGCCCTTATAGGAGGTCTCCAAAAGGGGAAGCTGTTGTGGAAACTTGCGGAAGACCCCCCTAGGTCTATGGCGGAGCTCCTGGCAACCGCAGGGAAAGTAATGAATGCGGAAGAGGCAATGGCCGCCAAGTATGAGGATGAGAACCGCGGTGGCAGTGGAAAGTACCAAAGCAAGAAAGATGGGAAGAAGAGATTGGGTGATGACAAGTTCGCTCACTATACACCGCTGACTGTAAGCTGCGAGCACATCCTCAATGAGATTAAGACTGACAGGACTCTGAGATGGCCAGAGAAACTGAAGGCCCCACCACATAAGAGGAACAAAAACCTATGGTGCGAGTTTCACCTGGATCATGGCCATGTCACGGACAGATGCTTCGCCCTGAAGGATGAGATTGAAAAGATGCTGAAATCTGGAAAGTTGAGGAAGTATGTGAACGGTAAAGCTCCTAAGGGTGGAAGAGATGACCCTAAGAAAAGGAGAAATGATAGATGCCGTGAAAATTTCCCGATCGGAAGAGACGATGATTCAGAAGGTGGTGACGAAGACGATCCGGATCTTCCGCCGAAAGATGACAACACCCCGGTGAAGAGGGTCGGTACGATCTCCTTTGGTGTTGACACCATATGTGGAGGATTTGCAGGAGGTGGCTCTGAAGTAGCTGATAGGAAGGCTCACGTAGCAGAGGCCAGGTCGGTGACCAAGCTTGAAGTTGTGAATCTAACGTCTTCCGATACAGTGCAGAAGAGGAAGAAAGTAGACATGGACACCCTCGTAGTTGGGTTCTCCAGACTCGACTTCAAGGGTATCTTAGCTCCCCATGATGACCCTCTGGTCATAACAACAAGGGTGCATGGGTGCGAGGTGCAGAGGATCCTCATAGAGGGGGGGAGCTCGGTGGACGTGATGTTCTGGACTTGCTTCAAGAGCCTAGGTCTTAGCAGAGCAAGGCTGGTACCCTATCATCACCCATTGATAGGCTTCAGTGGCGAAAAGGTCCACCCCTTGGGCATGTATGAGATGGACGTACGGATGGGTGATGAATGGCCTAAGAGGCTGACCAAGAAGATAAGTTTTTTTGTCATGGACGAGAACGTGTTTTCGGCCTATAACCTCATCATAGGAAGGGTGGCCCTTAAAGAGTTTGAAGCTGTGCTGTCGACGGTCCATCAGATGCTAAAATTCCCGACTCCTTATGGGGTAGGGGAAGTGCAAGGTGACCAGACCATAACACGAGGATGTTACTTCAACTCGGCCGAAGAGAGAGAAGCCCATTAGAGGGCAACCACCACTTATAGCATCGATACGCTTGACCCAAGAGATGAAACAAAGTTGAAGAAGGGAGAGGCCGCGGAAGTGGTAGAATCATTCTTCAGAAAAAACCGTCCAGGTCGGTAAAGCCCTAAAGGCAGAAATCAAGGAAGAGCTTATAAACTTCCTCAGGAGGAGACAGAGTGTCTTTGCATGGAGTCACACAGACATGCCCGGTATCGACCCTGAAGTTATGAGTCACAAGCTCAACGTGACCAAAGATGCCAGGCCAATCAAACAGAGACGAAGAGTCTATTCCAGGGAAAAGTACGACGTCATCCGAGAAGAGGTCAAAAAGTTGGAAGAGGCTAAGTTTATAAGAGATGTTACATATCCGGAATGGTTGTCGAATGCAGTCATCGTGCCCAAGGCCAATGGGAAGTGGAGAATGTGTGTTGATTTCACTGACCTGAACAGATCTTGTCCAAAAAACATCTATCCCTTATCTCGGATAGATCAGATGGTGGATACGACGGTGGGACATGAGCTCATGAGCTTCATGGACGCGTATTCAGGCTACAACCAGATCTTCATAGATGCGAAAGACTCGAAAAAGACGGCCTTCATTACCGACAAAGGGACGTACTGCTACAAAGTGATGCCCTTCGGCCTGAAAAATGCAGGGGCGACATACCAACGTCTTGTTAATAAGATGTTCGAAGAGTAAATAGGTAAGACTATGGAGGTTTATATAGACGATATGCTAACAAAGAGCTTGAAGGCTAACACTCATGTAACGGATCTCGAGAAGACCTTCGACATTATGGACTCATACAAAATGATACTCAACCCCGCAAAGTGTGTCTTCGGAGTAGGAGCTGGGAAGTTCCTAGGATTTATCGTCAACCAGAGAGGGATTGAAGTGAACCCTGAAAAAATTAAGGCTTTACTTGACATGAAGACACCGAGGAGTATCAAAGATGTTCAAAGACTTACAGGGAGAGTGGCTGCCCTTAACAGGTTTGTTTTTAGGGCAACAGACAAGTGCCTTCCATTCTTTAAGGTGCTGAGAAAGGCCTTCCAATGGGACGAAGAGTGCGAAAAAGCCTTCAACCAACTCAAGTCTTATTTAGGGTCTCCTTTATTGCTGTCTCGGCCTGTAGCAGAGGAGAAATTGTACGTGTATCTGGCAGTCTCTGAATCAGCCATCAATGCAGCCATAATACGGGAAGACGCTGGAATCCAAAGGCCTGTATATTTCAACAGTAAGGCCCTTCAAGGGGCCGAACAGAATTACCCTCTCATGGAAAAGCTAGCTTATGCCTTGATACATGCCTCGAGAAAGATGAAGCCTTACTTCTAGGCCCACTCCATGGTTTTCCTCACTGACTCCCCACTAAGACAGGTCCTGCATAAACCTGAAAAGTCCGGGCGATTAATGACATATGCCATTGAATTGGGGGAGTACAATCTTACCTACCAACCTAGGACGGCCATCAAGGGGCAAGCCCTCGCAGACTTTGTCGCTGAGTTTACATGGGAAGAGGCCGAGGAAGAGAATGGCCTAGAGGGTGTTGAAAACCGCGGTGTCTTTCGAAATATGGAAGAGACGACACCAAACATCTTCCAAGATCAGGAAGAGATCGCATCCAACGGAGCCAGGAAAAAAGTTGCGGAAAACGAGGAAGATCGATACCTCTTCAAAAAAGGAGTCATGACGGAAGGGGTCTTCTCATCAGGTACGGATATTTGGAGCCTCTTCATTGATGGCTCTTCCTGTGACAATGGAAGCGGTGCGGGGTTGATACTCTCAGCTCCAGATGGTGCCAACATTGAATACGCTTTGAGATTCAACTTTTGAGCTTCTAACAATGAGTCCGAGTATGAGGCCATGATAGCAGGTCTCTCATTAGCAAAGACTCTTCGCGTAAAGCGACTCCTACTCCACAGCGGCTCACGGTTAGTTGTCAATCAAGTATTGGGAATTTATGGGGCCAGAGATGAAAAGATGGCCAAATACCTGAAAATGGTGAAAGCAATGTTAGAACATTTTGAAGAGGCAAGACTAAGAGAGTGCCTTGACAAAGTAACAGCCACGCAGATGCATTGGCAAGGTTGGCCTCGGCAATGAAGACAGATGTTAGAAGGACCATTCCGATCGAAGTCTTGGGGAAGGCAGCCATTGAGCAAGAAGAGGTATATAACCCTTGTCACAATTTGAACTTAGGAGACTCATGGATGGACCCCCTCTTCAAATATATCAGAGAGGGAGAGCTTCCTGAATCCAAGCTAGAAAGGAGGAAATTGAGATATAAGGCTGCCAAGTTCTCGGTAGTAGGAGACGTACTGTACAAGAAGGATTCTTGCTACCTCTCCTCAGATGTGTGCACCCCACACAAGTCCCCCGGGTCTTACGGGAGGTCCACGAGGGTTCTTTCTCTAGCCACATAGGGGAAAGACCCTTGGCCAAAAGAATTATCACCCAGGGGTACTAGTGGCCAACCATGTCCAAGGACGCTGCAGCCTACGTGAGGAAATGCGATAAATGCCAGAGATTTGCCGCCATCCCTCATCAGCCTATGACGTCAATCAATTCTCCATGGCCATTTACAGTATGGGGGATTGACTTAGTAGGGCCCCTGCCAAGAGCTGCCAATAATTATAGATTCTTGATAGTTGCCATCGACTATTTTTCAAAGTGGGTGGAGGCACAACCGATGATAACGATCACAGAGCAGAAGACCTTCCAATTTATTTGAAGGAATATCATATGCAAATATGGCCTCCCAAACACTCTCATCTCGGATAATGGGACCCAGTTCAAGAACTCCTCTTTAGAAAAGTATTGCCTAAGAGTAGGAATAAAGCAATTCTTCTCATCTCCTGGCCGACCTCAGGCAAATGGTCAGACCGAGGTCACAAACAGAACTATCCCAGATGGAATCAAGAAGAGGTTAGAAGATGCGAAGGGAAGATGGACTGAAGAGGTCTACGCTATGTTATGGGCCTACAGAACCACGACAAGGACACCAATAGGAGAAACCCCGTTCATGTTGTCACATGGCTCAGAGGCCGTCATACCAACGGAAATAGGGCTCCCAACTCATATGATTCAGACCTATGACCCTGACAATAATGGGGAAGAGAGGAGGCTAGACCTAGATCTTATTGAAGAAATAAGAGAGGGCGCAGAGGTCCGACAAGCAGCCTACCAACAGAGGGCAGCAGAATTCTACAACCAGAGGGTGAAGTCAAGACCCATTACAGGAGACCTAGTGCTTAAGAAGACCTAACAGAAAGCAAATAAACTCCACCCAAACTGGCACGGCCCCTACAAAGTGACAGAAGAGGTTTTACCTGGCACTTACAGGCTAGAAAACCTAGAAGGAGAACCTTTCACTAATCCATGGAATGCTGATCACCTAAAGAAATATTACATATGATGTTGCATGAAGTTGTGTAATTGTACCATCTTGTCATGAAGAGGTTATTAATAAAAAATCAGTTCCCATGGTGGTACTAGCTCCATTTTGCACTTGTCCTTAACATCATTAATTTGGTGAGATTAATTATGAGGATAACATCTTAGGTGATGACCTCAGACCCTTACAACATCATTCAGTGGTGACGAGGTCTGAGGTCAGACACCATAATGGGATGACCTCAGACCCTTAACATCATTAATTTGGTGAGATTAATTATGAGGATAACATCTTAGGTGATGACCTCAGACCCTTACAACATCATTCAGTGGTGACGAGGTCTGAGGTCAGACACCATAATGGGATGACCTCAAACCCTTAACATCATTAATTTGGTGAGATTAATTATGAGGATAACATCTTAGGTGATGACCTCAGACCCTTAACATCATTAATTTGGTGAGATTAATTATGAGGATAACATCTTAGGTGATGACCTCAGACCCTTCCAACATCATTCAGTGGTGACGAGGTCTGAGGTCAGACACCATAATGGGATGACCTTAGACCCTTAACATCATTAATTTGGTGAGATTAATTATGAGGGTAACATCTTAGGTGATGACCTCAGACGCTTACAACATCATTCAGTGGTGACGATGTCTGAGGTCAGACACCATAATGGGATGACCTCAGACCCTTAACATCATTAATTTGGTGAGATTAATTATGAGGGTAACATCTTA
Organism: Sambucus nigra; assembly: GCA_949130495.1. Classification (NCBI taxonomy): domain Eukaryota; kingdom Viridiplantae; phylum Streptophyta; class Magnoliopsida; order Dipsacales; family Adoxaceae; genus Sambucus; species Sambucus nigra. The sequence continues at coordinate 373,257,264 of OX422212.1, forward strand.
GGTGATGACCTCAGACCCTTACAACATCATTCAGTGGTGACGAGGTCTGAGGTCAGACACCATAATGGGATGACCTCAGACCCTTAACATCATTAATTTGGTGAGATTAATTATGAGGATAACATCTTAGGTGATGACCTTAGACCTTTACAACATCATTCAGTAGTGACGAGGTCTGAGGTCAGACACCATAATGGGATGACCTCAGACCCTTAACATCATTAATTTGGTGAGATTAATTATGAGGGTAACATCTTAAGTGGAGACCTCAGACCTTCATAACACCATTCAATGGTGACGAGGTCTGAGCTCAGACTACTAATTTGATTTAGGCAAACACCATTGCATAAGCTTGAGCAAAAACATTATGACATACATACAACAAAAGAAGATGGTCCTCTTCAGAGAATAACACAGTCAGAAAATAACACATTCAGAGATAAAAAAATATTCAGAGATTACAAAGAAGGGAAAAGAGCCATGTTCATTCATAAATATTCAGAGATTACAAAATTAGGGGTTACAATGTTCAGAAACTCTTTTAAGGGTTTGAGGGGGGAATGCTGGTATCTTTGGCTTGGTTAGGTTGGACAACGTTGGTCACCTCAGTAACGCCTGCCCTTCCAACCTCAGTGCCGTCCATCGTTGCAGTCTCGGCAGGCGCAACAGCCTCCTCCTCAACCTCCTGAAGGGCCTGGGCAAACTGAGGATCAGCAAAGCCAAGACCTATGAAGTCAGAGGCTTTCAAAGTACCAGCCTCCCTCTCCCTGACATCAACCCACTTGACAGTGGCTTTGATACCCCTTTCAAGGTATTCAAATCCAAAGCTCATAAACTCGTCAGAATTTTTATATTCGGCTATTATCCCCTCTGAGGCATCATCTAGGGCTGCCTTCACGGTCGAGCTGACCTTCTGCTGCAGTACATCGTCCTTGGCCTTCAGGGCAGCAGCATGGTCCTTATTAAAATGAGAGACCTCCTTCTCCAGCCCCTTCACCTTCTTGTCTGACTCACCCAACTCAGACTTAAGACGGTTGATCTCTGCGTTCAAAGAACTCTGGACCTTTTCAGCCTCTTGACCCTTCTGGATGAGGGGCAACTTCCTCAGAGTCCAATTCGAGAGGTGGTGCATCGCTGCCAAGCCCTACAGATTTTGCGATCAGGAATGAGCAAAAGACAAATCATTGGTTACACTTAGGAAGTGGAAAGAAAAATGAGGTCATACCTGAATGGATCTGTGAATGCCGAACTCAACCAGCAAATGAGTATCAAGTGACCTGAAGAAGCGCTTGTCGGCCTCGGTCATTGTAGAGCCAAAAGCATCTAAGGCCTGAAGACTATGGCCGACTATGCTATCAGTAATCTTCAACTGCTCTAGAGGAGCCGGCAAAGCATCTGCTGAAGAGATGGGGATGGCAGTGTTAACATTCTTCTTCTTCGGCCTCTGATCCTCAGGGGCATGATCAACTGGAGCCCTCTTCTTTATGGCTTGGGGCTTCGAGGTAGAGGGAGCTTGGGGAGGAGCATTAAGTCCAGCTTTCTTCGCGAGTCTCGTCAAGTTGGGTGCAGCCATTTCCCAGAGTTCGTCTGAGATATCCTTCGGACGCTCTGCAAAAATCAATAGATCTGAGTTAGAAGATCAGATATAGATAAACTCAGAGGTTCAACTACAAATAAAAAGCGCTTACCGAGCTCAGAAAGAGGACTTCCGCCCACACCTGTCTCAGAGAGGTAATGGGGGGTCATCAAGTGTTCGAACCTGACGAACAGACCATGTACCCCCTGATCTTGAAGGGCTTTCACCTTCTGAAGGTTGGATGGGCTCAGACCAGGGCCAGCCCTCGCAGACATTGTGACCTTACCCCACCTAAGGGGCATCCTCGGCTCCAGAATGGATGAGGGAGCACATGGGCCAAATTCCAATGGTCCAGAGGAAAAAAAGTAACGTGGCTTCCAGTTGTGGTTGGAAGTCTGAGTTACTTGAAGCATCTTTTTCTCTGGCATTCGAGCTTCAAAATGATAGTAGCTCGGATGATTTTTGGCAGAAGAGGGAACATAACAACCAACAAAGACCTGAACTGGAAGGTCTGAGTGGTGAATAGCCCTCCACAAGATTATGGCCCCTATTATGACCCTCCAGGCGTTAGGGGATAGTTGGGAGGGGGCCAAATTGATATAGGCAAGGATAAATTTGATAATTGGATGGATGGGTAGACGAAACCCCAACTTGAACATCTGCTCGTACAAGCAGATTTCGCCGTCTCAGCCGTGAAAAGCCCTTTTTTCCCTCAGAGGTCTTCTTAGCTTTATGAAGGGACTAATGGAATATAGGTATCTGAAGCAGAGGAGGTCTACCTCAGTTACAGTACTCTCGATCTCTACCGCCTCAGAGACATCGACATCACTTTCAACGTCATCATCATCTTGTTCAACGTCGGCCGGAGCAGATGTTGATGGGTACCCAGGAACTTTTGAGCGAACTCGGCACCGGTGATGGCCGATAGAGGAATGGCGTTAAGGGGTGGTGGGATGGCCACACTCGGCTCAACGATCTCAACCTCTGAGAAAGAGGCTGAGGCGCTTGAGGAGTTATGAGATGAGACCTGGCTGGAGACCTCGGCCTGATCAGGCCGAATTGAGAAGTCCATGGCCTCTTGAAAGGAATCCACAGACATGGGGTCTGAGGTAGAAGACTCAGACTCAGACATTGGTATAGGGTCGACAGGAACCTCTGACTGGTTGAAAGACTCTGAAGGATCAAGATATATCACCTTCAGGGGTGGTGGGAAGATGGGTCTAATAGAGAATTCTTGAGACCTACGAGCCTCCTCCTGTGCTCTTTCTATTTGTCTGATTTTTTCTAAAGCCTTCTCCCTAAGGGAGGGGAACTCCTCAAGAAGTTGGTATAGGGGTCTGAGCATCAGAGACAGACACTACACTTGGAGAAACTGCCTTAAACTATAAACAAGATTGGATGATAAAACAAAGGAGTCTAAAGATCAAATTACTCAAACCTAACAAGAACAATTCGCTTGCAATTATGGTGGACTCACCGGAAAACCCAAAGACTCACCGGAAAACCCAAATAAAAAGGAAAAAGCAGAGAAAAAGGAGGCAAATGAGGGGAAGAAGATACCTGAGGATGAAACGATAAGTAAGAGTGAAGAAAACCCAAAAGAGCTCCACCAAAAACCTCTGCAGAGAAGTCGCGAAGAAGAATGCTTTTAGAGAGAGAAAATGGCTGGAGTGCAACTGCGCAGAAGAAAGAATTGAGGATGGGGGGAAAAGGAAAGGTTTAAAACCTTTTAATATGCAGGCGTGACTCCCAAGGCCCATCATTGCCTTGGGAGCACCAAAGGCGGCTAACAACACGCTTGTCAAGCAAGCCATACATCAACACTGGACAAGTGTCAAGCAAATACTGGCTCATACTGGAAAGGCCTCGGAGATGTGCGAATCCCACAGTCACCTGCTTTCGCATGTCACTAAGGGCTGGGGGGTGATTAGAATGCCCCAAGTGTGACCTCGGCCCAGAGACACCAACCTCAGCCGAGATCATGGCCGACGTTGGACAAGCCTTGGGTATGCGGCATCAGCACTCGGCCATAGCAAGGTCGGCCCAGGCCGACACTACCATGAGCCTCTCCAAGGGACATCACAAGGATCAACAGCATTCTCGTATACCTTGGAATGGCAACCTCAGACAGGCATAGGCCGAGGTCGCAGCAAGCCACCAACAACCTCATCAAGACATTAGTCGATACTCCAAACACTCCAGCTCAACCTCGTCTCAGGCCGACCTTGTCCATTGTCTCGACTAGGATTAGGCCGAGACCTCCATGGAATACTCGGACTGAACGAGTGCCTAGACTTACCAACCTCGGCCTCTCCCAGGACGAGGTCATACACCAGGCACGATAGCCGAGCATCTACTAACATTTGGATAAGGGCACGTGGACACAAATCAGTTATAACATGATTATTCCCCACACGTGGGGAGAATATTGCATCATCATTCTCTACATGTGACAGTGACAAATGGCTTTCCCATATTGGTGAGGCTATCACACACATGCACATTGCATGCATGGGGGGTATATTACACCCCCAGGTACTATATGTAGAGGTCATCCTCTACCTTGCAAAGGATCCAAAAATACAACCCTAGCTGAAACTATAGATACACAGTAGAGAGAGAGAGCTTGAGAGATTGTATCCATGGCCATCAGTGCCTTATTACAGTGAGGTTATTCACACACAAAGTGGACGTAGGCCAATTTAGGCTGAATCACTTATATTTCGGTGCTCTCTCCTCTTATCCTCATATCATTCTCTTACATTTTACATAACTATGCTGCCATTGCTGTTCTTAGATTGAGCTTGAAAATACCTTATCTGGTGGTGCTAATTCTAGTATCATCAGCTGTCTTCTCTGCATCTGATGGGTTCATAAAAATTTAGTTGTAGCTGGAGTATGCATCCATGAAACTCATTAATTCATGCGCTGTCGTATCATCTACCATCTGATCAATTCGAGGGAGAGGGAAGCTATCTTTAGGACTAGACTTATTCAAATCAGTGAAGTCCATGCACATTCTCCATTTGCCGTTGGACTTAGGCACTATGATGGAATTTGAAAGCCATTCGGGGTATATCATTTCTCTGATGAACTCTGCCTTCACCAACTTTTTGACCTCATCCCTGATAACCTCATACTTCTCCCTTGAGTAGATTCTCCTTATCTGTTTTATCGGCTTGGCACCATTAACAACGTTTAACTTATGAGACATTACCTTTGGGTCAATCCCAGGCATGTCATCGTGACTCCATAGGAAGATGCTTTATTTCTTCTTCAAAAATTCAACAAGCTCATCCGTGATCTCCTGTTTTAGGGATTTTCCAACCTGGACATTTTTTTCTGACTCGTCTCATTGAGGACGATGGATTATACCTCATCTGTAGCCTCCCCTTTCTTAAGTTTTATCTCGTGTATGGGATTAAGGGTGGCAATGTTGTACGTTGTGGTTGCTTTCTTGTGTGCTTGTTTCTCCTCTACTGAGTTAAAGTAGTATTCTCGCACCGATGTTTAGTCACCTTGAACTTCCCCTACCCCATATGGAGTCAGGAATTTTATCATTTGGTGTACCGTTGATGTCCCCAATATGAGGTTATAAGTTGAGAAAACAATCTTATCCATCACAAAGAAGTTGATCCTTTTGGTCAGCCTCTTTGGCCACTTGTCTCCCATTATGACATCCATTTCGTACATACCTAAAGGGTGAACCTTTTATCCATTGAATCTAATCAGAGGATGATGGTACGAGATGAGCTTGGTCCGACTAAGTCCTAAGCCTTTAAAGCACGACCAAAATATGACATTTGCAGAGCTTTCCCCATCAACCAAGATTCTCGGCACCTTACATCTATGTACTCTGGTTGTAACAACAGGCGAGTCATCATGAGGAGCTAGGATACCCTTGAAATATTATATATAGAAGCCGACTATGAGGGTTTTCATGTCCATTTTCTTCCTCTTCTAGGGCTTAACATCAATAGAGGCTGAGTTTACAACCTCGACCTTGGTTATTTACTTAGCCTCGACAACATGCGCCTTTCGATCGGCCACCTCAGAGTCTCCTCCTGTTAGTCCTCCACAAATCATTCCCACATCAAATGAGATCATATTGAGCCTCTTCACCAGGACATTATCATCCTTTGGTGGGAGATCCGGATCATCACTATCATCATCCGACGGGTCATTCCCCTTGGTTGGAGCGTCCTATCTGCATTTACATTTCTCCTTTTTCTGGGGTTATCTCATCCTTTATTGTCTCATCCTGAACCGTACTTATCAATATATTTCCTCAACTTACTAGATTTCAACATTTTTCTATCTCATCTTTGAGGGTGAAGCATTTATCGGTGATGTGCTCATGATCTTGGTGAAATTCGCACCAAAGATTTCTATTTCTCTTATGAGGAGATGTCTTCATCTTCTCAAGCCACCTAAGAGACCGGTTATTTTTTTTATCTCATTCAGAATGTGCTCGTAGCTAACTGTTAGAGGTGTATAGTCTGCAAGCTTATCGTCTATTGTATTTTTCTTGCTATACTTCCCCTTTAACTTCTAACCCTTTCCATCACCGTTGTCTCTTTTTTCTCAATCTTCTGTTACGACCATTGTCTCTTTTGGGTTCATGACTCTCCCAGCCGTAGCCAGGAATTATGCCATGGACTTTGGAGGGTCCTCATCCAACTTCTATAGTAGTTTTCCTTTCTGAAGACCTCCCATAAGGTCTGTCGTTACAATACTTTCTTCGTAGTCTTCAACTTACAGATTCTCCTTGTTAAAATGGGCTATATATTCCCTCAGAGTCTCGTCCTTCCCCTGTTTGATGTACAACATATGGGTCGTCTATTTCTTAGGTTCTACTCCAAAGCAGAAGTTATGGACAAAACTATCGGCAACTGCTTAAGACTTCCTGTAGAGTTCTTAGAAATGGAGGTGAACCATACGTGGACTGCCCCTATCAACGTGCTTGAACAACATCTCATCTTATCACTGACTTTTATAGGGATAGAATTTTCCCCAGTTCCTTTTCTATCATCTGGCCGAGATGGACGTTCTCTGTTAGCTGGACGAGACGAGGGTACTCTATTTGTATACTTAGCTCGGCTGATGACCTCTATTTGCTCCTCTCGATCTTTTGGAGGTCTGCAATTGTCTCTCCTCTCATTTCTTCTTGAATTATCAACACTCCTTGACATGGATAGATGATTCCTAATATCTCCCTGAGGGTTGAGCCTATAAAAGGCCGAACTTCTGCTCAGCCTTTCTAAGGTTGATCGCCTTGGTCCATAGTCTCGGCTGGGCCTGATCTCACGGATGGGCCTCTGTCCTTTGTCCCTACTTTTCTGAATAGAATGCACAGTTCCTCTGGATATTTTATGAGGTTCCCAACATTCGAACTCTCCCTTGTTATCGTCAAGGTCACCCCCAATTAAGTCATCACAGAGTTCTTAACCTTGCCTCCCCAGGCGTAAACGCCTAGGGTCTGCCATGTCTCTCTGTCTTGGTCATCAGTCTTGGTCCCGAAATTCTGGCTAAACATATCAAACTGGTTTTGCATTTGCTGTTGGCTCACTACGAGGGATTATTACCACTTCAGTAATCTCTGACAGGGGCAGATGGATCTTGCACCACCTCCATGTGGTGGTGCCATTTGATTCTCAGGTGGAGGAGGTGGATCCATTGCCATTGGTGTAAGCTATTTGAGCTATGAGCTGGAGAAGGAGAGCTTAAATGCTCAACAATAACTCCTTTAATGGTGAAATAACTCCACAAAGAGGGAGGACTGGTTCACCACCAGAGACTCTAATGAGTATAAGCTAAAAATAGGGATGAGATGGCTATCCTCGTTCCCATAAACGACGTTAGACTGTTGATGCTTGAAATAGCACCACCAATGATGATGCTTCAAATAACACCAAGAGGCCAAAGTGATAAAGAGCTCAAACAGGTATAACAATGGCAAAAAGGAACAAGAAATATAGAAGTAAGAGAATGAGATGAGGCAAAGAGACGACGAGACAATAATTTAAGTGGTTTAGCCAATCAGGCCTATATCCACTATGAGTGTGTGCGTGATCCACTAGATAAGGTCACTAATGGCCATGAATACAATCGCTCAAGCTTTTTCTCTCTTCTCTAGAAAATTGGACATAGTTATGTTAGGGTTATCAAATTTGGATCCCTTATCACGGAGAAGATGAAATGTATACATAGGGCTTGGATGGTGTAATATACCCCCCAAGCATGTAATCAACATGTGCATGAGGAAACTCCTAATAAGATGTAGACACCTGTCTTTGGCACATGGGCACAATAATGATGTCATATTCCCTCACGTGAAGGAATGATCTTGTTATAAAAGAATTGTCCATGCGAGTATAGCTCTTTTACACTTGCATATGCTTGTACTGCTGGGCATCGTCCGCTGCAACATTGACCTAATAGGGTACGAGATTGCTAACTCCTATAGGATGGTCCCATGCTGTTATAAGTATGACATCGGCTAAATAGATCAGGCCGAGGTCATATTAACTTGTCACTCCTGTCATCGGTTGTGGCAGAGTACGAATATGGTGCTTATCTGAATAGGTGATCCTCTTTATGTCTCGACTTTTCGTATGGACAAGTCTAGTTGAGGCGAGGCCGACCCTTATCGGAACGACCCCGCCAACGACATGTGGGGCTCTAATGATAACTCAGTTGTGAGATGTGATGCCACTCGTCCTAAGAGAAGAGGCTACACTTTAGTCATATCAATAAATATTAAAAATTAATGAAAGTTTTTGGTTTAATTAAGAAGTAGTGCAATTCTTGATTAAAGTAATAAATCCCATGATCTTGATGACATTTATATGGATTTAAGTATAAAATTTAGTAGAATCATATTTAATATTAATAGGTAATGAATTACTTGGGTTGAATTGGTGGCAAGTATTGAATTGGTTGAGGAGAAAACATGAAAATTCATACTTCGTAACAAAAAGAGGGAATATACCCAGAATCGAATCGATTCGTCCCTCATAGGCGAATTGATTCGGGCCTGGAAGCTGAATTGATTTGGACCTTCCGTGAATACTAGTTTGGGTTATTTATATTAGTTAGATATATGTTTGGGATTTTGGCAAGATTAGAGAGTCCATAATGATGTGTTGGGACTTTTGGAAATTGTGAATTATTATTATGACCTTGGGTTAATTAGGATTTTATCCAGGGTGAAACTTAGGGTATTTGGGATGAATAATACTCGAAAAATTTAAATGATGAATTCGGGATGAAAATTCGATTAGAGGGGATACATGCTAATTGAGAAGGGTTACGTGTCCAGAAATGCTATTATACGATTCAATTAGTTAAATAAGTGAGTATTTAAATAATTGGGAATCGAGACTTGGCTTAGGAGGAATAGACTAGTGCTACGAGAGATAGGCACAGTTAACTGGATATATATATATATATATATATATATATATATATATATATATATATATATATATATATATATATATATATATATATATATATATATATATATATATATATATATTATTTATGTGTGTATGGTACATATATTAAACATACCACTTTATTGGGGAAGCTATCGATAGAGTTTGTGTGCCGTGGTTGATCTCTCCTAGGGAATACCAACATGTATAGTATCCGTCCGCATGGTCATAGGTCTGTGCATGCCCACTCTATGTGCGGTTTGGGTCCAAGTTGAGTAATGTGGTATGGTTATGATCCTCTAACTTAAGACTATGACTGTCTAGTCTGCCTCCAGTTACATTTACGATTTGGGTTCGGTGGTGAGATTCTGACCCGGTGGCCTAGGGTGGTGTGTATGCCCTGTAGCCTGATAACCTACTAGAGATTCACATCTCGTGAGTTATTAGTCTGAGGGATTGCCACTATACATATACAGTGAGTGATATATATGTATGTATACTTGTTGTTATTTGAATATGCGTATATAAAAGTGAAGAAAACAATATACTGACATAAGATGATAAGGTGCAAATTTTTATTTAATAACTGGTGAAAGTTATTTGAAATGAATTGATTAATTAAAATTGAGAATTATAATTGTTAAGCGGATGTGAAATCTAATTATATAATATATGTGTGACACAAGGTAATGTATGGGACTAAGATTGACAGTGAGACTATTTAGGTTGGGTAACATAATTAGGATGTTTACATGCATTCGTTTGGTGCGCGCTATAATTGAGGGTTGAGTATATTATCTCATGGGAGTGCGACACCAGTTTAAATATGAAAGAACACACTCATATTTATTAATTCATTTTAAATACTTGCAAAATATTTTCAAAAGGTTTTAGGCTCTGACCCATGCCAAAATATTTTCAAAAACTTTTAGGTGTCTAGACACAGGGACTCCAAGCATGATTATCATTTCCAAGTCATCGGAGCTATAACAACTATGGAGTGATGCAGGGATTGTGTAGCCGTTTTCTATCTTTAAGATTCTAGATTGAATTCAGTCAGTTATTATCTAGGCACGTCGCCCAATGTCAGTTTATATTTCAATTTTAATGGATTGTTGTATTGGATTGTAAACCGGTGGTTTATTCGGTTAATGGATTTATTTTAGTTCAGTATTAAGATTTGTTTATGTGATTGTGGATGTAATTGTTTATTTGGCATAGTTTATGATGAATGGTTTTATTTACGGTAATTTAATTAAATTTTAAAATTAACATGCGGCTTGACTAAATAATAGATGGTTTGCAAATAATTGGATTTTCGACAGTGATGCTAAGAATGAGCCAAATGAGATTCTTGTTTATTTTTGTAGAGGGTTGACCTCCCGTTACTTTAATAAGTGGGGTGTCACACCTATAGCCTTAAGTGATGACTTAATACGCATTTTCTAGTATGCATAGTTCGACTCATCAAACCTCGGGTTCTAATAATATCAAAACCATTAAAATTCTTGCCTAACAAAACGAGATCAAATCACGATAACTAAGTGTTCTAGCTCTAAAACCAATTTGAGAACGCCTCTATACATTGTGGTTAGGCAGGGATGGTCACAAACAAAATTTCTATTTTTACGTTTTTCAATTTTAAAGAATAAAAATTTGAACATACTAAACCTAATAAAACTTGTTCACCAAATTAAACCATTTATTGTGAAAAAACGATTTACCTAATTTTATCTTTTTTATCCTAAACTATGCATCTAGGTGATAAGAAGATAAAATAAATAAAGCATCCATAATGCATCGATGAACGAGGAAACCATAAAGGAAAAATCCTCGGACGACCCAACCAAGCAATTCACTCTGATATGGTTTACAAAGACGAGACATTAGACTTACTCAATGACTCGTCTCCCTCGTAAGTCTTAATGCTCTTATATCTTCAAACTCTGCTCCATAATGCAACATAGTAGTCCATCCATTCAAGATACCATTGCACACAAATCCACACATACCTAGGTATCCACCAATGAAGATAAATAACCGTCTATGAAATCAGAACATGAGACATTGCTTCTTCACCGCAACATAATAAATAGCAAGTAGATAGTCCACTGCACGAAATAAGTTCTCTTAAGATGAAGAGAAAATAAACTTATTTCCCAACGCAAAGATCTTAAAGTGTATGAATATGTAAATTTGGATCTTTAAACTCAAAGGGTGAAACTTGTTTTTGAATTTTTGTAAAAAAGTAGGGAATTTCAAGGCGAAAAAACCGTTCTAATGAAATCCTAGGGTTCGTTCGGACGAAATGCTTATTTCGTTCTAATGACACCAAGTTTAGTTCGAACGAATAATCAAATTCGTCCCAACGAGCTTCTAACGGGGTTTTCACTGTTTGACAGAACCTACCAGTTTAGAGTTTGTTAGATTTCCATTCTAACAAAGTTCCTTATTCATTCCAATGAAGTCTTAGGATCATTCGAAGGAAAATGTCCTTTCATTCTAACGAGGTCTAAAATTCGTTCTAACAAACTAAAGACCAAAAGATTATTTTTTCTTCAAAAAACAATTTAAAATAGTTCCAAAAAATTTTGATCAAAAACAAAAACCCTTAAAAAAATATTCAAGGATCATATTCAAAATACATATATGCCTTACGAGATCCTTGCTAAATGTGAAGACAAACTTGGCACAAAAACACGACACAATATTTATTGTTGATGTATTTCTAACTTTGAAGCTTGGCCGCTACGTCTTCATCAAACATGTCATAGGCTTTCAAGGTTGATAAAACAAAGCCTGACCTATGACTCAAATGTTTTGTTCGGAATTAAGCCAATTACAAACAAATTGACTCGATTATAAATTTATTCTTTCAGATAACTTGTCATCCCATGCACTAGGAAAATCTTCCATCATCTTGGCTATAATGTTAACTAAAGTTTTGTTTGTGACCTTAGCTTGGCCATTGCCTTTAGGGTAAGACACAATTGAGGTGTGGTGGATAATTAAATATTTGTTAGTTAGCATTGTGTAATAATCGAGATTTTTAAAACCGACCCTAAATACCTACGGTCACTGTTTTAACCCTTATAAAGTATTCACATCCGAAAGTCCAATAAAGAAGAAATAAACTATATTTGATACCCTTTAATTTTATTAAATTTACCTAGACATCTGTAGTTTTAATAACTATAAAATATCCCCTTAAAAACTTCAAAGTATCATAACTTGACTTATATTTCACTCCTAGACCTCAAATTTATATCAAATTAATCCTTTAGACTTCAACTAATATAAAATCTCAATTTCAACCCTTTAAACTTTTTAAAATTGCAAAAGTACTCCTATACTTTATGAAAAGTGTAATTTTAAGGCTATACATGCAATTACAAGACCAACAAGGACCAATCGTTCAAGTTCTATCAATTTTAGTGCCCCCCTGTCCACTGTAACACCGCACAAATTTTAATGATTTTTATATAGGAATTAATTAAATTAAAAAGGGGAAATTAATTCAAATTAAAATAAATATTAATTAGCGTGATAAGGATTGATATTTATTTGTATGAATTATATCGAGTATTACTTATAGAACAAGGAATGAATTGATGATAAAGTATTATGATTATCTTGCATGGGAAATACGACCGTTATGGTAATTTAGTTGGGACGAGCGTGTGAGTCGTGTTGGGACTTAAAACTTATGAAATAAAATGTGAATTATTTATGGGTCATCCAAACAGTCATTTTGAGTGAGCCACTACGTCCAGAAGGGTCGAAATAGTTAGAAAAGTATGTTGGAGATTTGGATTAGGTCCCGAAGCATTTTTAGTCCAAATGGGCACCTCAGATGGGTATTTTGGTCTTTTGAATTTTTAGAGAAAAGGGCCTATGATTTTATCCAGTTTATATCAGTATATGTGCTGAGGGAGTTAGGGTTAAAAGTTAGAAAATCAAAGGATAGGAGAGGAGAGGCTATTTGAGAGGAAGAAATGAGAGTTTGGAGGTGTAGCACATTGATCCATCCCAAAAGTGTTGCCGAAATCAGAATGAAAATGAGGAGAGATCAAATTCATCATCATCAAACAAATTCAGATCATTAATCATAAAGAGGCAAGTGTTTATTGCAATTTCTTTTGAAGTTATAATACCCATGTAGTGTAGGGTTTTATATTTGAGGATTTTAAATGAAGTTCTTGGAAAATTGATGAATTAAGCACATGATCTTGGGTAGGATTGCATGTAAATTGATCCATATATGTAGATGATACGAACTAGATGATATGTGATGATTTAGATGGGAAAAATATTTGTTTTATGTTGAGTAGGAATGAAGAACATAAAAATATAGGGTTTTGATGAATAAATGATTTGATCCATTCTTGAATAGAAATAGTGGTGTTTTGATGTTATAATCACGTTAGAAATCATCCTAACATGTGTAGATAACATTTGGGGCAATTTGTTGTAAGTTTGGTAAAGGATCATGGAGGTTGTGTAATAGAAAAATGGTGAAAAATGTTAAAACTCAACGAAGAAGACAACCTGCTAGTGTTTCAAATTGATTCAGCCCAAGGGCGAATTGATTCGGTTTGCCTAGATTTGTGTTATTTCCCTTATTAAGCCCTTAAAATGTGATTTATAAATGTGGAAACTTTTCGGACATCCTTATAACATAATGAGGGATATTATGAATTACATTTGGCCTCGGTAGGATTGGGACTTAGTCATGAATGGTAAGATATCGATTAAGATTATCGGGCTTAAAGACTACTGATAGTGAATTCGAAAGAATGAGATTGAGCTGCGGAGATTTCGAGTGAACTAATGATGTAGACCGGTAGGGTATGAGTAAATTAACTACTGAAATAATGTACAGGGCAACTGGGTCCTTTTGGATAGAGAATAATACTCAAGAAAATGCGATAGAGAGTTATAATCATATATCGATAGTACGTTAAATATTCAAGAGATATATTACATATGGATTATATTTATAGGTAGAGTGTATACCTATACGGATGATATTTATAGGTTAAGTGTATATCTTTACGGACTATATTTATAGGTTGTGTGTATATACCTACATGGATCTTATTTATAGGTTGTGTCTATACCTATACAGATTATATTTATAGGTTGTGTGTATGCCTATTATGTGCTTTCTTATGTGTGTGAACGCACTTATGCTGGCGGCTATTCGGAGGTTTCTGCATAGAGGGAGATCCCACCTTGACAATTCCAATGAAAACTGGATTTATGCCCCAGAACATAGGACTTAGGGCGGCTCACTATGTGTGTGTATTAATGTTGCTCGCGTGTCGACTGGGTACTTTAGGTATGTGCATAGCCAAAAGGCTTAGAATCATGTTCGCCTCCATTGTGTGTTGATTTATTTTGGGTTTAAGGAGACATGCTGAACTAATAGTCCTTGATTGAGTACGAGAGGTACATGGACTTGATAGCAGAGTAGGCAAACTTGCACTGCGGTTCTTAGCTCGGGGATGCTGGAGTTATGTATATAGATTGTGAGATATATCTATACGGACATGTGTATTTTCCTACTTGTCTATGATACTAGTAACTATAGATAACATATACCTAAATGTGATGTAATTAAGAGATATTCTACCTTGTGTGTGATGGTAATAAAGTAAGATAGTGTATGTCTAAAAGATGATTTAGGTAGAGTAACTTAATGAAATGGTTTATGATAACAAAAGTGAGCTATTAATTATGGTCAATAATAACATATGAGACATGTTATTTATTAGTGTCATGATAGCGTAATGTATGGGAGATACGAGAGAAGTTAAAGAGATATTTAACTGAGGACTAAACGGGTAGCGTACTATATGGGCGATACAGATGAGCCAAACCCTTTAGTGGATAAATAGTCATTAAGGAGACCTAGTTAGGCGGGGTAGCACATCTATGCAGGAGACTTTAGGCGTGCACATTAGTTGAGAGTTGAGGAACTCAAGGGATTATACGCTGAACTAACATGTGTAATCAATAACTTATTTTAAACTGTGATAAATACTTGCTAAATATTTTCAAATGTTTTGGGCTCTGACCCGTCTTGCAAAAATATTTTCAAAATTTTTTAGGTGTCCATCCACAGGAACGCCGAGATTAATATCTATTCCATGGATGAGTTGCTGCAGCACTTATGGATGCTTGCAGGATTTGGACTAGAGACTTCAGTTGCTTCATTCCTATAGTAGGATTCAGGTCCAGTTATTCCATTTGGGCATGTCGCCCCTTCAGATATTTCTAATATTTAGTATATTAGACTTTGTATTAGTGGGCTCAGTTTATTTCAGTAGATTATTAGTTGGATTTTGTATTGGCAACCAATGGTTTATTCGGTATTATCTTATTCAGTTTTTATCTTGTGATGGATTTATATTTCTACTACGTGGATGATTTGGTAATTGTATTTATTTTTGCATGTTGTTATTTAATGAAAGAAAAAATTTGGCATCAGTTTATTTAATTATTAGGTGGGTAGTAATTTAAAAAGTTTGCGACAGTGATGCTAATAATGAACCAGATGAGATTCCTTTTTTATTTTTATGAATGACTAATCACCCGGTATTTAAATAGGCGGGGTATCACAGATGGTATCAGAGCTTCAGGTTCTAGTGTCCTTAGGATCTGTGCAACTTTTTACTTTTCAGCGTAGCGTTATTTGGTATAGAGCCTTATTATAGGATTGTTGTATACCTTTACATATGCGACTTACGTTCTCCCGTTATTAAGTATAGTTGATGTGATTCATATACAAGTTCGATGGGGCTTCGTACACCGAACATTATAGGATGACTAGCGAGGGCTGTTAGAAGGACTACAGGAGGAGAGGCTCAGCAGAAAACATTGAGTAATCAGGAAATGGTGATCATGATAGAAGTCGCCATGATTATTGTTAAGGTAGGTGGCAATAGGATAATCACTCGATAACAATAAATTCCCCAAGATCAATCGTAGATAACGATGGTACAATATCAGACTCACCCAACGTAGTCGACAAGGGGTGGGGAAGTCAGAAGGAATCTTTCAAAAATCCATCTATAAGGACTCAGGAAAGAGAGGAAGTGGGAGAGAACAATGGAAGGAGATAATCCAATAACAATTGTGTAGGGTGGAGTGCAACGACACCCAGGAGTGAATTTCAGGAAAATATTTTGGCTCGTAGGAGCAACATAAAGTAATGAGAGTCAATCAGCACATATGAAGAAGTATATGTAGAATTAAATGAGGAATTTGGGTGAGATTTGTTCATAAGATCTTCCATATGCTGTTCAGACAGAGATGCGAATGGAGTTTTGAAACTTATTACAAATGGGCCAGATAGAGACCAATCGTGAGAGAGAAGTTGACTTGTTTTGCAAACTTCGTACCCAACAGAGGGGGTACAAAGAATATGAAATTCGTAAGTTGATAATGAACTCATGAGTAAAATATACGAGCATAGATTGAAAATTCTTCTAGGATGACTAGTGTCGATGTTGTCAAGGTCATATGTTCACAAGTTTATATTAATGCTTCCATGAGAAGGGAGCCAAGAGGGCTAGAGAATCTAGCCGACCAGCAAGATCGGAGTAAACAGTGCTAGTGACACACCACATGATGGATACACAGGAGGGGACCCATTTAAATGATTGAGATTAATGGGAGTCCTATAAAGTGACGGTGAATTTAGTCAGGGCTGTTAAGGCCAAAACGAGTTCTATAGGGCCAGTGGAGCTAAAGGAATAAAGGGGTAATAATCGGGGAAAAGACTACCAGGTTTGAGAGAAGGACACCCCGATATGTCCAGTGGGGCTAGAGATAGGGGGATAACATAGAAAGGTGTCCTATGTGTGGAGATTAGGGTCACTTATATTGAACGTGTCCCCAGTGAGAAAGTGAGACCAGTCAAACTGGGAAAGTAGATGGGAACGGTGCCAATGGGGCATAACAACAGGAGGAGCGAGATTTTCGACAGTGAAATCGAGCTAAGAGATTTAGGACAAAGGTTACCAACCCGATAATGGTGGGTTTAGGCAGGACCATAAGGTCCTCAGTAGTAGCAGCATCCCGTTCTTCTAGGCCAATAGGGCCATGGGAGGGGGGATGCCAGTAGGTTTAGGACCAGAGATAGGGGAGTCCTCTGGCAGTTGTCTCAATTGTGAAGAGATGGGTCACAGGAAGAAGTATTACACCAAAGCGAGGTGGGGGAAACCACAGGATGAGATCCTGGATATATAATCATTGCAGTATATCAGGGGTCAGTTTTGGCGAGAGAGTTACGCTTAGGAACCTGTTAACTAAGCAAGGTAGATGGAAAATGGAGATATAATTTTTATCATGCTCTTATGAGTATAGGATAAGTTTGGGTGACATGGGTGCGTCACGATATATGATTATTGAACACTTAAATTAACGAGTGAGTCGAATTTAGTGGGTGCGTTGGCAGTGTCAGCCTTATCAAGTATATATTTACCGCTGGGTAGCGGGGCTCTTTGATGTTTCCTACGGGGGAGCAAGTGTGTACACTAAGAGGATGTTTTTATTGTGTAATTAGTTTTACTACTTTTGAGATGTATGATAGTAGAATTTATTATAATGATTTGTAGTGAATGGATACCGAGGGTTTGAGTGGTAGTAGATTGTGTGATAAGACTACCGCGCTCATTATTCCAACGCAGATATATTATTTTATTGTACCGTAGACTTCGGTGAGTATGTTGATTTGTTATATTTGATCCCGGTGAGTAGGGATGTTTACGGATGTGATTAAGGGTACCTCATGTTCTTTATCGAGCGAAGAGATATAGCTTGTTATTTATATAATGCTAAGAACTTGAAATAGTGGGTGCACCATGTTGTATGTTATTTATAGTGACATGAGAGCGAACAAGTAGACTTTTTATGTTAGCAAACGGGGATTCGGGGGTACATGTTATGGGCTGAGGGCCTAACGGATCTCGATGACCGACAATTTGGAGAGTAGTGTATCAGGGGGGGTTCCTTATTTGGATTTTACTTTGTGAGACATCCCACGCATGAAACTTAGTGAGCATTGGAAGTTGCGAGAAGTTTGGTCACTAGGAAATGGGTTTCGTACCTTAGTTAGTGTACGTATACGTGATTATAACTTAGATTTGATAGTTATATTATGATTTAAGGACGATAGATCCGTATAATCCTGATGTGAAGACCAGTGTAGAACGTTGACACCACGAGTAGATCGGTGGGGAAACGTAGAGAATAATTAATTTAAAATTAGTAGGGTGATTGAATATAACCTTACTGTACAGTCATGCTAAGTACGTGAGGATTAGTTTAAAATAAGTATATTACGTTAAGTTGATGTGTGCTGAAATGCACGGGACATACAGTGTATGGGCACCCTAGTTAGTTGAGATTTTCAGTATTATTCGTGAGGAGAAGACGTGGAAACGTATGAAATAAACGAAGATGCATAAGTAAATTAGAGACATAACTAGAATGAGACAAAGATAATGTAGTTGCATTGTGATTAAGGCGTGTCACTAAAAGCCGAAGTGTAGACGTAAAAGGGTGATTATAGTGTTGAAAAGTATAAGGAATGTGCATTTTATATTTTTGAGGATAATCATGAACTACTCTAAGCGGAGGAGTAAAATGACGAGAGTTACATTATAATCAACTGTAGATGTAAAATTCTGACATGAATAGTTCGGTATGATTGCAGATATCTCCCACAAATAGAGTATATGATTTAAAAAGAGGGAAGTTGGTATCTGGGGAAGAGATGATCTTTCCCACGATAGCGAAGGGTATAGACATTAGAATATCATCCCAAATCGTATTGGAATATTCTTGGGAGAAGGGCAATTGGTTTCACAGGCGTCGAGGTGAAAAGACAAGGGAAATGAATAAATACTTCGAAGTAAAATGATTAGGGCAGATTGATCGCTAGTTCAAATGGTAGAGTATAGATAGTCGGACCGAGGAGTACCACTAGTGAAGGGGTACCAGGAGCAGTGTAATGTTCCAAAATTTAGAAGAACGTGGATGCCGTACGAGAAAGTATCTGAGACTGTTAGTGAAAATGGTGTTAGTTTATGGATCCCCGGATTTTAATTTTCACAATTAAAAATATTGTAATTTCCTTTTATATAAATTCAAGATGATGAGGAAGCGTAAAGGTGATGGTTCAACTTTAAAACAACAAATTTTAATTTCTTAAACAAAATTAAAATTACACCAAGTGAAGTAAAATTAATCAATTAATATATTCACTTAAACCAATTAATTAATCCAAGTCCTAGAATTTGCCTAAGTCATATTTATCAATATTAGCAAATTAGGCAAAATTAAATTTTAGCAAGTGACTTGAATTAAATAAACTTTACCCAATATTTAATTTAGTCCCAAATTAAATGAAGTGTGATAATTTAAACCGAATTTTATCTTGAATTATCCTACGCATGCGTTCTACGTTATTATGCAAGATAAAATAAACCAATCACACTACGCCGCGATGTACGAGGAAAAACCCAAGACGGGAAAAAACTTCGGACGGCCCTAGCCACAAATCCACTAGATACGGAATTACAAGTACAAGACAAAAGACTTACAACACACGACTCGATCCCTTTCAAGCCCTGAGGCTTCTTCTTGTAGACACCTCTTCCTAGCGGATAACCTTGGGACACCACCGCGGTCTCGGAATCCACCGATAGGACTTTATATGGTCACCGTCACCCGTACATGGAGCCTTTCTCCAAGTGGGTAGAATCGCAACAAAACGTCTTCTTCTTTGATGGATGTAGAAGCAAACCAAAACTTCTCTTTGAAACGGAAGAGATAAACCGGTGCCAAACTCCAAGAAATTGATATGTATATATGTGAACTTGGATAAACAATATGGGTGTAAAACTAGAGTGATAAAATATTTTCTCTTGAAAAATAGCACTCAAAACTTGAACATTTTCCTTAAACAATTTTATCTCTCAAACTATCTCTAAGAGATGGAAAAGTTGGGAAAAGTTAAGGTTGGAAAATGTTCTTCCCGCACGTATTAAAGACTGAAAAAGTTGGTTAAAAACCAAGTGGGGAAGTGGGTGCAAAACTGCCAAAAAACTGCCAATAACTGTTCCCGCCTGGCATCTCGTTCGAACAAAATCTCGTTCGAACGAGACTTCTAACGACGTTCCAGATTGAACTCGTTAGAATCTCGTTGGAAATCTCGTTAGAACGACAATCTCGTTCGAATGACATTTCTAACGACGTTCCAGTGGCCTAATATGGGAACTCGTTGGCAGGTTCGTTCGAACGACATTTTCGTTCGAACAACAATCTCGTTCGAACGACTCTATCGAACGAAAAACCAGAAAGTTTGAATATTCTTGTTTAAGCCCAGAAAACTTTATAAACATTTATTTAAAGTTTTAATTAATTCTTTCTTAAAACAAAACGCAGTTTTTATAAAACCTAACACCCAATAAACTTGTTCCAAGCTCCTATATATATAATATTACATTATACCTTGGGAGCATGGAACTATGATTGATGACGTAGAAACGAGGCACGCAAACCGGCATATTTGATGAAGCTTTATACTCTTTGCCGCTACGTCTTCAACAAACCCTTCATAGGCTTGAGAGTATTACAATTACATACTATCCTATGAATAAATGTTTTTGTCCGGAATTGAGCCAACACAATACATGGACTCAATTGGAAATTTGTTTCCTTACAGTTAGTACTAACTTTATCCTAATTTCAAGGATGAATTCCCTTGGGGGGGGGGGGGGGGGGGGAGTATGTAACACCCCGTAAATTTTAATGATTTTTATATGGGGATTCATTAAATTAAAAGGGGAGATGAATTTGATTTAAAATAAATATTAAATAACGTGATAAGGATTGATATTTAGTTATATGAATTATATTGAGTATTACTTATTGAACGAGTAATAAATTGATGAGAAAGTATTACGATTACCGTGAGTGAGAAATACGGTAGTTACGGTAATTTAGTCGGAACGCGCGTGTGAGTCATGTTGGGACTTAAAACGTATGAAATAAAATTTGAATTATTTATGGGTCATCCAAATGGTCATTGTGAGTGCCCAGTGTGTCCGGAAGGGTCAAAATAATCAGAAAAGTGTACTCAGGGATTTAGATTGGGTCTCGAAATATTTTTAGGCCAAACCGGCACCCTATAGGGGTATTTTGGTCTTTTAATTTTTTTAGAGAAAATGGACCTATCAATTTACTTCGTTGATATCAGTATATGTGATGATGGAGTTAGTGTTAAAAGTTAAAAAATCAAAGGAGAGGAGAGTAGATGCCATTTGAGAGGAAAAAAAGAGGGTTTGGAGGTGTAGCACATTGATCCATCCCCAAAATGTTGGCGGAATCAGAATCAAAACGAGGAGAGATCAACTTCATCATAATCAAATGAATTCAAATCATCAATTATAAAGAGGAAAGTGTTTATTACAATTTCTTTTGAAGCTATAATACCCATGTAGTGTAGGATTTTATATTTGATGATTTTAAATGAAGTTCTTAGAAAATTAATGAATTAAGCACATGATCTTGGGTAGGATTGCATGCAGATTGATCCATGCATGTAGATGATACGAACTAGATGATATATGATGATTTCGATGGGGAAAATATGGTTTTTATGTTTAGTGTGAATGAAGAACATGAAATTCTAGGGTTCTGATAAATAAATGACCTGATATGTTGTTGAATAGAAATTGTTGTATTTTGATGTTATAATCATGTTTGAAATCATCCTAACCTATGTATATAACGTTTGGGACAACTGGTTGTAAGTTTGGTGAAGGATCATGGAGGTTATGTAAAAGAAAAATAGGGAAAAATTCTTAGACTCAACGAAGAAGACAACCTGCTAGAGTTCGAATTGATTTGGCCCAAGGGTGAATCGATTCGGCAAGGTGAATCGATATTGACCTTGGGAGAATCGATTTGGTCCTTAGGCGAATCGATTCAGTTTGCCCAAATTTGTGTTGGTTCCCTTATTAAGCCTTTAAAATGTCATTTATAAATGGGGAAACGTTTGGGACATCCTTATAACATAATGAAGGATATTATGAATTACAGTAGGCCTTTGTAGGATTGGGACTAAGTCATGAATAGGAGAATTATGAATAAGATTATAGGGCGTAAAGACTAGCATTAGTGAATTCGAAAGAATGAGATTGAGATGCGGAGATTTCGAGTGAACTTATGATGTAGACCTATAAATTATCGGTGAATTAACTCCTGAAATAATGTACAGGGTAATTGGGGCCCTTTGGATAGAGAATAATACTCGAGAAAATGTGATAGAGAGTTATAATCGTATATTGAAAGTATATTAAATATTCGATAGATATATTACGTACAGATTATATTTATAGGTTTAGTGTATACCTATACAAATGATATTTATATGTTGAGTGTATACCTATAAGGATTATGTTTATAGGTTGCGTGTATACCTCTATGGATGTTATTTATAGGTTGCGTGTATACCTCTATGGATGTTATTTATAGGTTGTGTGTATACCTATACGAATTATATTTATAGGTTGTGTGTATGCCTATTATGTGATTTCTTATGTGTGTGAACTTACCTACGCTGCCTGCTATCCCGAGGTTTCAGTGCAAAGGGCGATTCCACCTTGATGATTCAAGTGAGGTATGGATTTGTGCCCCAAAACATGGAGCTTAGGGAAAATCACTATGTGTGTGTATTAGTGTGGCTGGCGTGTCGTTTGGGTACATTAGGTATGTGCGTAGCCCAAAGGCTTAGAACCATGTTCGCCTCCATTGTGTGTTGATTTATTTTGGGTTCGAGGAGACATGCCGGACCAATAGTCCTTGATTGAGTAGGAAAGGTATATGGACTTGATAGCGGTGTATGAAGACTCGCACCACAGTTCTTAGCCCGGGCATGCTGGAGTTATGTATACAGATTGTGTGTCATATCTATACGGACATGTGTATTTTTCTACTTGTCTGTGAAACTAGTAACTATAGATAATGTATATCTAAATGTGATGTAATTAAGAGATATTCTAACTTGTGTGTGATGGTAATGAAGTAAGATAGTGTATGTCTAAAAGATGATTTAGGTAGAGTAACTTAATGAAATGGTTTAACGATGACATAAGTGAGATATTAATTATGGTTCATAATAACATATGAGACATGTTATTTATTAGTGTCAGGATAGTGTACTGTCTGGGAGATACGGGAGAAGTTAAAGAGATATTTAACCGAGGACTAAACGGGTAGCGTACTATATAGGCGATACAGATGAGACAAACCCTTTAGTGGATAGATAGTCATTAAGGAGACCTAGTTAGGCGGGGTAGCACAGCTATGCAGGAGACTTTAGGCGTGCACATTAGTTGAGAGTTGAGGAACTCAAGGGATTATACGCTGAACTAACATGTGTAATCAATAACTTATTTTAAACTATGATAAATACTTGCTAAATATTTTCAAATGTTCTGGGCTTTGAGACGTCGTGCAAAAATAATTTCAAAACCTTTTAGGTGTCCATCTACAGGAACACTGAGATTAATATCTGTTCCTAGGATGCATAGCTGCAGAACTTGTGGGTTCTTGCAGGATTTGGACTAGACGCCTCAGTTGTTTCCTTCCTAGAGTAGGATTCATGTCCAGTTATTCCATTTGGGCATGTCGCCCCTTCAGTTATTTCTTTTATTCAGTATAATAGACTTTATATTAGTGGACTCAGTTTATTTTAGTAGATTTTTAGTTAGATTTTGTATTGGCAACCGATGGTTTATTCGGTATTATCTTATTTAGTATTTATCTTGTGATGGATTTATATTTCTGCTGCGTGGATGATTTGGTAATTGTATTTATTTTTGCATGTTGCTATTTAATTAAAGATAAAATTTGGCATCGATTTATTTAGTACGCATGTGGTTAGTAATTTAAAAAGTTTTCGACAGTGATGCTAAGAATGAACCAGGTGAGATTTCTATTTTATTTTTAAGAACGATTGATCACTCGATATTTAAATAGGCGGGATGCCATATCCACCTAGTGCACTACATCAACACATGAAGTTAGAAAGAACATGTGTACACCATCCACACATGTGTGTTTAATTTACTAACCTTTAAAACTTCATATAAACAACTCAAATCCACCACCCCAATCCACCAATCGAATCCCCTGAGTATATGCTATAAATACCCCACCATCTCAGTAGTGAAAACACACTTCAAACTTCAGTTCAAAAAATCAAAATTTCACTCAACCCAAGTACACCATAATTTTATGAGTGATTTTCAGTTCTTTCAATTCCAATTGCTTTCTATGTAGTTAATGTACTTAGAACAATCATAATATGCAAGCTTTTTCGTGTAGAATAGAAAAAAATGAAATTACACCATTAAAGGTTGAGTTTCAATGGTAAATTTCGATATAATGCTCCAAACTTTGATTGGAATCTATGTATAACTTATTTACAACCTTAAAAACTCGAGTGTAATGATCAAAATCCATGAATGTGTCAATTAAGCTCGAATCGATTGAAAGTGTGTTTTGAACCAAAAAACTGAAAATTTGAGATTCTCTATGTATAATCTATTTCAATCTTTGAAATCAAAACCAAACTATTCCTATACATAGTAGAATACAAACCATGCTTATAAGAATGCTTTCCATATCCTTAAATTCCACAAATCTTACGACAAAATTTCAGAAAAATACACAATTTTAGAACTTGAGATATACTGCATCTAAATCCACAAAACTTACATATTCAGAATCCTTGTGAAAATTAGTTTGAATTTGTTAAGAAATCATCTCAAATGGTTTAGAAATGAAGGATTTATTCAAGGTAAAAAATTCGAAACCCAAAAGTCGACTCTCGAGGGGAAGAAGATGAATTTTTGACGAGAAACTTTGACCTAGCGCATGAGGGAGCGTGGCCAATCAGAAAATTATGGAATTTTTTCCAGCATTTTTATTTTATTTTCCTGGTTAAATTGGTATAAGGTAAGGTCATGTTTGGATTAACCTAACCCGAGTTATGGAAAAATGAGGTTTGAACTTAAGAATATTTTTTCAAAATTGCAAATTGACCCCTCCTGACTTTTTTAACTTATGAATTTGATACCCAAATTTTATCTATGAATACTTCAAACAATTTCAAGATAAAAAGTCTCTTGCACCCAAATTAAAAAAAAAGATCTTAAGTCCAGTATTTTAAAGTCCCAAAATATTTACAATTAACCCCTAAACTTTAAAAGATGAAGTTTTAGTGGAAACTGACTATCCTAATCGCAAATACTTACATACCCAAACATTGAACACAAAAAATCAACTACTAGATCCTCCCGATATCCTCTTGTGATATATAAAGCTGACCTATATAACGAGCAAATGGGTCTTTCCTACCTTTTCGATAGTAAGCTTTGCGTATTTGGAATACTCCTATTGATACCACTATGTGATAACTCCTATTTATTCTTAGTATGCACATGCTATAATACTTCCAAACTACATATTTTATTACATATCATCGGAATTTGAATTTTATTATGGATCAATTGTAACTCTTCTCATCTAATAACTGGTATCATGTTCCTTATTTATTCAGTTTGCCCCTGCAATTTTGTGCCATTATATTATAAGCATCAATATTAAATAAAAAGTAGACTAACATGTTTTCTCACAGAATTTCTACTTGGCCTAAAGGTCTCATTTGATTGAGAGCTCGAATTTACTGCTACATAGGTATGAGTGCCACTTTAATTGTGTGCATAGCCGATTAGTTTTTCCTAAAGGTTTTAGGTTGATTATTATTATTATTATTATTATTATTATTATTATTATTATTATTATTATTATTATTATTATTATTATTATTATTATTATTATTATTTTGATTTTACTAATGGCTCAATTATTTCTATACCCCTTAATGAATTGGTAAGTATGGCATTATTAGTTTAAGAATCCTTGATTTGTTTTACATGATCCTTAATAAACTGGTAATAAACTTTATTTTTTAATAAACTGGTAAATATGGGATTATTGGTTCTAGAATCTTAATGTTCTTTATAAACTTATAAGTATGGGATTATCAGCTTTATTTCTTTAGCGTTGCTAAATACTAATTCTACACGCACTCAAACTCTCATTTATATACATTTTTATTATAGAACTGGTAGAACCTACTTAGCATATTTGTGCTAATTCCCTTTTCCTCCAGATGAACCCAGAGAAAAGGATAATATCTCTTGCTCATTAGAGATAGATACCGGTCACCTGTTTGCGTATGTGACTGTGTGGGAAGAGAATAAGCCTGATAGGTGTAAGAAGTGGAGTTTTTCGATTTTCTACATTATAGTTTGTACTAAAAAATATAATTCGCCCCTGGTACAAACCTATGTAAGACTACTTAATAATGAATAAAGTTATGTTATTTTGCCTTAACTTTAATTCGTTGCTTTATGTGTACCTCTTGTTCATTCATACCAAAAAGCAATGTGTAACAAGCTGGTATTAGAGAATGTTTTAAATTTAAATATATCGCGAATTAGCCTTCTATATGGGAAAAGAAATAAGATATTATTTATTTTATATTTTTCATAACTTCTTTTATTATTATTATTATTATTATTATTATTATTATTATTATTATTATTATTATTATTATTATTATTATTATTATTATTATTATTATTATTATATGGTAACTCCATTTTGCAGCATGGATACATGGGACACGTTCTTATTCAATGTAGACATCGAACCAAACAATCGCTGGGAAACTATAGTTAGAGAAAAGGCATTAGAAAAATTAAGGGAAATGATTCGTGTGGTCGATAAAGACCGGGCATGTGCAAGTAGTGATGTTAAAAGACTAGTTCTAACAAACAAAGTTTTGGGCGATATGCAAGTCACGAGGAAAGTTGATGATTAAGTTAATGATCCGGTAATTTTTCAAGAAGCCAAAAATCTTGCACTCCCATATCAGTCGTCGGCTCCACCGATATACCCTGATGGCACATCAAATGATGAAGTACATGACGACTATTCTCCTGGTACTAATGATGACTCAACTGATGGTTCGAATCAAGGAGATTATTCAGTCAGTCCAGAGGCCACTTATAGTGATGAAAACGTTGTCCCTACTTAAATAATCCAAAGTAAAAAGTTGTCTCTTAATATATATATATATATATATATATATATATATATATATATATATAAAGGATCTCATTAGGTCCCAGTTTGAGGACCCTGAATGCAGACTTTTTTTTTTAAAATAGTAAAAAAAAAAATTTAGGTTGATTTTTTTTATGGTTTTTAAACATTTCGTTAGGACCATAAAAAACAGCTCAAAATGCTATTTTAAAAGAATCGGTCAAACTTTGTCAGTTTTTAAGTTGTTAAAAACTGACCAAGTTTGACCGATTTTTTTAAAATAACAAACAAATTCATTTTGAGTTGATTTTTTTTATGATCATATGGAAATGTTTTGAAAAAAATTAGCCCAAAAATATATTTTTTACTATTTTATAAAAATTGGTCCGTGCTAATGGTCCTCAAACTGAGGTCCTCACTCCCCCCCCTCTCTCTCTCTCTCTCTATATATATATATATATATATATATATATATATATATATATATATATATATGATAAAGTATAGTAGATAGTGTGCTATACTAAAACTTAGGAGATGAGCTAACTACCATAGCTTCACTAATATAGTTGTGATATATAACTCTAATGTATCCTATAAGTTATCATGTGTAATATAATAGGCTTATGGCATTTTTTGTTTATGATTCTTATGATTAAAAATATTATATTGTATGTTAGGATGGTTAGTACTCGAATTCCCTCCGCTGGAACTCAAACTGAACGGATTCAAACTGAAGGAATCATGCGATGTCTTCAGGAACTTAATTCTTTAGTCTGACAACAACAAATATCTCATTCTACTCCAGAGGACATTTCGAAGAAATTAGTAAGATGAATACTCTTAAAGAATTCCTGAGACAACGACCTCTATCATTTCTTGGAAAGCTAGGTGCCAATGAAGCTGAGAAATGGATAAGTAACATTGTGAAATTTCTAAATGGAGTAGGTATAGGTACTAATCTTCGAGTAGATTTAACAAGCTATATGTTCGAAGGTGAAGCTGATTTCTGGTGGCAACCAGTGTCACGTAAGCAGAATGTTGTTAATTTTACTTGGGAGCAATTTTAGGAGATTTTCTTCTAAAAGTATTTTCCCGAGGCTAAACAAGATCAATGAACTGTTGATTTATTAAAATTACAAGCAATTTGAAAGAGAATTTCATCCAAGAGTTAAGAATTCGATCGCTCCTTTACAAATCTGCGTGTATTCTCAACTTACGATGTTGCAGCAATTATGGAACGCAATTCTTCTAGCGTAATATGATCTTCTCCCCCTACTACTAGAAAAATCATGTTTTTAGAACTCCATCTCATTCTAGACCTCACCCGTATTCAAACTCAAATGGACAAGCTTATTCCCAGATTCATCATAACACAACACATTCAACAATCCATTGTCATGAGTGTCACTATATAGAATATATTCGACCAAAGTATCCTAAGTTAAAATCTGTTCTAATCCATCGTCAGTTAAACAAATCCTCACAAAATCCAAAATCCCGTCCTATCCAAGATCAACCTAAGCCAAATTTTGCTAAAGGAATTATGTCAATCCCTAGTCGTGGAAAGAATTACGCCATAATGCCTACACGAAATGACGTGATAGAAGGTATGATACTTTTGTAACATTTTCCTGCTCATATTTTATTTGATTCAGGTTCTACACATTCTTTTATTAATCTTAGTCTAGATAAATTATTGCAATTATTACCTACATCTTTTGAATTACCGACAAGTGAAATCAATACATCAACATAACAATTGTAAAATTCAGCTTGGTCTTGGAATACTCCTTGTTATTTTGATATTTTTAAATATTTATGGTTACAATATTATTATCGGAAAGGATGCTTTTATTAAGACATCATGCTTATATCAATTGTCATGCTAAGAATTTTTTTTTAAATGAAGAAAATTATTCTTTTGTATTTCAAGGATCAGGTCTGTCCGAACCCTCAAGTTTCCAAATCCAGACCTCTTCCTTGATTCGAAAAATATAATAACAATTCGACAATGTTTTTCCCGAAGATTTACCAGGATTACTCCCTTCCAAAGAAATCGAGTTTAATATCAACCTTTATCCAAATACACTTCCTATTTCGATACCTCCATATTGAATGGCTCCTTTAGAACCTCAAGAACTCCGTACCCAATTAGATGATCTTTTGGAGACAAGTTTTATTCGACTAAGTTCATCACCTTGGGGAGCTTCGGTATTATTTGTCAAGAAACATGATGGAAGTTTTAGCTTATGCATAGACTATCGTAAACTGAACTCAGTAACTATTAAGAATACGGTATCCTTTACCCCATATAGGAGATCTATTTAATCAAATTCGAGGAGCAAAGGTATTTTCTAAAATATATTTATGATCTGGTTATCATCAATTACGCATTAAAGAGGAAGATATTCAAAAAACTACTTTTTGAACTCATTAGGGACATTTTGAGTTTACCGTAATATCATATGGATTGACCAATGCACCCGTAGCTTTTATAGATCTAACGCATAGGATTTTCAGACCATTTCTTGACCAATTTGTTATCATTTTTATCGATGATATTGTCATTTATTCTCAAAATCCAGTAAAACATGCCTAACATTTAGACGCGATCTTAAGTACTCTTAGAAACCATCAGATATATGCCCAATAGTGCAAATGTGATATTTTAATGAAGAAAATAAATTTTTTAGGACATGTGATTTCTGAAAATGGAATCCACGTCGATCTAGCCAAAATTTTCCATTTTAGAATGGAAAAATCCTACCAATATTACAAAATGAAAGTTTTCTAGGATTAAATGGATATTACCATCATTTTGTATAAGGATTTTCTCGCATTTCTCTTACACTTTTAAAGTTAACTAGGAAGGAAGTTCCATTTGTATGAACCGAAGAATATAACCAAGTATTCCAAGTGTTGAAGGATAAGTTAACTACTTCTCCTATCCTCACTATTCCTTCTAGTGACGTAAGCTATGATGTATATACCGACACTTCATTATAAGGGTTGGGATGTGTTTTAATGAAGAATGAGAAAGCAATAGAATATGGGTCACGACAACTCAAAACTCACGAACGTAATTACCCTATCCATGATCTTGAATTAGCCACTGTAGTTTTTTCATTAAAATTTAGCGTTGTTACCTTTACGGTGTAAGTTTCCAAGTCTTTTCGGATCATAAAGTTTGAAATATATTTTTACCCAAGAGGACTTGAATTTAAGACAACAACACTTGATGGACTTTTTGAAAGATTTTCGATTTAATTTAAATTACCATCCAGGCAAAGGCAATATAGTAGCCGATGCTTTAAGACGAAATCTAGTAGGAAGACTCCACACTTTAATTTCCTATGACTTTGTTTCTACTATAGATCAATATGAAATGCTGTAAGGACATATTTTACATAGTCCGTTTTACATTAGAGTATGTTGTATACCGCTACAATCGTCGTAGAATGTTCAAGCTCATTCATGCATCAAGAGGGATCCGAATATCAACATTCTTCAATAAACAAGCCTCGACAAGATAGATTTTTGTAAGGTTGTGTTTAAATCCATTAATGGTTCATTTAAAGTGCTGGGATAATTTTTCTAAAATATTTTTAAACATCTGAGGCGTCATTTTTCGTCAAAATAATTTTTTCTAAGACCCGTAGGCGGAGTTTTGAAGAAAATAAGTTTTTGCTGATGTCGTTCAAATAACAGAAGAAAGTCGTTCAAACGAGGTCTTTAAGCGACATTGTATGTCGTGCAAAGGCTCGAGAGAAGCGCGTTTGATTAGGTTCATCTAACGACGTCACACTATTTCTCATTTTTCACTTTCGTTAGAAGGTTGCGCGAAGGAGACTTCGAGCGACATTTAATCTCGTTCAAACGACATTAAGTTGTCATTAAAACTAGGCCACCGACTCAATTTTGTTTTAAATACCTGTTTTGTGAGGACTCTTTCTTTAAGACGTTGGCGCAAACAAAACTGCAATACTGTAGAAATTTCAATCTTCACTTTTAGGGGTTTTTAACTTTGTTTTTCAATTCACAAATCATCCCAATTACTTTAGTGATTTGTTTTGGAACCCAAGGAACAATTTTGGTGAAGTTTCTCTTATAGAGATGAAATCTCTACGACTGACTTGATAGCTCTTGACGAAGGTGCTGGTTGACTACGTCTGTGGTCATTGGGAATGCTTGAGGGTATTTCTTATTGAAGACACATCTGCAGTTCTTTTGGGTTTGCTGCGGTCAATCCATTGCTGATTCTAGGTTGAGGCCTATGTGAGTGTTCTAAGGAATATTCATTGGAGATTTTATTATGTATATAAGTTGCGATTTACTCTTCATAGTGAAATAAAAGGTTTTACCAGAAATATTATTTTTCCTGAAATCTGTGTGTCAACAATTTATGTTTATTTGTGATGGCATGATTTATACACCTAGATCCATGTGTTAGGGTTTAATTAATTTGGATAAAAAATTGACTTCTAGTTAAATAAGTTTCTAATTGGAAATTTGTGAATCCATTAACAATCGATATCACATCGTATTCTTAAATTGGTATCAGAGCAGGTTACTCTATTTTATTGAGTGATTGTTTTTCCGCAAAATTTTTGTGATATTGATTTTTTTGCAAAATCTAATTTTATAAATTTTTTGCAATGTTTTCGAATGAAAATTATATAATCGGTTGTCAGTTTTTGAGGGGACTAATTATGCCTATTGGATAGTCTGTATAAATTCTCATTTAAAGCCCATCATTGAGCATGTTTTTTTTGTGAAAGAGGTTGGACTCCTCCCACTGTCACC
Source organism: Sambucus nigra (assembly GCA_949130495.1). Classification (NCBI taxonomy): domain Eukaryota; kingdom Viridiplantae; phylum Streptophyta; class Magnoliopsida; order Dipsacales; family Adoxaceae; genus Sambucus; species Sambucus nigra. The sequence continues at coordinate 373,289,280 of OX422212.1, forward strand.
GCTAATAATGTCACTAATCTTAAACCTATGATTGACTAGACTGAGGATGAATTTAAATGGAGCACTTTTAATTCTCGTGGGCTAAGTACAATTTCTGGAGCCATCACCCCTGACGCGTTCTAACGTATCATGACGTGCCCGTCAAAAGGAGTGTGGGATGCTTTTTAACTTACCCATAAAGGCATGACTGCAGTGAAAGAGTCTAAATTGCAAAATCTAACTACTCAATTTGAAACGATTACCATGCTTGAATCTGAGTGTTTTGATGAATTTTATACACGTTTGTCTGATATTGTCAACACTAGTTTCAATCTTAGTTAGCACATTCCTGATGCACGAGTGGTTAAAAAGATTTTGAGATCGTTGCCTAAACATTTTATACCGAAAGTGACTATGTTGAATTCTTTAGGAAATTTGAGCAATCTTAATTTAGAAGAACTGGTAGGAGACCTGAAGACATACGAAGTTGACATGTTTCCTAACACTGTCAAGTCTAAGGATAGAGGGATAACACTTAGAGCCCAGTTTAGAAAGAGTGATGAAATATCCAAAAGAGAGAAGAAAAAGAAAGTGAAAGTTTATGAGTTCGAGTTTGAGGGCGAGTTTGATTTTGATAATGTGGCTATACTTGCTAAAAATTTCAAAGAAATTTCTCAAATTTTCCAAAGAAAATTATTCCAATAAAAAGATTTTTGAGAAAAAAAGAAGATGCCAATGGGAGAGGAAGAGTAAGAGGAAGAGGAAGAGGAAGAGGAAGAGGAGAGAGGTTTTGAGTGCGAGGGTAAGGGGAATAGCGCCTTTGAGTGTCCCACTAGGATAAAGAGGAAGGGAAAGAAAATTTCCATGCCAGTCACTCTTAGCGATAGTGAGGAAGAGGTGAATGAGTTCAGGGATGAGTCATCGCATGGTATGTGTGTCGCCTTTATGGAAAGTCATGTTAGCACACCCAGTTTGTCCCACAACGGTGAGGATACTTGTGTACGTGAGACCCCCGATGATACTTTGAGTGTTTAGAGTGAGAGTGATGGAGAGTGTGCAAGTGAGGGTGAACGTGAGATCTAAATAGCATTTAGAGATTCATATGCTAAGACCTTAAAGACGAAGAAGTTGAATAAGGAGTTAGGTCTTAGAGTACTATATATGGAGAGAGAGATAGAGGTTATGAGGGGATTTAAGGAGATTCAACTCAAGAAGGTAAAAGTTACTTTGAGTGACCAGTTGATTGCCGTAGTTTAGGAAAAGAGTGAACTTGAAGCCCGTATGGTCCAACTAGATTTCGAACGAGCCCGAGAGTTAAAGGTCACTATAGAGGATACATCTAAGAAGGTAGGAAATATGCTCCTAGGTCCCGCTTTGGGTAATGTTGAGAGATTAAGAATAGGTCATGACGGTGCCTCTACTTCTCATGTTACACCCAAGTCGGTTCTCGAGTTTGTTATAGATCCTTATGGCTCTCAAGACAACCCACCTAGGCATTCGTTACCCGATAGGAGAGAGAGTCCTAGATGTTTTAAGAGAGGTGTTCCTAGGCTCGTGTATATTTGTTCCGATTGTAAGAAGAGAGGACACCTTCGAAAATTTTGCTTTAAGTTGGGTAGTGTGTCGCATAGAGTTTTGCCTCGTGTTCTCAACATGCACCCACACATGATGGTCCAGATGATTACATGAGAGAGTTTGCACATATTCGGGAGCAAGTTAAGTTTTTAGTCAAGACTTCACATGATTTGATGGATGTTTTTCGTAGAATGTCACCACCATTGGAAAACTCCACCGCACCTAATGGTTGAGGTTTAGACTTGTTTGTTAGCATATGATGATTTTCATGATGATATTTTTATGCCTATTGCTAGTGTGTACCACTTGTGTATTTATCTTTTCCATTTTTGATATATTTTTGGAAAAACCAAAAGATTTTTGAAAAAAACAAAAAGATTTTCTATTTATTTCAGGAAAAAATTAAAAAAGCCAAAAAGATTTTATTTTGATAATTTTTTTGGAAAAAGACAAAAAGATTTTTGTATTTTGTTATACACTGTATATGGATGGACATTTAGGATGACAAAGTCACAACATCATTTAATATCCATGTGACTATTCGATAGTGTTTTCATTTCATCCATGTGCTTTTTAATGTATGGAGTCATTAAGATGAGAATTGAGATTAGTTTCTACATGTTTGACTCATGATTTCCTTTAATGCTCACTTGCACGGATTTGTTTGATTATTGTACTTGTCTATCACATGTTGGTCAAAGTATTTCCATCTTAATTCTGTCTTGAAAAAGAACCATATGCAATAAAACTTGACAGTGAAAGAAGCTCATGTAAGAACCATTGCCCCTGAGGAATTTTTTTCAATATATATATATATATATATATATATATATATATATGTGTGTGTGTGTGTGTGTGTGTGTGTGTGTGTGTATGTGAAAAACGGGGAAGGGTGTCACACCCCGCCTAATTAAATACCGGGTGATCAGTACTTTAATAAAGTAAAAGAGGTTTCTCAGTTGGTTCATTCTAAGCATCACCATCAAAAACCATATTAATTACTAACCACTTATTAATTAATTAAGGCGATGTTAATTTTTTTATCTTTCAGTAAACAATTGAAAATAATATGCTGAAAAATAAATTAAAACATTCACACCATTAATATAATCTAAACCATCATAAGGAATAAATAAATAACTATCTTTCCGATTGAACCGTCGGCTACAAAATCCAAATCCAAATAATATGTCCAACAAATTGTAAATAAATCCCACAATAAGTCTGAAATGAATAACTGAAATAAATGAAGTCTAAATGGGGCAATATGCCTAACTGAGACACTGAAATGAAATCCTACACTCGGAATAAAAGGTGGAAGAGTCTAATCAAGTCCTGCAAGCCTCCACAGCGCTGCATCAAATCATCCCTGGAATATATCGCCAAGTCTGGCATCCCTGCGGCTGGATACCTAAAAGGTTTTGGAAAATATTTATAACAAGGGTTAGAACCCAAAACATTTTGAAAACATTTATCAAGTATTTATCACAATTTAAAATTAGTTGTTAATTACACATGTTAGGTTCACGTACACTATCTTGAGTTTCCTCACCTCTAAACTAATGTACACGCCTAATGTATTCTACTTCGCCCACCTAGACATACTACCCAAGCTAACTAGACATAAGTATCTATCTGGACTATCGACACCTATAAGTCCCCGTATCGCCCATACAGTTGACTATCTGAATTTACATCTCTCGTATGTTATTGATATCCTAGGTAACATTCTCCATCTCTTATCATTTAATCATTTAATTAAGTCTCACTACTCAATTCCTTATTTATATTTTCATTATCAATTTGTCTACGATCACACGTAAGTAGAATGCTTCAAACGGTTATATATATTTATCTCACTAATATATATATAATTACGATCTTGCTCAAAAGGACCACCATGAAAGTAGGCATACTCTGCTATCAGTCTATGTACCTCTTATACTAAAATAAGGACTATTGGTTTGGCATGTCTCCTTGAACCCAAAAATCAAATAACAAATAATGGAGGCGAATATAGTTCCAAGCCTTTGGGATACACACGTACCTAACGTACCCAAACGACCTGTCAGTCTCACTAATACACGACACATAGTGAGCCGCCCTAAGTTTTGTGTTGTGGGTCACAAATCCAGACCTCTCTCGAATTAGGAAGGTGAGATCGCCTACTATGCGGAAACCTCCATGATAGCTGGCAGCATAGGTATGTTCACATTTAACACGATTCATATAATAGGTATACACACAACCTTTATATACATTAAATCAGTAGGTATACACACAACCTAATTATCATACTTCGTACGTAGTATATATCTCTCGAATACTCACCGTACTATCAAATTACGATTGTTCTCTCCATCGTGTTAATCCAAATATTACTCTCTACTCTAAGGGCCCTAGTTACCCCTTAAATAAAATTCAGTAGCTAGCTCTATCATACACTACTGTTCTATCACATAAAGTCACTTAAATTCCCCGTAACTCATTCTCCTTATCTTGAATTAATTACGCCTTAATTTAAGTATATTAAATCTCGCCTTAATCCCCTCATTAAGACTAAGTTATAATCCCATCACAAGCCTACTGTAATATAACAAATCTCTCATTATATTTTACAAAGTCCCAAAAGTTTCCCCGACAAAATTATAGGAGTTCTAGGCTTAAAAAGAGAAATTTCACATTTTTTGGGAAACCGAATCGATTCGCCTTTGGACCAAATTAATTCGAAATTACGCAGATCATCTTCTTCCTCAATACGCAAGTGCGTTTTTCACCATTTTCTTATTCTCCTCTTCGCGGTTATTTTTTAAATTAACATCCAACATTACCAAACATCGTATGCATGTATTAGGATGGATTCTAATGTAAACAAAACATTACAACCCCATGATTCCCAGTAAAGAATAAATCAAATCAAGTTTTCATAAAAAATCTAGTTTTTGTGTTAGTCACCCATTTTTCATCAAAAACCCAGATTAAATTCGTGGTGATTATCACACACCTCTGATTTCTTATCCTTTGTAGATGTCAAATCAAAATACATGCAATTCCTACCCAGAACCTGAGTTTTAATTATTCTTTTCATCCAAGAACATGACTTTGATCAATATATTTAAAAACCCTAACATCATGGGCATTATAACTTCAAAAGAAATTGTAAATAAACACTTGCCTTGTGTTAGGTGATCTGATTTCATGGTTTGGATGTTGGATGGTGTGCCTTCTCTTTTAATCCTCACTCCAAGATTGATAATGGTTCAAGATCACACTCCAATATCTCAAAAACTCTCTCTTAGACTTCACAAATGGTTTCTCTTCTTCTCAAATTGCTTCTTCGAGTTTTCTAACCTCTAAACCCCAACCTCTCTCATCTATAATGATGTTGTAAATTCGTAGGTCTCTTAACCCTTGGTTACCAAATGACTAAAATGCCCCCATACGGTACCGATTTAGTTTAAAATTACCACGAGACATAATCAACACCCCGGGCATACAATTCTAACTATTTTGACCATTCCGGAGTCATTCGTGACCTCAAAATTATCATTCGAGTGACTCTAAACAATTATCCTATCATGACCTCAATTTAGTCTACCCGCAACTCCCAGTGGAGATAAGTCCATTTATGCCAATCTCACTCTCTATGACGCATACTAATTTTCATATATTATTTACTATCCACTTAGTAAATTTAACACATTATATTAATCCTTACCTTTCTCTCTCTTGGTTAATATTTAATAACCACATTTTTATATAATTCAATTAAATTACTTTACTCGAGTAATTTAAAATAAAGCAAAAAATTTAAATTCCATGTAAGCAAAAATATGGGGTATTACATACTTCCCCCCTTACAGGAAATTTTATCCCCGAAATTAAGTCATATCTGAAGTGAATAACTCTAGATACTGCTCTCGCAATGCATCCTCTCGCTCCCATGTAGACTCGTTTTGACTAATGGTACCACCTTAGATCGCAACTTTCGCTCACTACGATCTATAATAGCCATGGGTCTATCCTCGTACGGGACATATGGCTACAAATCAATCTCCTGAGTGGAACGTCCTAGAAAGTTCTCTCGTTCCTCATGTAGTTCTTCAGCGATGCCATGTGGAACACGTCGTGTATCCGGTGAAGATGCTCTCGAAAATCTAGTCTATATGCCACTAGTCTCACTCTCTCAATAATCGAGAAAAGGTCCTACATATCTCGATGCTAACTTTACCTTCTTGACAAATCTCATGATCCCCTTCATGAGAGACACACGTACAAAAACTTGGTAGCCACCCTCTAACTTTACGTGCCTCTGATCTTTATCAGCATAAATCTTCTAAAGATCTTAAGCTATTCGAATACGTCCCCGAATTACCTTGATCTTGGCATTCATATCCTGTATCATTTCTAGTCCCAATAACTTGTTGTCCCCCACCTCTAGCCAACAAGCGGGCAAACGACAAGGTCTCCTATAAAGTGACTCAAATGGTGCCATGCCGATAGTAAATTGGTAAGATTTATTATACGCATACTCTACTAATGGAAGATATCTCCCCCATCCTCCCCCAAAATACAATATGCACATCCTTAACTTGTCCTCTAGCATCTGGTTTACCCTCTTAGTCTGTCCGTCTGTGGGTAGTGTGCGGTACTCAGTCGTAAGTCAGTGCCCATGACCTCTTGAAAACTCTACCAGGAATGAGACACAAAGATCCTGTCTCCATCAGATATAATGTTGACCGGTACCCTATGTAGTTTAACTATCTTCTCTATGAACAGCTGTGCGTACTACATCGTCTCAAATTCGATGCGAACTGGCAAGAAATGGTCCACCTTGGTCAGTCGATCCACTATCACCTAAATGGAATCGCGACCACTTTGCGATGTCGACAGTCCAGTAATAAAGTCCATCGAAATTCTCTCCCACTTCCACACTGGAATCTCTAGTGGCTGTAGAATCACTGAAGGTGTCTAGTGGTATACCTTAACTAACTGACTAGTAACACACTTTAAGATAAACTCTGCTATGTCTCGCTTAATCCATGCCCACCGATACTCCCTCCTCATGTCCTAGTACATCTTATCCCCACCGGGATGTACCAAAAACCTCAATTCGTGAGACTCAGTCATAATCGCATGCCTTAAATCCTTATCCTCTAGCACAAGTAGTCTCCCATTAAAAGTAAGCCCCCCTCTGAGCTGATCAAGTAAGACTCTGCACCCTCAGCTAATAACTGGCACACTCTATCTTGACAGTACTGATCCTCCGCCAGTGCTTTCACTACTCGCATGATAATCTCAGGGGTGATAGCTAAAACTGACATACACGCTTTGGCAATCTCATCATCGTGTCAAAGCTCACTCCACTACGCCTTCCAGACCTCTGCTAACTCCCCAATGGGTCTCCGGCTCAACACGCCTTTCTAAGGTAGTACTGTATGTCAAATTGACAGTCCTTCATAAATTCTTACCACCGCCTCCGCGTAATGTTCAGATCCTTCTGTCTGAAGAGATACTGAAGTGACTTTTGATCCGTGAATAACGTAAACTGCTCCCTCAAAAGATATTGTATCCATATCCTCAAAGCAAACACAACCGCTACTAACTCAAGGTTGTGTGTGGGGTAATTCTTCTTATGGGGTTTAAGCTTTCGAGATGCATAAGCTATATCCCTCTCCTCCTGCTGTAATACACCCCCAAGTACCTACAAGGATGCATCTGTGTAGACCTGATACTCCACCCCACTCCTAAAAAATGCAAGTATAAATGCCGACATCAATTTGACCATCATATCATCAGAGGCTAACTAACAGTGTTCACTCCACACAAACGGTACCCTTTTGTGAGTTAGATCCATCAATAGACCCACAATCTTTGAGAATCCCTTAATGGAGCGGTGATAATACCCGATCAACCCGAGAAAGATGAAAATCTCAGTCAGTGTTGTGGGCTATCTGTAATACCCCGTATTTTTATGCCTTATTAATTTGGGGATTTATTAAATTAAATGTGAGTTATTAATTTAAAATAAATCCAAAAATTTATCACTTTATAATTATTAACGTGATGTGAGTTAGTAATTATGGGAAACTTGTTGTTGAATATTACTAATGATTAAAGTAATATAATTTTGGTTCTATTAAATGTCAAGAGTGAATAAAATGATAATTTGAAAATTTGAGTCGGGACGCGCCCGTGTCGCGTCGGGACTAAATATTGATGAATAAAAGTGAATAAATTATAAGTCACCCGTATGGTCATTTCGAGTGTGTCAAAGTGTTCGAAAGGGTCGAGATAGTTAGAAAAGTGTACCCGAGGGTTTAGTTTGGACCTCGGGGCGTTTTAGGCTTAATTAGTACCCCGGGAGGGCATTTTGGACATTTTACATTTTTGGGTAATTAAACCCACGAAATTTCAAGGGTTATATTAGATGACTAAGGTTACCTTCTAGGGTTAAAACAACTCAAAACTTTAGAATGTCCATAGGAGAGGGAAGGAGGAAGCTTTCCAAGCAATCCAAGGCCAAAAAGTCACCCGATTGCACCGCCACCACCACCACCACCAACGCGTAGATCGCGCGACGGGGAACGCAACCACACCAAAATCATCCGCAAATCAGAATTTTGAAAATTCCAGGCATGTATTCATTTTTCTTATTTTCGTTAATGCATCATTCATGTTAGCCTAGGGTGATTAGGATGAGTTTTATAGAAGAAAACCCATGTTGGAGATAGGAAAACCGCATGTAGTTATGACTTGATTGATAATCTGGAAACCCCTTCATATGTAGAGGCTTAACCACGAATTTATGATGCATTAGGAGTAGAAATTCTGGGAAGACTGATTAGAACCATGTTAAAGAGATTTCTAGGGTTCTTGAGATTTACATGAATTTTGGCCTGTTAATCCATGGTTATTAATGGAAATTTGCATGCTTTACGTAGGAGATGTATGATATGGGTTTATACTCTTAGTAGTACAAATTTTTGGGCGATTGGGAATGAAAAATCTGGATTTGGATGAATTTGTATGTTAGAACCCGTAACTGGTTAACTGCAGAATTCGCCATACTTGTTTGATCGATCGATCGAGCCAAGAGCTTCGATCGATCGACCCCTGCCCTCGATCGATCGAACCCTCCTGGCAGACTTAAATTCCCCTTTTAAAATTGTTGAATTGATTCTAAATGAAGAATACTCCTTAGACATCCTTATTAAGATATTTTGGGGGATAAAGATGACCAGTAGGATTTATTAATGATTAAGGGACCTTTAATGTAAGGCGAAATTTGTATTTTTGGGGGTGTTTACATATAGGGGACAACGGAATTTTGTATTAAAGGGAGAGATACGTAAAATGGTTACGATGGAAAATAGATGAATACCTACTAAATTTTACACTTGGGAGGATAGAGTCCATGAGTGTTACGTAGTAAGTTGAAATAATCCCTCAAATTAAAGTTAGAAACGAACCGTTATATGTGATAACTAATAATGGGAAAATAAGAATAAATGTCGTGATTATGGGTTATGGGATGAACCTAAATTGATATGATAAAAGTAGTATATTTATATGTCTGTGTATACATATATTATATACATGTGAAAATCATGCCCGCGCTACTTGCTATCCCTGAGTTTACCACGCTGGGACAGTCTTATCTCGATGGGACCTTTATGGGGGATATTGACTCGTACCCTAGAAGATAGATATCCTTGGTACAGGCTATCCGATCGATGGTCAGACGGTCCTAAGAGACGTGAGGGTATGTGCTGACCTCTTAGAGACTTGGAATCTATGCTTCGCCTCAATATTGTTTGTGTATGTGTTAATACAGTTCGAGAGTGATTCCGAACTTGTATTTCCCTTAGTACGAGAGATACGGGGATTGGATAGCAGAGTAAGCCCGCACCATAATTTGTATGTGGGGTTCTGTTAGAATATATATATATATATATATATATATATATATATATATATATTATACGAGTATTTAATATATATATGAAATTCTGAAATTTGGAACTGCCTACTGTGTTATGGTAAGTAAGAAAGGAATCTTGGCTTCAATTTGGAAATACTTGTTTTGAAAAGTATAATGGGACACTGGGAAACTTTATTAGCAAATAAGGTTTAAACGAGAACTTTGTGGCCAAATGAAATTTTCATCTTAAACAATTATGCTGTTCAGTTTTAAATCTTATGAGTAACCTAAGATAAGATAAACCATTGGGAAGGTTAGTGCGATAGGCATGCACATTAGAAGAGAGGTGAGAATTTCTCAAGAGAGTGCCGCACTAATATGTTTTTGCATTGGCCTGTAAACATTTTAAATACTTGCTAAACAAATTTTAAATCATTTACACTATCGGGCTCTGACCCGTTTCTATTTTCCTTTCTCTCTTGTATCTATATGTATATATTACAGGTGCCCAGCCACAGGGGCGTCTTGCGTAGGATCCTTTGGAAGGAACGCGCTGCAGCTTAGGTGGGAGTTGAAGGCCTCTTGCTTAGACGACTTCATTTATTTGATTCCACTCCTAGCCTATTTATTCAGTTGGGCATGTGTCGCCCGTTTCCATTATCTAGTTATTTTTTTGGACATTGTGATTTATTTATTTCTAGTATTGTCACTTTGGGATTTATTACTGTCTGGATATTTTACTTTAAGTTTTAAATGTTGGGATTTAGTTGTTGAATGTTGAAATTATATGGATTATATGTTTCAGGATAATTGTGGTGTGATTCTTTAATATTGAATTGTTGCAAATATTTAAATCTTGGTTTATAAAATAAAATTTGGAAAGTAATGTCTAAAAATGGTTTTGACACTTAGCTTAATTAATTAGGGTGTTTAAATTGGAAAAGTTATTTTTACGATAGTGATGCTAAGAATGAACCAACTGTTCACCTTGACTTTAATTTAATAAAGGAGTGATCACCCGGTATTTAATTAGGTGGGGTGTCTCACTATCCCCACTCCTTCACCACCGATACATTACTTGGATCAACAACAATTCCCCTGTCGGACACGTTATGGACAAGAAACTATACCTCCCGTAGCTAAAATCCACATTTCCCAAATTTGGTATATAATTCGTGGTACCAAAGTGTCTGTAGAACCATACGTAAATGCTTTGCATGCTCCTCCTCAGTGCGAGAGTAAACCAAAATGTTGTCTATAAATACGATCACGAACTGGTCCAAAAATTTCGTGAGTACCCTATTCATGAGATCTATGAACACTGAAAGTGTAATGGTGAGACTAAACGGCATCACCCTGAACTCGTACGACCCGTACCGTGATAGAAAAATGGTCTTGGAAACATCCTCCTCTTGAATGCACAACTGGTGATACCTCAATCTTAAAAAAATCTTGAAGAAGTACGCAACCCATCTCAACTGGTCAAATAGGTCATCGATTCTCGATAACGGATACTTATTCCGTACCGTGACCTTGTTCACTTCCCTATAGTATATGCAAAAGCGAAGAGAACCATCCATCTTCTTCACAAACAACACCTGTGCACCCTACGATGATGTACTCCATCGAATGAAACCCTGACCTAATAGTTGCTTTATTTGATCCCTCAACTCCCACATCTCTGAAGGGGCCATGTGATACGGTGCTCGGGTAATCGGTCTTATACCCAGTGTTAGTTCGATAACAAAATTGATCTCTTGACTAGGTGGTAACCCTGGTATTTCCTGAAATACATCCTCAAAATCTCTCACTACTAGAATCGAGTCCGTCGGGATAACTACATCCTGTGAGGTCTCCTCCTCAATGTAGTATAAGTGGGCGCGCGACCCACCCCCGGGAAGAGTCATCGCCACCAAGAACATCTCCACACCCAAAATAGAGAACACTATGGTACTCTCGTAATAGTCTACCATCGCCCTATAACTCGCCAACCAATCCATACCCAGGGTAACATCATATCCCTCTATATCTAATACGAGAAGGTCTGCTGCTAAGCTCAGACTCCCAATAATAATATCCACACCTCTACATACTGAGTGTCTAGGGGACCCACTACCCAATGGTGACTCTACACACATAAGACAGGTACCAACTATCTCTAAAAGGTCGACAACCCGTGCAAATCTAGTGGCAATAAAGAAATGCGATGCCCCCATATAAAAAGTATCCTATGCTTATGCTCATGGATTGGAAATGTAGCCTCGACTGCTGGCGATGCCTGAGGTGCTTGTGGTATGGGTATGCCCCAAACGTTATACACACGCCCGTAGTGCATTTGTCCCTGCCGCTGTTGTGGGGATGGGGTTGCTAGTGTTGGAGGTAATGGAGTCTGCTGCCCATGTTGGGCACCCTACTGTTGTGATCTGCACAGTTGTGGGAAATCTTTCCTCTTATAACCCTGCTGGCCACATATAAAGAACTGTCCCAAAAACGGTCTCTGCCTATGGACTTGTCGAGGCTGGCCTTAGTGCTATCCTTGATAACCCTAGCCCTGCTGGCCACCTCCATTATTCCCTTGACCCTGACGGACCTGAGGAACTTGTTGCTGCTGATTAGGGCCCTACTGACCTGATCTGTGTCCCTGTCCCTATAGTCGGTACCCTCCTGCCGGGAATCCCGCTCCTACTGCCTGCCTGCTTGTTGCTGCAGTTCTTCTCTGGTGCCACCCCCACTTGCCTTTCCCGGCTAAATAGGCTAACCACCTTTCTTGCTTCCCTTCATGTGGAAGCGATGGTATTGGTAGTGTAATAATTCAACATTGACGACATCTGTGTATGTCACCAATGTATAGTTTTCGATCAAGTGCTGCCTGATCCTCCAGGCTAGTTCATTAATAAACTTTACTTTCTTCCGTTACTCATTGCGCACCTCGTTTGGCACAAATTATCTAAACGGTTGAACTCCTCTACATACTCTTCCACAGAGTGGTCACCCTGAATCACCTCAGTGAAATTCTTTCTCATTTCGATCTCCACTACTGGCAAAAAGTACTTGCAGTCAAATCACACCCAGAACTAGACAATCGTCACTGTATCTCTATCCTTGACGATGGGAACTGACTCCCACCACTGTAATACTACTCTATCAAGTCTTAACGTAGCCAAAATCTATTTCTGTGCCTCATTACACTCCACCATGCATAAGTGGCACTATATATTCTTCTTTCACTAACACGCCACAACTACATCAGAGCTACCCTGAAACTTAAGCGGGTGGACCTTATGGAACGTCTACCTAACTCTCTACCAAGTAGATGGGCCTAGATGGTCCTGGATCACTAGTGCCACAGGCGCCTACAACTATGGGAAATGAACGACCATGGATGTTAAATCTATGTTGACCGCCTAGGCCACTATCTCAGCCACCTATGCCATGGAGATCATCTCCAACGGTGGATATGGAGACGGTAGTTGTGGCACCTGTTTGGCCTCCCTCACCTCTTCCCTGGTCGATGATCTCGCTGCTCACTCTCTCCTCGGTGGCATCTGAAAACAGATCGAATTGTATAAGTACACAGTTTATACAAAATTTAGTAGCAGAGGAATAATATCTCAACCACGTAAAGATAAAAGCAACAATCCTAATAATAGGGCTCTAAATCAAAAGAACGATACGATGAAATAAGTCGTACAAATCCTGTGGACACTAGCAACTGATGCTCTGATACTATCTGTGACACCCCGCCTAATTAAATATCGGGTGATCAGTCCTTTATTAAAATAAAAGAAGTTTTCATTTGGCTCGTTCTCAGCAACACTGTCGAAAACTATATTAATTACTAACCACCTATTAGTTAATTAAGCCGATGTCAAAATTTTTATCTTTCATTAAACGATAGATAATAATATGCCGAAAACTAAATTAAAACATTTACACTATTAATATAATCTCAACCATCACAAGGAATAAATAAATAATTGCCTTGCCGAATAAACCATCAGCTACAAAATCTAAATTCAAATAATATGTCCAATAAATAGTAAATAAATCCCACTATAAGTCTGAAACGAATAACTGAAATAAATGAAGTCTAAATGGGTAAACTTGCCTAAGTGAGACACTTAAATGAAATCCTACACTATGAATAAAAGGTGGAAGTGTATAATCATGTCATGCAAGCCTCCACAGCGCGACAGGAAATCGTCCCTGGAATCGTCAAGTCTAGAATCCCTGTGGCTGGACACCTAAAAGGTTTTGAAAAATATTTAAAGCAAGGGTTTGAACCCAAAACATTTTGAAAACATTTAGCAAGTATTTATCACAATTTAAAAATCAGTTGTTGATTACACATATTAGGTTCACGTACACTCTCTTGAGTTTCCTCACCTCTCAACTATTGTGCACGCCTAACATTTTCTACTTAGCCCACCTAGCCATACTACCCAAGATACTAGACATAAGTATCTATGTGGACTATCGATACCTATAAGTACCCGCACCTCCCACACAGTACGCTATCCGAATTAACATCTTTCGTATGTTATTGATATCATAGGTAACATTCTCCATCTCTTATCATTTAATCATTTAATTAAGTCTCACTGCTCAATTCCTTATTTATATTCACACTATCAATTTGTCTACTATCACACGTAAGTAGAATGCTTCAAACAGTCATATATATTTATCTCACTAATATATATAATTACGGTGTCGCTCAAAAGGACCACCATGAAAGTAGGCATACTCTGCTATCAGTCTATGTACCTCTCGTACTAAAATAAGGACTATTGGTTCGTCTTGTCTCCTCGAACCCAAAAATTAAATAACAAACAATGGAGGCGAACATAGTTCCAAGCCTTTGGGATACACACGTACCTAACGTACCCAAACGACCTGTCAGTCTCACTAATACACGACACATAGTGAGCCGCCCTAAGTTTTGTGTTGTGGGTCACAAATCCAGACCTCTCTCGAATTAGGAAGGTGAGATCGCCTACTATGCGGAAACCTCCATGATAGCTGGCAGCATAGGTATGTTCACATTTAACACGATTCATATAATAGGTATACACACAACCTTTATATACATTAAATCAGTAGGTATACACACAACCTAATTATCATACTTCGTACGTAGTATATATCTCTCGAATACTCACCGTACTATCAAATTATGATGATTATCTCTATAATGTTAATCCGAGTATTACTCTTTACTCTAAAGGTCTTACTTACCCCTTAAATAAAATTTTATGGCTAGCTCTTTCATACACTACTGGTCTATCACATAAATTCACTTAAATTCCCCCTAACTCATTCTCCTTATCTGGAATTAATTACACCTTAATTTAAGTATATTAAATATCGCCTTATTCCCCTCATTAAGAGTAAGTCATAATCCCATTATAAGCCTACTTTAATATAACAAATCTCTCATTATATTTTAAGAAAGTCCCAAAAGTTTCCTCGATAAAATTATAGGAGTTCTAGGATTAAAAAGGGAAATTTCATATTTTCTGGGAAACTGAATTGATTCGCTTTCCGAATTGATTCGCCTCTGGTCCAAATCGATTTGAAATTACGCGAATCATCTTCTTCCTCAATACGCAAGTGTGTTTTTCACCATTTTCTTATTCTCCTCTTCGTGGTTCTTTATGGAATTAACATCCAACATTTCCAAACATCATATGCATGTGTTAGGATGGATTCTAATGTAAACAAAACATTAAAACCCCATTATTCCCACCCAAGAATAGATCAAATCAAGTTTTCCTAAAAAAAACCTTGGTTTTGTGTTCTTCACCCATTTTTCATAAAAAACACAGATTAAATTCGTGGTGATTATCACACACCCTCTGATTTCTTATACTCTACAGATGTCAAATCAAACTACATGCAATTCCTACCCATAACCTGAGTTTTAATTATTCCTTTCTTCCATGAACATGACTTTGATCAATATATTTCAAAACCCTAACAACGTGGGTATTATAACTTCAAAAGAAACTGTAAATAAACACTTGCCGCCTTGTGTTAGATGATCTGATTTCATGGTTTTGATGTTGGATGGTGCGCCTTCTCTTCCAATGCTCACACCAAGATTGATAATGGCGCAAGATCACACTCTAATTTCTAAAAAACTCTCTCAGGCTTCACAAATGGTTTATCTTCTTATCTAATGGCTTCTCTGAGGTTTCTAACCTCTAACCTCTCCCATCTATATGATGATAAAGATATTGAAAATTCGTATGTCTCTTAACCCTTGGTTACCATGTAAGGACATTTTTGTCCATTAGCATTTTATATGTCGTACGCCGTTACACCGTTGAGAAAAATCAAGAATCATTCACTCATCAACGGAATCCGAATATCAAAAGAAGAAAAGGAATCAGGGAACAGACCGGACCGATCCAGTTCAGGAAAAGAACCGATCCGGCTTCTCAGACCGATCCGACAATCTACCGAACCGATCTCTTGGTCAGACTCCAGTAGCCACCAGATCCATAGCAAACCGATGAAGTCTAAAATACCGGACCGATCCGATGCCAACCGGATGGATCCGATTTCAGAAAAAGAACCGATTCGAGTTTCCCGGACCGATCCGCCTAAGGGACCGGACCGATCCGACGAGGATAACCACAACCAGATCGTGTTGCAGATTTTTAGGACAAAGGAATTCTTATTTATACCACGATCGGGGAGTTGGTTTTCGTAAGACTTACACACGATTTTCTGAGTTCCATAACTCTTAAGTCTTCATGGTATTTGAGTCCATTGATTCATACCTTTGATTCACACAAATTCCATACATTTGTGAATCACTTTTGGTAACCCAAGAACACCATTGCTGCTGTTCAACCTTGTGAAGTGGACCGCTTCTTCCTCTTCATTGCTGCCCTACTGGACAGGGATAGTGCCAGCCGCCAGCCCTACTGGAAAGGGTTTCTTCCAGCCGCGACTACAGAATCCGATACCCGAGGGTAATTCTTAGTCAATCTGTATTTCATTGTAATCCGATTGTAAACCGTATTTTACAAATTATAGTGATATACAAATGGTTTTGCCCCCGTGGGGGATTTTTCCTTAAACTTTGTGTGTTGAATAATTCTTGCATGATTTCATATTGTTTTAATCACACCTAGTTGAATGCTTAGGGTTAATTTGGGTTAAAAATGGTATTTATTATATTATTTCTTAATTGAACGCAAGCGCCAACTCTTTCAAATTGGTATCAGAGCAGGTTACGCTACTCTATCGCGTATTCTTTTTTCCGCAAAATTTTTCTAAGATATCAATTTTTGAAATAAATTGATTCTTGAAAAGAGCGTGTTCATATGGAGAAGTCATATTATAAAATGCCTATTTTTGACGGGACAAATTATGCTTATTGGAAAGCCCGTATGAGGTCGGCTTTAAAAGCCATTGATGAACGTGTCTGGATTTTGGTTGAACGAGGGTGGACTCCTCCCACCGTGACTGTTGATAATGTGACCAACTTGAAACCTGACATTACTTGGACTGATGAAGAATTTAAATGGTCATCTTTTAATTCTAAGGGTCTAAGTGCTATTTCTGGGTCTGTTACACCTGATGAGTTCAAACGCATAATGACGTGCACCACGTCAAAAGAAGCATGGGATGTTTTGCAACTTACCCATGAAGGAACAAATGCCGTTAAAGAGTCAAAATTGCAAAATTTAACAACTCAATTTGAAACCATCACCATGCATGAAAATGAATGTTTTGATGAATTTTATGCTAGACTTTCTGACATTGTTAATACTAGCTATAATCTTGGTGAACATATTCCAAATGCTAGAGTTGTTAAAAAGATTCTTCGTTCCCTTCCTAAGCGTTTTATACCTAAAGTCACTGTGCTAAATTCCTTGGGTAATTTAAATACACTAAAATTGGAAGAACTGGTAGGAGATTTACAAACCTATGAAATAAACATGTTTCCTAAATCTGCCAAGCCAAAAGATAAGGGAATTGCGCTTAAAGCCCAAGAGAGAAAAAGTGAGGGGTCGGCAAGAAAGAGAGTCGAGTCATCTAGAAAGATAGAAACATCTGATTCTGAATGTGAGTTTGACATAGATGATTTGGCCTTATTTGCTAAAAACTTCAAGAAAATTCTGAAATTTAAGAAAAATGGGAATTTCAAAGATAAAAAGAATTTTCAGAAAAATAAGTTTGAAAAGAAAGATTTCAAAGAACCCCCTAAAGACAGTGAGAGGTGTTTTGAGTGCGACGGAAAGGGACACAGAGCGTTTGAGTGTGCCACTCGTCTGAATAGGGAAAAGGGTAAAGCTGTCCTAAATGCTACCCTTAGTGACGACAGTGAGGTCGAGTCGGTGGACTCGGGAGATGAGTCACCGCATGAGCGTAACTTCACCGCATTCATGTCTAGTCATGTGAGTACTCCTAGTGCATCTCACGACGATGAGATTGCTACTTCACAGGGACACCTCGACAGCGAGAGCGAAGAGAGTGAGGGATAGGAGGAAGGTAGTGAGGACGAGAGTAACCTTCAACGCGCATACGCTGAGTTGTATAATGAATCTTTTAAAACTAAAAAGCGTAACAAAGCCCTAGTGCTTAGGATCACCGCGTTAGAAGAGGAGTTAGGAGAAATGAGAGAGAGAGAGTCCTCCACCTGCACCGCCATGAGAGAGAGAGAGTCTGCCTGGGTTAGTAAAGAGAATTTGCGTAAAGAGAGAGAGAGCAGTTTTGAGAAAGAAAAAGCGGACTTGACTAAATAAGTGGCTAGTCTTACGAGTGAGCTCCATTCCTCCCTGGAGACTCGGAAGAAACTTGAAGCCCTTGTTGCTCAGCTTACTCATGACCTTGAGAGAGCTAGGAAAGTAAAGGTACAAATCGAGGACAGATCTGGGAAGATGGGAAAGATGCTCCTCGATCCCGCTTTAGGTTTTGGTGACAGGCAAGGAATAGGTTTTGATGGTGCCTCCACATCCCAAATTGCACCCGGACCAATTCCTGAGTTTACTACGACTCCTTATAGCCGTCATAAAAAACCAAGAAGGAGAGTTCGACCAAGAAAAGCAAACCAAGGTCCTCCTAATACTGTTCCCTTTTGCTCCCATTGCAAAAGAAATGGACACCTTAGGGATGATTGCTATAAGTTGGGTCGGACACGACGTACGTTTGCTCCACCACATCAGACTGATGAGTTTGCCAGTCTGAGAGAGCGTGTTGAGTTTCTAGCCGCCACATCTCAGAGTTTGATGGAGGAATTCCGACGGATGACCTTACCATCAATGAATGCGCTCCGCATTCCGGATAAAACCAACAACAACAAGGGAATACAAAAAGGTACTTATTCTTGGGTTCCTAAGAAAGAGAAAAAGGCCCTTGTTGTTCATGTTGCTCTCAAAGCACATAATACCTCTCAGTGGTATTTTGACAGTGGATGCTCCAGACACATGACAGGTGATGTCTCATATTTTACCCATCTTGAGGATTATAATGATGGGAGAGTCACCTTTGGAGATGGTAGCAAATCTAGCATAGTTGGATGAGGTACAATAGAGTTACCAGGATTTCCAAAGCTAGAGAACGTGCTGTACGTCAAAGGTTTGAAAGCAAACCTTCTTAGCATTAGCCAGCTGTGCGACGATGACTTTGCAGTAAAGTTTGACCGGGAAGCTTGTAAGGTCTATAATCAAGCCGGTAAACTTTTAGTGCAAGGGGTGAGGACAGAGGATAACTGCTATGGGACTGAGCCCACATCCTCACTAGTTTGCAACAGCGCCACGATCACTCCTATGGATCTGTGGCACCAACGTCTAGGTCACGTGAACGTTAGAGATCTTAATCGTTTAGCTAAAAAGGACCTACTACGTGGCTTACCATCTCTTGGAAAGTCAACTTCGACCGTTTGTGGACCCTGTCAGTTGGGAAAATAAATTCGTAGTCCTCATAGGAAGTTGAATTCCATTACCACCTCCCGTGCTCTTGAGTTGATTCACATGGATCTTATGGGTCCTACTCGCACGGAGAGTCTAGGAGGTAAGAGATACATTCTCGTGATGGTAGACGATTTCTCTAGATACTCTATTGTAGGTTTTCTAAGAGAGAAATCTGATGCTGTAGAATTTTTAACGACCAAGTGCCGTGTCCTGCAAAATCAACACGGGGTCACTATTAACAGAATACGTAGTGACAACGGCACTGAATTTAAGGAAGCAAAGGTGGATTTGTACTGTGATAGCCTTGGGATCAAACATGAGTTTTCTGCTGTGAGAACTCCTCAGCAAAATGGGATTGTTAAGAGGAAGAATAAAACGATCCAAGAGATGGCTAGATCTATGCTTCTAGGTCGTAAAGTTTCTAGGAGATTTTGGGCAGAGGCAGTGTCTACTGCATGCCACACGGTGAATAGGGTTTATCTTCGTCCACACACACTTAAGACGCCTTATGAATTGTGGACTGGCAAGAAACCCAACTTGGCACATTTCCGTGTTTTTGGGAGTAAATGCTACATTCTACGGGATAGAGAGCAATTAGGAAAGTTTGACTCCCGGAGCAAAGAGGGAATATTGCTAGGATATTCATCGAACAGTAGAGCGTACATGGTTTTTAACCTGAAGAGATCTAAGGTTATGGAATCAATAAATGTCACTGTGCAAGATGACGAACCTCCGACGGTTATTGATCCCAACCTTCAGTGTGAGGATGAGGATTGTTCTGACAGTGATTTTCCTGTTCCTCTCCTACACTCTGTGGACCCTATTCCTGTGTTAGGGGACACACCTGCTTGGGTTCGCAAGAGTCATGATCCTTCAGCCATTGTTGGAGATCCCACTCTAGGGGTCAAGACTCGTGCTCAACTAGAGAACGTTGTTAGTCATCATTGCTACACGTCCAAAGTCGAGCCCAAGAACCATAAAGAAGCACTCAAGGATGAACACTGGATATCTGCTATGCAGGATGAGTTGCTTCAGTTTAAGAAGAACAATGTCTGGGAACTTGTCCCCCGACCTAGTGATACTAATGTTATTGGTACCCGGTGGATTTTCAAGAATAAAATGGATGAAAATGGTACCATAATCAGAAATAAGGCTAGGTTGGTCGCTCAAGGCTACACACAGATAGAGAGTGTAGACTTTGGGGAGACATTTGCTCCTGTTGCGAGGCTTGAGTCCGTCCGTCTTATACTCGCCATCGCATGTCATCTGCACTTCAAGGTTTATCAGATGGATGTCAAGAGTGCCTTTCTGAATGGCATTCTACAAGAAGAGGTTTATGTGGAACAACCAAAAGGGTTTGAAGACCCTAAGCACCCTGATCACGTCTACTATCTGAGGAAAGCCTTGTATGGTTTGAAGCAAGCACCCCGTGCTTGGTACGAGAGGCTTACTTCCTATCTCTTAGCTCGTGGCTTCAAGAGAGGGGGAGTAGATATGACGTTGTTCGTCAGGAGAGATGACGATGCTATTTTGGTAGCCCAGGTCTATGTGGACGACATAGTCTTTGGATCCACATGCTCCCAGCATGCTCATCACTTTGAGGAGGAGATGAAAAGTGAGTTTGAGATGAGCATGGTTGGTGAGCTTACATTCTTCCTTGGTCTCCAGGTTCATCAGCTAGAGGATGGGATGTTCATCTCCCAATCCAAGTATGCTAGAGACCTAGTGAAGAAATTTGGTTTAGACTCCGCTAAGCATGCACGTACACCTATGAGTACTTCTACCAAGCTTAGTAAGGACACTTCAGGCAAGGATGTAGAGCAAACCTTGTATCGGAGTATGATAGGCATTCTTCTCTACTTGACTGCTAGTCGTCTCGACATTGCCTTTAGTGTTGGAGTCTGTGCGCGTTATCAAGCGTCTCCTAAAGAGTCACACTTACTTGCTCTAAAACTTATTATCAAATACGTGAGTGGGACTCTCTCATACGGGATTTGGTATTCCTTTGATACCGATGACCGTCTGTCCGCCTATTCAGATGCCGATTGGGCTGGGGATGTAGATGGATGTAGGAGCACTTCTGGTGGGTGTTTCTATTTTGGTTTTGCTCTTGTCTCCTGGCTGAGCAAGAAGCAAAATTCCATCTCTTTGTCCACTGCGGAGCTGAGTACATAGCCGCCGGGAGTTGTTGCACGCAACTTATGTGGATGAAGCAAATGTTGGAGGATTATGGGATTTCACAGGACACCATGACCATTTCCTGTGATAACACGAGCGCGATACACATATCCCGCAATCCTGTCCAACATTCGCGCACAAAGCACATCAGGTTACGCGAGCACTTTATACGTCAGTTAGTTGAGGAGAAGGTCGTAACCCTGAGTTTTGTTCCTACCGACCATCAGTTAGCCGATATTTTCACGAAACCTTTAGATGCCCTTAGATTTGAGAGTCTTAGGAAATCTTTAGGGATTTGCACAGTTGACTGAGGGGTTGGTCTATGTTTAGAATATGATGCTTCTTCATATTCATATCATATGCTTCCTATTGCTAGTATGTTTATATGTACCATTGCTTAGTTGTACAGTTTTGTTTTATTCTAGTTGCTTTTTATATTTCTTTTGAGAAAAAGCACAAAAAGATTTTGTTTTGATAAAATTTTTGAAAAATTCAAAAAGAGATTTGCCGTTTATGGATGAGAATTTAAGATAGCCAAGTCACACCTTCATTTCATATATCCATGTGACTGTTTGGTAGAGATTTGAGACGCTACATCATTTTATCCATGTGCTTAACATTGATTGGAGTCCTTGAGATGTAATTAGTGATATCTTCCTACATGTTTGACTCCTATATCCTTTATTGCACACATGCACGGCTATATTTGATTATTGCACTTATCTATCACATATTGGCCTGAGTGTTTCTATCTCAATCCTGTCTATACAATGTATAAAATGCGATAAAACTTGACAAGATTGGATTGCATGTAAAAACCGTTTTGGTGAGACTGTGTGTACATTTTCATAACGGGGAGGGGCTGCGAAAGTTGATTCTTATCCTTTGTGCAAAAGCCACCGTTACAAAGGACCTAAAAAATGGAGGAATTTTAATATCCGAGGTCCTAAGAGGTTAAAAGAGCCCGAAAAAATTTAAAGGCAATAAAAAAACATTTCATGCCAAATATGGGCCATTGTAGGTTTCACCATCAATTCTCCAAAGTTTGAGAATTTAGTATACCTCTATTCAAAATATATATCCGAGGGAGTTTGGTTGGAGATTGATAACGGGTTTGCACTTCCTTGAAAGTCCTGAAAAAGCATGAAAATCATTTTGGACGTTATTGGTGTAGAAATCACTTTGAGCTTTGATTTGTAGATTTGATATAGTCAATACCTTATATTTCCAATCTTTTACACCAAAGGAAGCATTTAAGTTCATTCGTTAGGAATATCCAATATTCATCGTGCACATATGTCATGTTTGTATGCTTTGATTTTCCTATCGAATTTTGTTCACACCTATTCTTTTATGCTTTCACCGACTTGGTTGTTTTATGTTCATTCATGGTGTGATATTATCCTTGTGTCATCCCACTCTTGCTTATTTGATTTATTTCTCTCATTTGTCTATTTGGGGACATCATAAAAAGGGGGAGAACAAATTATCTGATTATGGGGGAGTTTTGAAATTTTGAGTTTTTGTTCATAAATTGGTATATATGTTTATCTCATTTCAAACTCGATATGTAACTTGGTATTTTGCTTTATCTCATGTGTGTAGGTACATCTTTTGATAATCCCATGTTGCACACCCTAATGAGAAAAGCGTGAAGATTCCTGAAGAATTGAAGAACAAACGATGCAGTCTTAGTCATATGTACCTCTTTCAGTTTTGGGTTCATGGAAGGGTAGATTTGTATAGGCACTTTTACTTGATAATTCGGATGTTTGTTTTATGTATGTACCGGCATAGACATAGGGGGAGATTTGTAAGGACATTTTTGTCCATTAGCATTTTATATGTCGTACGCCGTTACACTGTTGAGAAAAATCAAGAATCATTCGCTCATCAACGGAATCCGAATATCAAAAGAAGAAAAGGAATCAAGGAACAGACCGGACCGATCCGGTTCAGGAAAAGAACCAATCCGGCTTCTCGGACCGATCCGACAATCTACCGAACCGATCCGCTTGGTCAGACTCCAGTAGCCACCAGATCCATAGCAAACCGATGAAGCCTAAAGTACCGGACCGATCCGATGCCAACCGGATGGATCCGGTTTCAGAAAAAGAACCGATCCGAGTTTCCCGGACCGATCCGCCTAAGGGACCGGACCGATCCGACGAGGATAACCACAACCAGATCGTGTTGCATATTTTTAGGGCAAAGGAATTCTTATTTATACCACGATCGGGGAGTTGGTTTTCGTAAGACTTACACACTATTTTCTGAGTTCCATAACTCTTAAGTCTTCATGGTATTTGAGTCCATTGATTCATACCTTTGATTCACACAAATTCCATACATTTGTGAATCACTTTTGGTAACCCAAGAACACCATTGCTGCTGTTCAACCTTGTGAAGTGGACCGCTTCTTCCTCTTCATTGCTGCCCTACTGGACAGGGATAGTTCCAGCCGCCAGCCCTACTGGAAAGGGTTTCTTCCAGCCGCGACTACAGAATCCAATACCCGAGGGTAATTCTTAGTCAATCTGTATTTCATTGTAATCCGATTGTAAACCGTATTTTACAAATTATAGTGATATACAAATGGTTTTGCCTCTGTGGGGGATTTTTTCTTAAACTTTATGTGTTGAATAATTCTTGCATGATTTCATATTGTTTCAATCACACCTAGTTGAATGCTTAGGGTTAATTTGGGTTAAAAATGGTATTTATTATATTATTTCTTAATTGAACGCAAGCGCCAACTCTTTCATACCAAATGACTAAAATGCCCCCATACGGTGCCGATTTAGTGTAAAATTGCCCCGAGATCCAATCAACACTCCCGTGTATACTATTTTGACCATTTTGACCCTTTCGGAGTTATTCGTGACCTTGAAATCATCATTCGAGTCACTCTAAATAATTATCCTATCTCGACCTCAATTTAGTCTACCCATGACTCCCGATTGCGATAAATCCATTTACGCCAATGTCACTCGCTATGATGCAAAAGAATTTCCATAAATTATTTACCATCCACTTAGTAAATTTAACACATAATATTAATCCTCCTCTCTCTCTTTCTTGATTAATATTTAATAACCACACATTTTTTAATTCAATTAAGTTACTTCACTCACATAATTTAAAATAAAGTGAATAATTTAAATTCCAAGTATGCAGAAATACGGGGTATTGCAAAGGGCTACTAAAGGTAATCATGATATCCTTTGTGATTAAGCCACCATTTAAATCCGATCTAAAAAAATGTATCATTGTAAAAAGTAGCCAAGGTCTAAAAGAATTTAAAAGAGCCAAAAAATTATGGCACTGAAAAAAGTAGCCAAGGTCAAATTAGTTTAGTTTGATATGATCATTCAAAGAAAGGAATTAAATATAAAAATATGTTCATTATCTTATATTTGAATAAGTTTGGTTAGAAATATATCAACAGGTTTACATGTTCTGAAAAAGCATTAAATAGTTTTAGAATTTATTGGTGTGGAAATCATTTTATACTTTGATTTATTGATTTGATTACGTCGGTGTCACGTAAATTCAACAATTTTTACACCTAAGGATGATTGTGAAGTTCATTCGTTAGCAATATCCATATTCATCGTGCACATTTGTTATGTATGTTGGAGTTGATTTACCTATTGAATATTATCACACCCATTTATTCCATATCCATGATTTGGTTATCTTAGTGTAAATTCATGGTGTTTTATTTTGTAAATTTGTTTTTGTTAAAAACAAATAGTTGGTGACAACTTTTGAGTTTATCCTTGAATGATCGTAGTTGCTTTGCTTTGCTTATGGTGACACTCCTTGCATATTTTTATTTATTCTTTTCCTTGTCTATTTTGGACAGATAAAAAGGGGGAGAACGAATTATGATTTAATGGTGGAGTTTGAATTATGGGGCGGGGGGGATTTGATTGTTTTGATTTATGTTTATCTCATTTCAAACTCGATACATTGCGAAGGTATTTGTTTCTTGTCTCATGTGAGTAGGTATAAAATTTGAAGATCATTATCTTGCACAACCTGATGATGACAAAGAAAAGATAGACATTTGAAGATTTCAAGTTGAATATTTTTTAAGAAAGTTTAAAAGACTTGCATTTTTAGTACATTTTCAGTTTTGGGTTCATGGGAGGGTATTAGATTTGTATAGGACATTTGATTTGATAATCCAAATGTTTTTAGTTTGTACTGGCATAGACATAGGGGGAGATTTCTAAGGAAATATTTTACATAGTCCCTTTTACATTAGAGTATGTCGTATACCGCTACAATCGTCAAAGAACGTTCAAGCTTATTCATGCATCAAGATGGATATGAATATCAACATTCTTCAACAAACAAGGCTTAGTGAGATAGATTTTCGTAAGGTTGTGTTTAAATCCCTTAATGGTTCATTTAAAGTGTTGGGATAATTTTTCTAAAATGTTTTTAAACATCTGAGGCGTCATTTTTCCCCAAAATAATTTTTCTCCGACTTGTAGGTGGAGTTTTGAAGAAAATAATTTTTTGCCGACGTCGTTTAAATGACATGTTTATGTCGTTCAAAAAATAGAAGAAAGTAATTCAAACGAGGTCTTCAAGCGACATTGTATGTAGCGCAAAGGCTCGCGAGAATCTCATTTGATCAGGTTCATCTAACGACATCACATCATTTCTCATTTTTCACTATCATTAGAAGGTCGCCCGATGGAGATTTCAAGAAACAATTAATATCATTCAAATGAAATTGAGTTGTCGTTCAAACGAGGCCACCAACTCAATTTTTTTATTAATACCTATTTTGTGAGGACTCTTTCTTTAAGACTTTAGCGAAAATGAAACTGCAAACTGCAGAAATTTTAGTCTTCACTTTTAGGGGTTTTTAACTTTATTTTTCAATTCACAAATCATCCCAATTACTTAGTGAATTGTTTTGGAACCCAAGGCAAAATTTTGGTGAAGTTTCTCTTGTAGAGATGAAATCTCTACGTCTGACTTGGTAGCTCTTAAGGGAGATGCTGGTTGACTACGAGTGTGGTTATTGGGAATGCTTGAGGATATTTCTTACCAAAGACAAATCTGCAGTTCTTGTGGGTTTATCGCGATCAATCCATTGCCAATTCTAGGTTGAGTCATATGTCAGTGTTATGAAAAATATTCATTGCAAATTTCATTATGTATGTAAGTTGCGATTTAATCTTCATAGTGAAATAAAAGCTTTTACCCGAAAGTTTTTTTTTTTCTGAAATCTGTGTGTCAGCAATTTATGTTTATTTGTGATGGCATGATTTATACACCTAGATGGATGTGTTGGGGCTTAAATAATTTCGATAAAAAATTGACTTCTAATTAAATAAGCTTTTAATTAAAAATTTGCGAATCCATTAATAATTGATATCACATTGCATTCTCACCTGCAGTTAATATCTCATTTTATGAAATTATTTAAGCTTATTGCTTATCCCAAGTTGAGAGAGAAAATCTTAGTTATGAAAACCTAGGATTCTTTTGTGCCAACCTTTTCAAACAAAAATCCTGACTTCTCATACGATAAGGAAACATATTTACGATTTAGAAATATATTATATGTACCTAATAATGCATCTCTTCGAGAAGAAATATTACAAGAAGCCTATCGTTTGAAATTTATGATTCACCCTGGAAGGTCGAAAAATGTACCACGCTTTGAAGAAGCAATACTGGTGGCCAAATATGAGAAATGATATCGAGAATTTTGTAAGAAAATGTCTAACTTATCAACAAGTAAAGATAGAACACCAACACCTTGGTGGACTCATCCAACCCTTCACAATTCTCGAGTGGAAATGGGATCATATTACCATGGATTTTGTTAATGGAGTAGCTCGTAAGTCCAAGGGATATAATTCTATTTGGGTGATAGTAGACCGACTCACCAAATCTACTCAATTTTACCTCTAAATACCACCGATTCGTTCCAAAAGCTTAGTAAGCTCTACATTCGAGAAATTGTTAGATTACATGGAATTTCTTTATACATCATGTGGTATAGAAAAATATCACAATAAAAGGATTTATGAAGAGCAATCAAAATTAAACAAGAAAGCATATAATCACACACACAACACAACTATATATGTGGTTAGGTAACTTGCCTACGTCCACAGAGAGGTCTACTATTTTATTAAGTACCTCTCAATATATTTTGTTACATGCCCCTATGCCCCGGGCCATGGGTTACGATTTATAGATGTAGAATTTCAGTTGTTCAAGTAACTCCATGACGTTCATGATGATCTATGAATCCCTTGAATATCTCCACGAGATTATAAGGGATTAACTTGGTTTGGGGCAGTGTGGACTGCACCTACTCGTAGCTTATTCCCACGATTTGGGCCGGGAAGATTTCTAGATTTGTTAGGCCAGGTCAGCTACTCTCGTGGGCTAAGAATAAAATTAGTCCCCACAATTACCCCTAAAATCTTTGGGCTATTGCTTGGGCCGATGGATTTTAAGTGAGGTTAAGGACGCAGTACTGTCAGCATTGGTGTACCCATAATTTATTGAAACACAAGGGGTGCGCTCGTCATTCTATAAGATATTGAAGCGCTAAATCTTTCTCAATAAGTGTAAAATGTCATTTGAGTGTTTGAAACTTGTTTGTCAAAATCTTAACCGTCAGTTCATCCTCTTTGGTCATTTTTGTGCATACTATGTTCTCAGGCTTCATTTCTTACTTTCGCTCTTCAAAATCAAGACTTTCTCAGCTTTTTAAGCTTCCTCTCTGTCTCGTAAGTTCTAACTTTCTTCTTCTTCTTCTTCTTCTTCTTCTTCTTCTTCTTCTTCTTCTTCTTCTTCTTCTTCTGTGAATCGTTCTTCTACTGTAGCTAGGGTTTTTGTATTTTTTCTTATGGCGATGCTTGATAATAAGTCTTTGCCCGAGTTTAAAAAATGTTACAATATTCTTGATTGGGTAGACATAGAGTGTATTTTAGTCCCCAAAAATGTTCGCGATCTACTAGGTGGTCACTGGATTCACGTTTTGTTGATTTTTCAAGGGGGTTTAACGTTTCCCCCTAACCCTCTATTTTTACATTTTTTCCAATACTTCAACACAGTTCCTTCCCAATGTTCTCCAAATGTGTGGAAGATTGTTAACGGAGTTCATAGGATAAATTATCTCTATGGCACCAACTTATGATTAGCTGAGATCTGCTATTGTTATACTTTCTCTAGCACCAGTGGGGTCTTTTGTACTTAAAAGAAAGAAGTCCTGATAGGGTGTTGGTAGTAAATCTACCTGATTCCCATAAAGACTATTAGTCTGAAGGTTTTATTGCCAGAGATTGGCAATATCCTCCCCAATCAGGGGGCATAAGGTACAGGGGACCTTGTATCCCTACCTTTGGGGAGGAATACATAGGTTATTATCACCATCTCCGTTTTATTGTCTATTTGCCTGCCTCTGTGTACTTTCTCTCTGATATTTTCTTCCTTTTCTTTTATAAAAAAAAGCTAAGAATCAAGAGCCTACTCCTCATGAGATCCGAGATGCTGAACTCCTGAAAGCTTAGAGGGTAAGGTACATTGTTGCTGAGGGGGAGCATCCTCGGTCTGCTGCATTCTTGCTAGAATATAAGAATACTACTTCCAGCTTTATTGCTTGCCCAGTAGACATAATCCTTTATCTTGACGTTCCAGAAGAGGGTATTGGTGGTATTTATGAACCCATTAAGGTAGAGGATGAGGAAAAAAGTAGCTCATGAGAGGATTTGGTGGAAGGTGACGAGGAGGAAGTGGTGAAAGTGAGATCATCAAGGAAGAGTCCAGCGAGGAAGAGATGGCCCCTCCGAGGAGAAGAAACTTGATCCAGGATGATGATCTTCTATCCAACAAGATAAAGTTCCTCAAGTAGAAGGTTGGGGACTCTATTGGTAGTTCTAAGGTGGTGGTTCAGGAGAAGGAGGTGGAGAGAAAAAAGAGATAAGAGGAGGAGAAGCAAGAGAGAGAGAGAGAAAGAGAAAAGAAGAGAAAAAGAGAGAAGGAGAAAAGTAAAGGACACAGGCCTCAAAGGCCTCGATAGTGACTTTTGTTGTTGTTGCTGAGGGGGCCTCAGTGTCTGGTGCTCCTCAACTTGCCCCTTTGCTGCTGGAGAAAGCAGCGCTCACTGCCGACCGCGAGCGCTCATCGAGCATGGGGGGAGACCAGTTAGCCCTTAAATATGCCCAATGGCTTACTTTGGTGGGTAATCCTTTATCTATACTTCTTCTTTCTTAATTTTCCTCTATCATTGCATGCTTAACCCTTGTTTCTTCTGTTTTGCAGTTTTCTTCTACTATATTGTGTTACTTCATGGTCGAGCAGAGTTGTGAAGTAGAATCTCAGAGCTGAACAAAGCTCCAAAGTCTTCTAAGAAGGTTCTGGATGATACAAAGGCTTCCTTTGATAAGGAGAGAGAAAAGTCTTCTAAGGATCTATCTGACCTCTAGAAAGGCTACAATTTTAGGATCACAGATAAACTGGCAGTGACAGAGGCAAATAAGGGGTTTATCACGAAGGTGGAGCAGTTAGAGGAGTAAGCAGCGACCGTTTAAGAGAGAAGGTACAATGAAGGCTGGGAGGCGACATACGATGACGCCGAGTTCCAGATTTATTATCTTCGGTGAGCATGCTTAAAAAAAGGTTAGGATTAAGCCTTGACTGTTGCTGGGGTTACTGCCAACTCCCCCTTTTCTCCCAACATCGTCCCGATCATAATCCTATTGAGGTCTCTTCGTCTGCTCAAACTGATGCTCAGGATGGCCTAGATCCCATTACTCATGCTGTGGGAGATGCCTCGATCAACCTAGAAGGGGTCATTATTATAGTTGGAGGAGCTACCCAAGGTGCTGATAAAGGCGAGGTACCTATCGATCAAGATGCTAATAAGGACAAGGGGCCCTCCACATCTGATCAGGTTGAGGCCTCCTAGGAATTTAGGCTCTATTCTTATTTTTGTTCATCTATTGTATTTTTGCTTCTTCCCTTCATTTGTACTAGCTCGTGCCTTTTGATTAAATCAGAAGAAAACTTTTTGTTTCATTACTGATTCTTGCTACCTTTGTTGTTTATTTGATTGGCTGTAGCTCATTAATTTAGATGATTATATTCCTGTTGACTCCTGTCTAGGCCAGATTATTGGTACGAACATAAGCGCTCAAGCGCACTGAGCTTTTGTAAGGATCTGTAAATCCCTGAGAGCGAGAAACCAAGATTATTAAGATCAATTTGAGGTAGTCACTAAGCTCAAGGATAGGCTCAAGGAGATAGAGGGAATTGGTGCCTCTATGCAGGAGGAGATGGATGACTTGAAAGAAAAACTTATGGATGCGTCTAAAATCAACCATGTGGGGGAATTATTGATAAGAGAAAATAATGCTCTAAGAACAGAAATTGCTCGTCTTAGAGAAAACACTCCATCTGGTCCTCATTTGGTGCTGTAAGGATCCTCATCGTCTTCTATAGTTGCTCAAACTGACAATCAAGTTTCTAGGAGGGAGATTTCCGAGTTAAAAGAAGATGTTCGGTGAGATTATGTGATTGCTACTGGTCTCTAGAGGGATGTCATACGATTGATCCATTTCTTCCGAAAGGGTCCTCGACAGGTCTGGGCTGATGGTTATGACCAAGGTTAGACAGATGCCCCAGTAAGACTGAAAGAGGCCAAAGAACTTACTTTTGCTAGGGGATGGTTGAACGTTCTTAAAGAATTAAAATTTCCTAAGGAATCTGCCCTGCGCTATAAATATCTGACTATTCGCTCATCTGTTCTGCAAAATCCCTTCTCAAGATATGACCATTGGATTCTAATTGATGCTATTCCTGCCTAGATTCTAGAGACACACCCAGAGGGCATTAAAGAAGACTTAGTTCCTCATCTTGATAATGGTTGGAAAGCTCGAGTAGCGAAATACCTTACTCATCGTGCTAGGCCATCATAGGTCTTTAAGTATTTCTTGGTCTTTTGATGTAAATGTAATCATATGATTCTTATTAACAACTATAGCAAATTATTTATGTCTTGATCATTTGCTGACTAAACATGTATTAACCTTATTTATTGATTTCTTTTCATCATTTTTTAACCAAAGAAATACTTGATAGATCTGATCATAGCATGAATGATTAGTACAAAAACTTTTTAATCATTTTGGGCTTTTTGACCGACTAAATGATGTTGAGTTTTTGTTATCTCATGTTTGAACATTCTACCAGTCCAATATGCCTTAGCCATATCATTCCATCCACTTTACCTTTTAGGTTGTGCCGTCACACTTCCTTAGGCCTAAGTAGGGAGATGGCGAGAATGTACCTGGTTAATGGGACATCCCCCGAACATAATTTTTTAACTAACCTAAGTTGGCGACCAACCTCGAGTTAGCTTTATTGCCTAAGGATCACCTATAGGTATTTTATTATTGCCGGAACAACATAAGAGGCCAATTGTGTTTTCAATAAAGACCCGAGGAAGGTTAATTATAAACCTCGCTTCACATATTTTAGCTTTGAATGGCATAAGTCTAGCACACCACTGTAACCATAGGAGCTTTATTCCTTGACTGGAGCAAGTTGATCATCGTGCTGCAATCCCGAAACTTTGTTATGTTTTGAGGGGAGCATACTTCTTAGGAAAGATGCATCTTGCGATTCGATTAAGAGATATTAAACAACCAAGATGTTTAAAATGCATGGGCTAATCGACCTTTATTGATAAAAATGATAAATAAAAGGCAACATTAGTTTGTAGATGAAAATTTGCGTAAACTAATGATGCTGAAAAATAAAAGATATAGAAGTCTGGAAGTAGAACTTCTTAAGGTTGGCTGCATTTCAGAACCTTGGTATCTCCCTGCCCTCCAGCGTTTCTAAGTGATATGCTCCATGTAGGTCGTCCCTTATTGTCTTGAAAGGTCCTTCCCAATTTGGTCCCAGTTTGCCGTCTGATGGTCTTACAGCACTGCCGAGGAATTTCCTCAGGACGTGATCCCCTATTAGAAATTTCCTAGGATTGACTTTTTTGCTTATATTATTTGGACAATTGCTGTTGGTAAGATATCAATTTAACTAGTGCCAATTTTCATCGCTCATCAGCTAAGTCAAGTTCAGTGAGTAGTGCTTCATCGTTGAGGCTTTGGCCAACCAAAGTGGTTTTCATAGTAGGGAGTCCTGCTTCCAATGGGATGAATTCGTCCATTCCATAAGCGAGCTCAAAAGGGGTTTCTCCCGTTTCTCTCCTGGGAGTTGTACGATACGACCATAAAACGTGGGTTAGTTTGTCTACCCAAGCACCTTTAGCTCTTTCCAGCCATTTTTTAGTCCGTAGATTAATGTCTAGTTGGAAGCTTCAGCTTATCGATTGCTCTGCGAATATTCTATAGAATTAAAGTGCTGCTTGACATAATGCTCATCGCAAAAGCCTTGAAATAAACCACTTTCGAACTACGTGCCATTATCAGTAGTGATCGTTCTTGGATTCCCAAAGTGGTTAATGATGTTCTTCTATATGAACCTCATCATATCAGAGTCCCGGATGTTTACAAGTGGTTCTACCTCTACCTATTTGGTGAAGTAGTAAGTGCTGACCAATAGGTACTTGCGATTTCCAAATGCTATAGGTAGATGACCTATAATATTCAAGCCTTACTGGGCGAAAGGCCATGGGTTGGTCAATGACTTGAGGTCGCTAGCTGGCTGGTGGACCATAGGGAAATGCTTTTAGCACTTTTCACACTTGCGAACTTAAATTCCAACATCCTTCTGCATGTACTTGATTGATCGAAAAGCCAATGATCTTGCTCCTCCATGACTCCTACAAATGCCTTCATAAAGTTAATAGAAAACCTGCTCGGCATCTTCTGGGTGAACATACTAGAGGTAGGGGCCAGTGAAAGACTTTATATAGAGTTTTCCTTCAGGAGATAAGTGAAAGCGAGCAGCCTTGACTCTGATCTGGTGCGCCGATCTCTTATCTCCTGGAAGTGTGTCTCTCCATAGATAAGTCATGATGGGATCCATCCAACTGGGTGCCTTCTTTATATGGAGGACTTGATCTATGATTGGCTGGTTGATGGTTGGTTGGGCGAGGAATTATATCTGAGTGGTTCTCCTTAAATCGGAGTCAATGGCCGAGCTTAGCGCTGTTAAAGCGTTGACGTGACTGTTCTTCCCCTTAGAGAACTACTGAACATCAACTCTATCAAAGTTTGCCATAAGTCCCTTTATAACAACGAGGTAAGATACCATTCTCTTATCCTTGGTGCTAAAGTCTCCACTTATCTGCTTGTCACTAAATACCCGAAGGCATTTTGTCCCTAGCAATTGTGCTTTACGCAGGCCGATGATCAACACTTAATATTTCTCTTTGTTGTTGGAGGCTTAAAATCCTAGCCTGATCCCTTTTTCGAGCACGGTCTTCTCTGGGGTAACCAATACAATTCTTAATCCTGCTTCTGGAGTTGGAGGCTCCGTTAATGTAAAGGCCAGTTGAAGGATTTTTCTTCTTTTTCTATTGGCTGCTCAATTTCTAACTGGGCAATAGGCCGATTCCCTATGAACTCAGTGATAAAATCTGCTAGAATTTTCCCCTTAATTGTTGTTCTTTGTTGAAAGTGGATATAAAATCATCCAAGCTCTACTGACCACTTTGATAGTCGTCCGGAGAGATCAACTTTCCTTAGAATGGCTTTGAGGGGATGTGAGGTGATCACGATGATGGAATGAGCCTTAAAGTAATGATTCATCTCCTCGAGGCTACCATTAAGGCATATGTGAGGTTTTCTAATGGCAAATAACATTGCTCAATATCCAGAAGCATCTTATTTGCATAGTATATCGGGTATTGGCCTCCTTACTTCTTGTATACCAAAGTGGAGCTCACATCATAGTCTGACACGACAAGATAGATGTATAAAGGGCCACCTTCACTTGGAATCACCACCAAGGGTGTCTTGCTGAGGTAAGACTTGAGCTCTTCCAGGGATTTGTAGTAGTCGTCATTCTATACTAAGCCCTTATCTTTCTGTAACAGTTGGAAGAACGATCGATAGTGCTCCAAAGACTTAGAGATGAAGCGGTTAAGTGTGATGAGCATGCCGGTAAGCTTCTGGACATCTCTAATCATTTGAGTGGCTAGACTTTTCTGATGGCGTCGATCTGATCAGTTTTGATTCAATCCCTCTTTTTCTGACCAATTATCCTAGGAACTTTCCTGACTGGACACCGAACGAACACTTGCTAGAGTTAAGTTTCATCTGTTATTTCCAGAGGATCTCAAAGGTTCCTGCTAAGTTGGAGAGATGGTTTCCCTTGAGTTTACTTTTGACGAGCATGTCGTCGATGTATACCTCCATTATTTCTCCCATTTATTTGTTGAACATCCTGGTGACCAGTCATTGATAAGTCGCTCCTACATCTTGAGGCCGAATGACATGACTTTGTAATAATATAACCCAATAGGAGTTATGAAGGAGGTCTTACCTTGGTCTAACTTATAAAGTGGGATCTGGTGGTATCCAGAGTAAGCATCTAGAAAGCTCATCCTTTCATGTGCTGCAGTGGGGTCGACTAACTGATATATCTTTAGGAGAGGAAAACTGTCTTTCAAACAATCCCTGTTGAGGTCAGTAAAGTCGATACATATTCTTCAGCTTTAATTTCTTTTGGGTATGATGACTGTGTTAGATAGCCATTTGGGAGCTGAACGTCCAGAATGGAACCTGCATCTAGTAATTTTCCTTACTCTTTCTCTACTGCCTTTTCCTTTTCTGGGGATGTTCGACGAGGCTTCTGAGTTATTGGTTTGAAAGATGGATTAACGTGCAGTCGATGGCATGCAATAGTGGGTTCTATCCCAAGCAGCTCGTACGGTTCCCAAGCAAAGACATGCAGATTTCTCCAGAGGAATGTGGTTAGCTCCTTATTTTTTCGGTCGGTGAGAGAGGTACCGATCAGAAATTCCCTTTTAGGCAAATTACCTTCAGCCGTAACTTCTTTCAGGTCTTTGATGACCTTACTTGTGGGGTGGACCCTGGTTTCTTCCACCCTAGGTCAGCCGTACTGTAATTGTTATTTTGAAGTCAATACCCCTTCTTTGGTTTCCTCCTGAACTTTCCTCTCATCTTGCTTCTTCTCGTGCTTGGGGGGGGGGGGGATGGATGCAATAAAGCTTTTTCTATCCATAGCTCGATCTCTACGAATCTTGACCACCCTCGATCTTTAATGCACTTGAGTTTTAGATGATATAAGGATGGTATGACCTTCATAGCGTGGAGCCAGCCTCTGCCCAGGATGGTGTGATAGGGGGATTCGATATCTACTAACAAAAACTCGATCATTTTTGAAATACTATCCTCTCTAACTGGCACAACTATCTTACCCAGCGTCATGGTTAACTTTCCTACAAAGCCGACCAATAGAATGGTGGCCTTTTTTAGGTAAAAAATATTCAATTTTAATTTGTGGAACAAGTCTAGGAACATCACTTCAGAATATCTACCTTGGTCGACGAGCCACCTATCAATGTCTTAATTAGATATCCCGAGTGTGATGACCAATGCATCCTGATGTGGGGTTCTCACCCCAACTAAATCACTCTTCGATAAACACAATGTGTTTACTGTAGTCGACGTCTTCTGGTTGCTTGCTGACGCTGCCCAGCCCGAGTCTTAGTGGGGTCTATTTGAAAAGCTTGCATAATGGCGGTAAGATTATTAACTTCCATCTCAACAGTGTTTCCTTGTACTTGCTTGAGGTCTGATGCCCCATTAATTATGGTGAACTCGTGGACCATATCATCCTCGAGGACGTTGTCCGTCTTCTGGTCGCCATTGGCTGCAAACTTGTATGCTTTCTTATTTATAAACTCGTTGAGATGACCAGCTTGGGCCAGCTCCTCGAGATGAGACTTGAGTGCTTTGATATGTTCATTCCTGTGACCACCTTCTTTGTGGAACACATACCTCAATTCATTATTCCGCTTCGTTGAATCTCCCCCTATCTTCTTGGGCCATTTGACAAAAGGCACTTTCTCAATTTTGACGAGGATTTTGTATATCGATTCCTTGAAAACTGTGTTAAAAACCTGGAACACTTTTGAGGGGTTATTCTTGTTGCTATTTTTGAGCCATTCTTATTTCCTTTCTTCTGGGAATCATTCTTCCCTGTCCCTTTGTTCGTCTACACGCGATCATTGCCCCCTGCATTAAGATGGATTACATCTTCGACTTTGGCGTATTTTTTAATACGGGCTATTAGGTCGTCGATGGAGTTAGCCTCCTTCTTAGTTAGGGATTGGTGCAATAAAGAAGTGCTTGCCTCTGAGCAGTCCTCAATTTCATTGAAAATCTCCCAGTACCTTTAGGTATACTCCCTAAGGTATCCTATGATTTTTTCTTCATTATGAGCAGAGTATCCATCCGCTTTGGGTGGGAACTGCTGGTTATAAAGAGAGTTATGAATAATTTAACTGGAGATTTAAAACTTCTGATAGCCCTATGTGGTAGCCTCTTGAACCACTTATGCGCTATGTCACGTAGACTGGAAGGGAAGATGCGACACATCAGCACATCGTTGTGGCTCCACAAGGTCATGGCCTTCCTATACTGTCGAAAATGATCGATAGGGTCAGTTTTCCATCAAAGATCTTGAATCTGGGGATTGAGAATTCCTTGGGGGGCTCCTCTTCTTCTATTGTCCTTGAATAAAGGGACTTCATCTGAGTATTAAGAGCTCTTCTGAATATCTCTCGTGTGAATTTGGCATCTTGAGGGGCTGGGTGCTGATCCATCTCCCTACGGACCAAGCTCTTGATTTTATCATTCTGTCGACTAGGGCTTCCACGGAGCTGAGCTGGCTATAATCATTATGATCGACCATCCTCTGAGCTGTTCCTCTCAATTCTCCCTTGGTCGCCCCCAAGGCTCCTTTCTCGGCTGTGAGATCCACTCACTTGAGGGCTAAGTGTCCGATCATGGCGTCATCTTGTATTTATGTGGAGATATCACTCCATTCTTTCTAGTTGCCTTTTTAGGCGAGCATTATCTTCTTCTTGGCGATGCATGGATTCTTCTTTCTCTCTAAGTCTAGCCTCATAGGCGTCGACCAACCTCAAAATCTGCGTGGACCTTAGAGGTCCATGACTCTCTTCAAAAGGCTGCCTTTATTGGAGAAGACTTGGATTTAGTTGGCAAATTATAGACCTTACCATGGGAGCGACAGGTTCTTCCTGAACATCAACGGCTTGAGGGATGTTGCTATTATGGTGAGATATTTAGGGCTTTCAGTTAATGAGTGTTCTCGTAGGAATGACAGTCGGTTCCTACAGATGGCGCCAATTGTGGTATAAAAAATATCATAATAAAAGGATTTATGAAGAACAATCACAATCAAATAAGAAAGCATATAATCGCACACATAACACAACTATGTATGTGGTTTGGCAAATTTCCTACGTTCACGGAGAGGTCTACTATTTTATTAAGTATCTCTCAATATATTTTGTTACATGCCCCTATGCCCCGGGACAAGGGTTATAATTTATAGATGTATAATTTCAGTTGTTCAAGTAACTCCACGATGTCCATGATAATTCATGAATCCCTTAGATATCTCCACGAGATTATAGGGGGTTGCCTTTGTTTTGGGGCGGTGTGGACTCCACCTACTCGTAGCTTATTCCCACGATTTGGGCCGAGAAACTTTCTAGTTTTGTTGGTACAGGTTGGCTAATCTCGTGGGATACGAATGAAATTGGTCCCACACATCATATCAGATAGATATTCCCATTTTGTTGGAAAGTTTTAGCAGGCATTGCAAACCGCAATAGGTACTAAACTTCATTTAAGTACCGCGTTCCACCCACAAACGGATGGATAATTAGAACGTACAATCTAAACGTTGAAGGATATGCTACACACTTGTACGTTAGATATGTTTGACAACTGGAATGTACACTTACCCCTTATCGATTTTTCATATAACAATAGTTATCAGGGAAGTATTAAAGACGCTCCTTTTAAAGCTTTATACAAAAGACCCTTTAGATCACCTGTATATTGGATAGAATTCAGAAATAGTAAACAATTTGGTCCCCAAATAATCCAGGAAACCACTGAAAGAATACAACAAATTTGAGAGAGATTGAAGACAACACAAGATTGATATAAAAGTTATGCAGACCAACGTTAAGAACCCATAGAATTTCATGTTAATGATCAAGTATTTATGAATGTTTCTCCCCGAAAGGGAATTTTATGCTTTGGAAAGAAAGGAAAATTAGCCCCCAGATCTATCAGACCTTTTACAATTTCTAAACGAATTGGCTCCGTAGCCTATCAATTAGACTTACCTGTGGAATTATCCAATATTCACAATGTATTTTATGTGTCACAATTATGGTAGTATATTTTTGATCCATCTCATACCGTTACATGGCAAGACATTTCTATCGATCCAAACCATGAATTTGAAGTACGCCCTATTCAGATTCTGGATCACCAAGTAAACTACCTGAGAAATAAGAAAATTCCTTCAGTTAAAGTACT
This sequence comes from Sambucus nigra, assembly GCA_949130495.1. Lineage (NCBI taxonomy): Eukaryota > Viridiplantae > Streptophyta > Magnoliopsida > Dipsacales > Adoxaceae > Sambucus > Sambucus nigra. The sequence goes on from OX422212.1 coordinate 373,328,426, forward strand.
TTGGGAAAATTAAAATCATCAAGAAGCTACATAGGAACCAGAACAAGCGACGAAGGATCAATATCTAGACTTATTTTAAGGTAAATTTGAGGAATTTTTTTTGTAGGTAGACTGTAATAATCGAGATTTTCAAAACCGACCCTAAATACCAATGGTCACTGTTTTAACCCTTATGAAGTATTCAAATTCAAAAGTCCTCTAAGAATAAAGAAACTATATTTGATACCCTATAATTTTACTAAATAGACCTAGACCCCTAAAGTTTTAATAATTATAAAATAGCCCCTTAAAATCTTCAAAGTAACATAACTTTACTTATATTTCACTCCTAAACCTCAACTTTATATCAAATTAATCCTTTAGGCTTCAACTAATATTAAATCTCAATTTCAGCCATTAAAATTATCTAAAATTACAAACGTACCCTTATACTTTATGAAAAGTTTACTTTTAAGGCCATATATGAAATTAAAAGACCAACAAGGGACCAAACATCAAAGCTATAGTAATTTCAGTAACCCCCGTCTATTTAGTGAATCACATCCGCACAAGAAGTTTAAAAACACATGTATAAACCATGAACACATGTGAGTTCCATTTACCAACCTTGAAAACTTCATTTAAACTGCTCTAATCCACCACCCCATTGAACCAATTGAATCCCCTGAGTATGTACTATAAATACCCCACAGTCTCAGTAGTGAAAACACACCTCAAACTTCAGTTCAAAAACTCAAAATTTCACTCAAACCAGGTACACCATAATCTTATGAGTTATTTTCAGTTCTTTCAATCAATTTCTTTTTGTGTAGTTAGTATATTTAGAATAATCATAATACGCAAGCTTTTACATGTAGAACAGTGTAGAATAGAATTTTTTTTTGAAATTATACCATGAAAGCTTGAGATTCAATGGTGAATTTGGATATAAATCATGTATAACTTCATTACAATCTAAGAAACTTTAGTGTAGTGATCAAAATCCATGAATGTGTCTATTAAGCTCGAATCGATTGAAAGTGTTTTTTGAACCAGAAAACTGAAAATTTGAAATTCTCTATGTATAATCGATCTCAATGTTTGAAATCACAATCAAACTACTCATATAAGTAGAAGAAAATAAACAATGTTTATAAGAATCCTTGCCATATCCTTAAAATCCATAAATGTTAAGTCAAAATTTTAGAAAAACACACAATTTTAGAACTTGAGATATACTGCATCACAATCCACAAAACTTATATATTCGGAATCCTTGTGAAAAATTGATTGAGTTTAATTAAAAATCATCTCAAATGGTTTAGAAATGAAAGAGTTATTCAAGGTCAAAAAATCAGAAATCCTAAAGTCAATTATCGAGGGGAAGAATATATATTTTTGACCAGAAACATTGACATAGCGCGTGAGGGCGCGTGGCCAATCAGAAAATTTTGCAATTTTTTCCAATATTTTTATTTTATTTTTATAGTTAAAATGATATAAGGCAAGGCCATGTTTGGATTAACCTAGCCCGAGTTATGGAAAAATGAGGTTTGAACTTAAGAATATTTTTCCCAAATTACAAATTGACCCTCTTGACCTTTTCAACTTATGAATTTGATCCTTAAAATTTGTCTATGAATACTTTAAACTATTTTAAGACAAAACGTCTCTTGCCCCCAAATTCGAAATAGATCTTATGCCCAATATTTTAAAGTCCCAAAATATTTATAATTAAACTCCCCAGAAGTTTAAAAGATACAGTTTTACTACAAACTAACTGTCCTAAGCCCAAATACTTACATACCCTAACAATGTACACTAAAAATCAAGTACCTGCTCCTCCCGATATCCTCTTGTGATATATAAAGCCGATCGATATACCAAGTTAGTAGGTTTTTTCCTACCTTTTCGATAATAAACTTTGCGTATTTGCCATCCTGCTATTGATATTACTATGTGATAGCTCCTGTTTATTCTTAGTATATGCATGTTATAATACTGCCATACTACATATTTTATTACATATCATTGGAATTTGAATTTTATTATGGATCAATTTTAACCCTTCTCTTCTAATAACTGGTATCATGTTCCTTATAGTTTTAGTTTGCCCCTGCACTTTTGTGCCATTATGTTATAATCATCAATATTAACTAGGAAGTAGACTAAAGTGTTATTCCACATAACTTTCTACTTGGCCTAAAGGTCTCAGATGATTGAGAGCCTAGATTTAATGCTACATTATAAGGACATATTTTATAAATGTCCAGGGTATAATCTAGGAATTTTCTAAGTATCCTAGATCACAGTTTAATATGTCAGATACTACTACATTTGGCACGTCTCCACGATAATCCTCGACAGACTTGATCCGAATCATTGCATCCATAATCTTCGTACATGCATCGTGCTCTTCAACCATCCTTACTACTCCACATTCTTATGGTTAAATAATTTTAATTGGACTTTTATTTATTTACATAAATAGTTGGGAATATTTTTTAAATAAATTTTGAAGTCTGACAGAGGATAAACACGCAAGATTTATTTAAGGAGGCATTTTGAGACACGTCACTGATGTGGTTCGAACGAGATGCCATCTCGTTTAAACGACATCGTATGTCGCTCGAATGACGCACCACCTCAAAATGTGTATTTAAACAGTGCTGATTCTACACATTTTCCCAAGTCTGCACACCCTCATTTTCTGTATAACGGTAGCAGTTTTCAGACTTCGTTTTTAAGGTTTTTATACCGTTTTGATTCACAAATAATTCCCAATCCTTTATGTGAATCCACTAAACCCCATAGAATATTGTTATACTCATCTAGAGTACACTTGTGGAGAAGATGAATATTTTCCATTACTGGCCACCTAAAGTTATTATGGGACCTCTTGTCGATGATATCGAACCGACGCCTGCGGATATTTCGTATGTCATTGCTTGTATTTTCAATGTAATCCGTGTAAACCAATATTTACAAATTATAGTGGAAATAAGATGGTTATACCCCTGTGGGGGAATTTTCCTCAAGTGTGATTGTTTTGCATGCTTTGATTATTTCTTTATTCAATCACGTTTGTTTGCAAGAGTTAAGACTTGTTAGGACTAAAATTGGAATTTAATTAAATAAGTTTGACGTCGATTGACAACGCACCCTTAAACTGGTATCAGAGCCATTTACACAATTTTACCGTATAATTGTTTCATTAAATTTTTCTGGATATCAATTTTGTTCGAAAAGTTGATCTATGAAAAAGTGCAATTTCAGTGGAAAACTTATATAATAGATTCCTAATTTTTGACGGGCCAAACTACACATATTGGAAAGCCCGTATGAAATCTCACTTAAAGGCTATAGACGAATGTGTTTGGGTTGCGTGTGAAAGAGGGTGGACGTCTCCCACTGTCACTGTAGATGATGTAACTATCGTAAAATCTGTAACTGCATGGACTGAGGATGAATTTAAATGGAGCACATATAACTCACATGGCTTTAGTTCCATTTTTAGAGCCGTCACACTCGACGAGTTCTGATACATCATGACGTGTACCACGTCTAAAGAGGTATGGTATGTTTTGCAACTTACCCATGAAGGCACAAATGTTGTGAAATAATCTAATTTGCAAAACTTAACTACACAGTTTGAAACTATCTCCATGCATGAAAATGAGTGTTTCGATGAATTTTATGCACGCTTATCTGATATCATTGTTGATACCAAAATTAATATGCTGATGTGGACGAATAGTATGAAGACACGTGTCAATCTACGTGGCACAATAACAGCGAGGAAGATCATTTACTGAACAACCATGGTTGGTACCGAGCAACGAGAATACACCGAGGAGCTCTATCATGCCGAGGAACTCCATCCGAGGAACTCTTTCATCCCGAGATACTCTAAGCACTCCGAGGAACTCTTGATCAACGAGCAACTAAGGCGGTCCGAACTGCACCTCGGCCGTGTCATCAATTATCAGACGGACAACTGTTCAACTATTCATTAGATTCTTGACGCACACGCCGCATTAAATGTATTACCCATTCATATGTATATCATTTAATGTATTGGACCTTTCATGTACAGCCTTGAGGCTATAAATACCTTGTATCAATCCCATTCAAAGGGGGAGGGAATTTCTTGAGAGAACTTGTAATCAAGAATTCCACAAACACTCAGCAATAACATAACAGTGGACGTAGGCTTTATTCATAGCCGAACCACTTTAAAAATCTTTGTCTTATTTATTTATCTGTGATTGAAGAATTAGAGTGATCTAGTTTTTTTACATCAACAGATTGGCGCCGTCTGTGGGAAACGACTGTTGTTATCGTTTTTCATAAAAATCATTTGTCACCAATGGCAGATAATCCAGAATCCAGTAATCGAAATGCTGGAAATACTGGAAATCTTCCAAATCCATCTGCATCTCCAGATCTGGCCGGAATTATGATGAATCTGGCTCAGGGACAAACCGCCATGCAAGAATCTATGAGGCAACTCCTTCAAACTCTTCAAGGCGGTGTACCTACTCATTCAGGGCAAAGGACTGATCATGGGCAATCACGATCGAGACGTATTGGGTCATATCGCAATGGGGAATCCAATGATTCTTCTTATCAACCTGGGCGAACTTCATCAATACGGGCTACGGATACAGATCAACATATCTCTCTTTCTCCGGAGAGAACTAGCGCTTTAGAAAGATTAAGCAGGGTGTCTCCTTTCAGTCGGTTAGGACCAAGGAGGAACATGAGTCCACCTAGGGCTCCATCAGGAAGTTTTCGACCACCACCAGGTTTGAGAGAAGGATCTGCACAATCACGACCAATCACTCGTCGAGATAAATCTCAGGAAGCTACGTCAGAGCAATCAGTTGCTCGGACTAAGCGGCCCGAGGAAGGGAATGAAGCATGGAAAGGTTCCATTCAACGATTGGAGGATAGACTGGGAGAAATGGCTAAGGCGAGGAACCCCTTACAGAGAACTTTTGTTCAAGGGACACCTTTTGTGCAAGCCATTGTGGATTTCCCCACACCGTCGAAATTCAAAGCACCTGTAGTGACCCCCAAGTACGATGGAAAGACAGATCCCGTACTTCATATAGAACCGTACCAAGCTGCTGCAGATATCTATGCTGTCCCCGACGAGATGAGGTGTAGAGCATTCTCGGGAACTCTTACCGGATCTGCACAGATATGGTACAATAATCTTCCTCGGGGTAAGATTTCAACTTTTGTTCAGTTAGCCGAGCTGTTTATTGGTAATTTTTGTTTTGGAGCAAAACCAGTAAAGCGAGTAGCGCACTTATTAAGTGTTAGACAAAAATCAGGAGAAAGTACTAGAGATTACATAACTCGTTTCAATAACGAGAAGTTGGAAGTCATAGATTATGAAGAAAAGACAGCAATCACTGCTTTGATGAGTGGTTTGCTGCCTAACAAGCTATACTATACTCTGGCCAAAGATCCGCCTAAAAATATGTCGGAATTGATGGCAAAGGCGGCCAAAATCATGAATGCCGAGGAGGCTATGACTGCGAAGAAAAATATGGATAAAGAAGTTAAAGTGGAGGTCGACAACTCTAAGAAGAAAGATCAGAAAGGTAATGGTGGTGACAAATATTCCAGGAATAACAGGATAAAGTTGGAAGCCCTAAAGAAGTATGATAATTATACTCCATTGAAAATGGGTATTAATCATGTTTTAGAAGAAATCAGGAATAACGAGGAAATCAAATGGCCAGAGAAACTGAAGACAGATCCAGACATGAGGAATAAGACCAAATATTGCGAGTTTCACAAAGATCATGGCCATATGACCAAAAATTGTATAGCCCTTCAGAACGAGATTGAAACATTCATTCGAAGAGGAAAATTATCAAAGTATGTAGATCGCAGAAGTGAAAGGAGGAATGATGATAGAACTAGAGAGAGATCTAGATCTCCTCGTCGTGCAGAGGAGAAAAAGAGGAGGGCCCATGAAGAGGATCCAGATGATGACCCCGATCTTCCCAAGAAGCCGAGGAAACCTGAACGAGAGGTATTTTCCATACGTTTTGGATCATTTCATTGTAACGTTATTACAGGAGGAGATGCAGGAGGAGGAGACCTTACTGCAGAAAGAAAAGCTTACCTCGGAGAGGCTCAAGCTTGTTCATATATTCAGCGAATAAACCTGGCCGAGGATGATCGTCCTCGGAAGGTAAATAAAGAGAAGCTAGTGATTGGTTTTTCAAAAAACGACCTGGCAGGTGTTCTTTACCCTCATGATGATCCTTTGGTGATCAAAATGAGAATGAAGGACGTGATCATTTCAAGGGTGTTGGTAGACAATGGTAGTTCAGCAGACATCATGTACTATTCATGCTTTGATAGCCTGAATTTGAAATTATCTCAATTGGAACCTTATCACAGACCCCTTCTGGGTTTTGCTGGCGAGAAAGTTTTTCCACTTGGGACGATCAAGTTGGATATATTCATTGGAACCTGGCCTGTCTGTCGAACAGAAAGAATACGATTCTTTGTGATGGATAAGAATGTGCAATCGGCCTACAACATCATCATGGGAAGAGTTGGATTGAAGAAGTTCGAAGCCGTTCCTTCAACAGTACATCAATGTTTGAAATTCCCAACAAATTTCGGAGTTGGAGTGGTGAAAGGTGATCAAAAAGTAGCTCGGGAATACTATTATTCGTCGGCCGAACAAGAAGAACTAGAAGGATCGATGAAAAAGACTACTACTTACCAGGTGGAGGAAGGTACCGAAATTGAAACTCTTGATCCCAGGGATGAATCTCAACTTGTAAAAGGACAGGTGATGGAATCTACAGAAAATGTTATTCTGGACGACGAGCATCCTGAACGAATAACCCAGATAGGTTCATCGTTGGATATGTCGATAAAAGAGGAGTTGATAACTTTCTTGAAGAATAGGAAAAATACTTTTGCTTGGAGTCATGAAGACATGCCAGGAATAGATCCAAACTTCTTATGTCATGAACTCAATGTGAATAAGGAGATTAAACCTATAAAGCAGAGAAGAAGGGTGTTTAGTCCCGAGAAGAATCAAGCCATACAAGAGGAAGTCGAGAAACTCCAGAAAGCTCAATTCATTGAAGATGTAAAATATCCAGATTGGTTGGCAAATGTGGTAATGGTAAAGAAGAAAAACAACAAATGGAGAATGTGTGTTGATTTTACTGATCTCAACAAGGCATGTCCAAAAGATCATTTTCCATTGCCCAGAATTGATCAACTAGTGGATGCTACCTCGGGACACGAGCTACTCAGCTTCATGGATGCTTATTCTGGCTACAACCAGATCAAAATGAAACCTGAAGACAGGGAAAGTACTTCTTTTATTACCCCTAGGGGAACTTATTGTTATAATGTTATGCCTTTTGGTTTAAAAAATGCAGGTGCAACATATCAGCGGTTGATGAACAAGGTTTTTACCGAACAAATCAGCCGCAACATGGAGGTCTATGTCGATGACATGCTCACTAAAAGCAAGAAAGCTGCTGATCATTTGATTGACTTGAGTCAAACTTTTGATCAATTGGATAAATACCAAATGAAGCTTAACCCGACGAAGTGCACTTTTGGAGTACGAGAAGGAATGTTCCTCGGATACATCGTCAATCAGCGAGGTATTGAGGCAAATCCAGATAAGATCAAAGCTCTGCTAGGGCTGCGATCTCCGACGACGAAGAAAGAAGTGCAGAGTCTTACCGGACGAGTTGCAGCGCTCAACAGATTTGTATCTCGAGCAACTGATAAATGCATACCATTCTTCAAAACACTTCGAAAAACCTTTGAATGGAATGAGGAATGTGAAAAAGCTTTTCAAGACTTGAAAAAATATTTGGGAGCACCCCCACTGTTGTCAAGACCAATAACAGGAGAAAAGTTGTATTTGTATTTGGCAGTATCAGAGAACGCAGTCAGTTCAGCGTTGATCAGATTGGAGAATGGAGTCCAAAAGCCAATTTATTACACAAGTAAGGCTTTCCGAGGTGCAGAAATCAGGTACCCAAAGCTAGAAAAATTGGCATTGGCACTAATTGAAGCAAGTAGAAGAATGAGGCCATATTTCCAAGCCCATACCATCATCGTTTATACTGATATGCCATTGAGACAAGCCCTCCATAAGCCAGAAAAATCAGGGAGACTGATGTACTGGGCAGTAGAACTTGGTGAATATGATATTGTGTATGAGCCCAGATCATCATTCAAGGGGCAAGCTGTAGCAGATTTTATAGCAGAGTTCACGTACCCTGATACCCCCGAGGAGCAAAAGGTGCCTGATGATCTACCTGTGGACGATACAGGATCAACAGAAACATTTGCTGACCTACCTGTGGACGATACAGGATCAGCAGAAATAGGTCCAAACCAGCCAAGGTTGGTAAAAGGACTTGTGGATGTAGAGAAATCATTATATTCAAACTCAGACCAACCACGGTTGGTAAAAGAGTACGAGCAGATGACTGACGAGGAGCGAAAGATACCGGGGGATGATGGAAGAAAACAGCAGATATTTTATCGAGGAACTCTGACAGATAAGAAATTTGAAGACGAAATACCTACATGGAGATTATATGTAGACGGATCATCCTGCACAGCTGGTTGTGGAGCAGGAATTGTTTTGATCACTCCAGACGAGATTGACATGGAATATGCTTTGCGATTCCAATTCAAAGCCTCTAACAATGAAGCGGAGTATGAGGCCATGATAGCAGGTCTTAATCTAGCAAAGACTATGGAAGCACAACAAGTGATGGTATTCAGTGATTCTCAATTAATTGTGTATCAGATGATGGGAATGTATGCGGTTAAAGGAGATTTAATGATCAAATATCATGCAAAGGTGATGAAATTGTTGACAGAATTTGAGGCCATTCAATTGGTGAGAATACCGAGGATGGAGAATGTACAAGCAGACGCACTGGCCCGACTAGCATCAGCTACTCGTACCGAGATGCGAAGAACCATACCGATTGAAGTATTAGAAGGTCGGAGCATAGATGAAGATCTGACAACGAATGTGATTACCCTTGATTTAGGACCATCTTGGATGGATCCAATCAGGAAATATGTTGAAGAGGGTGAATTGCCGGAGGACAAACTCGCTGCCAAGAAACTGAAGTATAAAGCTGCTCGGTATGTATTAACTAATGGTATTTTGTATAGACGAGGAATTATGGCAGGTTTGCAGAGATGTGTACATCCCACCGAGGTGAAAGAATTGATTGAAGAAATCCATGAAGGATCTTGTGGAGCTCATGTAGCAGGTCGAACACTTTTACAAAGAGTGATGACACAGGGATATTACTGGCCGACAATGAGGGCTGATTGTATAGCCTATGCCAAGAAATGTGACAAGTGCCAACGTTTTTCCTCCATCCGACGAACTCCACAAGCATTGCTAACACCAATAACTTCCCCTTGGCCATTTGCCATCTGGGGAATTGATTTGGTTGGACCACTGCCGACCACCCGAGGAAGATTCAAGTATCTCATAGTTGCAGTGGACTATTTTACTAAGTGGGTGGAAGCTGAGCCTCTTATCAATATGACATACGAGAAGGTATACCAGTTTGTATGGAAGAATATCATTTGTCGATATGGTCTCCCTCATGCTTTCATCACAGATCATGGAACACAATTTGATAATGAAGAATTTGCTGCCTATTGTCATCAGTCGAACGTTTTGAAGTTTCATTCAGCACCAGGCCATCCCCAAAGCAATGGACAGACTGAAGTGACGAACAGAACATTACTGAATGGGTTGAAAAAGAGGCTAAGTGAAGCTAAAGCAAATTGGATTAATGAGCTCCAATCAGTATTATGGGCCTACCGAACAACTCCCCGAGCAGCAACTGGAGAATCACCATATATGCTAGCATTTGGAAGTGAGGCTGTGATACCGGCCGAATTGGGTCTCCCAACGCATAGAGTGCTGAATTTCAACTCTCCGATCAGTGACTTGATGAGAAGAATGGATTTGGACATGCTCGAAGAAGTAAGAGAAGAGGCAGCCATTAGGAATGCTGCTTATCAACAACGAACAGCTCTGTTCTACAACAAAAGGGTGAAGAAATGCGATTTGAAGGAGGGTGATTATGTGCTGAAGAAAGTCATTCAGAAACAGAATAAACTGGAAGCAAACTGGCATGGACCTTACCGAGTTACAGAGGTTGTTCGACCTGGAACCTACAGAATAGCAACTCTAGAAGGAGAAGAATTTCAGAATGCATGGAATGCTGAACACCTGCGAAAGTATTATCAGTAATGTAAAATGTAAAGCATTTCCTTCATTATGAATAAAACGAGGATGGTTCACCATTTTCTTTCTGTTGAAAGTTTTTCGGGGAATACTAGCGTTGAACACTACACTGCTTGACAAGAAGAAGACTGCTCTACGGAGTCAAGCTCTACGGAGCGCTCTACGGAGCAAAAGTGCTATAAGTAGCCAACCTCCTTTGGTTAGGAGGATAAGCTCTACGGAGCGCTCTACGGAGCAAAAGTGCTATAAGTAGCCAACCTCCTTTGGTTAGGAGGATAAGCTCTACAGAGCGCTCTACGGAGCAAAAGTGCTATAAGTAGCCAACCTCCTTTGGTTAGGAGGATAAGCTCTACGGAGCGCTCTACGGAGCAAAAGTGCTATAAGTAGCCAACCTCCTTTGGTTAGGAGGACATGCTCCAAGGAGCCAAAAAGTTCGAAAGAACCCTACTCCTCCTTTGATTAGGAGGTGTAGACCAGCATGATCAACTACGGTTGGTAAGACTTTATATACTCTCGCATTACAGCTTATGTTGGTCGGGAGGTAACATTATTACAAAAAGTTCTTTAAAGAACAAAATATTCCAAACTGTACCAAGTATGGTTGGTCGGGGATAAAAACCCACTAACTGTAGTTGGTCGACGAGGATAAATGTATTGACCTTAGTTGGTCGGACACATGTTTATATTTGAAAATTGAACCAAGTATGGTTGGTCGGGGATAGAAACCCATCAACTGTGGTTGGTCGACAAACATTATTTATCCACCTTGGTTGGTTGGAAACAATTTTGAACAATTTATGCTTGTTATAAATTCTAAGTTGGTTGATGAACCATATAATTTGCAAACAGAAAAATAGCTATTAGCAAAACAGAAAATGAAATTCTTTCATTAAGATAAAAATGTATTACATGTTACATGTATGTGCTAACTATTACATTAAAGATTCCTACTCTATTGGTTTCTTTCCTTTGTCCTTTGAGACAGGTTCCTCGCCAGCAGGAGGATCCTCTAGACAAAGAGGAGAATTAATAAAGTTCATGTCCTTCAGCATTCTGACATTCATTATTGTAGGAGTGTCCAACAGGTGCTCAGGACGAGATACTTCAACTTGAGAATGAAGGTTATAATCACCAAGATATTTAGAGATCAAACTCCGAGGAATGGAGCGAGCAGGAATCCATGCCATATCCAATTTATAGGGAGGAACAGGCAAGTCTAGCAATCCAGGAGCATGATAATCCCATAAATAATGACCTTGTTCCAATTTTAATACACCCAGGGCGTTCAACCATCCCTGCTTATAACCTTCGTTGTTAGCATTTTCAAGGCGATCATCCAAATGGTAAAGAGTTTCATTATAGCCTGCATTCCAGAACTCCCGAGGCTGTTTATGGAATTGGAAAGTTAATCTATCTACTTGCTCGAGAAAGTTCTTGATAAGAGCATCTTTATTATTCAGATCAGACTTCATCGCAGCCAATTGATCCTCTAAAGATAAATTTTTCTTAGACAAATCAGACAGAGCACGATCCTTAACATTTAGTTGGAATGCTTGAGTTTCCAGAGTAGATTGGGTGCGAGATTCTTCAACACTACGGCTAAGAACTCTTGATCGGCTCCGAGAAGCAACTGGAGAACTTTGCTCCTCGACGATTCTTCCTCGTCCCCGAGAACTCCTTCCTCGTCCCCGAGCAGTCACAGGAATAATAGACTTTTTCAAGTCATCCAACTCTTGCCTTAGTTTGGCGTTTTCAACCTCTAGAAACGAAAAACCTTCATCAGTAACTGGTACTAATGCAGTGGAAGAGGAGGCAACGGATTCATATTGAGCCAATCTTTTCTGCAGACTATTATTTTCTTGTTCCAGGATCTCGGCAATTTGTCGGCAGGCTTCAACTTCACCTTTTAGGGTCCTTTCCCTAATGTCATATGCAGCAATGATCTTTTTATGACCTGTATCAGAGGAAAGTTGTTGATATCTATTTTCATATTCCTCGTGTAATGAAGCCATCGAGTCATTGTGCTGGCCTTGGAGATCCTCTAAGGAACAATGCAGCTCTTCAATCAAGTCATAATAAGCGACATTGTTAGCTACAGCTCGGTCGAGTAAATTTTTCAAGTACCGATAAGCCTCAGTCGCCTGTTCTGAAGCATCATGACCAAGAATGTCAGCAATTTCAGAAGAACTAAGGTCTGTATGACCAGCCCTATAGTATTGGTGACATTGCTGCATCAGCTCGGTATCATGAGAAGAGATTAGTTCCATTCTAGCAACAAACTAAAGACAAGAAAAAGACAACAATCAACAAAGAATCATCAATAACGGCGATGAGTAAAGAAGTATTTTATTAGATCATAAAAGGATTACAGTGTTCGATTACAAATGATAAAAGATAAGAATGATACCGAACAACTTCACACCTTTTCCTTGTCTCCCAAGACTTTCTCGGGAGGCTGGGACGAGGAGCTCGGTTGCTCGGTGATAACAACAGCTTGATCAGCAGAAATCTTCTCGGCAGGAGGAGGCATAGAAGAAATATCCTCAATGACAGAGGGTTGAGAAGCAGAAATTGGGACATCCACAGCCATGGAAGATTCATCTGATGCAGGTTCATCTTCTTCTTCTTCTATAATTGGTGGAGGAGGACCAGGGAGATGCCGTTGGAATAGCTCAGAATTGTCTTGGATTTTTAGCTCTTGTAGAGCAGCTACCCAACCGTCATGGAAGTATTTCAACTCCCCATATTTGACTTGAGATGTCATAGCTGCAATCCCTTTATCCCATCCTTTTTCCCAACCAGCACTGAAATGTTTCCTAACTGCAACTTTTCTTTTCAACTGCTCCGAGGAGAGTTTGACATCCAATTGTTCTTTCTGGATTTTGATGTCTCGCAGGATAGACAGTTCTTCTTCTGCCTTCTTCAGTTGGTCATCGCACTTTTGCTGATTGACCTCTAAGCTTTTCACCTTCTCCTCCAAATTCTTGGAGGTTTCAGCCATCTTCATCTTATCAGCCTCAGCTGCAGCCAATTTTTTCTCCCAGGCAGCTTTCTCCTCGACGTACTGCTGGCGAGATTCTTTCACAGATTGGGCTAAACCCAAGAGGGCATCGTCAACATCGGACGAGGAACTAGAAGCTTTAATAGCTTGATCTTTCTTCACGATGGTATTGAAACAGTTCACCAGCTAAAAGATAAGAAAAACAATAGAGTCAACACAAATATAAGAGTTCAGGAAAAAGAAAAGAAAGACCAAAGGTATGAGAAATTTACTGAAGAAAGATGGCGAGCAGCTAGGGATGTCAGTGTATCCCTAGGAATCTTTTCATCAACCCCGAGAACCTCGGGTATAACTGAGCTCGTTGAAGAGCTCGGAAGAATGATTTTTGAAATACTACTACCACCAGCGGGTAGAGAAGATGCAGTTCCAGCAAGATTAACCGAGGATGATTTCCTCAATCTCTTCAAAGGAGGGTCAGCAGCATCAACCAAGGAAGAGGTCTTGGTCGGAGAGATTGTAATTACATCAGCTTTCTTGCTCGGGGCCACTGGGGGCTTCTCGGCAACTTTGGAGGAACTAACATCTACTTTTTTAGTCCCCTCTGGGACATCAATTTTACCTTTCTTTGCTTCAACAGCAGAAGAAATTTCACCAAATAGAGCAGGAGGAGCTCTTTTCTTGCCCATTCTCTGAGATAGGGGAATATGAGAATCTGAAGATGAACTTTCTGGTGTTGAGGCTGGTTCAACAGGGCGAGCAGTATAAGAGGTTGTGTAGCTCTTATACTGCAGCAAATATGATGCAGATCTAATATGCTCGTCTGCAATCGTCTTATGCAAATTCCAGATAAGTTTTAAATGCTTGATATTCACTTCCGACTCTTTTGGAGTTTTTCTTTTACTATCAACTGCAAATAAATACATAAATCTCAGTCATACATTTTGTCAAACATGATGAAAACGCAATTTCATAAGTAAAATAAAAATGAAAAATAAACCTATCCCATTGCCGTATGGGGGGCATCTGGGACCGTTGTATACTTCATTCCCAGATAAAGGCGCGTGTTGCCAATTTTTTATGACCAACCCATGCTCAAAATAATCTCTATTTGAATCAGGGAGGTTAACTACAAGGGCTCTATTTAAAAACCTAGTTTTTAAATAATAAATATTATCTAAAGTGGCCCATTTATAGCTGTACATGATTTCTGGGATCCCTATACGAGTCCCATGAGTTAGATTTAACTTGTGCACCCCGTTAATTATTCTCCATGAATTGGGGGCTATTTTTGCAGGAACAAGATCAAAATATTGACAAAACTCAAGACATAATGAGTTTGGGGGAAAAGAAAAACCACATTCAGCAATGAAAAGACTGGGGAACCAATGTCCCTCAGCCAATCGAAAGTAATCTAAAGGCTCAGAAAGAACCTCTAGAGTTACCCAAGAAGGAATGGAAAAGTCAGAACGAAATTTCTCAACAGATTCAACAATATAAACCATATTGAATAAAAGAGATGCAGAAGAAAAGAAGAAGATCTTACAGAAAGAAAGGAGATATGTTGACAACGAACGGAAACAATGATGAACACACAAGAGAGAGGAAGAGAATAGAAAACTTGAATGCAGAAAAATGGAAAGTGTAGACGACGGTATGGTTACCAAAGGAGTTTAAATACTTTGCATTGGGAAGCGGCGAAAGAAATGATTACTAAAAAGAAACTACTGAACTTCCGGCGGCTAAAAAGACAAAAGTTGCACGAAGATCGAAGCGCTTGTAAAAAAGGCGGAAACTGCGAAATGAGAAGGAAATTTGAATACAATGCTCCTAAAACCCAGGAAGGTCATTTAATATTACCATATACCGAGAAAGAATGTCCCATACTCCTCAAAGTTCGAAATATGAAACATTGGGGGCTTCTGTTGATACCAAAATTAATATGCTGATGTGGACGAATAGTATGAAGACACGTGTCAATCTACGTGGCACAATAACAGCGAGGAAGATCATTTACTGAACAACCATGGTTGGTACCGAGCAACGAGAATACACCGAGGAGCTCTATCATGCCGAGGAACTCCATCCGAGGAACTCTTTCATCCCGAGATACTCTAAGCACTCCGAGGAACTCTTGATCAACGAGCAACTAAGGCGGTCCGAACTGCACCTCGGCCGTGTCATCAATTATCAGACGGACAACTGTTCAACTATTCATTAGATTCTTGACGCACACGCCGCATTAAATGTATTACCCATTCATATGTATATCATTTAATGTATTGGACCTTTCATGTACAGCCTTGAGGCTATAAATACCTTGTATCAATCCCATTCAAAGGGGGAGGGAATTTCTTGAGAGAACTTGTAATCAAGAATTCCACAAACACTCAGCAATAACATAACAGTGGACGTAGGCTTTATTCATAGCCGAACCACTTTAAAAATCTTTGTCTTATTTATTTATCTGTGATTGAATAATTAGAGTGATCTAGTTTTTTTACATCAACAATCGTGAACACTAGTTTCAACTTACGTGAACACATTCCTGATGCTAGGGTAGTTAAGAAAATTTTGAGATCACTGACTAAGAGTTTTATCCCCAAAGTCACTGTGTTAAACTCGTTAGGTAATTTGAGTAGGATGAAGTTAGAAGAGTTAGAAGGAGAGCTACAAACCTATGAAATCGACATGTTCCCAAACACGATAAAATCAAAAGACAAAGGGGTAGCACTTAAAGCCCAGGACAGAAAGAGTTAGGGGTCAAAGATAGGTGAGTCATCTAAGAAAAGAGAGGAAGAGATATCTGATTCTGATTTTGACTTAGATAATTTGGTCCTATTTGCTAAAAATTTCAAAAAATTTCTCAAATTAAAGTAAAATGGGAATTTAAAGATAAAAGGAATTTTGAAAAAAATAAATCTGAAAAGAAATTTGAGAAAGATAAAAAGGACACCCCTAAGAAATAAAGTGAGAGATGCTTTGAGTGCGGCAGTAGAGGTCATATGGGTTTGAGTGTGAAACTAGGTTGAAATGTCTAGAACAATCCAAGGTTGCGTTAGACATAACCCTTAGTGACGATAGCGAGGTTGAGTTGGTGGACTCTGGAGATGAGTCACTGCTTGAATGTAACTTCACCTCATTCATGGCTAGACATGTAAGTACTAACAATGCTCCTCACGACGATGAGGATGCAAGCTCACAAGGACACCTCGACAGTGATAACAGTGTGAGCGATGGGGAGGAAGAAGCAAGTGAGAGAAAAAGTGATCTCCGACGCGTGTATGCTGATACTTTCAAGACCAAAAAGAGTTAGATCTTAGGACAACAGTTCTAGATAAGGATTTAGGAGAGATGGGATAGAAAGACCTCCATGTTCACTGTGTTGAAAGAGAGAGATACCGTCTGTCTTGAGAGAGATAAAGTATTTTTGAGAAAGAAAAATGGGACTTGACTAAGTAAGTGGATGATCTGATGAGTGAGATCCATTCCTCCCTACATACTCGAAGGAAACTGGAAGCCCTTGTATCCCAACTCACTCATGACTTTGAGAGAGCTCGGGAAGTCAAGGTAAGAATTAAGGACCGATCTGGTAAAATGGGAAAGATGCTCCTCACCCCTGCTTTGGGTTTAGGTGAGAGGATGAGAACAAGTTTTGATGGTGCTTACACGCCCCATACGACATTGGAACCTGTTTTCGAGTTTATAACAAATCCTTATGGCCACCCACCTAAAAATTAGAAGAAAGTTCGGCCAAGAAAAAAAACCGAAGTCGGCCTAAGTCTACATATTTTTGTACAACTGCAAAAGAAAGGCCATCTTTGTGAGTATTACCATAGTTTGGGTCGGACACGATGTACTTTTGCTCCGTCACATGCCACTACTAATTTTGAGAGTCTTAGAGAGCGAGTTGAGTTTCTAGTCGCCACATCTCAGAGTATAATGGAAGAGTTCCAACGAATTTCTATGCCGTCAATTGACACTTCTAAAAATTCAAATAGAGTCAATAATGACAAGGGAAAACAGAAGGTTACCACATCTTGGGTGCCTAAACACAATGCAAAAGCTCTTGTTGTTCATGTTGCTCTTAAAGCACATAATTTCCTACAGCGGTACTTCGATAGTGGGTGCTCCAGGCACATGATTGGTGACATATCTCCGTTTAACTGCTTAGAGGATCGAAAGGAAGGTAAAGTCACTTTTGGAGACGGGAGTAAGTCTATCATAGTACGACGAGGTACAGTAGAGTTACCAAGATTTCCTAAGCTAGAAAATGTGTTGTACGTCAAGGGATTGAAAGTAAATTTACTCAGCATTAGCTAGCTGTGCGATGCTGACTTTGCAGTAAAGTTTGATCGAAATGAATGCCACATTTATAATCAAACATGCAAACTTTAATTGCAAGGGGTGAGGACTGAAGACAATTGCTATGGGATCATGCCTAAGTCCTCATTTTTTTGCAACAGTGCCATGATCACTACTATGGATCCGTGGCATCAATGTCTAAGTCATGCGAATTTATGATATTTAGAGAAGTTAGTTAAAAAGGACCAAGTACGTGGCTTTCCATCACTTGGAAAGCCAACTTTCGTAGTATGTGTATCCTGGCAGTTGGGAAAGCAAATTCGTAGCCACCACCGAAAGTTAAATTCAATTACCACCTCATGAGTTTTTGAGTTGATACATATGGATCTTATGGGTCCTACTCTTACTAAGAGTTTAGGTGGTAAGAGATACATTCTCGTGATGGTAGATGATTTCTCACGCTAATCGATTGTAAGGTTTCTGCGAGAGAAATCCGATGTTATGGATTTTCTTACTGCCAAGTGCCATGTCTACAAAAGTCAACACGGTGTCACTATCAATATAATACGTAGTGAGAACGACATTGATTTCAAAGAAGAAAAAGGAGATCTTTTCTGTGATAGCCTCGGAATCAAATACGAATTTTGATCGTTAGGACTCCTCAGCAAAATGGGATTATTGAGAGGAAGAATCGGACGATTCAGGAGATGGATAGATCTATACTTTTGGGTCATAAAGTTGCAAGAAGATTTTGGGTAGAGGCGGTGTCTAACGGATGCCATACGATGGATAGGGTATATCTTTGTCCACACACACTTATGACACCCTATGAATTGTGGACTAAAAAGAAGCCCAACCTTTCATATTTCCGTCTTTTTGGGAGAAAATTCTACATGTTACGGGATAGAGAGCAATTAGGAAAATTCGACTCCTGGAGCGACAAGGGGATAATTTTAGGTTATTCATCGTCTAGTAAAGCTTATCGGGTGTATAACCTGAATAGCTTTAAGGTTATGGAATCAATAAACTTCACTGTGCAAGATGATGAACCGCCGACGTCGTTGATTCTAACCTTTTGGGTGAGGGTGATGAACTTTCTATTGATGATACCATCGTGCCTCCCACACCCAGAGTGCACCCCATTCCTAAATTAGGGGACACTCGTGCTTGGGTTCGCAAGAGTCATGATCCTTCTACTATTCTAAGATATCCCACCATTGGGGTCAAGACTCGTTCTCTGCTATAGAACGTTATTAGCCATGTTTGCTACACGTCCAAAGTCAAGCCCAAGAACTATAAGTAAGAACTCAAAGATGAATAATGGATCTGTGCTATGCAGGGTGAGTTATTTGGATTTAGAAAGAATGATGTTTGGGAACTGGTCCCCCGGCCTAATGAGAAAAATGTGATAGGTACCAAGTGGATCTTCAAGAATAAGGTGGATGAGACCGGTACTATTATCCAAAATAAGGCTAGGTTGGTCGCTCAAGGCTACACACAGATAGAGGGTGTAGACTTTGACAAGACATTTTATCCTGTTACGAGGCTTGAGTCCGTCCGTTTAATACTCACCATCGCATGTCATCTGCGCTTCAAGTTATATCATATGGATGTCAATAGTGCCTTTCTAAATGGCATTAGATAAGAAAAGGTTTACGTGGAATAACCAAAAGGGTTTGAAGACCCTAAGCACCCAGATCACGTCTACTATCTGAGGAAAGCCTTGTATGGCTTAAAATAAGCACCCCGTGCTTGGTACGTGAGGCTTACTTCCTATCCCTTAGCCCTTGGCTTCAAGAGAGGGGGAGTTGATATGACGTTATTTGTCAGGAGAGATAATAATGCTATTTTAGTTTCCCAGGTCTATATGGATAACATAGTCTTTGGATCCACATGCTCCCAACATGCTCAAGACTTTGAGGAGGAGATGAAGAGTGATTTTGATATGAGCATGGTTAGTGAGCTTACTTTCTTCCTTGGTCTCCAGGTTCCTCAGCTAGAGGATGGGATGTTCATCTCCCAATCCAAGTATGCTAGAGACCTTATGAAGAAATTTGGTCTAGACTCCGCTAAGCATGCACGTACACCGAAGGGTACCTCAACTAAGCTTAATAAGGACACTTCAGGAAAAGATGTAGATCAAACCTTATATCAGAGTATGATAATTAGTCTTCTCTACTTGACTGCCAGTCATCCCGATATAGCCTTTAGTGTTGGAGTCTATGCGCGATATCAAGCATCCCCGAAAGAGTCACATTTACTCGCTCTTAAAAGTATTATTAAATACGTGAGTGTGACTCTCTCACTTGGCGTTTGGTAGTCCTTTGATACCAGCGACCATTTATCCTCTTATTCAGATCCTGATTAGGCTAGGGATGCAGATGGATGTAGGAGCACTTATGGTGGGTATTTCTTCTTTGGTTCTGCTCTTGTCTCTTGGTTGAGAAAGAAGTAAAACTCCATCTCTTTGTCCACTACAGAGGTTGAGTACATAGCTACCGGGAGTTGTTGCACGCAACTTCTATGGATGAAGCATATATTGGAGGATTATGGGATATCACATGACATCATGACTACTTCTTGTGATAATACGAGTGCGATACACATATCCCGTAATCTAGTCAAACATTCGTGCACAAAACACATTAGGATACGCGAGGACTTTATCCGTGAGCTTGTAGAGTAAAAGGTCGTATCCTTGAGTTTTGTATCTACCAACCTCCAATTAGCCGGTATCTTCACGAAGCCTTTAGATGACCTTAGATTCTAGAGTCTTAGGAATTCTATAGGAATTTGCACACTTGACTAAGGGAGGTCACCATGTCTAGAGTATGATTCATTTTTCATGTTCATATCATTTGATTCCTATCTCTAGATTGTATCTTTTCTATCATTATTTATTTTATTTTTATTTTATGAAAAAATTAAAAAAATCCAAAAAGATTTAATTTTCTGAATTTTTTTTAGAAAAATCCAAAAATATTTTCTTTTTATAAATTTTTTTGAAAAACACAAAAAGAGTTTTGTATTTTATTTACCCTATTTATGGATGAACATTTAAGATAGCCATAGTCACAACTTCAGTGTATATTCCACGTGATTGCTTGATAGTGATTTGAGATGCTACGTCATTTCATCCATGTGCTTTACATTGTTTGGAGTCTTTGAGATGTGATTCGTGATATCTTCTACTTGTTTGGCTCCTTATATACTTTATTGCACACATGCACGGTATTATTTGAGTATTGTACTTGTCTATCACATATTGGCTTGACTGTTTCCATATCAATTATGTTTATACAACGACCAAAATGCGATAAAACTTGACAAGATAATAGTGCATGTAAAAACCGTTTACCATGAGGAATTAATTGCAACAAAATATGATGAGTGATTCACGGGAAAGGGCTACGAGAGTTCAAAAGTAACTCGTCGAGAAAGCCACCGTTTGAAAAAGAGATCGAAAAAAATTAAATGGAAATAAAAAGAAAAATATGCTAAATCAAATGGGCCAATAGGTTTTAGTTTTCATCACCTCAAAAGAAAAATATAATGTATAATTATTTATGAGGGAGATTGGGTGGAAAGTAATGAAAAACGGGTTTGCACGCCCGTTAAAGTCATGAAAAAATGTTTCAAACATTTTGGACGTTATTGGTGTGGAAATCACTTTGAGCTTTGATTTACTGATTTGATTGAGTCAATTTCTTTTAATTCCATAATTTTTACACCTAAGGAAGATGTTGAGTTCATTTGTTAGGAATATCCAACATTCATCGTGCTCATATGTTATGGTTGTGTGTATTGATTTTCCTATCGAATTTGTTCACATCCCTACATTTCCGCTATCACTGACTTGGTTGTTTTGGTGTTCTTTCATGGTGTGATTTTTTTAAAATTTTCAATATTAAAAAGAGATTTTTGTTTTTGTTTTTATAGTGATTTTATTGCACATAATTGATATTTCATGTTGCTTATCATTATACTACAAACTATTGCGCGCTACGGGTATTTGTTTCTTGTCTCATGTGTGTAGGTATCTCAATGGAGGATCATTTTTGCACACCCTGATGATGAAAAAGAAAGATTAAGTTGAATATTTGAATATGATCAAATTTTTACGAAAACACGCATTTAGTATTTCCAGTTTTTGGGGTTAATGGGGATATTAAATTGTATGTCATTTTGGACAGCATAATTCAGATTTTTTTTATGTATGTACCGGCATAGACATAGGGGTATATTTGTAAGGACATGATTTATAAATGTTCGGGGTATAATCTATGAATTTTCCAAGTGTCCTAGATCACAGTTTAGTATGTCTGATACTGCTACATTTGGCACGTCTCCACGATAATCCTCGATGGCCTTGATCCAAATCATTGCATCCATCATCTTCGTACGTGCACCATGCTCTTCAACCGTTCTTATTACTCCACGTACTTATGGTAAAATAATTCTAATTGGAGTTTTTATTTATTTACATAAATCGTTGGGAATATTTTTTAACTAAATTTTGAAGTCTGAAAGATGATAAACACGCAAGATCTATTTAAGGAGGCATTTTGAGACACGTCACTGATGTGGTTCAAACGACATCGTATGTGGTTCGAACGAGATGCCATCTCGTTCAAACGACATCGTATGTTGCTCGAATGCCGCACCGCCTCAAAATGTGTATTTAAATAGTGCTGATTCTACACGTTTCCCAAGTCTGCACACCCTCATTTTCTGTATAACAGTAGAAGTGTTTAGACTTCATTTTTAAGGTTTTTATATCATTTTGATTCACAAACAATTCCCAATCCTTTATGTGAATCCATTAAACCCCAAATAATATTGTTATGCTCTTCTGGAGTACACTTGTGGAGAAGATGGAGCTTTTTCATTGCTGACCACCTGGAGTTCTTACGGGACCTCTTGCGGACGACATCGAACCGACGCCTGTGGGTAGTTCATATGTCACTACTTGTATTTTCATTATAATATGTGTAAATCTATATTTATAAATTATAGTGGAAATAAGATGGTTTTGCCCCTGTGGGGGATTTTTCCTCAACTGTGTGCTTAGATTATTTCTTTATTCAATCACGTTTGTTTACAAGAGTTAAGACTTGTTGGGACCAAAATTGGAATTGAATTAAATAAGTCTGACATTGATTGCTAGCTCACTCTCATACATACGTATGAGTTCCACTATAATTGTATGCCTAGATAATTACTTTTTCCCAAAGGTTTTGGGTTGATTATTATTATTATTTTGATTTTACTGATGACTTAATTATTTATGTACCCCTTAGTGAACTGGTAAGTACGGGATTATTAGTTCAAGAATCCTTAATTTTTTTTACATGATCCTTAATGAACTAGTAACAAACTTTATTTTCTTAACGAACTGGTAAGTATGGAACTATTAGTTCAAGAACCTTAATATTGTTTATAAATTGATATGAATGGGATTATTAACTTTATTTCTTTCGCATTGCTAAACACTGATCTATACACATCCAACTCTCATCTATAAATATATTTGTTATATAACTGGTAGAACCCGCTTAGCATATTTGTACTAATTCGTTTTTCCTCTAGATGAACTCGAAGAAAGAGGATAATATCTCTTCCCTATTAGAGATAAATATCGGTCACCTGTTCGCGTATGTGACTGTGTGGGCAGAGAATAAGCCAGATGGGATCAAAGAGTGACGTTTTTTGATATTCTATATTATAGTTTGTACTAAAAAAATGTAATTCACCCCTGCGGTGGTAGAATTCTATGTAAGACTACTTAATAATGAATAAAGTTATGTTATTACGTCTTAACTTTAATTCATTTCTTTATGTGTGCTTCTTGTTCATTCATACCAAAAAGTTGGGTTTGACACATTGCCACATCTTTTTTAATAAATGGTGTTCCATTATTTGACAGAATGACATTAGGAATGTTAAGCTGGAAAATAATGTGCTCTTTAATAAACTATGCCACCACTCCTAATGTTTCCCTTTTTAAAGGTACTACCTTTGCCCACTTTGTAAAGTACTCAATTTCCACTAGGATCCATATTTTACCCTTAGAGGGAGGTTTAATTACCCCCACATGGTCAAATGCCCAAGTATGGAAAGGGTAGGGTGTTGCAAGTGGATGGAGTTCCCCTAATGGAGTATGGATAAGGTTACCATAGAGTTGGCAAGCCTTACACTTTTGAACAAAGTTAAATAAATCTTTTTCCATTTTTGGTCAATAATAACAAGGTGTCATTAGTTGATCATACAACTTGGATCCTCCAATGTAAGGTAATTGTGGTCTCATTTGAGGAATTCTTCTGCTTTATCTCATGCGATGCGTCAAAATGGCCTGTTGAAGTATCCTATGCGATTGAGCTTATCCTACAATAGGCAAAACCTTGGAGCCCTTCTTTTGATCCCCGTGGCATCTGGTTTCTCTATTGGGATAACTCTATCTATGATAAAATCAATATATGTTTGCCTCCAGTTTGTTTTAGCTTCTAAGAATTTAAACTCAGCTAGTTGAAAGAAGGCATGACACCAAGCATAATCTTTTTGTATTACTTCTACGTCATGCTTTATCATTTACCAAAATACCCCTCCCTTTAAATTATTTTATATTGGGGAATATCAATGGTTTCATAATGATCATAATGAGTTTTCTTCAGCCATTTTTACCCTTCGTCTGGACATATACATTTAGAAAAGACACCCCCCGAATTTTTTTAGTACACACTTTCTTGGAATAGGAAATATTGTTATAACTCTGTAAGCTATATCTTTCCTTCTCTTGCCTCCAACTGACTCCTAATCTCCCCTCTTCAATCCGAATCATCATTACTAGGTAAGAGTTGGAGCTCTAACGATGTAGCTATTCTTTTATGGATCACTAGAATTATAAACTCATCATCCATGATAATATTTTATGCAACTGTGGCAAAAGCATCAACATGACAGTTCATCATTATTAGATGCATCTCCACCTTGAGCTCGTGAAGTTGCTTTATTAACACCTTTGGATTATGGTTTTGTAAGGAGCCAAATTAAGATGCTTCACCGCGTATTCACCGTTCACTTGTTTAACCATCAAGTTATAATCTCCTTTAATGCAAAGTGAACGGATGGCTCATCGCAGCGCTTCAAGCAACCCCAAGTTTAAGACTGCATACTCTACCTCATTATTTGAGCTATGAAAGTCCAACTTAAAATACAGTGTAATATTTTCCTTTCGTCTTGATAAAATGACTCCCATTCTTCTTTTGCCCTGAGCTGATGAACCATTGAATTCCATATACCACTCTTCAAGGTCTTCCTTATAAAGGTTGGATTGCAGATCATCACATGAAATATCTTTGTGAGTTGGTTCTAATAGTCCTGGTGGAAAAATATGTAAGTGATATACATAGTCTTGGATCTTGATTGCACAAGGGACCACACACTTTAAATCATACTATAAAAGAATGAGGAACTACATCGGTGCTCTCCCAATCAAGATTGTTCGTGCCAATAAAAACTTGATATGATCACATCTTGTCACTATGTGGATAGTGCAAGATAACATATAATGCCTAAGTTTTTGGGCAAAAAAGACAAAAGATAAACAATGCCTCTAAATGCTAGTATATCTTACCATTAGACCATGAATAATTCTACTCAAATAGTATACTAATCTATCTTGTCCATCAATTTTTTGTGCCAATAGTGCACCGATGGACCTCATAGTAGAGGTAATATAGAGAAACAAATGTACTCCATCTTTGGATGAAATCATAGTTTGGATAAGTGAGAAATCTCTTAAGATTGCCAAAAGCTTTTCGATGTGGTTACTCCCATTTTAACTTCATGATCTTTCGCAACAGTCAACATATGAGTGTCAAATAAACCTTGGCCAAAATTTTTTCAGGCAAGAAATCTTTCCAAGGAAGCTTTTTATCTCCCTCTACGTCTTTGGATAAGGCACGTCAAGGTTAGATTTTATCTTGTCTTGGTCCATCTGAAACCCTTTTCGATTCACAATAAAACCCAAAAATTTTCCATTCATTACATCAAAGGTACAATTGAGTGGGTTCATCTTTAACATGTATTTCCTACACCTATTTAAGACTTCGATCAGATCAACTAGGTGTGAGTCTTCCTTTTTTGACTTGATAACTAAATTATCCCCATAAAACTCTAGGATGCCATGAAAAATGGCCATCATGGTTCTCTGGTAGGTTTCCCCGCATTTTTCAGACCAAAGGCATGACATTGTACATGAAGTTACCCAAGGAAGTCCTAAAAGTCATTTTTTTTCGCGTCAGTGGGATCCATCTTGATATGGTTGTAACCAACATAACCATCCATGAAGATGTACATCTCATGGCCCGCTATTGAATTGATCAAGAAATTAATTGAATGTATAGGGAACTTATCTTTTGGGCAAGCTCTATTAAGATATATAGATATAACACATATGCAAATTTGACTTTTATCATTCTTCCCCACTAGCATACTGTTAGAAAGCCAAATTGGTTGTTGAATTGTCTTAATAAATCTATCTGCTAATAACCGTTCCTCCTTTTATTCTGGGATCCAACTCATGTTGTACGTTCTGATTGCTAGCTTGACCGAAGTTACTAAGGGTGTAATGAAAATGAATTTATAGTGGTCCGATTATATGGTCAAATGTAGAAATCGTTGATTAGGTCACAAACAAGCCAAATTAAATTTAATATAATTTTATCGTGATTATTTTTTAGGTGAACAAAACATGAAAGATATTGAAAGCTAAATTGAATAAAACAAACCATAAGGAATAATATGAGGAAAAAAACCTTTTTTCAGAAACCCCTTTTTTATCACGGTTACAATTAACGCATTGAAGAATGACACATATAAACTTATAACTTAAACTCCACTAAGTATTGCAATCATGTCTCCTTTCTTATTGATAACAAAAAGTGGTGCAGATCCAACAACACCCCATAGCAAGCTCCATGTGTCTCGGTGTCCACTAATCAGCCTTTGAAAACTCATTTCCCATATTCAACTAGTGAAGAATCAACTCCATAGGGATATGAACATATGATGGGTTCTTTAAGGTTTGATAAAGTTAATATAAAACATCCAAGATGTGTGGATTTAAAAAATCGAAGTTTTTGACCCCAAAAATAAATGTAAAAGGCCTGTTAAGATGTAGAAGTTCGTACCTCTTAAATAGGGAGAAAGTCTTCAAGATATAGACTTAAAAAGACTATGCTTGAAATCAAGTAAAAAATATTTTTTTCCAGGCTCAATCGAATGAACTGAACCTCATTCGAACGGTATATGCCAAGTTGTTTGAATGAACATAGAACAGGATATCAACCAACATTCCAGTCTTCCAAGCGACGAGGAAATTGGGTCATTAGAAGATTCGTACAAATCACTGATATCTAACGAGATAAGTCACCTGGTTTGAATGACCTATGGTACTTCCTTCTAATGAGCTGACTTAGGAAAATATTTTTTGATTAAAAACTTTTAAAAATATGTTATGTTTTTAAAAACTTTAAAAATACCCCTGAACGTAAAGATTACATATAATCAAACTCATATACCTTCTTCGATGGTTGTAGTGGCGATCTCAACTCTTCGATCTTCGATTGTCACATTCAATCACTAACTTTTCTCCGATTGAAGCTGATGAAAATGTACATAACGATGTAGAGGTGTAACGAAATATTCCAAACTAAAAACATTACAAGCTATTATAATTTTTTCTCTTACAAATCTCCCCTTTGGCTATTCCGGTACAAAACACAAAATCAAAAATATAAAACTCAAGTCAAGTTCAACTAATGTCCCTCCAAAACCCAAAAAGGAAAAGAAACTTGCAACTTTGTCATCATGTAGTCCATGATATCATCAATGCGAAAAAAAACCTACACAAATAAATAAAAGGAAATACCATGACACATTGTGTTTAAAGAAAAGAAAACCTCCCCAAATATGATCTCCCCCTTTTTTCCAAAATAGACAAAAGGTGGGAAGATAAGCCTGAAAAGTTAGCATCATGAGGAAAAAAATTAAAATATCATCACAAAGTGTAGACATCTAAGCATGAGCGATGAAAGTGAAAAACTTTTTTACTAAGTTGATAACTAAAAGTTATGTTTTAAGTAAACTTTGACTGTAAACTCCTTGAACAAAACCCTTTTTAAAATACAACACAAGATGTGAAAATAGTATCTGAATATGGATGTTGGATCTGTTGGTTTGATTACCTTAGTTTTTTAAAAATAAAACGCAAACTATGTATTTAGTATGAAACCAAGATAATAGTGAAGAATATTCAAGAAAATTGACACCAGAATTTTAACGTGGTAAAACCCCAAATTAGGGGAAACATCCACAGCCACCTCTATGTCACAAAACAAAAAATCCACTAAACAACCACAAATTACAAGTTACAACACTAAGCATGCAAATCAATATTTTAAGTCTAAGTTTAGAATTATACATACACGAGTTGCTCAACTCTCAAAGCTTGATTCTGACTGGCTATGATCTCCCTCCAGCAGTTTCCTTGCTCTTTCCTTGTCCACTGATTGTAGCAGATCTACCAATAATATATCTCTCAAAGAACCACAAGTATCTAAGTGTTTGTGTGAGAGTGACGGTGATGTGATGTGATTACACTACATGCAAGAATGCAACTCACATCTATCAATAGTCATACAACCAATACTTATGAATTCCAGAGTAGCTAAATGATATGCAAAAAATCTCAAATATGTTTTGAATAACAGACTTCAGCAAACTTTCAGATCTGAAGTAGAGTCTTTCTGAAAAAATAGATCAAGTTTGTTTCAAAAAATTATTTATGTTCAAATTAATTTCATAAACTGTGAATTCGTATTTTGAAACAAAAATGTTTTCAGATCTAAAACTATACAAAATCAGAAGTCTTATTTTTCAAAATTCATTTGAAATTAAGAGAGTGGATTTAAATAATATAACAATAACAACAAGATCCAAGAGAAACTGAAGTAAAGAACCTAAATGTACGACGTTTAGTGTTCTCTTATGAAAACCTCAAAATTTCTATAAAGAAATTTGTGATTTCCTCAGGGTAAGGTTTCTAGAGAGATATACTTTTGAAGAGGTCTTCAAAAGTGTACAAACACACAAACTCAACTTCTCAGAAACCCTATATTCTATCTCTCAGTTTTTGGTTTTCTGTTTTGCAAAGAATCTTGGCTTTTGGGTTTGCTCTTTGGAGAAAAATGTTTGAGGGTTTTTAGCTTCGAACGATTTAGGTTTTTCTCCTCTCTCTCTCTCTCTCTCTCTCTCTCTCTCTCTCTCTCTCTCTCTCTCTCTCTCTCTCTCTCTTCTTTCTTCTCTATCTTCTCTACGTGTTTTCTCTTAAAAGAGACAATCTCTCAAGAATGCAAAATCTTCTCAAATGCTAACACTAAGGTTCCATTTATACTGGGCAAACGAAGGATTGAAAAGGCTGATTCAAATCCAAGGTTGGGATCTCTTTTGATCGTTTGACTTCTCATCCGAGGGCTGATAGAAAGCGGTGGTTATTCAGATGATAATTAGATGTCTTTAGAGTAACAAGGATTGACTATTAACACATGTAGACCATCGATGGATTGGAACCAAAGGCTACGATCTAATCTCACATCAAAGACTAAAAGAAAATACAAATCGCACCTTTGTAACCGCAACACGTGTATGACCTAGATGGAGCAAAAAATGCGTGTTTTGAGATTTTATTTAATCCAAGTTGCAACCCCAATATTCTCTAGAGGTTTCGTTTTCTACCCTGAATAAATTTTTAATAAAAATAATATTTTTATTTTTAACTCCAAACATTTAAAATCACATCTTAATTATTTTCAAAATCATTTTAAACGATTTAAAAATGTTTTAAGTGATTTTAAAAATGTTAGAAAAAATACTAAAAATCATAATACCCTTGTGCACACATAATAACACTAATATGAAGTGATTGTGTCCTATATGTGTGGGTTCATGAGAGTAATACTTCCCTTTTGAAGATCATTTGAGGTTCTTGGACTGGATTTCCATCTTGAAGCTTGAAATCTTTGAGAGCGGGTAACTCTTAAAGGTCTAATCCTATTTTGTCTTAATATCCAAACTAGTTAGAACTCCTATATGGAACATACTCAAGTGAGTCAACCATATAGTGTGTTCTCAATCTCCCCCTTTGGATATTAGAGACAAAATTCCCTTGAGTAACCTGTGGTCGTGGGTAAAAAATAAAAACTGTAGATTTCCTTTACAAAGAATCTAACTAGCTATTCGCATCCTAGAACCGAAAATAAGAGGAAATAAAATACACTACTCAACTAAAATATAGACCAATACCCTAAATAATTACAACAAGCTATACCGTTGGGTCTGAAAGAATGCCTGCAAATATGAACACTTTAAAATGGCATATTTGTTGAGTTAGTCTTGAGATAAAATTTGAAATTTAAAGTGAGGTACTCAAGTTCCTCTCCCCTAATTTTTCTCAAATAGACAACGGGGTAAAAAAAATACAGAATGATGTAAATAATAAATCCAATACAATAAATATCATAAACAAGGGCAGAGTTAAGGGTCTCTTACATTAAACAGATTTTAGGAGGCGTTGTTTGTCATTTAAGGAACGTTAATGCCCTAAATCTACAGAAACCAATTATTAGCGTGACACTACTGAGGTTATATATGTATCATCCCTATGGTTTTTCAAAGGAACTCAAATATGATATTGTCTAAAGGTTTCGTAAACAAGTCAACTAACTATTTTTTAGTATTTAGATGTTCAATTTCAAGCTCTTTGGATTCTACAAGATCACGAATAAAATGATGTCTTATATTTATATGCTTAGTTCGTGAGTGCTGAACTGGATTCTCAGATATATTTATGGCACTTTTGTTATCACAATACGTGGTTAACTATTTTTTGGAGATACCATAATCACTAAGCATCTGCTTTATCCACAAAAGTTGGTCGCAACAACTACCTGCTGCAATGCATTTGGACTCTGCCGTAGACAGTGATATGCAGTTTTGTTTCTTACTACTCCAACCGACGAGGTTATTGCCTACATAATAACAGGCGCCAGACATGCTTTTGCTATCGTCTAAGCATCTTGTCCAATCGGAATTTGTGTATTCTACAATAAATCTAGTAGTCTCCTTTGTATACCAAATACCGAAGTATAATCTACCTTTAACATATTTAAGAATTATTTTAACACATAATAAGTGGGCTTCTTTAGGTGTACATTGGTATCTAAAAAAAATACACACAATGGAGGAAATGTCGGGTATAGATGCAGTAAGGTATAATAAACTTCCTATATAGGGTCGGGTTGATGTCTTTCCCATGTGCTTCTTTAGATAATTTCAATGATGTGATCATGGGTGTACGTGCTGGTTTAGAGTTATCTAGCCCTAAATTTTTAACTAGTTCAGCAACATATTTTGATTAAGTGATAAATAACCCATCATTAAATTGTTTAACTTGTAATCTTAAGAAATATTGTAATTCGCCCATTAGAGACATTTGAAACTCAGGATGCATGATATCGAAAAAATTCTTTACTTGATTAGAATAAGTTTAGCCAAAAATTATATCATCAACGTAAACTTGGGCAATCAAGACATGTTTATTTATCTTTCTAACGAATAAGGTCTGATCATTGCCACCACGAATAAATGCATTCGAAACAAAAAAACGTGGATAGGCGCTCATACCAAGCTCTAGGAGCTTGTTTCAAACTGTATAAAGTTTTCTTAAGTATAAATACATGATCAGGATATGTGGGACCCATAAAGCCTTTAGGTTGTTCGACGTATACTTCCTCAGTTGAAATTATAATTAAGAAGGTGGACTTTACATCTATATGGAAAATTTTAAATTATAAATGTCATGATATGGCAAGGAGTAACAGGTGAAAAAGTTTTGTCGAAGTCAATTATCTCTTTTTGAGAGTAACCTTGTGATACCAACCTAGCTTTATTTCTAATGACCTCCTCATTTTCATTAATTTTGTTTTTAAAAATCCATCGCGTGGCGATAACCTTCTTATCTTTTGACCGAGGAACAAGTTACCATAAATCATGACTCTGAAACTAGACAAGCTCTTCTTGCATAGCATTGATCCAGAATGAGTTACAACGAGCATCATTTAAGATTTTCGGTTCTTCAAGAGATGAAACATGTAAATTTTTCCACCTTTTGAAGTTGGGATCTTGTCAAATAGGTTTAGAAGGATTACCAATAATCTTTTCAACATGATGGTCTTTAGAAACCCTAGTTGGTACATAAGGACTCTCAGGTGGCGGTGAATCAGTTATATCTAGAGAGTCAGGAATAAAATAAGTTTCTTCCTCATCCAGGACCACTGTTTGACTGGCACTACTCTCAGCACTAGTATCATTAACAATTACATTAAACTACTCCATTATGAATTTGGTTTGATAATTAAATACTCGATAAGACGTACTTGTTTGAGAGTAACCTAAAACGATTCCTTTTTCTCCCAGGGTGTCAAATTATGAGAGATGTTCCCTGTCCTTGCAGACAAAATACACACTTCGAAGGTTTTAAAATATTTCAAGTTAGGCTTTTTGTGGTACCAAAGTTCATAAGAAGTCTGTTTGGAATTTTTCGTGAGGTATACACGATTAATGATATGACACGCAGTTTTTACAGCTTTAACCCAAAAATATTTAGGTAAACTTTTTGCGTGTAACATAACCCTAGCCATCTCTTGCAAGGTCCTATTCTTATGTCCAACATCTCGTTCTACTGAGGTGTTTTAGGAGTACTAAGCTCGTGTTTATATCCATTTCCTATATAGTATTCTATAACACCTGAGTCTCTGAACTCTCCAACTCTGTCAATTCTGATGCGACATACTTGGGTATCCTTCTCATTCTCAATTTTTAAAGAATTCTTAAGAACTCAATGAAGGTATCGAATTTATTTTTCATGAATGCAACCCAAGTATATCGTGTGAAATCATCCACAATAACTAATATATAACTGTTACCACGTAAGCTGAAAGTTCTAGAAGGACCCATAAGATCCATGTGGACAAGTTCCAAATGTTTTGAACTTAAAACATCTTTAAATTTTTGTGAGCAGATTTACTTATATTCCCTTCTAGGCAAGGACCACAAATAGGATTATAAGTCACATGCCATAAAATATAAGTAAAGGCAAAACAATGATATACATGTTGATAAAGTTATGGACAT
Source organism: Sambucus nigra (assembly GCA_949130495.1). NCBI lineage: Eukaryota > Viridiplantae > Streptophyta > Magnoliopsida > Dipsacales > Adoxaceae > Sambucus > Sambucus nigra. The sequence goes on from OX422212.1 coordinate 373,361,260, forward strand.
TCAACCGTAGGAAATACCTTATAAGGAATTTATAACCAAATTCAAGTAAACATGAAATTATAATTCTCAATGTATATACACATGAAACATGTACTCAAAGTACTCTTTGTAAGGACGAAATACAAACATTCATTCAAGGGGTATCCAGTATGGCTTGAAATTATTGTCTTACATACTTAATCATCCTATATTCCTAAATTGTATAAATACAGGGGTCCAACCTTATCAATATGAAAACATATATGAATATAATTTTCGGTACAAGTGACGATGTAATTTTCCAAGCTTCCTAGAGCAAGTTATGGCCATTTCTTTACAACACAAGAAATCTTCCCTACAAGCTCCTCTATTGTTCCTTCAACTTCCAAGAATTTTCATAATTTTTATCTAGCATAGATTTCCATAATTTTCAACCCATTTTCAATGCACATACTGAATAGTACATAATTAAAGTTTCATAATTGTTTGACTTCATTTGCTATCTGAAAATCTTGACTAAACTAAGGGCATACCGAAATGAAGTATAAAAACAAAAACCATGTACCAACTTGAAATCATCATTACGGCCTAACCACAAGGAGATAAATTCTACTTTTCAGATATGATATGAATATATGAGTATACTTTCATATACAATTGGAATTTCTCAATTAAAGTAATCACACAAAGAGATATGCAAGTTTGAATACAAGGGGTTTCAATACAAAGCAATATTTAAGGGTTTATGCATTCAACTTAACTTAAACTAGCATATATTCATACATATGCACCCAAGAATGAAAGGTAAATAAACAAATAAAATATTTATATCATATAAATCATAAATATATGAAAAATAACAAGATTTTCAATTAGGATTACCTTCAGGACGTTTACGTAATTTCTACGGATTTTTCTACACTTTTTCTCCTCACTTTTTTTCCTAAACTTCTACCTTCTCTTTCCTCAAGCTAACAACGCTTTTCAAACTGAACCTAGGTTTGTTTTTCTGAAGAAATATGTTAGACGGAGAGTTTTAAGTTGGCCAAGGCTGACTCCCAAGCCAACCAATCAAATTAAACCATTTGGTTTAATAAAAGACAATTTATTACTTAGAGGGAATTGACATATTTGCCCCTTGTTCGTAATTTTGGCCTAACTTCTTACTCGCACATCCGTTTGATGCGCTGTTTGTTTTGTTAAAACCCTAACTCACATTTCTACAACTATCTAGTTTTTACCTCAAGTCAAATGTAATGTGATAAAGGTCAAAACTACTCTCTGACAGGGACATTTCTACCGAAAATAACAAAATTTTGTGTTCGTAAATAATTCGACCTTTCATGATTTATGAAAGTAGGATTATAATAAACATAATCAATTAACATTAGATATACTAATAACACATTATTCATATCACATAAGATAAGCATGATTTGAATATAATTTATCATAATTATATTCGGGTTGTCACAACTTCCCCCCCTTAGAAAATTCCGTCCCCGAAATTTAATATAAAGGTCACTTACCAAACAAATGGGGATACTGTTTCCTCATGCTATCCTCCATTTCCCAAGTTGCTTCTTTAACTCCATGGATCATCCACATAACTTTAACTAAGATAATAACTTTATTTCTCAATACTTTCTCCTTACGAGCAATAATTTCCATTGGTTCCACGATGTATGACAAGTCTTCCTTCAGTTCAATTGGTTGAGTTTTCAACTGATGAGATGGATCCACCAAATACGTACGAAGCATCGATACGTGAAACACATCATGTAAACGAGACAACTCTGAAGGCAATACTAATCTATATGCCAGGGCTCCAATTCTTTCCAACACCTCATATGGTCCAATGTATCTTGGACTTAGTTTCCCCTTTTTCCCAAATCTCATAACACCTTTCCATGGTGAAATATGCAGGCATACAAAATCTCCTTTCTGAAATTCCAATGGATGCTTCCTCTTATCTGCATAAAATTTCTGCCTGCTTTGTGCTATCTTTATCTGTTCCCGAATCATTTTGATCTTTTCAGTTGTCATATCTATCAATTTCGGACCCAAAATTTTCCTTTCACCCACTTCATCCCAACACAAAGGCATTCTACATCTCCTCCCATATAAAGCTTCATAAGAAGCCATACCAATAGTCGACTGATAACTATTATTATATAAAAATTCCATCAATGGCAAATAATCATCCCAACTACCTTTGAAGTCAAATACACAGGCTCGTAACATGTCTTCTAATATTTGAATCGTCCTTTCTGATTGCCCATCAGTTTGTGGATGAAATGCAGTGCTGAACTTCAAACTTGTGCCCATGGCATTCTGGAGACGAGGCCAAAACTTAGAAGTGAATGTTGGATCTCTATCTGATACTATTGACACTGGTGCCCCATGTAAACGAATAATCTCATCAACGTACATACGTGCATACTTTTCAACAGTGTAGGTGGTCTTAACTGGAAGAAAATGAGCTGACTTCGTCAATCGGTCTATAATCACCCAAATAGAATCATTACCCTTTGGTGATCGGGGTAATCCTGTAACAAAATCCATCATTATATGCTCCCACTTCCATTCAGGAATAGGCAATGACTGTAATAATCCTGCCGGCTTCTGATGCTCCGCCTTTACTTGTTGGCACACTAAACATTTAACTACGAACTCTGCAATCTCACGTTTCATATTGTTCCACCAGTAATACTCTTTCAAATCTTTGTACATTTGGTACCTCCTGGATGCATAGAGTAAATAGAACTATGTGCCTCTTCTAATATATCGTTCTTTAAGAGTGGATCATTCGGTACACAAATCCTATTTTTATAACACAACGATTCATCATTCTTAATTTCAAAGTCACTCTCTTTACCATCTAGGACATCTTGTTTCTTCTTCTCAAGGAATGGATCACTCGTCTGCAAATTTCGTATGCGTTCGGCCAATAAAGGTCTCACTGTGACATGTGCTAATAATCCTCCACTTTTTGAAAACTTCAATTCAATCCCCATCGATGCCAAGTCAAGAATATTTCCAACACGGGCACATTGTATGCAACCAAGAATCCCTGATGATTTTTGACTCAAAGCATCTGCTACTACATTGGCCTTCCCAGGGTGATGATGGATGGTACAGTCATAGTCTTTAATCAACTCTATCCAACGCCTTTGTCTCAAATTCAATTCTTTCTGTGTAAATAAGTATTTCAAACTTTGATGATCAGTAAATATCTCACAAGTTTCTCCGTACAAGTAATGTCTCCACAACTTTAAAGCAAAAACAATGGCTGCTAGCTCCAAATCGTGTGTGGGGTAGTTTCGTTCATGCGTCTTTAATTGTCAGGAAGCATATGCTATTACCTTCCCATTATGCATAAGAACACATCCTAAACCCTGAAATGAAGCATCTCTATAGATCACAAAAGACTCATTCCCATATAGAATAGTAAGTATAGGGGCTGAAACAAACCGATTCTTTAATTCTTTAAAACTCCTCTCACATTCTTCATCCCATACAAACTTCACTTCTTTACGAGTCAATTTTGTTAGTGGTAATGCTATTGCTGAAAATTCCTTAATGGATCTGCGATAGTAACCTGCCAATTCTAGGAAACTCCTAATTTCTGTCACATTCTTAGGACTTTCCCATTCAACGATTGCTTCCACCTTCTTTGGATCAACATATATCCCATTTCCCGAGACAACATGCCCTAAAAACACAATTTTATTCAACCAAAACTCACACTTGCTAAATTTATCAAATAATTTCTTCTCTCTCAAAATATGCAATACAAGTCTCAAATGTTTCTCATGTTCCTCCATGCTACGTGAGTAAATCAACACATCGTCTATGAATACAATCACAAATGAATCAATGAAAGGGTGGAATACCCGGTTCATCAAATCCATAAAAACTGTCGGAGCATTAGTCAATCCAAATGTCATCACCAAAAACTCATAGTGCCTATATCGAGTCCGAAAAGATGTTTTGGAAATATCACTATCCTTCACTTTCAGTTGGTGGTAACCCGATCTCAAATCAATCTTCGAAAATACTGTGGCCCCCTGTAATTGGTCAAACATGTCATCGATACGAGGTAAAGGGTACTTATTTCTAATGGTCACCTTATTCAACTGCCGATAATCAATACATAATCGCATTGTCCCATCTTTCTTTTTCACAAATAACACTGGTGCTCCCCATGGCGAAACACTAGGCTGAATGAAACCTTTTCTTATCAGATCTTGTAATTGCACTTTTAATTCTTTCAACTCCGCTGGTGCCATTCTATATAGAGCAAGAGAAATTGGACCAGTACCTGGAATTAATTCAATAGAAAACTCTACTTCCCTATAGGGTGGCAATCCTGGCAATTCCTCTGTGAAGACATAAAAAACTCTCTAACCACGGCTATATCTTGAATTTTAACTGTCTCTTTATTAGTATCAACAACATAAGCCAAATACCCTGTACAACCTTTACTCAATAACTTTCTGCTCTTAATTGCTGAGATAAGACAATTAGGGACAACATTCCTTTATCCTGTAAACTGAAACTCAAGTACACCAGGCAGATGAAACGTAACTTCTTTTCAAAAACAATCAATGGAAGCATGATACGATGATAACCAATACATCCCCAGTGTAATATCAAAATCCCGAATGGCCAATGGTATCAAGTCAACATAGAAATCTCGTTCACCCATTCGTAAGACACAATCTTTATAAACATGCTCAACCAGAATTACACTTTCCATTGGGGTAGAAATATATAAGGCACAATTAAGAAATGAATATGGTCTACCCAAATATGAAACAATATCTAATGCCACACACTATTAACTGAAATCGCTCTTGATAACATTGGACAATTATTACTCAGATGGCCCTTCTGATGACAGTTGAAACATTCTATATTCAGTAGCTTTGGGCAATTTCTCTTTACATGACCCGATGTCCCACAAAAGAAACAAACATTCGGATCTCCTTGCGATGAAACTCTTTAACCTCTTCCACCACTTACTTCACCCCTTTGAAAACTACTTCCCATGCCTCTACCATACTGGAATTTCTGCCCTCCAAGTCTCGAATATTCTGTATCACTACCCTTTTGATAACTTGGATCGAATCTGCTTCTCTTTACACCTCGCTCTCAATTCCCTCTAGCTTCATTCACGTCCCTTTCTACTAGCATGGCTTTGCTCACCAAGGAGGAATAGTTAGAAGTCTCTAAAGCCAACAATCTAGATTTAATGACTAACTCAAGCCCATCGAGAAATCGGCTGCACATATCTTCCTCATTACGTATAAACCTCGAAGCAAATCAAGATAATGCTGTCAGTTTAGCTTCGTATTCTATAACTGTCATACTCCCCTGATTCAATATGAAATATTCCTTCTCCTTTTGTTTTCGATATATTGGGGGAAAATACTTATCATACAAAGCTTTGACAAAATCATCCCATGAGATCACATTCCCACCTTCTGGAGTAATCAACAAATGTTTTGTGGCATCCCACCAATATTTAGCTTCTCCTTTCAGCATATACGTTGCCAAGGTCACTCGTTGATTTTCAGGCATCCTCATCACCCCAAATATAAGTTCAATCTCTTTAACCCAAACTTCTGCCTCTGCGGGATCAACTGCTCCTTCGAACGATGGTGGGTTCATCTTAATAAATTTCTCATGTGAAGTACTTCTTTCTTCCCGGTGTATCACCTCCTCATCCCTAGCTAAGGCTTGTGTCTCCAGTTGCCTGGTTTGTTTATCTTCCATCTAAGCCATAAATCTTGCTTGCTGTTCTGCCATTAGCGTCATAGCACGTGCCATTTTTTGCATATCTGTCAGTTGTTCTGGCTCGGGTTCCACATTTATCTGAAAAGGTTGCTCAACCTCCGCTTCTGCTGGAATATTTGAAGCCTCATCTTTTAATCTCACATTTACATTCCCTCGTCCCATTATCTTATATCTGAAATGAATCAAAGATATAACAACATGCAGATATACATATATTTTTTAACATAATAGTTAGTATCAAATAAAATATATTTCTAACATTCACTGCCAAATCTAGACTCTTCTCACTCCAGAACCTCTAAAACCTAGGCTCTGATACCAAAATCTGACACACCCCAACCCAGTTACTTATAATTAAGTTTGAAAGTCAAAGTGAGTCCAACCATAATTAATCTAACAAAACCACAATCACGAGTTTTGATTTCAGAGTCATCATTGTAAATTCATATAACTGAAAACGTTTTTACAACATCACAGTAATCATGTCCATAAAAACTTTCTTGAGGGATAAGTTAACTTAATTACATCATTTACATTTACACAAAATCATAGTTTCTCCCATTCCTGGCTAACCCAACCGGACCTCCTAGATTTGGCAGTGACATCGCGTTACCTGAAAAAATTGTGAACATAGGAACCGTGAGCAAAATAGCCCAGTGAATGCATCACTACTATACTACTGCATGAATTTAAATGCAATAAATCATGTCCATATACTTATGTATTAACTTATCCGACTCATTCATAATGAATGACCAACTTTTCCGAATCATGATTCACATATCCTGTATAAATAGACAAATCTCCCCCATTCCTGGTCGAGGAGTAACCCCTTGTCATTAATAGACAAATATCCCCCATTCCTGGTCGAGGAGCCCCTCATTTCGGTAAACTGAAATGAACAATTTCATATTCATTATATTATGATCATATCAATAACACGATACAAATATCTCTTTCCAGTGAGTACACTCACCTTGGTTGACAACTATGTATTCACGTTTCCTTCTGGTGGAGCTGAACTGGGTTGATTATACCTTACACCTATCAATCCAACTAAATCATTATTGAACCTCAATCATAAATATTATCCTAACATAATTATGTAACTTTACATGACTATACATCAACAATATAATTCCAATTAAGTCACATGCCATAAAATATAAGTAAAGGCAAAACAATGATATACATGTTGATAAAGTTATGGACATTCAACCGTAGGAAATACCTTATATGGAATTTATAAACAAAGTCAAGTAAACATGAAATTATAGTTCTCAATGTATATACACATGAAACATGTACTCAAAATACTCTTTGTAAGGACGAAATACAAACATTCATTCAAGGGGTATCCAGTATGGCCTGAAATTATTGTCTTACATACTTAATCATCCTATATTCCTAAATTGTATAAATACAGGGGTCCAACCTTATCAATATGAAAACATATATGAATATACTTTCCGGTACAAGTGACGGTGTAATTTTTCAAGCTTCCTAGAGCAAGTTACGGCCATTTCTTTGCAACACAAGAAATCTGCCCTACAAGCTCCTCTATTGTTCCTTTAACTTCCAAGAATTTTCATAATTTTTATCCGGCATAGATTTCCATGATTTTCAACCCATTTTTAGTACACATACTGAATAGTATAGAATTAAAGTTTCATAATTGTTTGACTTCCTTTGCTATCTGAAAATCTTGACTAAACTCAGGGCATACCGAAATGAAGTATTAAAACAGAAACCATGTACCAACTTGAAATCATCATTACGGCCTAACCACAAGGAGATAAATTCTAATTTTCAGATATGATATGAATATATGAGTATAATTTCATATACAATTGGAATTTATCAATTAAAGTAAGCACACAAAGAGATATGCAAGTTTGAATACAAGGGGTTTCAATACAAAGCAATTTTTAAGGGTTTATGCATTCAACTTAACTTAAACTTGCATATATTCATACATTTGCACCCAAGCATGAAAGGTCAATAAAAAAATCAAATATTTATATCATATAAATCATAAATATATGAAAAATAACAAGATTTGCAATTAGGATTACCTTCGGGACGTTTACGTAATTTCTACGGATTTTTCTACACTTTTTCTCCTCACTTTTCTTCCTAAACTTCTACCTTCTCTTTCCTCAAGATAACAACACTCTTAAAACTGAACCTAGGGTTTGTTTTGCTGAAGAAATATGTTAGAGGGAGAGTTTTAAGTCTGCCAAGGCTGACTCCCAAGCCAACCAATCAAATTAAACCATTTGGTTTAATAATAGACAATTTACTACTTAGAGGGAATTGGCAGATTTGCCCCTTGTTCATAATTTTGGCCTAACTTCTTACTCGTACATCCGTTTGATGCGCCGTTTATTTTGTTAAAACCCTAACTCACATGTCTACAACTATCTAGTTTTTACCTCAAGTCAAATGTAATGTGATAAGGGTCAAAACTAGTCTTTGACAGGGATATTTCTACCGAAAACAACAAAATTTTGTGTTCGTAAATAATTCGACCTTTCTTGATTTATGAAAGTAGGATTATAATAAACATAATCAATTAACATAAGATATACTAATAACACATTATTCATATCACATAAGATAAGAATGATTTAAATATAATTTATCATAATTATATTCGGGTTGTCACACGAAACCTCATCAAACCCTTGGATCCTCGTCCATTGCCAAATCCACTCCCAAGAAACTTCAAGGACGATGCTCATTCCTCCTTTCACCAAACTGCGGACATACCACCGACCAATGCTTTCACCTCTGAAACAAAATCCACGATCTCATTGACCGGGGTACCATCGCCCCACCAGCCAATCCTAAGCCAAACACTACTCACAATCCACTCCCAAATAATACCAATGCCATCTTCTTAGAAGAAAACCCATATTTCGATACCTCAACTGAAATCACACCCATATACTCCCCTAAACCTCTTCAAATCTTCCCATATTTCCTCTTACACCCTACTAGCCTCGCTGATCAGGCACTATCGCTCCTTACCAGAGCATGCATCGCTGTCCGTACCCGTTCTGAAAATGGAAGTATGGAATTATCAGAGGTGTTAAACCAACTCCTAGAGTTTGGGCTGAAATTGCCCTCACAGATGGTCATCGATTTCCAAAGGTTCAGTACACTGTTCTCGAAAGCACAAAAATGGGCCCGAGATTCAGACAAGTGGGTGGTATCGACCGATGAAGTCAGCCTAGATGATGTTGTCCAGATTATGGTAGAATATTCGGGCAAACCAATAGCATTTGTAGTATCTTCGGGTTACTTGATATTTTGAAGCTATAAGGGCGCTTGGTCCCTTAAATCATACATATCCCCACATAATGGGAAGATCTGTATGAAGAAGCCATTGAAGTTGTGGAATGAATTAAATTTACATGGAAAGACATAATTGTTGCCATCGGATGGGGGGAAGAATTGGAAGATTCGAGTGAAGAACAAGCTTCAGGAAGAACTATCCCAGTTCCAACATATGTGGGATGATATCATTTGAAGAACTCCTCGGAGAAATAAATAGAGTGACAGAACAACCTGACATCGACGAGGAAACGTGATTCATGTTCTTCCCTTCTTTAGTAAATCACATGACCAGATCAGGGAGACATTACCAGGTTCCAAGCTCACTACCAGCAAATAATAAAGGGAAGGGCGTTGAAAACCTTCCTATGCCAGAGATGTCCATCGAGGAGAGCAAGATCCTCAATCAACTGAAGAAAACTCAAGCTAACATCACTCTATGGGGGCTTTTCATGTCTTCCCAGCTGCACAGAAATGATTTAATCAAGTTGCTGACTGGACCCACAGTTCCTCCTTCTACCACACCAGAAGAAGCAGTAGATCTGGTCAAATCCTTGACCTCTACCCGAATGCTATCATTTTTTGAAGAAGAAATCCCCAGAATTGGGCCAAATCACAATCATGCACTCAACATCTCCGTCGAAGTTACGAGGAAAGCTGTGCCACTCTTTTTAATCGATAACGGATCCGCCTTGAATGTCTTCCCACTGAGAACCTTCAAGTGTTTAGGCCTAAAAGAAAGAGACCTCGCTCCAACCTCCGCCGCTGTACGTGCCTACGATAATACTCTCCGGGAGGTGATGGGATCCATAAAACTTATAATAGGAGTTGGCCTTATAAAACCCGTCGTTGAATTCCAAGTCATAGACATCCCAACTTGTTTTAACCTGTTGCTCGGACGACCTTGGCTCCAACGTATCAAGGGTGTGTCTTCCTCACTCCATCAGAAATTGAAGTTCTTCACCTACGGGTGAGTCATCACCATTTTGGGCGACGATGAAAATGTTGAGGGTGCAAGCACCAACAGTCAAATCCTTGAGATACAACACGGGTCAAATGATATGCTCCTATCAGGATTCCGAGTTAAGCCACTCCTACTCCTGGAAGGGGACGATTTCAAAGAAAGGGTTTGTCAAGAATATGACCCTCATGGCAACGTCAATGTGATTCAGATGTTCAGAAACATGCACTTCATGCCCGGACTGGGGCTAGGGCAAAGGCATCAAGGGATACTTGAGCCCATCGAACTGAAGAAAGCTTTCCCTCCTTGTGGCTTGAGGTATCAACCATCAGAATAAGAGCTCAGAATGATCCACTAGTCTCGACCAAAGAGAAGATTAAATTGCATCCCAACTATCCCAGGAGAATCCTTGAATGGATGATTCATCAAAAAAGGTGAAGACTTCCCATTTTGCGGTTTTCCAGAACCATGGTATGGCCACACAGACAAGAAGATAAATCCTGGAATGGAGATCTTTTTCCAAGATAGCTACCCATGGGCTGAAAGTTTCCAACACCGAGCACAACCGCCCATAAAAGATACCGAAGAGATTGAGGAAAGTAATAATGAAGATTTCTTCAACTTACAGACACTGGGGCTGGCACTCTGCATGGTTCATTCAGGCACTATATCTATAGATCCATCCCATCTGATTAAAGCTGCTGATACACCCCTCCTCAACTGGCATGCTGCGCCAGTTCTACCTCTTGAAATCTCCCCTAACCCCAATGTTTACCTTATTTCTTCTTCTGTTGTCTATCCTTTTTCAAATGTAATCGAGACCTCTTTTGATAAGGTTCTCAATGCTATTTTCGTATCAATGAAATAAACGAAGATTTTGAGTATCTTGTTGTGCCTTACATTAATTATTCAGATTCTAATCAAACTTTTGATGATAATGATTTTGCAAATGAACAATTCCTAACTGATCTAAATAAGGTTAATAATAAACAACATAACCGCGTTCAAGTTAATGAAGAAGAGACTGTTGTTATTAATCTCGGTTCTAGTAGTCAACTGCGCGAGATTAGGATAGGGGCCACCCTTGACGAGCATGAGCGCGCACAACTCGAAGAATTGCTAAAAGAATTCGTAGATGTCTTCGCATGGTCCTATGATGATATGCCCGGCATTGATCCTGAAATAGCTCAGCACGAGATCCCCACTCTCCCAGATTACAAGCCGATTAAATAAAAATTGAGAAAGCTCCGCACCGAATGGTCACTCAAGGTCAAAGAAGAGGTGGTCAAACAGTTGAACGTGGGCTTCATTCGTGTGATCGAATATCCCACATGGCTAGCCAACATAGTACCTGTGCCGAAATCAGGAGGGAAGGTTCGAATGTGTGTAGACTATCGAGATTTAAACAAAGCTTCTCCAAACGATGATTATCCTCTACCCAATATCGACATGATTGCGGACAACACAACCAGTCATGCTCTCAAGTCATTCGTCGACGGGTTTATCGGATACAACCAAATCAAGATGCACCCAGACCACCTAGAAAAAACCACATTCATCACCCCATGGGGAACCTTTTGCTACACCGTCATGCCATTTGGCCTCAAGAATGCTGGGGCTACCTACCAAAGGGCTTCCATAACCATCCTGCATGATCTGATTGACAAAGAAGTCCGAGGTTTTCTCAGGAAATTACAATATATCAGCCGGTTCATCAGCCAGCCAACCTCCATCTGTGAACCGATCTTCAAGCTCCTACGAAAGGATTCAACTAAGATTTGGAACGAGGGCTTTTGACCGAATCAAATAATATCTAACCCAACCTCCAGTGCTCATGCTACCACAACCTGGTCTCCCTTTGCTCCTATACCTAACCATAACCGACACTGCAGCTGGGGCTTTGCTAGTCCAATACCTTGAAGACTCCTGCAAAGAAAGATCCATTTATTACGCCAGTCGCAAATTGATCGGGTACGAGGTCAACTACACTGCTTTAGAAAAGGTGTGTGCCGCACTTGTCTGGGTCACCCAAAAGTTACGACACTACATGCTCGCCTTCCCCATCAAACTTGTATCCCGAATGGATCCCATCAAATACCTGCTTGAGAAACCCCCTTATCCAGTCGAATGGCCCGATGGTTGATGATCCTAACTGAGTTCGATATCGTGTACGTCACACAGAAAGCCATTAAAGGAAGAGCCATCACCGACTACCTCGCTGATTACCCCGTAGAAGAAGCAAATCTCTGGATCTCCGAATTCCCAGATGAAAATATCCTCTCCACCACTCAAGACCACCTTCGATGACAAATGTTCTTTGACGGCGGTGCCAACAAAAAGGGATATGGCATTGGGATACTTCTGATCGCCCCTGATGACTCCCACACTCCCATCGCCATCAAATTGGATTTGCCTTGCACCAACAACATGATGGAATACAAGGCATGCACAATAGGCCTCAAAGTTGCTCTCAAGAAAGGTATTCAATACCTTGATGTTTACGGGGATTCTGCCCTCATCATCAATCAAGTGCTCAGAAAGTGGAAAGTCAAGGACGAAAAGCTCCAACCCTTCCATGCCAACTTATAAGAGTTAGTCTCCCGATTCCGAGATATCACCTTCCATCACCTACCTCGAGAAAAGAATAACCTAGTCGATGCTCTCGTTACCTTGGCCTCCATGGTTAATATGCCTGAAGGAATAACAATGACCCCCTTCCTAGTTCAAAAGCAAGACAAACCAACCCACTGCTACCATATTGAGCTCGTCTCTATCGAAGACCCCGAACTAGCCGATTACTGGTACTATAATATCTGGTGCCTCCTTAAACATGGTAGGTATCCCTAGGGTTCCAACAAGAAAGACCGAACAACCCTCCGAAGACTGGCTGCCCAATACATCATTTGTCATAAAGCTCTACTCAAGAGGAACTTCGATGGAACTCATCCACACTGTATCGCAGGGGCTGAGATTGAGAAAATAATGCAGAAGATCCACAGTGGGGAATGCGGGCCCCACATGAACGGTCACATGTTTTCCAAGAAGATCATCCGACATGGCTAATACTGGAACACCATGTCCCAAGATTGCACCACCTATGTTCGGAGGTGCCTCAAATGCCAACAGTTATCCAATCTTCAACACCTGACTCCGTGAGAATTATACAACATGACCTCTCCCTAGCCGTTCTCCACCTGGGGTATCGACACCATAGGGAAGGTCACACCGAAGGCTTCAAACGGATATGAGTTCATCCTAGTTGCCATTGATTAATTCACCAAATGGGTCGAAGCTGAGTCATACGCAGTATTGAACGCCAAGAAAGTGGCCAAATATGGGGTCCCACACGAGTTAGTGTCGGATAACGAGTTGCACTTCGAACCAGAAGTCATAGAAGTAGTCAACGAGTATGAGATTCATAGACACAAATCTTCTCCCTACCGACCTCAGACCAATGGTGCAATTGAAGCTACCAACAAGAACCTCAAAGCCATCATCATCAAGATGACCGAAAGCTATAGGGATTGGGCCGATTGGATCCCGTACGCCCTCTAGGGCTATCGAACCTCAATTCGAACCTCTACTGGGTCTACCCCTTACTCTCTGATCTACGGCATGGAAGCAGTCCTACCTGTGGAGCTGGAAGTACCCTCATTACGCGTCATGCTCGAAAGCAAAGTTAATGAAGATGACTGGTGCCAAAGATGTCTCGACGAGTTGACCCTCCTAGATGAAAGGATATTGAAATCTCTTTACCATATACAGGGGTACCATCGCCAAATAGCATGATCATTCAATAAGAGAGTCAAGGACCGCGGTGTTCGGGAGGGGAAATAGCCCTCAAGGAGATAATAGAACCCATCTGGGACCCTAGAGGGAAATTCAAGCCCAATTGGAGCGGCCCCTACATTGTGAAGAAAATCTTATTTGGCGGTGCCGCTATGCTCACTGACCTAGATGGGGAAGAGATCGATCGTCCAGTCAACCTGGACCATCTCAAGAAATTCTACCCCAGTTTAAAATGTCGACGGCTACGACTCTTCTCATCTCCCTTCTATTCTTAAAAAAAAACCTCTCTTCATTTCCCTCTATCCAGAACTACGTAGGCCCGATCCTCTGCAAAAGACCATTTTTCAATAAAGAAAAACAAAAAAAATTTCAAAAAACCTAGAGATACGTAGGCAGCTCATACATCTTACAGGAGCACGACCCTCTCTTTTTCACAAAATACTATTCTTTTCTTATCTCCGAGAACGACAGTTCATTCTAGCATATACTTGAGCAAAAGGATTATGCATGCCTTAGCGGTCGGTATAGATAATTTAAAATTACAAAATTCATCGAAAGGCACAACTGGATGATCAGAAACTTGGTTATTTCATTAATAAGAAATTATAGCACATATTATATAAGAAAAGTAACGGATAACTCCCTTCCCCCTACCTTCCTAAGAAGCCGAATAAAATCCCCACATTTATTCCCCATTACAACAAATAAAATCTCCAAGAGTCTTACCCACAGCTACCAGAGGAGCCTGCACCCTCATCATCTACATCCTGGGGCCCCCAAATTTATCTGCCTGAATAGAGTGCCGTAAACACTCTGTGGACCGATAAGCCCGAACCAGCTTCGAAAAACCCATAACACCCCCTTCGAAAAAAAGCACTGACCAATACAAATTCCGAGCCCCATGCTCGACAAACCAATTCTCCTAGCTCACAATATCTAGGCCGACGCGGATGAAGTAACGTGAAAAGAATTTGGGTACAGCCGACAAAGGATACTCTGGAGGGACCACCAAGTGGAGTCTTTCAGAAAACCACATGAACAGCATCACGGGGATACCCCTCAGAAAGTTAGAATGACCTTCTCGCCAGGCATCCAGACCATTCAGCGTCTCCGCTAGTATCACCAGCAGTTCTCCACTCACCATCAACACTTTTGAAACTAGGCCCAGAGCAATGGCTCTAGCATAGCCAACATCACCTACTTCCCGCAAATGCACATACTGCAGCACCGCCGGGAGAGAGATCATTCCTCCAGCAACTAATGATCTGGCTGTCGAAGGCGAAATATGAAGAAGCCCGACCAATAAATCCCTAGGAGAATGGGAAAATTCGGGCAAAGCCGCAGCAACACTGGGATTTATACCCAACATGGCAGAAAATTCCTCGTAGGTAGGACAAACTTCATCCAACCCAAAGTGGAATACATGGTCTTTGGGGTACTAGAATTGTACCGTCGCCATCAGCATGTTCCATTCGATAGGCCGATTGCGCTACAAGGACACTCGACGCATGTTGAAAGCATCATAGTCGACATTATAAGAGCACATTGCTTCTAAGGCTTACTCAATGCTACCAGGGAGAGCCATCTTGCAAGGCTAAGAGATAGTGGAAAAGTAAGTAAGAATGCGAAGGTGTGATGAAAACACTCCACCCTCACCCATTTTTATACTTGAGAATCCTCAAAAGAGACATAATCCCTGCAGAAATCGGAGAGAATCCTACCCCACAAAATTCAAAAGGCTGAAGAGGGTACCATTCAAAGCTTTGAATTGATGGGACTGGACTGAACTGCCGATAGGCAGGACAGGAACCCCCCATTTTTAGAAATTTCCCTTTTTTCCTCTTTTGTCAAATCAGAAAACTCAATAAAAATAAATTGATATTCTCAACAAAATTTCAAAATCCATTTTCCTCCTTATATAATTTCCCCTTTTAATTAAAAAAAAATTTCCTTCAAAAAATTCCAAAAATACTCCTTTTTACGGTCTCAGCAGCAAAGTAAAAAGCGCATGTGCATGCATTCATTCATCATTAATAAAAGATAATAAAAAACTCCATTGCATTGCATCTATTTGTTTATGTGTTACATCAATTTTGCAGGAAATAAAAAGAAAAAGCAAAAAATAACGGGACTCAGCCCAAACCCACATTCTCCCTCTCTCTCTCTCTCACCCACCTTTCTCTCTAAGAGCTTCCACCCCTGTGACGTGCTCTCTTCCGCCTATGACGAGACGATACAACGCCACTACCCGATCTAGAGTCCTCTACGGACGAAGTAGACGACACCAAGTAAGAAGGAACAGGAATCACATCGCGAATATGGGCAATCGCTGAAGATATCCAGTCTCTGATGTCTCTTAGCCAAGTGGTCGACACTCGAACTTGCTGTAAGGAAAAGGCAAAAGCAGTATCAAATCAGAGATGACCAAATCAGAAAAGAAATAAAGAGAAGAACATAAAGGTATACCGCAGGTCGGCGAACCTCCTCTATCAAACCCAACTCCTCTGGATCCATCGCATGAGGACGATGCATCATAGGCACCATCCCTCCATCAGCCTGCTGAATGTTGTACGAAGGAGTGTGCAATCGCACAAAAGGAACCTCTGAAGTCACCGCCGCAGATGCCGACGGACCACCGCCACTGCGGAAAGATCCCACTGCCCGACTCGAACCCATATGAGGGAATGTCAGGGCATCATATATGCTAGGCGCCATCAACCAGCTCGTCAAAAAGTCCATATAGTCATACGCCGCAGCCGTATCAGTGTACAATAAGTAGGACTTGCTGACCATCACCGCGATCCTCGCATCTTTCAACAGCAGTAGATTCTGCCTCATAGACGTAAGAGGTTGCGCAGGTGGCACCACCACCTCCTCCTAAAAAATATGGCGAACCACCCTCTCCCCGAGATACTAGGAATGGCCGAACTCATACGCCAACAAACGCCTCATCTGTGCGTTCACCCCGGTCGTCCCCGCATCCTTAATGGCTATCCCCCAGGTATAAAAGGTCACCTGAAAATCTCCAAGCAGGCATAAATTAATACAAGATCAGAAGGTGCAAAAACCAAGACTGAAAATGGAAAGAGTCTTACCCTACCACTGGTCAGGTCATTCAAGGCCTGACACACCGCCTCCAGAGAGAGAGATCCCTTTGACTGTCGATTGGCCTTACGCCATCGATACAATCGGTAGGAGTCCCTAATAATGTCATCATTCAGAGCGATCAACGGGGTATTTCACCCAATCACCTCATAAAACCACGTCTGTCAAAGATAAGAATTCAAAAAGAGACGTATAAGGAAAATGCGAATGCATGAAGGGAAAATGCGAATCCATGAAAAGAAATGCGCAAACTAAAGAATACCTCAAGAAGGTACGTGGCTCCAGTAAAAGTCTGCCGACATCACCGGCTGAATGCATCCAGAGAAGAGTAAAGTGTCTCCAAATTCAGACTCCCCCAATAATAGAAAGGGATGTTCGAAAGCATCCTCAGGTACGACAAAAACCACAAATGGACGACGTCGCATCTCGACGCCATGATGAAACCTCCCAACACTAGCAGAATAAATAACTGGGCCATCTGCCTCACTTACAGCCCATCCTCCACATCAATCACCCTGCCTAACAGGACGTCCTTTAGTAGGATAGCCGGATAGAATCTCCAAAAACTATCCTCCCTACATCACCAAGTGCCGCACGTACTGCCTCCGGTCTCACCCGCAAAGAGCGATCCACCTCTATCTGCTCTCCATCACAATCCAGCCCCAACAGCTGCTGCACCTCTATGGGAGTTACACTCATCTTCCCGAAGCCAAAATGGAAGGTGTGAGTAGTATCCCACCACCTCTCCCCCAAAGCGCACAAGACCGCTGTCAAACGAGTCATCTCATCCAGCGCAGATGCCAACCTCCCAAACCCGCTGACGATACCACCCAATGCACCACAGGTGGGAGATGCTCCCAGACATCCCTGATCCCCGTCGTGCCGCGGGAGCGCATATTCTTCAAGGAAATATCAGACTCGAAAAAAGGAAAAAAATCTCAAGTCAAGAAAGAAAGAAAAATCACCAAAAAGAAAGGAATGCCAAAGGTTAGGTCACTTACATAACCGCCAGGATTCACTTTGGAAGAGCAATGACGCGATGACTCCCGCAGCAAGGTCCGCTCATGCGCGATAGGCTCAAACGCATCAAATGAGTTCTCGCTCTCCAAAGCAAGAGGCGCCCTGACCCTCCATTCCATATTCGCCCAGTCATCAACGGTCAACCACTCCCTGTGGACTGCAGTGCTCACAAAAGAGGCCATTTATTAAAGATCGAAATGCTAGAACGATTTGCAGAGGAATCGCAGAAAGAGAGAAAGCAAAGAAGCTGTGAAAAAAATGAAGGGATTTGCCCCATTTATATAGGATGCCAAACGCCATGCCGATTGGCACTGACCCCTACCATACCGATTGACACTGACTCCTTACCTTCCCGATGTAGTCCAAAAGTTCGTGCCACTGCCAAATGGCACCCCTTATACCATGTCGACCGATACCCCCCTTAAATTTCGTACAAAAATTCCCAAAAAATACCAAAAAGCCCTGAAAAATCCTCGAAAACTTCCTAAAAATCCTAGGAAGGATTTAGAGCATTTTCACCAGGAAAATTTTGCATTTCCTCAAGCGAAAACCCTCTATCCCAGCAAAATCCTCTAAAACCAAGTGAATCTCCTCCCGGTAAAGTCTCAGAGGATCTCTAAGGATCGCCTAATCACTTCCCCAGCGGAATTTTTACAGCACCGAAATTGGTTGTTCCCTCCTGCGAGGCCTCCTAAAGAAACAAAATCTTCCCCAGCTATCAACTCCCCAGGTCAGATCAAAATCACAAAGCGCTTTCTCCAACAGAATCAAAATCTAATCTTTATCCACTCTTAGGTCAGAATTGACCTCGGTCTTGGATCGTCACTTGAGTTAGGTCAGAATTGACCTCGGTCCTCGGTCTTCACCACTCTTAGGTCATAATTGACCTCAATCTTGGATTGTCACCTGAGTTAGGTCAGAAATGACCTCAGTTCTCGGTCGTCACCACTCTTAGGTCAGAATTGACCTTGATTATTAGATCTTCACCCTAAGCTCGCAAAATTGGCTTTGACCCGTAGAATCGGTCACCCTCATCACTTAAGCCCACAAATTTGGCTTTAACCAATAAAATTGGTCATCCCCGGCACACCCCTCAAGTTCTCAGAATCGGCCTCGACCCTCTGAATCGATCATACTCCATCAAAAGCATCATGTGGTGTCTATTCGATGGTTATCATTTGTTCCAAACTCACCCGTCGAGGGGCTCTATAGACACCCCATTATGTTACCCCCTAACTCTCCTTAGGTCCCTAGTACATCCCTTCATCACTACAAACCTTGGTCATGTCCTGAGTACTGACCTAAAAGCCATAGGGCAATCCCAGAATCCGTTTGACCAAAAAGACAAACTCTTCAGCTCGATTGAGGCTGAATGAATCATCGAAGGGAACTAAAATCCCTTTCCAACAGTCCATCCCGTGCACAATTTTAACTTACCATGCGGACGAACGATCCATTTTCATTCGAAACTTGATGTAGAGGCCACCGGGCGCTCTCGGGCTCTGTTTGACCTAAGTCAACTCTTCAGCTCAATCGAAGCTAAATGAATCTTCAAAGTTCACTAAAATCCCTTTCCAATAGTCCGTCCCGTGCGCGATTTCGACTTACCATGCGAACGAACAATCCGTTTGACTCCAAGAGGTCACCGAATGCTTCCAGGGCCCGGTTGACCAAAGTCAACTCCCCAAACCGAGTCAAACTCTTTTAAATGTCGAAGTACATCTCCTAACTTTTCCAACGGTCTGCCTCGTGCACGATTCGGACTTACCATGCGGACAAACGATCCGTTTGTGTTCGAACGATTCCCCGTCTAATGGACCGACAAATGCTTTTGAGCCATATTTGACCCAGTCAACTCCCGAACCCGAGAGTGGTCCAAAGTAATTTCAAAGGTCTCTGAATTACCTTTCCAACGGTCTTCCCCATGCACAATTCTGACCAACGGTTTGCCCTTGGCGGCCAATTTTCCTAAAAGGCCTGAAACACACTGCCAACCGGCAGGTTCCAGACCCTACCTATCGGCAGGTGCCGATAGGCAGGACCATGTCTATGCCGATCGACAGTGACCTGGGCCTATAAAAGGAGGTCTTCACCTCATTTGCAAGGAGAGCCCAAATCTGATAAGAATCGCCCTTAGCGAATCCCAAAAACCTCTCTCGAAGACAACGCGATTTCAACAACCAAACCCCTTTCTAACTTCCACTTTTCATCATCCTTTTCATCAAACTTGGTGAATTAACCACTCTCCATCATCATCCAAGTGCAAGGGCTGCTCTCCAATATTCAAGATCAAGCTCAAGATCTTCAAGAAGGTCCAACTCTCTCAACTTTGTCTTAAATTCATAATAACTTGTTTTATTACTTAACACTTTTATTATCTCATCTCACACATCCTAATATACTTTTTATTTAGTATTATTGCACATCCCTTATTTTCATATAAATAAAAAACCCAAAAAACAAGAAAAATAGGGTTTGCTCATAAATTCCAAATAGGGATTCTCATACTTTTCTCACAACTAAAACACTTTTTCTACACACATACACACTCACAAATAAGAGACCCTCCATTTGGATTTATGAGATAAACCCCACCCCTCGTTTTGTATGCAAACTACGTGGACTTTGATGCCTTTATAGGCTACGTAGGCGTCTCTGGGAAACACCCAAGACTCGAGTCCTATTCTCACTTTCTCTCTCGTTTTCCATCTTCTCTAAATCCAATTGTCTTATATTCTATATACTTGTTCTTAGTGACATATTACCCCATATGCGTTATCGTTCCATTATAACGATCAATGTAAGGGTAATCGCGTAAATCTTATTTTCTAATATTATCTTTTGTACCTTCCTACGGATGACTCGCTTTATCTCTTCCATGATACAAGTCAAGAATTCCTATCTCCACTATATATATACACATGCACACATATCACGGGGAAAATAAAGGAAAATAACAAATATCCATGTGAGATCGAAAGGCCGGAATGGGTGTCTAACACCTTCCCATTTCGTAACTTAGCCTCCGAACCCTTGTCGAATCATTTTGGTTACGTATGCACCAGTATGTCTTTGGATGCCATCCTTTGGGATGGCTTCCCCTTTTTTTCTTTTATCTGTTTTGAGTAAAATAGACTGGCGACTCTAAATCTCTCTACATTTTTACACCTCATCTCGAACGACGCAGGCTGAAGCGCTCCCAAGAGGGACGCGCGGGACCCTAGGATCCTCCCTTCACGCGCTCGCCTGCAGGCGAGGATCGAGGATGGACACAATTGGATCCACCTTATACTCCTCCCTTTGATAGACTTGCTCACTATCTCTGACTCTTGGTTCATTGTAGGCAATGACCACATTGGATATTCCTATAAAAGAACTTACAAACATTCTCTAAAATTTTTCATACACTTTTCTTTCTCTTCTCGTTTGAGCTTTCACTTCCTCATAATAAAAATTACCATGTGTGCCCTATGTGCATCCCATGTGCTGACAAAGGGTTGTTGTTAACGAGACCTTTAGGAATATGCAAAGTTACATTCAACATGTTATTATTACTAATCCTTATCAAGGTGAATCATGACGACAAACATGCCAATTAATGTGGTCAACTTGCACATCTTAGCTAGGAGCATAAGGTGGAGAATACTTGGGAGGAAAAATTTAAACAACAATTACCATGGTGTTATACCAACTTATTGACTCCCCAATGGAGCAAGGCAATGGGGGTGGATCTTCTCTATCAAACTTTCTCTTGTTATTTTTCTTCTAGTCCTCATTACCTGCTTGAGCTTCCTCTCCACACTTAATATGGTTTACTTGCGGTGCTTGGCCGCCTTTACCTACTTGTCCGACTTGCTTCTTCCACATGATGTTTTCCATAATAGGATTAAGGAGAACCACTAAAAAGATGTTTCGGGAGTTGCCCTTGTGAAAGATTTGAATGAACCTTATCGATTTTTATTGATCAAATGATAAATATACTCCCGTAGTAATCCCTAATCACATATTTGAACAAGCTTTCTCTCCGTGGAATCTTCTCTCATATCTAGAGATTTTTCTCTAAATATCATGATATAACTCACACCTCTACCCCTGGCCATTACCTTTCTTGAGCGAGCTGGGCTATCTTAAACTCATCTTCTGGCAAAAATAAATTCTAGAGAAATTGAATCTGCTTGTGCTCCCACGTTGCCACTTTTTAGGGATAAATGAGAGTACCACATGTAAGCATTGCCTGCGATGGATTTGGAAAGCACCCTTAGACGAAACTTTTTATTGTTGCAGTTAGTTCCATGCTCAATAAATCTTTTGATGTGTTCCTTAGGTTTACTCTTTTTGCATTAAGCTTCTAAAATATTAGGGGAACATACCCCTCAGGGTAGGGTTCATCATTTTACTTCTCTCAATAAGGAGTACAAAATTTTTCACAAATGGATGCTGCCTCACTAGGGGTTTGTGAGGATGACGCCATCAATTTCATCATCTTTTTATTGACCTTTTCAATGATGAATGAGGGCTAGGCAACTGCCTCCACTACCTTGGCTTTTGAAAGAGCAACCATACGCATGATTGACAACAATAGGTTCTTCAATGGTTGATGTAGCAATAAGATTGATTACATAGCAATTGAGGATGCAAACCGATAGTGCTTAGACAAGCATGGTCTATAAAATAAAAATTCTATTTTGAAAATTTTCAATTTTAAAGATCAAAACTTTAAACAAATTAAACCTAACAAATCTTGTTCATCTAATTAAGCCGTCTATTGTGAAAAAACCGATTTACCCAATTTGATCTTTGTAACCTAAAATATGCATCTAGGTGATACGAAGATAAAATAAGTAAAACATTCACAATGCGCTGATGTACAAGGGAAACCCAAAATAGGAGAAACATTTGATGGCCCAACCAAACAGATCACTATGATAATGTTTTACAAAGACTAGATAATGGACTTACTCAACGACTTGTCTCCCTCGCAAGCCTTGATGCTCTTATGTCTTCAATATATCATCTATAGTGAAACGTAGGAGTCCACCCATGCAAGATGCCACAACATGAGAATCCCAACTCACCTCAGTATCCACCGCTAAGGCTCAATAACCGTTCACGAAGTCAAAACACGGAACAATGTTCTTCGACGCAACATAGAAAATCGGTACGGAGTCCAACTCACCAAACCTTTTCTCAATCCATGATGATGAGAAACAAACTTTGGTGCCCAACATAAATATCTCAAATCATAAGAATATGGAAGTTCGGATCTTTAAACTCAATGGGTGAAACTAGGGTTTCAAAACTTTGGTAAACAAATATGATTTTGATTTTTGCCAAACGTTCTTGTAAAATCTGAGTCCAACATGCCTATAAATAGTAAAACACCAATTTTTAGGCGAAGGGTTAATTCCAATGACATCCTATGGTTCGTTTGAATGAACTACTTATTTCATTATAGTAAGAACTAATCTCATTCGAATGAACATGCAATGTTCATTTTAATGAAATTTCCACGAGCTTCCAACGGGTGCCTTCTGTTAAACAACGAGTGCCCGTTTGAAACACGTTAGATGTAAATTTTAAAGAGGTCTCAAAGCTCATTCCAATGAGATGTTAATCTTGTTCGAACGAAGTCTGTATCTTATTTTAATAAGATCTCAAACTCGTCCTAACGAAGTCTCAATTTCATTCTAATGAACTTAAAAACCAATAAACTTTTTTCTCCAAAAAAATATTTTTAAAAAAAGTTCCAAATGATTTTGTTTAAATACAAACACCCAAAAATATTTTCAAGGATCATATTCCAAATGCATCCATACCTACGAGATTCTTGATCAACGTGAAGACAAACTTGTCACTATTTGTATCCATCTTTGAAGCTTGCTCGTTATGTCTTCAGCAAACATGTCATAGGATTATGAGATCGACAATACAAATACTCGATTGAAATTTTGTCTTAACAAATATCCCATTTGGCTATTCTGGGAGAAAACCAAAAGAAAAACCCTATGGGCCGTCAAGCTCTCTAAAAAGACTCAATCCCCAATCCTAAAAGGAAAAAGTACACATGCTCGACAAACACATACATTGAGTAGCTTTGCTCAGTTACAAAATTTTATTGCATATTGCAAACCTGCACACTAAAACACTTCTTCAAATGCTAAAAAAATATAACAAGTACAAAATTTACATCAGAATAAACATCTAATTGTGTGTTAAAATATTGACCTAGGTAAGACGTCTTACCTTAAAATAAAGATGTTTAAACCGTGAATGAAAATATACCATTCCCCCCTTTTGTAAAGGAATAGACAAAGTAACAAAGCATAAAACTATTTTCCCCAATAAACTTAATCTATCCCTAAACGTGTGAATATATGATACCAACAAAAATGGGTAATCAGTAATAAAATCATGCAATGGTGTAAAGTGCAACATAGACACAACATGGCAACACAAGCATAAATAATCCAAACACTGATCAAATAATATCACCATCGATGCAAATAAGATATTAATATGAATAATCAATGAAGTATGATACCATTTTGAAATTTGTAAGTTCAAAGAACATGTTGAGAGTTACCAATATGATCATATAGCATGCCGCATAAATTCCGAAGATAAAGCATATTGTAAACATGGATTAAATGAAAACGTAAAGACAATAAACAAAATGATACCTCATATATAAATATGCAAAAGATATACCAATGACTACCCAACACACGCGTGTGCACGCACACACACACACACATGTGTGTATATATATACAGAAACTCGACAGAAAAAACATAATCTTTAGACACTAGCATAGTATCGATGTATCTAAACACGTGGGATAAAATGAATGGCCCTGAACTAGATTTAAATGAATTATGACCCAATCAATCAAATATGTTCAAGGAGTTCTATTTGACAGCAAAATTTATCAAACTAAGATTTAGCGTTAAGTGACAAGATAAAGTGAACTGTATGAATAAACAAGCCTAGAATATTGATGAGATTCTACAAATTAATAGGATTCATTGTGCAAACCAGTTGATCTTTAACAATAACACCCTCAAAAGCTAAACATACATCATTTTTTCTCTCACTCAATTATGTTGAAGCTATAAATTTTGAAAATAAAATAAACTAAACATGTTGGCCCTGAAATTTTTTCTGTTTTTATTTCCTGTCATTATTTCAGTAGGCTCTTGACAACTGTGGCTTTTCGACAAAGGAGATTTGCTCCTTTTGTATCCTTTTTCTGTGAACCTTAATCTTTTTAATAAAAATCATCAATGTCACGAAAAACGGTTTTTACATGCACAAATCCCCCATAAAAATAAATATGTAGATGACAAGATTGATGGGAGAACATCTCACAAAGCCCAAAAATAGTATGCGAAATTAATATTCAAAAAGTTCGTGCATGTGTGTACGGAGGCATATACAAAGTTGAATCCATAAAGTAAATCAAAGTCAAAACAACTCCACGTAAGCATGATTCAGAATAACCTAAGTATAGACAATCATAACAAAATGTCCTACTCACATGGATAGCACATAATGAATGAGATTCAAACACACGAACATGCCACACATAATATATAAAACTAAAATGCAAACAACCGAAAATCTTTTTGAGTTTTTCTAAAAATTAAAAAAAATACCAGTTTGAAACAAAATAACTCAAAAGACAAACAATATCATTTTGTACTTTTCAATATGACCCAATAAATGGAAAATCAAAATACAAAAGACTCAAATAACATACAACTAACAAACATATACATCGTGAATTGCAAAATCTAGTACATGTAAACAAGAATCAATAAGTCTAATATGTAAAGCCTCTAAATTAAATTTCCTAACCCACATAGGTGTGACGTGACGCTTAAGGGATTTGGGAACCTCGGTGACTTTAGACTTAGATTTTTAGGATTATTTTCAAGATCAAAACAAAAATGCCTAAGGTGACCTTTCCTATCACAATGTGTGGAAGTGTAGACATGACGATGGGTGTTACCATCGGTTGATCTTTAATAATGTTCCTAGCAAAGGTTGACTCTTTCAAACACATGGTCTTGGCTTGGGTAGCAGAAACATTTTGATCATCGAAGCCAATTTCCACTTTTGTTATCTTTGATTTGGATGGTTCTTAACATTTTGTCCAACTTTTTCGACCTATATTCCAAATCAAATTTAACATGACTCTAACCTCTCAATATTTCTTAAAGCTCAACTATATGAGACTTAAGTAAATTATTATACTCCTCAAATTCAAGAATCTCTTTTTTCATAACCTCCATCGAATCTCGAAGTCTATCTCTCTTACCCTCAACGTACTATAGCTTCTCTCGAAGAGTCCTCTAAAATGACCTAAGATATTTAATTAAAACACTATTAGCATTTACTATGGCACATTCTGTTAACCTATCTTCCAATTCCAAGTTAGCCTTCTTTACTCTCAACATTTTGCATACAACTCACATAAATTAACTTTCTATTCATTTTACTCATCTTCTTCATCCTCTCTCTCTCTCTCTCTCTCTTATCCACTCACACTACCATCACTAAACTAGGGATCACAACCGATGGCCTTAAAGTGTCATTCTTAAAAATATGTTCATGGGAAGATATCTCATCAAAGCTCACATGACTAGCCATAAACGCGGTGTAATTGCGCTCAATAGATCCCTCTTTAAGATCTTTATCACTAAGGGTTATATTATAAACCTTTGGTTTCTTCCCCTCCTTCCTTAGTTTAGTGGGTCAGTCAGCTACCCTATGGCCATAACCCTCACAACCTAACTATTTTTTTAACTCATCCCTCTTAAAGTTATCATTACAATTTTTAGGGATGTGATCGGCCTTGTTATACATTTTTTTTCTCAAACTTTTTTGCATCTTTCGATTGCTTATAAAGATTGAGAAATTTCTTAAATTTCTTTTCTAACATGGACACATCCCCGGACTCGATGTCAGACTCATCATCTGAAATAACTGTTTCATCCTTCTGGGATTTTAAAGCAATGCCCTTATCTTTCTTCTTTTTTGTCTCAGAGGAGAACATGTCAAGATCATAAGTTTGTAAGTCACCTATAAGCTCTTTAAGTTTCATAGAGTCTAAAGTAACCAAATAATTTAAAACTATCACTTTTGAATTAAATCTTTTAGAAAACGATTTTACGATCTTTTAATCGATTTTAGGGTATCTTCTCTCCCAAGTTAAAAGACGAGTTAACTATCACTACACCAAATCCTGCGAATGGTCACGCCGAGTTGGTCACGGCCCAAGTCCGCGACCCGTTGGTCGCGGACTTGGGCCATGACCAAGGCTGTTTTGGGCGTGACCATATTTATTATCACACTAGACCATGGATGCTTTGAAAGTGGTCACGACCCAAGTCCCTGACCACTGTGGGTCACGGACTTGAGCCGTGACCAGGCCGTGACCATCTTGGCGCCAAATTCGCGCCAAAATTCCCTCCAAACTGGTCGCGGATGGGGTCACGGCCCAAGTCCGTGACCAAAGGCACGACGAAGTAAATAACACACACATTTAGGGTCACGGCCGAAGACCCTGACCATTTCTGGGTATGGGTCACGGCTTTAGGCCGTGACCATCCTTCATTCGAGCAGTGGTGGTGATGGTTTGCAGGTTGCGCAATGGGGGTCACGGGTCACGGCTGAGGGCCGTGACCACGGAACAACGTAACTCGTGGGAACGGACCCCGCAGCCGCGGGTGTCCCGGTTTGAGAGTACGACAGTAATTTGCTTATTTCCACACTTAGGCTTAAAAACATGGCGTTAGAGGGTGAGAACTCGAAACAGCCCCCGAACGGCCCCGTGGGTGGCACCAACACCTCCCACGGGACCAACGTAACTCGTAGGAACTGACCCCGCAGCCGCGGGTGTCCCGGTTTGAGAGTACGACGGTAATTTGCTTATTTCTACACTTAGGCTTAACATGGCGTTAGAGGGTGAAAACTCGAAACAGCCCCCGAACGGCCCCGTGGGTGGCACTAACACCTCCCACGGGACCAACGTAACTCGTGGGAACGGACGCCGCAGCCGCGGGTGTCCCGGTTTGAGAGTACGACGGTAATTTGCTTATTTCCACACTTAGGCTTAAAAACATGGCGTTAGAGGGTGAGAACTCGAAACAGCCCCCGAACGGCCCCGTGGGTGGCACCAACACCTCCCACGGGACCAACGTAACTCGTAGGAACTGACCCCGCAGCCGCGGGTGTCCCGGTTTGAGAGTACGATGATAATTTGCTTATTTCCACACTTAGGCTTAAAAACATGGCGTTAGAGGGTGAGAACGCGAAACAGCCCCCGAACGGCCCCGTGGGTGGCACCAACACCTCCCACGGGACCAACGTAACTCGTGGGAACGGACCCCGCAGCAGCGGGTGTCCCGGTTTGAGAGTACGACGGTAATTTGCTTATTTCCACACTTAGGCTTAAAAACATGGCGTTAGAGGGTGAGAACTCGAAACAGCCCCCGAACGGCCCCGTGGGTGGCACCAACACCTCTCACGGGACCAACGTAACTCGTGGGAACGGACCCCGCAGCCGCGGGTGTCCCGGTTTGAGAGTACGACGGTAATTTGCTTATTTCCACACTTAGGCTTAAAAACATGGCGTTAGAGGGTGAGAACTCGAAACAGCCCCCGAACGGCCCCGTGGGTGGCACCAACACCTCCCACGGGACCAACGTAACTCGTAGGAACTGACCCCGCAGCCGCGGGTGTCCCGGTTTGAGAGTACGACGGTAATTTGCTTATTTCTACACTTAGGCTTAACATGGCGTTAGAGGGTGAAAACTCGAAACAGCCCCCGAACGGCCCTGTGGGTGGCACTAACACCTCCCACGGGACCAACGTAACTCGTGGGAATGGACGCCGCAGCCGCGGGTGTCCCGGTTTGAGAGTACGACGGTAATTTGCTTATTTCCACACTTAGGCTTAAAAACATGGCGTTAGAGGGTGAGAACTCGAAACAGCCCCCGAACGGCCCTGTGGGTGGCACTAACACCTCCCACGGGACCAACGTAACTCGTAGGAACTGACCCCGCAGCCGCGGGTGTCCCGGTTTGAGAGTACGATGATAATTTGCTTATTTCCACACTTAATTTTTATATTTCTACTTGGTTACTGATAATTTTAACTCATATATGCAATTTTTCAGCTTAATTAATTTTTTTGTAAAATTACTTGGTTACTGATACTTTTATTTTTTGTATCCTATCATTTGTAGGATTTTTGCAATGAAGGAGGCAATGTTTTACAACATGATGATTATTTATATGTTGTGGACATTCAGGATAATGTTTTTTATGTGTTATAGCCGTGCAGGCTTTTATTGTTTAGTTTTATGGCCGTGCGGGCTTTTATAATTTGATTGTTGAATTTTATAGCCGTGCGGGCTTTATAATAAGCAGGTTTTTCATTTACAGGTTTTGGAATGTCAAGAAAATAGAGGAAACTCTGCCCAATTTTTTTTTGGTCTGTGAATTATTAAGACGTGTAATATTTTTATGTTTGTATATATATTTGTTTATTAACAACATTCTCAATTCGCAATTTGTGATTTTTTTTTATTGTTTTGCCTATAATAAATATTTGTAACACCTCGTAGCAACCGATGATGCACTCACAGGAATCCCAATTTTAGGATTGGGCAAAAAAAAATACATTTTTTTTAAATTACAGATAAATATGGTCATGGACTTTGTCCATGACCATTTTTACTTTTTTTTGTCGCGCTTAAAAATGGTCGCGGCCAAAGTCCGCGACCATTTTTTTTATTTTTTGTCACGGTAATGGGTCGCGGACTAGGGCCGCGACCAATTTTTTTTAATTTTTTTTTGTCACACACATGGGTCGCGGCCAAAGTCCGCGACCAATTTGTCACGGTCGTGGGTCATGGACAAGGACCGTGACCAATTTTTTTAATTTTTTTTTGTCACGCACATGGGTCGCGGACTTTGGCCGCGACCAATTTGTCACGGTTGTGGGTCATGGACAAGGGCCGCGACCAATTTTTTTAATTTTTTTTTGTCACGCACATGGGTCGCGGACTTTGGCCGCGACCAATTTGTCACGGTTATGGGTCACGGATTAGAGCCGCGACCCATCACGGCATGGGTCACGGCCTAAGTCCGCGACCATCTGCCGTGACCCCTCTCGGCCGTGACCATTTTTTGGTCACGGACTTGGGCCGCGACCCACGAAAATGGTCACGCCCGAAATGGTCACGGCCCAAGTCCGCGACCCACAGGTTTGGTCAGGGATTTTGGCCGTGACCAATCGCCAGTTTTGGTGTAGTGTATGTCTAACAGTTTAGTGTAACACTTATCAAATATCTCACTCTTTAACATCTCAATGGTTTCAAACTGAGTGGTGAGGTTTTGGAGTTTGAAAGATTTAAAAGCGCTAGTTGCTTCATGAGTGAGTTGGAGTATGTCCCAAGCCTCTTTAGATGTTTGATAAGTCATAATACGACAGAACTCCTCCGGAGTGATAGAATAAATTAGAGCATATGAATCTCTTCTATCTTCAACCTCTCCTCTACAATGAAACCTAAGACGCCACCCATGCAAGCTGCCACATCATGCGAATCCAAACGCACCAAATGAGGCTTAATAACCATCTACGAAATCAGAACATGGAACACTGCGCCTTCACCGCGCACAACAAATTGGTGTGAATGAAACCTTTTTTCAATCAAAGATGACGAGAAAAAAACTTTGGTGCCCAACACAAAGATCTCAACGCATAAGAATATGGAAACTTGGATCTTTAAACTCAATGGATGAAAATAGGGTTTTGGAACTTTGGTAAACAAATATGAATATGATTTTTGCCAAAAGTTCTTGAAAAATATGAGTCCAGCATGTCTATAAAGAGTAAAACACAAATTTTGAGGCAGTGAGTTTATTCGAACAAAATCCAATGGTTCGTTCGAACAAAGTTCTTATTTCATTCTCATGAGAACCAATCTCGTTCGAACGAATAGGCAAAGTTTGTTATAACGAACTTCCCACAAGCTTCCAACGGGTTACTTATGTTAAACAACGAGTGCCCATTTGAAGTAAGTTGGATGTACGTTCTAACGAGGTTTTAAATCTTATTTCGATGATATCTTAACCTCGTTCAAGCGAGGTCTATATCCCATTTTAACGAGATCTCAGATTCATTCTAATGAAGTCTCAATTTTAATCTAACGAACTTAAAATCTAAAAAAATATTTTTCTCCAAAATATATTTTAAAAATAGTTCCCTAAAATTTTGTTTAAAAAAAAACATCCAAAAATATTTCCGAGGATCATATTATAAATTCATCCATACCTGCGAGATCCTTGCTAAACGTGAAGACAAACTTGACATGAAAACACAACACGATGCGTATCTTTCTTTGAAGCTTAGCGTCATGTCTTCATCAAATATGTCAAAGGCTTACGAGATCAACAGTAAAAAATCTAATCTATGACTCAAATGTTTTATTTGGAGTTAAGCCAATTACAAATGAATTAACTTGATTAGAAATTTGTCCTTACAAGGACTAACATATCTTGGAGGTGGAATGGGTGCTCCCATCAAAGGAACAACGGGTGGCACTACCGGGGTAGAAAAAGATCTTAGGTCCGTTATTGAAGCAAACATTTCCTTTCCAGATTGAGTTTGTAAAAACTCCATAAACTTGGGCATGAGGTTAGTCATGTGTTTGGGCCATATCACAATATTAATGGAAGATTGCCTCATGTGGGCATTTTCTATGACAACAAGAACCAGAGGAACCTCCAAAACATGAGTGATATTATGCCCTTCCTCATGTTGAATATCATCAAAGTTAAGAGCACGATTGATGTTATCATTCGCCATTTCTAAGAGAATACCTCCCCAGTGGAGTCACCAAATGTAAGAGAGTAGTTCTCTCTGATAGGATATTTAGAGATAAACCGAGGCATAACCCGTATTAATAGTGATAATGCAATAGTAAATGCATTTTTAATGACAACATATGAACTCAAGTACATATATCAAGACAAGGTAATAAATACAACTGTTTGATATAATAAATGAACCTATATTGGAAGTTAGTTAGAGGGAGAGAGAAACAAACACTCTAAATATACCTAGGTAGGTAGCTAAACACCAAAGTGTGAAGGAATAATGTTCAGAATTCAATAATACTTGTGTTCTTAGTAAGAACTATTTAAGTGTATTAACAGAAGGGAGTAAAAGTTCTGGTTTGTAATGAATAACTCAAAGAGTTCTTTTAATTATAAGGACTCCCAGTTTATCAAAGGGTAAATGGGGGTATATATAAGCTCAAATTACACATGAGGAACCTCATGTGCATTAAACGCTGCGTAAGACTACCGTACCTAATACGCCATTACCATTAAATGTTGAATGAAATATCAAGTGATCAGTCGCTATGTTAGGTGGCTCCACAGTGTGTCAACGCCATGCTAACCAAATTCTCACCAAACAATCACTGTTTGATATAAGTTTGATTTGACATGTGTAGGTATAGTATGACATCACTGAGATCTTTATGGAAAGATATTATCTTTGGTGCTAAAACTCTATGTCAGAGTAAGATCATGGTTGGAAGCTCAAGGTTACTCGAGTATGCTCAATCAAACTAAGACTGGGTGGTTTACCTAGAGTATCTAAAAATGTTAAACCATGCTTTAACGATTCCTTTCTCTCTATCATCTAACCCAGTTACCTTAGAGGTTCCTAAAGCGGGGTTCCTCGATAGAGCATGAAAGATCTTATAGGTCCTTCCATATCTGATCCATCATTGGAACCCAGTAACCTCATCACCCTTACAACATAACTCATAATTACATTAAGTAGAAAAAATACATGTTGAATTAACTATGTTCTTTTGGAAGTATTCCTCAATCTTCAATTAATCTCCACTTTATCTTCATCCTGAATTAGATTGGTTGAATCCTCACACTCCTTTGTGATGTCATTAAACTTTGATGAATCTTTCTCTAGTTCATTATTTTGTTTCTTAATGAGGAGATTAATCTATAAGTCCCTCCAACACACAAATTAAAAAAATGTCGTCAATCATGATTATCAACTCCCACAAATAAGTAAAAAGTATTAATAACTCAAGATATGTTAAGAAAGATTATCTCCACTAGAGATTAAGTAGCATATTTTTTTAGACAAATTAGGGGAGGGGAATTCACTATACACAAGAATACTGCATCTGAGCATTATTGTGTATGTATATACAAACACCCCCTCCAAAGCCTAATATTGGCAAAACACTAAAAATGCTTCACATGTGTTCAATTACATATATATACTATATCCTTAACCTAAAAAATGATTGAAATGAATTTTAATTATAATATTGGATTTTTTTTACACTTATTGGATGGTGAATTCATTTATTTTTAAAAATTTATAGTTGCTGGTCATGTGATATATGGTGTGGGATATTTTTTCCCTTCAATTGCCCACTTACACAGTTAAGGTCAAAGGGGTAATAATGAAGTGCAATCGATCATTGAGGGATCATACCCGATGTTGATGAAGTCAAATTAAAGGTCAAGGATTGCAGAGCCAGTAATGTCATAATGTTACCCAACTCTGCACTACCCAAAGTTGGACTTTACCTGACCTTCAACCACTTCGATCATGCATGACTTTGGGACTTCTACGTGTGCAAAAAGCCTATCACTTATCCTATCACCCCACCCATCAATATCTGTAGCTAGAGTCCGAGAGGTTTTAACACAAATGTAAGGCTAATACACAAGGATAGTTGGTTTCATGAAATGCATAATATGTTATTCCAATATTAACTTAGAGAATCAGGAAACGTTGTGATCATATTTTTGTCATTTAATCTAAGGCCAAACCACAAACATCATTTGTTGTAATTGTCTTTTTTCCTACTCTCTCCATCCCAAATTAATAGTTGCCATTTAAAATTCAAATATTTAAAAACAAAATTTTACATTCCAAATTTATTCTCCAAATGTTGGTGAATAACTTTGAATTTAATCCATGAAATTGGATCATTGTTCTCCCGTGCGTATTGTTTGGATGTGTAAATTTTAATCTCACCCGATTTTATGTACTATTGTAAAATACACAACTATTAATTTGTGACAGATTAAAAAGGGAAGCACAAATATTCATTTGGGTGGAAAGGAGTACTATTTGTCTATGGGTTTAAGGTGTTACATTTAACTCTAACTTCTTTGACATCATATGTGAGAAATAACTAACACAACCATGCACATTCATAAAGTCACTAAGGCAATTAACAGATTTGTCGCTCCACAGGGTGCTCATCAAGAATATCTTCCCCAAACATTCCATCAGACCCACTTGGGCCTCAGAGGCACATATTTATCCACCGAAGTATCATGCTTCATCTTACATTAATGAGGGGAACTTTTGAACCCACCACCTATACCATATTCTTATGAAACAAAGTCTTCTACGAAGAACACATTCATTTTTCATCGAATGAATTCCCTTATTGCACCATTGAATGAATATTATGATCCAAATGCCTCTCCATCAATTCATGTAGAATGCCTCATGCCTTCAGGTTCCCTTACGGGACCATTGACTCTAAAGATCACATCGATAATGATGAAGCTTATATGGAATTCATGGTCAGCCTTACCAAATATGTTTTCAGGATTTTGCTACCATATTGAAGGGTTTGACATCAACTGTCGAGCATAAAGAGTACAAAACTCTAATAGTCACAAGAAATGATTATAAGGAAGCACACACCAAACCACTATTTCAAAAGACTCAATGAAGACTAACTTTTAAAATACTACACTCAAATTAAGACACAAATGCTAATTGCCTTATTTATTTTATATCTTCTAGGATGATTATACAAACATAGGACATGGGGTATTTATAACATGGCAAATGCATTGTAGACCACACATTAAAACAACTGAGGAAAAACTATAACCACATATCTCTAGTAAGTGATTAACATCTTGCACACACTAATTTATCATTAATGCAATATAGGTAAGCAATGACATACTATAATTCAATGGGTTGTGATGTCAAAACTCAATACTCCCCTAAATATTGACTCCTATTCTTTGCACCTCATTCAATTGACAATGAAAATTTTCAAATTTTTTGGTACTCAAATCCTTTGTGAATAAGTCCACAATTTGATCATCAGTCTTTATTTATCTCATCTCAATCTCTTCTTATAGAACTTTCTCTCTGATAAAATGACAGTGTACTTAAACATGTATAGTTCTTGCATGAAAGACTAGATTCTCTACCAAACGAACTACCGACCGGTTATCACAGTATAACGAAATTGCATATTCTATCGATTGATATATATTATTCATTAATTTTATCATCCACGTACTTTTTTAAGTGACCATTGTTGTTGCTCGATACTCTGCTTCCGTAATTGACATAGATACTGCTGGCTATCTCTTAATGCATCTAGAAATTGCTCCCGATCCAAACTTAAACACGCGCCCAGTAGTTAATCGACGAGTGTCGTGATCTCCTGCATAGTCAACATCATAATAGCCAACTGACTTGAAATTTTCACCTTTCTTGTATAAAACACCATAGTCAGTTGCACTCTTCACCTATCTCAATATTCGTCAAATTGCTTCCAAATTAGACTCCTTTAGATTTTGCATGTACCGACTCATCACACCAACTGCATAAGAAATGTCAAGTCATGTCATGGTTAGGTTGATCATACTACTTACTAATTATTGATACATCATCGTATATTCCAAATATTTTCCTTCATGAGCACACATCTTGGCATTTGGTTCCATTGATGTCGATATTAGATTGCATTTGAGCATCTCAAACTTCTTTAAAAAATCTGTGGAATATTTTTATCGACAGAGAAATATTTCTTCTTGTCCATGATCAACCTATAAACCAAGAAAGTGCTTGAATTATCCAATTTCCTTCATCTAGAAATGAATTGATAAATTATCTTTTCTTTAAATATTTCTATCTCATCATCACCGGTTATGATTAAATCATCCACGTATACCAGTACGATAGTTAATTTTCCCCATTAGCTGTGACAAAAAAAATCTAGAATCTATAAGTGTTACTGAATAACCACCTTGAGTAATAAATTTAACAATCTTTCCATATCACACCCTTGGTACCTGTTTCAATCCATAGAGTAAATATGCTCAGGATGATCTTGGTTATGAAAAACCATTGGTTTAATCATGTAGATCTCCCGATCTAAATCCTCATGGATAAATGCATTCTTCACAACCATCTACCACAAGTTCCAGTCTTTATTGGATGCAAGTGCAAGTTGGACACATACAGTTGTAAGATTTTCCACTAAACTAAACGCTTCTTCATAGTCTAGACCATATTTTTAAGATATTCCTCGAGCCACCAAATGATTGTTGTACCTCTAGATCGATCCATGAGGATGACACTTTATTTTATAAATCCAATTACAGGATTTATCTTTCACATCTCTTAGCTTCGACACGAGATCCCAAGTCTGATTTTTCTTTAGTGCACCGATTTCTTCTTTCACATCTTTAATGCACTCAGAACTTTATGACGCTTCTTGAAACGTCTCAGGTTCTTTTGTAATTATTTCTTCTGTTATAGTTGCATTGGCGTGTTTGGGATTTATCTTTCATATTCTTGTTGACCTTTTGTGTTGTGATTGTGGTGTTAATACTTTCATTTCACTCGGTCCACCTTATTCATATGGTTATTGACACACACACTAGTTTACTAAGGACTCTGAGTTACTTCTTGCTCGACATCATCATCATCATCATTAGTATATTAATCTTCACTTTCTTCTGAACTTGATAGTATTTGATAAGTTTAGTCCCCCATTTACTATTGTAACTTCTCTTTAAATTCCTTCGAGTCTAATAACACCTCCCTTTTCGAGGTAAGAAGATGCTTCCTTAAACACATCTTGTGATGTGTAACACCTTCAAATCATAGGATCGTAATATTTCCACCCTTTCTCTTACTGTCGTATCCCATAATGATACATCTAACTACTTCTTGTCAAACTTTCTATGTAAATGGTTAGGAACAAATACATAACATACACAGTTAAATACTCAAAAGTAACTAACTGTAGGTTTCATGTCCCATAATTTCTCAAAAGGTGAAACAGACTTGAACCTTAATTGAGGAAGTTTGTTAATCACATGGGGTGTAGTTCTCATAGATTCAACCAAAAATATTCTCAAAACATTGTTAACATGTAGCATAGTATGACTGCAAGATGTCGATTCTTTCTCTATGCTACTCCATTTAATTGGGGCGTGTTAGCAGATGAAAACTAATGACGTATCCTTCAACGGTGTCTCTAAACTCTTTAACTTTGAGAATGTGTCAAATTTTTCTTTCTTAAAGAAAACCCACACAAACCTGAATAAGTCATCAATAAATGTCACAATATACCGCACCCTTCTAACTGGTGGTTGCTTGACAAGTTCGAATACATCAGAGTGAACTAACTCTAATGGTTCCTTTGCTGTAAACTTTGATTTCTCATACGGTAATTGATGTGCTTTAAGATACTGGCATCCCACACATACTATGTCTGTTCTCATATCAAACTGAGGAAGTTTCTTAATCATCGACTTCTTTATCATCACACTTAGCTTAGAATAACTAATGTGGCCAATCACATGTGTCATTAATCCACTGTCTCATATTTTCTTATCTTGTCTACATATGCATACTCTACTGACATCATGTAGATCGAATCCAGTCATCGTCCCTTCATTATCTGCATTCTTGATATCTTGAGATCTTGATATACCTTCACATTTTTTGGACTGAAGAAGACAAAGAGGCCTGATGATGTTAAACTGTGCCCAAAATAGATTTTTCTTCATACTTAAAACACGGTGAACATTTTTAAACAACACCTAGTTGGAACTATATTGAAATGCTACTATCGTCTTATCAAAATGAGCTATTGGTAACCTTGAGTTATTGGCTGTTACCATAACTTAATTTCCTTTATATTCTGTATGGCTTTGTAACTTATATATATAATTCGTTATGTGATTTGAGCAGCCTGAGTCGACGATCCAATCAATCTTATAGTCGATTCGCTTAACTATCGTTAGTGTGAGAGCTAACTCCTCATTTTTCACAGCAAGATATTCTTCAGCGTCGTAATCATCTTCACTTGTCTTCTTTGGATCGGAAGTAACATTATTGCTCTCAACAGGCCTTTTTTTGGACTAGCAATCTTTTTCCATGTGGACCTTCTTATTGAAGTTGTAATATTTGCCCTCAAATTTTTTTATCGTAGCCATGATTTTTTGAAGCTCCTCTTGGACGAGAGCCTCCTTCTTCTTGACGACTTTTAACCTTGTCATTATAATTTTTAGATCATTCTACGACGTGATGCTTGAAGTAACCTTTGCTTTTGTTGGTATAGAGTGCTTCATTCACACCCTTTAGTAAGACTCCTCTCATTTTCTTAGCCATAGATTCCTGATCAACAAGAAAATTTTCAAACTCAATAAGTGATGGTTGAATCGGCCATCCTTGTACAGTAGCAACAAAACTTCAATATTCGAAACTGAAAATGCTGTGTGACATCGATTGTTAATGGATTTGCAAATTTCCAATTAAAAGCTTATTTAATTAGAAGTCAGTTTTTGATCCAAATTAATTATATCATAAAAAATACATCTAGGTGTAAAAATCATGCCATCACAAATAAAAATAAATGGATGACCCACAGATTTTGGGGAAGAATCCCCCGCAAGGGAAAAACCTTTATTTTAATAAATGTAACGACACTTACAGAAATCTGCAATGAATATTCCTCAAAACACTCACATAGGCCCCAACCTAGAATCAACAATGGATTAACCGCATCAAATCCACAAGAACCGTAGTTTGTCTTTAACAAGAAACACCCTTAAGCATTACCAAGTGACCACAGTCGTTGTGATCTAGCATCTCTCTCAAGAGCTACCAAGTCACTCGTAGAAATTTCGTGTCTAGAAGAAAAGCTTCAACAAAGTTGTATCTTGGAATCCAAAAAATAATTCACTAAAGCAATTGGGATGATTTGTGAATTGAAAAATAAAGTTAAGAACCCCTAAATGAGAAGACAAAAATTCTATAGATTGCAGTTTTCATGTATCAAAACTCTCAGGTCTTCTCTAACAAAATGGACTAAAGAATTAGCTATTTATAAAAAAGGTAAGTCGGCGGTCACGTTTAAAAGACAACTCAATGTCATTTGAATGACTTTACATGTCGCTTGAAGGGACTTCGTGCGACCTATCAAACGAGGTAAAATAACCAAAATAGTAGCATGTCGTGTGATGAAATTCTTCTCACAAGCTTCTTGCGACCTTCGTACGACGCTGCACGTCGCTTGAAGAATTTATTCGAGCGATAACTCCTTGTCATTTGAACGACATAAGGAAGTCGTTTGAACGACTAAAGCGAAAAATATTTTTTTATTAAAACTCCGCCTACCGGACTTAGAAAAATAATTTTGACGGAAAATGACACCTCAGATGTTTAAAAACATTTAGAAAAATGATCCCTACACTTTAAATGAAACATTAAGGGACTTAAACATAACCTTACCAAAATCTATCTTGCATATGCTTGTTTGTTAAAGAATTTTGATATTCGGATCTATCTTGATGCATGGTTGAACTTGAACTTTCTTCGACGGTTGTAGCAGTATACAACATACTCTAACGTAAAGCGGATTATGTAAAATCTGTCCTTAGAGGAACTCAAACCATGGATAATTCTTCTTCTTATCCTAGTTTCACCAATATCAATTGTTGGATCTAAACCTAAAATTTTATGTCATATCGTCTTCACCTTTTAAAAGTACTTGGTGATATTCATGTCGCATTGTGCTATCGATGGCATCTCGTTCTCGAGAAGCTATTGTCTTGTGTAGTTCTTCTTTAAAAACAGTATAGCGAAAGTGTACCGTGCTTCTTTCATTATTTTGGCATCCCGGATGTGCTCTAACATTTCTTATTCAATTATGGTCCATAAGGAAAACATCACTTTTCCCGCTTCAATCCTGCATTTCTGTAAGGCGTGTCTTCTACCTCCAGTTGTGTAACTTCATTACCACCAATGACCTCCCAAAGTTCTTGGCCTTGTATATATGACATCATACACGTCTCCCACGTGGTGTAATTTTGATTGTTGAGCTTTTTGATTCCTCCAACTACTTGAAGATCACCACCATGTCGATAAAATTTTGATATTACCGAATAAGCTTGATTTCAAGATACAAACTTGCAGAATACAAACTTCTCACGACTGAAGAAAACTTATTCAAAAATATCGGTACGTGATCGTCCTTCTCTGATACCAATTATCGAGTGTAAAGAGTACAAAACTCTAATATTCATAAGAAATGATTATAAGGAAGCAAACACCAAACCACTCTTTTGAAATACTCAAAGAAGACACTCTTAAAATACTACACTCAAACTAAGATACAAATGCTAATTGTCTTATTTGTTTTATTTCTTTTTGGATGATAATATAAACATAGGACATGGGGTATTTATATAATGGCAAATACATTTTAGACCAGCCATTAAAATAACTAAGGAAGAATTATAACCATATCTTTTTATTAAGTGATTAACACCTTGTGCAGACTAATTCATCAGTAATGCAATATAAGTAAGCAATGACATAGTATAATTCAATGGATTCTGATGTTGAAACTCAATAAAGACTTGGTATAATAGACTAGACCTGAACTCCATGAATTTCTTTGGAGAGTTTCTTCAGAAACTTTTAGAGGGAGTTGTGTATTAAAGAAGATGAGTGACTACCTTTTCAACGTCCTACAATTAAAGGAGGAGTCACTGAGTGAGTTTGTAAACCTTTTTAATGAGGAACTACTAAAGATTGATCATATAGAGAAACGATTGGACATATCTTCCTTCCTCCGTGGGTTGTACACGAAGTGTACTATCTACTTTAAAAATATACTCCCACCAACATGATTGACCAGGTGAGGAAGGAGTTACAACATATTTATGCAGAGGGTATAATGAGTTGCCAAACGCGAGATACCTCGACCAATGATACAAATTCTGAGGGTGATTAAAACAAGATGAATAATAATAATAAAGAACACCACGGTAGTTGTGATAAATAGAGTTACACTCCTAAATTCTTCGATAAGAAAAGTCAATGAAACCATGCCAGATACTCTACTATTGAAATGGCCGAGAAAATTGAAGGCCCGTTTTTCATAGAGGAACTTAAATTAGTATTAAAGCTTACACTAAGGCCTTGGCCCCAATATGATCAATGAATTCCAACTGAAGAATAAAATGGAGTCTCTAATTCGAAGGGCTACATTGGATAGTTTGTGGATAAGTCACATCAATGGAACACTAAATGTCGCAATAATGAAAAAAGTTTACAGATAAGTAAAGAACAAAAGGGATTATCGTTAAGGATTGGATCCCAGGCTTGAAATTTTTTATAAGAGTATATGTATACTAATGTGCCCAACATTTTTTAGATTGTCTTATTTTGGTATACTTTGAGTCTTTAGTTCTTGAGGTTATTTCGACAAAACTTCTTATAAAAAATATTCATAGTACTTCGTCAAACTTCATCCCGACATCATTCAGTTCACACCTTTGAGAGCACTACTTTAGGTCAAGCTAAAAGGACTTAGATGACTTAATCACACTTTTTTAATATTAAAATTAACTTGTCATGATTGGAAATTATTTTTTGCTTCTGTGTTGATATGGTTCTTTTTGGTATTGGTGATATAAATATGCAAATATAAAAATTTATTTTAATATATATATATATATATATATATATATATATATATCATTTTAATTTTTAGTTTAAGATCCAAAATTCATAGCCTTTTTTCCCTAACTTACAAGACCTGCTGTTGTTTTACTTCTACGAAAAAATGCTTCCCTTCAGCAAATGGTTCATTCTCTAGTCGCGCACCATGTCATAACTTCTACTAAGACTTGCCGCGATTGGCATATCTTTACCAGTGCTTTTCTTCACTTCAACAAAGTTTCTTCACTGATTGTGCATTTTTCGAAGAAAAAAAAATATTTTTATAGATTTTTTACGGGAGTTCATGCAAATCTAAGTTTGCATTCATATATTTTAGATTTGAGTACTACTCTTAAAAGCTGGAATATTCATTCAAGTAATATATTCATCATTATCAAAAAGAGAGGCTAATGGTCAAGAAAGTTTTTAAGAGAGTATTTTGTCCTAAAAACTCTGGAGAGGAAAACCTTTTCTTTGCTTTTTATTTCATTAATCTATTTGTATTTTTGAGATGTTTAATTTTTAAACTTCTTATTGATGTTTATAAGACTTCACTTTTATCCTTGAACAAATATTTTTAAATCATTGTTCTTTCGAGACTTTTGAATTGTGACATCTGAAAAATGCATTATGAGTTGTATTTTGATCAAGCCAAACAATTTAAACACTTTCAAAACCTTTAGGATAACTCTCACACTGGAAAGTTCTACCTAGTTCATTGGTGGCTTCTCATTTATTCCATTGAAATGAAATTTCATCTTCAACTACAAAAGAAGATTTTTGTTGTTGTGGTGGTGATGAAAGACATTAATGGGGACTAAAATCGATGGAAGTTGTAGAAACCCACATGTTTTACTATTGAGGGTGATCAAGAACCGATACCAAGACGTATCGATCGTTATAATTAAAATACCATTCTTTGAAAAACGTTACTAATGCCGTTTAATACAATGATTAAACTGTATAAGCAACTCCGAGATGTTTGTTGAAGAAACCCTTTTCTTTTGAAAATAAAAATGATAAACAACAAGATGTGTTTACAAAAAACTTATGTACGAGAATAACCAAGAATTTGTAATCAGTTTTAAAACTAAGATAGTTTCAAAATATCAGCACACTATAGAATGAGATGAGGAGATGAAGATAATCAGAACACACTATTTTTAACGTGGTAAAACCTCTCCCAATAGAGGAAACTTGCACGGTGACTTCTAAGTCACGAAAGTAAAAATCCACTAAGACAAATAGCAGTTACAAACAATACAACATACATGCACACAACTCAGCCTATTCTAAGTTTAGGAATATACCCCACTTGGTGTCCTTCTAACTTCTTGTAGATCTGATTGTTGATGATGTTCTTCCAGTTTGATAACTTTCCCTTTGCTTTAGCTTTCTTTGCGTCGACTCAATAATCTTTGATCGTATACCCAACACTTTCAGTGTGGTAGTGTGTCAAGTGTTTGTGATGTGATTTCTATTCACATGCATGAACTCACACACACTTAATTTTTACAGAAAGTCCTAGAAAATTACATATAAAGACTATATGCTGTGATTTTCTTTTCTTTCTTTCTTACAAAACTTAGAACCTTTTTTTGACCTTTTAATCTATCCCAGATTCCACGGATATCTTGTTTCTAAATCGGTCAAGATCTTAATCAATCTCAGTTTGTAAAAATATTTTCGAGATTGAAAATCTCCAAGTGAGAATCCAACTAGGTCAAGGTTTAGATTCATAAGAACAGAAAACATAAAACATTTATAGATCTAAATCAGCAAAGATTTTCTTAAAACGAGAAACAAATATGCAGATCTAGTGATATATAACATGCAATAGTGTAGATCTAAGACT
The DNA here is from genome assembly GCA_949130495.1 of Sambucus nigra. Classification (NCBI taxonomy): domain Eukaryota; kingdom Viridiplantae; phylum Streptophyta; class Magnoliopsida; order Dipsacales; family Adoxaceae; genus Sambucus; species Sambucus nigra. The sequence continues at coordinate 373,404,957 of OX422212.1, forward strand.
TCTATGAAAAAGAAATACAGATCTCACCAAAATGTCTAAGTTGGTAACAAGATCACAGATCAAGAGGTTACAGCTACAAACGATCAAACCAGTAACACCAATCTCTCTCAAACACTCAAGGTTGTGTTTGGATTTCTGAAAGTATGAAGGTTTGAATATGGTTTGAAGTTGTTTAGGGTTAGGGTTAGGATTTCTCTAACTCAGTTCCCTTTCTCTCTCTTCTCTCTTTTCTTTTCTCTCTTCTCTCTCACTTCTCTCTTCTCTCTTTTTTCTCTCAAGTTGGACGACTGCCAAAAGTCTTAAAATGCTGAGAATGAGAGGGTTTATATAGGAGCCAAGGAAGGTTCTGGATCGCTGATAGCAATCAACGGTTGAGATTCAGTCTTCCTTATATTGACTTTGATCCAAGGGTGGTAAAAAAGCGGTGGGTTAAAACGAAGGCGATTAGTCCATAGTGATAGCACATGGATAGACTTAAAACACATGCAGGCCATAGATAAGGTTTGATCTAACGATCCACAATACACCAGGTAGTTCTCTCACAAAACAAACACAAATGAGATAACAAGAGCATGACAAGTGTTGGCATTTCATTGGCTGGCAAACGCGCGACCAAATTAATTACATGCAACACCCTGAAGTCTCTGGCGCATTGATATTCTACCCAATCAAACATTCTAATGAAAAACTAAGTTTATATAATAGCATTTTAACCACACAAAGTTTATAAACACACTTTTATTAAAGAAAACATTATTTTAAAAATGTTTAAAAATTCCCAAAAATTATTAAAATAACATTTTAAGGGGAATTTAACACACAATCAATTATGAGCAATATATACACATGTATGCACTTCTAATGTGTGTAGTGTGATTCAATTTATACCTTGTTTGGATCATTGAAGAGGATTAGAGAGAATAAGTCTGAGGTTCTGTGGATTCTAGGTTAGACAACAAATTTTGTCACTATTTCCAAATTAGATGAACACTTATACAATATAGACTTAAGTAAGTCAAAGGTATAAGGTGATCCATTCTTATCATGTGACAAAAATGTAAGACTATGATAACCCGTAAATTCCATATGAAGATTGATCAGGTCCTATATAAAATTATGGGAATGAAAAAGTATTTGGTAACACTCTCAGCATATCGATAGACTAAAACTAAATAACTAATACAAATGAGAGATAATAAAGACCGAATAATATAAACTATCTCTGATACAAATCAATGAATGATATTAATAGACCAACACTGAAATCAAAATGTATGTCAAATAATGATAGGAATCTCTGATACAAGTACTCCATGTACAACCATATAACTCGAGATAAATAAAAATAATTGCCAACTACTAATGAAATGAATTTAAGAGATAGATGAGCTACACTGTTCGACTTCTACATCCTAAGAAGTGATACAAAATATCGTCAGAGATGCTCCTTCAATGATCAACCCAAGTCTAGGGACATAACATAGCCAAAGACATGAAAAGTAAGAATATCAACAAGGTTAATAACAAGCCTATTAGGTGAAAGATTATAATTAAATTTGGGCTACCATATTACTACGCATCTTCCTCTCTTTTTAAGTATATTTTAAGTTATTAGTTACCAAACCCAACAACTTAAAATATCATGCATATCTACTCCCAAACCCATGTGTGACCCATGTGATTAAAGACTAACTCATCACTCTTTAATCACTGTCTTTCTCATTATTATATTAAAATCTTTCATTAATTATTATTCCATTATAACAATATTCTCATACCTAGGCATATCTTGTCAACTCACCAATGTATAACTAACGGATTAAGAACCCATATCTCAAAACTATCGAAACATGATATCTTGCTCCATAAACAATACACAAATCCCAAGTCATAATAGTATAGGTGTAGACATACCTATAAGAAACTATATTCATCTCTAGTATAACAAATAAACCGATACATCTATCCCTAGTACCATAACACATAATCACAGAAAGACAATCTCTCAGTCTGATATCCACACATAGGTAAAACCCACGACATGTACAAGAAGATGGGATACACTCACTCCCATAAATAACGAAGGCCTATCCCTATCGTCTTCAGGGATCGCTCACAGAGGGTAAGTCACAATGCTTTCCCATCATTCGTATAGGCGACCATACCCTAGACTATACGACCACCACCAGTCAAATATCCAATAACTATAAGATTGTAATCCCTGTATATTCCCCCTTAAGATACGTGTACATAAGCAATAGTGTACGGGATAAAATGACCAAGGTAAAGCCAGTGTCATCACCGCGATACCAGTGCGGCCCACGTCACAAAATCCTATAAGGAATCCCCCTAGTACATGACCCGTGAGTACTCACTCATGGTATAAATTGCACGTAAACACTCAAAGAAGTATAACCCTTACTAATGGGTAAGAGAAAATAGATCCAACTCTACCGGATCGTACATAAAACCATAATAATACATAAGGGTATTACACACATTAACCCTAATCGACCCTATACAATATTAAACCAAATCGTCAAGACCTCTCAAGTTTATTACCATATTATACCTTGCTAACGAGGATCATCCAAATCATATGCTACCCTCTACCACGAGTTAACGATCATACTTAAAGACATCTAGGCATTCATATATGCATTCCTAAATATCCAACATATTTCGAGTCTAGACCAAAACACTAAGTCCCCCTATTAGGTATTCATCCTGCCTAACTCATGCACTAACGTACACATAATATATATATCCCTATTGCACATAACACTAGCCCAATCTCTCAAGGATCCACTTTTAGGTCTTATAATGTACTTAACTCACGTATGCATAATCAATATAAAACTACCCACACTCTAGGATTTACGGATAGTTACCAATCTCCTCGAAGGATATAAGCCCTACATTTAGTTTCACTAAGTCCTAACATCACTCGGACATCCAAAGTTAATTCTAAAACCTCTTAACCCTAAAGTTATCAATACTTGACACTTCTTAGTAAAATACTCACCAAAAATCCAAAAATGATAAAAACTATGAAACCAACGGCCACACATTTGTATTTAAAAGATCTAAAAATTTATGGGACGAATCGATTCGGATGGAGACCCAACTCAAAATCCAATTAACATACGAGCCTTTAAACTCATTACGACCCACCCTTCATATAAATTGGTATATCATCACCCAAACACCAAATATAAATCTTTTAATCTAAAAACACAAGATTAGAAAGGTAAATTTCCAACATTTCCTCAAGGACCCTAGTTTTATCAATTTCAACCAAATTCTTCAATTCTAATCCTATTGAAGATATTTATAAGGGGATTTTTTTTTTATTTTTATACGTCTAACAATATACGTTGATTATAACCTCAAATTATATGAATTTCATATCAATTTCAATAATAGGCTTAATAGACATTTGACTTAAAAACCCAGTTAAGTTAATTAATCAAAATCGATTCTTAGTTTAGATTTCAATGAATAGGAAAATAGTAACACAAATACAATTATAACCCAACATTTAATTGAATTTTTCTCTTGGTGGATTGAGACATGACACCTCAAAATATCCAAGTCTCTTCTCTCCTCTCGAGCTTCCTTCTCTCTAGCCTTAAGTTGTCTCCCCAACTTTTAAAATGAGTATAATGAAATCCTAGCGAGCCATATTATACTATTAATCCCAAAATAAGGCCTGGGCTCAATATAAACCTCATCTAAATGAGCCCCCAAACACCTCTAAATGACTTAAAATACTCCGTAGGCCCTATACCAACCTAATAAGCCAAAATCCCACTGTTTTAAGTTGTAAACGGACATTCTATGCATCCAAAATACCAACCCGAATTATAATAACCCTAGATAAATAAATTATCACAAAAATATCAAAATTAAAAAAATTACCAACAATATCAATTATTTATTAATTTAGCACAACCCGACATTATAAGAAACTACTTCACTATCATTGGATCCTGACACCAAGGGAATAATCCAAATAGCCAAAACCCTCGACACCAAATTCCTGACTGTTCCATAGTCGCCCATAATACCATGTCATATCCATATAATTAATTAATGAATTTTTGTGTATTAAGTTCACATTAAAACACAAATCAAATATCACATAAACATATAAATGTTGATATCACATGTCCCAACAAGCAGGAATAATGAATTTATAGATTTAAATAATCCACAAAAATATGGGGTATTACAAAGACGTTTAAAAAAATTTCAACCAAGATATGATAAGAGATATCCAACAATAGATAAAAACATCCACCATAAATAGATATACCACCATGCTAAAACTCCAATAATATAAAACTCCAAATAAAAGAAGTCATCAACATAATCTCTCCAAATAAAAACCAAAATGAATATGGTCTAAGACTCATTAAATTGAAGTATAACTATCTCATAAATAAACAAATGGAAATGAAAACTAAACTAAGAAAAATAAATCTCCATCTGTTATCCCACTAAACTCCAAACTATACCGCTGACAACAACCTAACATATCAACAACAATGGGTTATGTCCCATTACAAGAATGCCAAATAAGATTCTCAATTAGTACTATATGAATCCAATCATGAGCATTATATGAGAAAAATTTCTGAATAGAATATTTTAATTAAAGATAAAAAATTAACGATGCAAGTAAAGTAAACTAATCCATTCACATACCATAGTGCGCCAACCATATCATCTCATAAATAACCCATACATCACTATAGCCTAATGACCCACACTGTCACCCGCACATATTGTGATGTATCTCCACACAATATCCATGACTATAGTCAAATTTTCCTTGATCTCGTATATACTATGATAGCCAGTCAATCCTAAACACCACACATACCATGATGCATACATATAACCATTACGATAGCCAATTTTCCTAGGTATCGCACATATTATCATAGGAAGTTAATACTAGACCCTGTAGATATCGTAACACCATATAAATCCTGTTAAAATAGCCAAACTAGTTTAGGTTCAGCACATAGTGTAGCCAGTCTACACACACCTACACATACATTGATGCTATAAATATATTAATCTCTAATACCCATTATTATCAAAGGTATTGATTATATTCACATTTATTCCATTATATTCTCGTTATTTATCACATTCCCTAAAACACTTGGGCATCACAAACTATCCCAATGCAAGTACCATACCTAGGGATCACCAAAACTATAGATATTTCCTAGTCCCATACCTAGAAAACTACCATTTCTTAGTCCATCACCTAAAATATAATCGAAATAACACATATTTCCTAGTCCCTTACCTAGGAATACCTAAAGCCATTTACGTTCCCTAGTCCTATACCTAAGAAACAACCAATAGTAAAAGTGACCATTCTTTAGTCGCTGATATAAATAACATCAACTACAAATAATATAAATCCAGGTACAAACTAAAGTATGTAACCTGATAATCCCTACGATGTTATTATTATTATTAACATATCTAGATTCTACAATTCTTACATTTTCTAGGCCCAAGTCGTATTCTTTCAATTCCAAATTTCTATAAGTTTGATTACATGAAAATTAAATCAATTTTATCATGTGATTTACAAGTTATACAAAATATGTCAACAAGTTGTCAAAATATAATATTCTAATTCGGGTGAGATTTAATCAAGTCAAAGCACAAAACATGTTAAATATGCGAGTCAACAATTTTAAACAACTTATTTCAATATTCTAAGAAATATTAATCATTTATTTTATTTTACAAACCATAACGTATTTTTGAGATTCATATACAATTTAACATGTAACACGATCCAATTTCCTATATCAACAAATCTTAAACACGCGAGGTTTCAAGTTTTGGATCGAATTTCATATGTTCTTACAAATAGAATTTTAATTAGGTTATTGTTTAGCCTAATTAGATTCCTAATCATATTTTACAAAACATGCATAATTAGTGTTTAGGAAACATTTAAATCAAATAATACTTTAGGAGAAAAATATAGATATTCTTATCGTATGAAAGTATTCTATAAAATCTAAGTAACATAAGTTATTTTTTTTGTCAAAAAGCTCCAAATATCTTCTTTGACTTTCTTCAGAATCTTAGTGTAAAACTTACAAATTAAGGATTAAAAGTATTTTAATAGAGTTTTGGGTTATAAATAAATAAGGATTTTATCCCTAAAATATCTCTTCCTCACCCGCTATAGTGGTACCTTATACATGCTATAGGGGTAGGGGACGCTATAGAGGCGTTTCACCTCACGGCCACGGGTTTAAAAGCCATGAGTGCAGCCAAATAACTCGTGATCATATTCCACGATGCATTCCAATTTACCTCTTCGTTTATTCTTAGCTTTTAGTTAGGGTATAATTTCTAAAAGTTCTACCAGTTTCAAAATCTAAACCATCTTGTACTTCTACACGAAATTAACTTTTAAAAATTCCTGTCTTAAACTTAGCTTGGAGGCCAAACAAGTCATGAAAAATGTGTAGAGTGGTCTAGTTATATGGTCAACGGTATAATCCGTAAATTAGGTCACAAACAAGCCAAGTTAAATTTTAATCCAATTTTATCTTAATTAATTGGGTGAATCTAAGAATGAAAGATATTGAATCTAAATCGAACAAACAAATAATCCACGAGATATGAGGAAAAAACTCTTTCAAGAAAACCTTTTTAGCACTATTTTAGCTAAGGTATTACAAATGACACATAAAAACTTACAGACTTAGACACTTCTAAGTATTGCACTTCGTTCTTTTTTCTTTTTGGTAATAGAAAGTGATGTAGATCCAACAATGTCCGATAATAATCTCCATTTTCCTCGATATCCACTGATCAGCCTCAAGAAAAGCCTTTCCTCTCTTTAGTAGTGAATAATGAACTCCACAAGGATTTGAACAAGTGATGTGATCTTACGGGTTTGATAAAGTGATCACAAATATCCAAGGAGTTTATATTTTAAAAAACCAAAGTGTTTGATCACAAAATAGGTAAAAAAAATGCTTTTAACAATGTACAGGTTCATATCTCTTAAATAGGTTGGAAAATCTAAAAGTGATAATCTTGAAAATATTGTGTTTTAAACAAACTTTAAAACAAAAATTGCGTTGGTTTGTTCGAATGAACTGAACCTCATTTGAAAAACCTTCACAAACTCATTTGAATGAATATCGAACGAGAGATCAAATGACTTCGTAGAATTACGTGGAAAAATTCATGTTTGAAGCTTGTTCGAATGGCTATCCAACGAGTTGTATTAACTCATTCAAATGACCCTCAATCTTGTTCTAACGATATGTATAAAAAAAAAATTGTTAAATTTTTTTTTTGGATTTAAACATGTTTAAACATACCCCTGAACAAATTAACACTAAATCTACCTCATATACCTTCTTTGATGATTGTAGTGATGATATCAACTCTTCATTCCCCAATTGTTGCATTTGGTCATTAATTTATCTTCGATTGAAGCTTTTTGAGTTTGTATATGATAGTGTAGCGGTGTAATAAAATATGCCAAACTATAAACATAATGAGAAAATCATAAATTGTTCTCTTACAAATCTCCTCCTTTGTCTATTCCAATAAAAACCCAAAATGGAAAAAAATAACCCCTAAGACAAGTTCAACTAATGTCTCTCCCAAAATCGAAAACGAAAAGACACTTGCAACTTTCCCTCTACTGAAATCTTCCTTGATATCTTCAATACGTAAAAATACCTACACACTTGAAGCAAAAAAAATACCGTTACACACGTAGTTTGAAGAAATAAATTAAACTTGTTAGCACAAAACTCCCCTTAATGCGTTCTCCCCCTTTTTGTCCATAACAGACAAAGGGTTAGAAGCTAAACTTGAAAAGTTAGCATCACGAGTATAAAAATTTGATGTATCGTCACAAAGTATAAACAATTAAGCACATGCAATGAAACTTCAATAAACCAAAAATATATTTTTAAATTTTTGAGTATGAAAATATACACATACAAATACAAACAAACACACCATGGGTTAGCACGAAAATACCCAAATAATGTAAAAGGAGTGTAGATGTGTGAACTTGATGCACATGAAAATCAACAGAGGCATACATAGCTACGGTGCACAAAGTCAAATATACACTCTTAAAGAATGTACTCAATTCAACCTTTTGTGTAAAAAATGTTGAACAAAGTGAAATTGACTCAACTCATACAAAATGCCTCGAATTTCAATGGTTCTCAAATCAATAATGCCAAACTATTTATTATTTTTCAAGGAATTTTATAGTGCAAACTCATTTATCTTAAACTTATAACACCTTACAAATCTCACATTTTAAGCATAAACTCTCAATTTTTTTAAAGGAATGATATTGTTCATTTTTAACGAAGCATCAATGTTAGAAATTTGACCTTGTCACTTCTATTTTTATGTACCGATTTTATATTTTAGGCTCTTGTCAATGGTGAATTTTAGTGCAAAAAATATTGTTCTTTCATTGCCCTTTTTCATTGCTTAAGCTTTTATCAATCAATTTTTTGGTAAAAAAATTTGGGCAATGGGTTTTACATGCACAATTAGCTCATAGTACATTTGGTTCGTTATTAAGAGAAATTGAGATAAGAAAATCCTATTCAACATATGACAAGCAAGTGAAATGTTCAAAAGTTCGTGCAAAGTCTATGCAATCAAGGCAATATAATGAGCCTAACATGAAGGTAGTAATCAATAATGAACGACACAATGCTAAACATGCATTATTAAGGACCAATTTTTTTACATAGCCAAGTCTAACAACACAATGGTTAAGTAACATGAATGGATGGAGTGAAGATGTGATTCAAACATATTAAATGCCCATTCATATATGGTGTATAAAAATACAAAAATTTTAAAATTGTTGAATTTTTTATGAAAATAATTTATTTTGTATTTTTATGCAATTTTCTAAAAGAGAAGAAAATCTTTTTGGATTTTTCAACCCTTATCATTGTTGGCACTAGTAATTTATTTGAAAATATTCTCATAAGGCGTAGACATCCTTTGAAATTATTCCATTAAATATTTAGAAGTATTGAATAGAAAATCAACTTCCTCTCTAAGACTAGATATGTTGTTATAACAGAGTGTGGGAGCATGTGGGTAAAAGACTATTCCTAGCTTGTAACAAAACTCCTTATGGTGACCTATTCATTTGAAATGGTTACAAAAATAGATTTTTTTGGGTAGACCTTGATTAAAATGTCTAGGAGTAGTTTTCCTTGGTGGGTTAAGTGGAGTCCCGTAAAGATCTAATAAAAACTTGTCAACCGATTCGGGTACGGTATTAAAAGGGAATGCACCATCGTAACTCATGCATTGCCTCTCTTTTAAACCTAATGCAGGACCTAGGAAAATCTTTTCAACTTTATTAGATTTGTCTTCTAGAATTACTTTGACCTCCCGAGCACGTTCAAGATCTTTCTCAAGTTGGGAATGAAATTTCTCATGAATCTCCAATGATGCTTTCCACTATATTCTTCAAGTTTGTCTTTTCCCTAACCACTGAAACAAGTTGCTCAATCAAAGAGATTCTTATTTTCTTGACACAAAGGCCTCACTCTCTCTCGAAAACTTTCAACTCCTTCTCTAAAGACAACACCCTAAGAGTCAAATTTTTATTTTTTATTTTTAGTTTTTTACGACTTGGTGTAAATTTCAAAGTATGCATATTAGAGATCATATTATTTCTCACTCAAATTATAACCATTATCTTCAAACTCTCTGAAATGATTCGACTCATTGTCGAGGTTAACACGTTTAGAATGTGTCTTCATAGGTGTGAGACGTACTTGATGTGCTAACATGACTGACTATGAACACGGTGAAGTTATGTCCATGCCTAGAATCTACTGACTCAACATCACTATCTCTTAGAGTGGAATTATTAATGAATTAGCCTTTGCCCTGTATCTTAAGCCAAGTGGGACACTCATTAGCTTTGTGAACTTTCCTCTCACACTCATAGCACCACTCTGATTCATATTTGTTAGGATTTTCACCTCTAGCATTCTTTTGATCGTTCTCATAGAAATTCATAATCTCTTTATAATTTTTGTTTTTCTAATTTTTTTATTTTTCGATTTAGATGAGATTTAATTATTAAATTTGGGAAACTTTAAAATTAATTAGCAAGCAAGGAAAAATCATCTTGATTAATTTCAGAATCGGAGTAAGAAACCTCCTCCTTTTATATTTATCTTTTAAAGCTATTTCTCTTTCTTTTTTTCTTTTGGTTATCGGTAATATGTCTAATGCAATGCTCCACAGCAAGCTCTACTTGCCCCGGTATCCATCGATCAAACTGAAGAAATTCCTTTACTCTCGTCAGTAGTGAATAATGAAATCCATAAGGATTTGAAAAAGTGATGTGTTCTTCTAAGTTTGATAAAGTGATCACAAATATCCATGGAGTTTAGTTATTGAAAAACCAAAATGTTTGATCACAAAATAGTTAAAAAAAGTCTTTTGACAATGTGCATATTCATATCTCTTAAATAGGTTGGAAAATATAAAAGAGATAACTTGAAAAGATTTTGTTTGAAACCAACTAAAAAACAAGATCTGCACTAGTTCGTTTGGATGAACTTGTCCTCATTTGAATGACCTTCACAACCTCCTTCGAACGACTATGAATGAAAGATCAAATGACTTTCTAGAATGATGAGGAAAATGGCACGTTAATCTAGTTTGAATGGCTATCCAACGAGTTATATTATCTCGTTCTAACGACCCTCGATCTCGTTCTAATTCGATGCATACAAATTATTTTTTGTCTTAAAAAATCTTTTGTAAAAATATATTGGATTAAAACATGTTTAAAAATACCCATGAACATAAGTTAACACTAAATCTAGCTCATATACATTCTCTAATGATTATAGTGACAATATCAACTCTTTGTTCTTCGATTTATGTGTTCAATCACTAAGTTGCCTTCGATTAAAGATTTTTGATAATGTACATGATAGTGTAACGATGTAACGGAATATGCCAATCTATAAAAATAATGAACAAATATTAAATTGTAAACTCAAATGCCCCTAAGGTCTTTACCAAAAACCCAAACGTCCAAGTAATTAATTAAAAGCTCAAATTATTCATTTAATTATCCAAAAACAATCACATTCTTTTCAATTAGGTATTTTCTTATTTGATTGAAACTCCACTTCCTCCATTCATTTTAACTAATTAATCCATTTAATTCAGTAAATTAAGTTCTAAAAAATATGGAGTATTCCAGTTGTGAAGCGTTCTACAACTATTAGCGCCTTCCTATCATGGACGATGTAGTGCAAATACTGCTACTAAATTTTTTATGGAAGGAACATTAATCATAATTTTTCTTTGTGTAAGAAGATAGTTCTCCTTATTGTCCAAATTCAAGATCCAATGCATATTTTAAGTTCGTGTTATTTTTATTAAAGACCATTTACCCGATCAGTTTCAAATCATGGACACAACGACATTAGCGCGACACGAATGATTCATCGTACCAAAGTTTAAAGACACATAATCAAGTATACATGTGGCAGAAAACATTTTTTGAAACATAAAAATCAATTTTACTTATGTGATTTTTTTTATAAATATTTTCAGAATTTTTTAAGGAATTCTTTTTACATTTTGTGCTAAAATATTTTTAGTGACAACCTTTTTGTGGCACATAAAACGTCCCTTTTATGTTAACAAATTACAAGGTTCAAAGGTTTTATTTCACAAAAACAATAAAAACTTCCAGTGGATCCCTCAGTTTGACCGCGACTTGACCAAATTTTGAATAGGTCCGCGACTGCGGCAATGGTTCGTCTCTATATCGGTCTATCCCTACCGCTATAGTGGCTATGACTTTAGCTATAGCGGCTGATTGCATTTTGGTTTACAAATGGTGGTCTTGGTTTCAGGTGCACAATTGTTTATGTTTTATTTATTTGTTTGATTTTTTTTTTATTATTTTAAGATTATTGGTCAACTCGCTTGTTTTTTTAGTCAACAAGCAAAATAAGATGGTTTCCCTTTGCTACATAATTTCTTTTAAAACCTTTCTGATTTGAGGACTCTTTTTGTCAATTGCTTCTTTTTATAAAAAGGAGAGTTTCATAAGTTAAAATTAGATAACCCCTAATTTTTCTTTATAGAGAACCCTTTGGAATCTTTAACCCCCCAAAGCTCCCAAATACAGTATTTGGTCTTGGTTCCTTTAAAAACTATTTTTTCTCATTAAATCACATGTATCTCCAAGCCTCCGTTATGAGACTTGTGAGCCATGAATCAAAGTTGGGATGGAGATTCGAGTAGATGCATCCATTTCATTGTATCGGTGGATATCGAGACCTGAGAGTTGTTACTATCAAGGCAAAGCTGTGTTGGAGATTGATAAAGCTAATATTGCGTAGGTTTAAAGTGAGAAACGATGTTAATTTATGGCTATGGTCAAATCAAGCGTTATAAGTCATGTTTGCCTCTTTTAATCCCTGAAATTTTTGCACTAGTGAAATTCTGTGGGGGGTGGGTGTCGACAAGGGTTTCATGCTAAGTAACCGTGTTCCTATTTGTGTGATTGCATTTATTTTACACCTCAGTTAATTTCTATCACCTCTTACCAATTTGGACCTAATTGATTGATTGGTAAATTCTAAAATTGACTTAATTAATTTAGTTATAAACAAATTAAAATCATTTGTTTAATTTGCACCACAATTACACTATCTAAATTAATTCGATTTTTAATTAATATTTTCACCGTAGATAAATAATTAATCTAGATTAGAATTGGAAAAAAATTGAAATCAATTTATTTTATCGACTCCGTAGGAATCCATCATTTTCACTTTGTAATTATCAACAATAGTTAGTTTGTCGTTTTGTTCAATCCAAGATTTTTTCCATTGTGGGGTTTTCCCTTATACATCTTTATGTTGTGTCATTACTTTACTATTTATGCATCCATATGCGTCATTGAATCTTTGAAGGTAATATTGGTGTAATCTATTGGTAAACATATTGCCTCATAGTGGTTTTCCCGCAAGGGTTTCCGGTAAAATTATGATGTTGTTATATAACAATTTTAGTTCTGATTTTTTTACTATGAAATCACCATAAAATTAAATTTATTTAATGGAATTGGGTTTAATTAAAAAACAGATTAATTTCCATTGAATTCAATAAAATAAGAAATTGTTGAAATTTAACAAATTGAATTAATGTTTACAATTAACAAAGTTAATATTATTAAAGTTGAAATATTTGTTTTAAATTTATCTCAAATCATGTAGGGGATATCAAACCCTCAATAAATGTAACATTGTAATTTTCCCCAGTATTATGAATGTAGTAAAAATTTAAGACATAGTATGTATGTGGTTTGGCAGATCATCCCTCCTAAGTCTACAGGGAAGGGATGGAGAGCTATTTATTTCTTTGAAGAACAAAGGATGATTGGAGTGCAAGGGTTTCTAGAAGAGAGTCCAAGTCGTCATTAGCATGATACAAATCAATACCCTCAAATTGGATGAGGTCGCCCTTATTCATAATTACAAGGTTCCTATGAATTTATATCTCTCTACTTTGAGCTTATCCTTGGGGAATAGAGTCGTGTTACAACTAATCCCCTGCGATGCATGGTGATCTCCCTAGATTCTAACTTATCTCCTCCTTAGTATTCAGTCGACTACGTGTCTTGACCTATGGGGCCACGTGTCAATCCATGTGGCATAATCGACTATATTTACCTTTAATTTCTCCTGATGCTGTGATAACCCGCCTACTAAAATAATAGGTGGCCAGCCCAATACTCTAATAATCACAGGAATCAAAGATGGTCCATTCTCAGCATCACTGTCGATTAAAATAATAGTACGAGATAACCACCAATCATTTTAGAAAACGGACTGTCAATAAAAAGAAATTTATAAGTAAAAGAAAAATACTTAGACAATCCCATTCGCAAAAACGGTGGATATCAAAAATCGAAGAAATAAAAGAATGATAATATAATAAATAATCACTGAATAAGATGTCGGTGAACAAACCAATACAATAATTACACCGAGTATTACAGTTTAGATATTTACAATATAATAAGTGAATGCAAAGCGTGGGCAAACACGCCCGAATGAATAAACTGAACATAACTAGAGTACAAAAGATAAAGGCGTCTAATACAAATAACCTACAACATCCGCAATATGTCGTAGCTCCAAGACAACCGGAATGGAAATGTAAATATTGGTGTCCATGCGGTAAAGCACCTGTACGACAAGGAGTATATACAGAAACAAAGAAATATAGACGAGTCAGGGCGCAGTTCGATATGATTCCCATATGAATAAAATGCATGACAGTTAAGTGCGTAATTCTCTCGCAGTTAACATAATAAAATTCCTCACCTATCAGTCTAAAAGAAACCTAGCGCAATATCAATGATGATTTAGCTAACCTAAGTACTAAGGGATAACTTCTCCCCATTCTCAACACTATGCCCTTATTCGTGCGTGGGGTATCTCGCAAAGCGAAATCCAAACAAAGAACCCCCCGATACACTACTACTAAGCAAGGTTGATCGTCGAGATCCATTAGACCCTAAGTACGATATTGATTTATATAGTTATCTAATTTAATTTCCCTTAACATAGTACGAAGGGATAAACTTCTCCCCAGTCTCAACACTATGCCCTTATTCGTGCGTGGGGTGCCTCGAAAAGCGAAATTAAAACAAGGAACCCCCCGATACACTACTACTAGGCAAGGTTAATCGTCGAGATCCATTAAACCCTCAGCACATTATTAATATATACATATGTGTAAAGGAGGTCATCTACAGCTACTCAAGGAAACATAAATAAATCCATTCACCATCTAAAAGTATAATTCCTATTTCTTTCTTTAGGAATATATATATATATATATATATATATATATATATATATATGGTACAACACTTTATCAAATGTTTACCAAGTAAATCTCATTTCAAAACTTTCTTTACCAATTTTATTTCCTTTCTTCCATTCAGGAAAAAATATATATATAATTTAAAGTAAGTTTTATTATCATAAAAATGCTTTAACCTTTTCATATCAGATCATCCATTTTCCTTCTTCCATCCGGAAAATGTATTTAACACCCCATTTCCCTTCTTCCATCTGGGAAATGTAAATTAAAGCCATTTCATTAACATAAAATGCTTTAATAACCAATAATGTCCAACATTATTGTCCATAGTTATATATCATATTATATAACGCGTTCTAAGACCGCCCGTCCGAGTTTTCCCACTGTGCGCACACCTAAATGATCTTCATCTTCCAGTGCCTATCAATTACGACACCTGGGCACCTACAACGCAAGACGTCGGGAAGCGACCATATGCCTGCGGGGTAGTCATAACCACACCCGAAATTACCTACCCATCGCAGAAACATACAATAAATGCTCATATTGCCTAGGTATATATCCACCCTGCATTCACTAGCCAGGGGACTTCACCACAACACGCGAACTTCCCTTATGATGTCATTTAGAGAGGGTGTGTAACCATAAATTAACATTTATAAAAATCATTTTTCCTTTTCATTTGAAAACATCCACTTTTACATTCTCAAAATCATGTGTACTTATTTATTAGTACCACATTTTATAATATGCATCTCTTTCTCATTAAGTCATATTTTATTAATAACCTAAGACCCGAAGTGCTATAATCCTCGAACTAGTCTCCAAAAGTTTATATAATTTCACAAACCATTAAAGTGAGTCTACCTAAAGGAGTGTCCCCCAAAAGTCTCAACATTTATATTTTATCTCCAATGTATTTTTCGGTTAATCTCCTATATCATACGGACATTAACCTAAGCAACTAGCCCTCGGGGTAAGCCTAAATATACCATATCATCCTAGGACATTAGTCTACCCAAAACCACCCTTTAGGACTCCCCATTACTTCCCAAAGGAAGGTCCCTAAACCTTGGACCTAAAAGAAAAAGGGCCAAAAATAGAACTAGGAAAAATCCCACTAAAACAGGGTAACCGAATCGATTCGCCCCATGGGCCGAATCGATTCTCCCTTGAGAATCGATTCGCCAAAAAGCCGAATCGATTCGATGAGCAAAAACTGACTTTCTGCAATTTCTGAATCGATTCGGTCCCAATCCGAATTGATTCATTTTGCCCAGACTTGTAAGCTTCCCCTTATCCAAATCGATTTGCCCCTAGGGCCGAATCAATTTGGTCCTGCAGAAATTTCAAGTTGGGGCTACGGGTTGTTTAAACCCAAAAATCCCAAAACCTCCAAACCCTTGATTTTCCCCAACATCAACAACAACATTTTATTCCAAATCATTTATACACTATTACTAACTAATGATTTCTCCTCAAATCAAATTTAAACACAAGATTAAGGGTTTAATCATCAAAATCAGCAAATACCCATTAATGGTTTAAATCTCCAAAAACCTAACTATACATGCAATTTATCACATTAAATCAATATCTAGCAAGTAAGAAACTTGCCTCGAGTTTGTAGTCTCGAATTCTCTTCCCGAAGCAACGGATTCTGGCTCCAATCTTCCATTTTCTATCTTTTTTCTCCATTTCTCCCAACTCTCTCTTCTCTCTCTCTCTCTCTCTCTCTCTCTCCTTTGGCTTCTCTCATAAGGAAGAAGAAATAAAAAGGGGTGGGGGAACTTAAACGGGTCTCAAAACATAAATGCCCTCTTTTAATTGCCAATACACCATTAAAATGACTCGTATCCACATAATTGAGTCATAACGCGTCAAAAGTGCCCGAAACTCCAAAATACAACATGGCACTTATTTCGACTATCTCGACTATTCTAAAAATAACCGCACCCCCTATTTTGAAATTTAGAAAAACGTGAACTATTTTTGTGTTCCAATTTCATTTTATTTCATTAATTATACCTCAATATATATATGGGTCATAACCGTCGTTTTACATACAACGACGCAATAAAATACAATATAATGCTATTTAGCTTCTCTTACGGTAAATAGACAAAACATAGTAAATATTATCCCTTAATATCACGGGAAATCATATTTACTCCAACTTCCCCTATTTTATAAAATTAGCCCATCAGGCAAAAATAATATAAAATAACCGCTCAAAAACCTGGGTTGTTACATACTCCCCCCCTTAGAAGGGAATTTTGCCCTCAAAATTCAGGCATATAGTATAACCATATAAGGGTATACCATAATAAACTACCGTTCTATCATTCTTGGCAAACCCCTTGGCAAAATGGCATCCCTATTGGACTCGAACTAAGGTCATCACCATTCGATCTTAGTCTACCCTCTCCGTGCTCTAATATAGCACCAAATCGTTCCTCATGAACTATTGATCCTACCTTTCTACTACGGAAGGAGATACCTATACACCTCGGCACTATACTTATAGAAAATTATCTGATCTATTGTACAGAAATTTCCATCCATACAAGCTACTACTCACATCCTTCCTCTTCCCACCACTAGTCTCTTCACACAAGTAGGGGGTTAAGCTTTTTCCACTTGGCATTCATGCCTCACTAATCTTTCCGACAATTTTCTACTCGGCGCATCTACTAACCCATCCGCAATTTCCTTAGTGAAAGGGAACATCCAATTGATAGTCTTTTATGAACTCCAACTTCTTGCTCGTGAAAAGACCAAATTCCTTCCTAGGAAGTGATGCCTCTATTCTTTAAGGCAAATACTACCGCTACGAACTCTAAAGCGGGGGATAATACTTCTCACATAATTTAATTTATGAGACGCATAAACAATGGGTCCCTGCTCCAGTATTAATACTTCCCATTCCTGGCAAAGACTCGTTCGTCAAATACACTCCCTATCTTAACAACACGAGTGCAGGAGTAAAAGTCAACTCATACTTCCACTCCTCGAAAGATAGGTTACCGTCGTAACGCTCTATCTAAGAAAGGCCCCACCTTCTATGGCCTAACTTTCCGAATCACTCGAGACCCTATACTTCTTCGTTCTATGGACCTAATCCTACTTAGAGTTAACCTACAAACCTATTGTGGTCAACTCCCTACCACCTTCCTAAAACCATGTCGCATGCCTTAAAGACCTTTCGTCCTAATAATCCTAAGGTCAATCTATCTATCCTAATCTAATCGTATAAGTATAATCCTAACTATATCCCTAGTGTCCAAGACCTTCCCTTACTCCCGACATTCGCTCGGTTTCATGCGTGGGACGTCTCGCCGAGGCGAAATCCAAACAAGGAACCCTCCCGTTACATCAATACCTCACATCGTCGGTCTTCGAGAAGTAACGGTCTAAGACACATGATTGGGATCGATGGAATCCTAACTCGTAATCCTACTATTGCACTTCTACTCATAAGTCATATCATCTCAAATTAACTAAAAATTTTAACCAATCTAGCATTTACTTTCTGTAAAATACCACCAACACTTTATTCCAATATACACATATACATCTTTATAAATGGCCTTCTCATTAAGGAATAACCATAAGTCTCTATACGACTTTCATATCTTAGTCTTCCCCACATCGATCAGAGGAAAACTATCACAGTGCTCATATATCGCACATCAACTCTTAATCACTCATTTACGTGATTCTAGGCTAAAAACATTCCAACCCAGCACTCAACCAACAGAAAGAAAGAAAAGAAAGAGAAGAAAATAAAATACAACATCTCTCCACTTCCAACTTCGTTAAGGTTCATGCGTGGAGCGTCTCGCAAAAACGAAATTCAGACAAGGAACCCCTCCAATGCATTACTACTTAACTTCGTTGGTCGTTGAGATAAGGTAACATCATACACAAGCAAAGCAAATAAACAATCAAATAAAACAAATAAAGCAAATAATGAAAACTACCTACATACCGTAATCCATCTCTATAAAGTCTCAATCCTATATCTAAGTGAGATATTATAGAACAACTAGTCCTTCTCTAGAACTAGAAATAGGATAGCCTCGTAATTTATTTGCTTGCTATCGCACCAACCAATCCAAAAATATCTCTACTTGTATAATACATATAATACAAGTAGCACATACCACACACATACTTAAAGTATCATCAATAACCTTATAACGAGTGAAGGAAAAATATAGGACCTCCCTTCCACGGAAGTCATATATGCATACTTACTATATAAATATCGATACTACCACAAGCTCTAATATACACACTCGAATCTAGGGTACATACAATACTACTCCATCTTATCATAAGGAATGCTCCACCCTCAACTACGGTGGAAATCCCCGCCAACATACTTGCCAATCTCTGGCCACTTCCAATGATTCTCAGACACATCATTCTAGTCTTAATCGAACCAAACAACTTCCATCTCTAGCTACTCTAGCGATTACTCACGTAGTTCCCTTTATCTCTTCAATAAAGGGAACATTTTACTAGTCCCCCCGACCTTAGTTCAACGAGTCTTCCCCGGGTGGATGTCCATCGATGGGGTCTCATGAACACTACTTCTCCCGAAGTGTTAACAACACTTACTTGTGAGCCTATCATTTCCACTGAAGGGATCTCTCTCTAGGGGTAAAACATCCTGCTCCACCAAATTATGGCGACTACCATCTCCGCTACTTCAACTTTACTCCTATGGGTGAAAGTTTTCCTCCAATCTTCGCACCTGTGTACTTCTATACCCCACCCTAGGCAAAAACTCCCGGGCCTTAAATTCTCACCAAATGAGATTACACTTCCTCCAATCCAATCGAACTTCAATATTGACATCGCTTGGAATCCCAAGCTTAGTACCACTCTCTACTTGTAGAGGTACTTGGAAAACTACATCTACTATACTTAGTAGTCACGGTAGCAATATAAGATAATGCTACAAAGGGAGCGACCTCTAAAGCGGCCCTCATCCCCGAATACAACTCACAGCTCTTAGTAATCCCGTCTCATGACGCCTTCACAACGGCTTTCCATAACGCCCTTCATCTGACGACTTACAAGTCTCACACGAACGCGTAAAAGATTTTTGGTGTTCTCCTAACCTAGAAGAAGAACGAAATATCACAAGAGAAATCAACGATCTTAATCTTAGGGCTCTATATTAAATCAAAAGTAACGCAGAAGACGCAATACATCCGCATAGATTCCTAAGGACTCTAGAACCTAATGCTCTGATACCATCTATGACAACCCGCCTACTAAAATAATAGGTGGCCATCCCAATACACTAATAATCACAGGAATCATAGATTGTTCATTCTCAGCATCACTATTGATTAAAATAATAGTACGATATAGACACCAATCATTTTAGAAAATGAACTGTCAATAAAAAGAAATTTGTAAATAAAAGAAAAACACTTAGACAATCCCATTTGCAAAAATGGTGGATATCAAAAATCGAAGAATAAAGAATGACAATATAATAAATAATCACCGAATAAGCTGTTGATGAACAAACCAATACAATAATTACACCGAGTATTAAAGTTTAGATATTTACAATATAATAAGTGAATGCAAAGCGTGGGCAAACACGCCCGAATGAATAAACTGAACATAACTAGAGTACAAAAGATAGAGGCATCTAATACAAATAACCTACAACATCCGCAATATGTCGTAGCTCCAAGACAACCGGAATGGAAATGTAAATATGGGTGTCCATGCGGTAAAGCACCTGTACGGCAAGGAGTATATACAGAAACAAAGAAATATAGTCGGGTCAGGGCGCGGTTTGATATGATTCCCATATGACTAAAAGGCATGACAGTTAAGTGCGTAATTCTCTCGCAATTAACAAAATAAAATTCCTCACCTCTCAGTCTAAAAGAAACCTAGCGCAATATCAATGATGATTTAGCTAACCTAAGTACTAAGGGCTAAATTCTCCCCATTCTCAACACTCTGCCCTTATTCGTGCGTGGGGTATCTCGCAAAGCGAAATCCAAACAAGGAACCCCCCGATACACTACTACTAGGCAAGGTTGATCGTTGAGATCCATTAGACCCTAAGTACGATATTGATTTATATAGTTATCTAATTTAATTTCCCTTAACATAGTACGAAGGGCCAAACTTCTCCCCAGTCTCAACACTATGCCCTTATTCGTGCGTGGGGTGTCTCGAAAAGAAAAATTCAAACAAGGAACCCCCCGATACACTACTACTAGGCAAGGTTGATCGTCGAGATCCATTAAGCCCTCAGCACATTATTAATATATACATATGAGTAAAGGAGGTCATCTACAGCTACTCAAGGAAACATAAATAAATCCATTCACCATCTAAAAGTATAATTCCTATTTCTTTCTTTAGGAATATATATATATGGTACAACACTTTATCAAATGTTTACCAAGTAAATCTCATTTCAAAACTTTCTTTACCAATTTTATTTCCTTTCTTCCATCCAGGGAAAAAAAATATATAATTTAAAGTAAGCTTTATTATCATAAAAATTCTTTAACCTTGTCATATCAAATCATCCATTTTCCTTCTTCCATCCGAAAAATGTATTTAACATCCCATTTCCCTTCTTCCATCCGGGAAATGTAAATTAAATCCATTTCATTAACATAAAATGCTTTAATAACCAATAATGTCCAACATTATTGTCCATAGTTATATATCATATTATATAACGCGTTCTAAGACTGCCCATCTGGGTTTCCCCACTGTGCGCGCCCCTAAATAACCATCATCTTCCAGTGCCTATCAATTACGACAACTGGGCACCTACAACGCAAGACGTCGGGAAGCTGCCATATGCCTGCGGGGTAGTCATAACCACACCCGAAATTACCTACCCATCGCAGAAACATACAATAAATGGTCATATGGCCTAGGGATATATCCACCCTTCATTCACTAGCCAGGGGGCTTCACCACAATGTGCGAACTTCCCTTATGATGTCATTTAGAGAGGGTGTGTAACCATAAATTAACATTTATAAAAATCATTTTTCCTTTTCATTTGAAAACATCCACTTTTACATTCTCAAAATCATGTGTACTTATTTACTAGTACCACATTTTATAATATGCATCTCTTTCTCATTAAGTCATATTTTATTAATAATCTAAGACCCGAAGTGCTATAATCCTCGAACTAGTCTCCAAAAGTTTATATAATTTCACAAACCATTAAAGTGAGTCTCCCTAAAGGAGTGTCCCCCAAAAGTCTCAACATTTATATTTTATCTCCAATGTATTTTTCGATTAATCTCCTATATCATACGGACATTAACCTAAGCAACTAGCCCTCGGGGTAAGCCTAAATATCCCATATCATCCTAGGACATTAGTCTACCCAAAACCACCCTTTAGGACTCCCCATTACTTCCCAAAGGAAGGTCCCTAAACCTTGGACCTAAAAGAAAAAGGGCCAAAAATAAAACTAGGAAAAATCCCACAAAAACAGGGTAACCGAATCGATTCGCCCCATGGGCCGAATCGATTCTCCCTTGTGAATCGATTCGCCAAAAAGCCGAATCGATTCGGTGAGAAAAAACTGACTTTCTGCAATTTCCAAATCAATTCGGTCCCATCCCGAATCGATTCGTTTTGCCCAGACCTGTAAGCTTCCCCTTATCCGAATTGATTCGCCCCTAGGGCCGAATCGATTCGGTCCTGCAGAAATTTCAAGTTGGGGCTACGGGTTGTTTAAACCCTAAAATCCCCAAAACTCCAAACCCTTGATTTTCCCCAACATCAACAACAACAATTTACACCAAATAATTTCTACACTATTACTAACTAATGATTTCTCCTCAAATCAAATTTAAACACAAGATTATGGGTTTAATCATCAAAATCAACAAATACTCATTAATGGTTTAAATCTCCAAAAACCTAACTATACATGAAATTTATCACATTAAATTAATATCTAGCAAGTAAGAAACTTTCCTCGAGTTTGTAGTCTCGGATTCTCTTCCCGAAGCAACGAATTTCGGCTCCAATCTTCCATTTTCTCTCTTTTTTCTCCATTTCTCCCAACTCTCTCTTTCTCTCCTTTGGCTTCTCTCATAAGGAAGAAGAAATAAAAAGGGGTTGGGGGAACTTAAACGGGTCTTAAAACATAAATGCCATCTTTTAATTGCTAATACACCATTAAAATGACTCTTATCCACATAATTGAGTCATAACGCGTCAAAAGTGCCCGAAACTCCAAAATACAACATGGCACTTATTTCGACTATCTCGACTATTCTAAAAATAACCGCACCCCCTATTTTGAAATTCGGAAAAATGTGAACTATTTTTGTGTTCCAATTTCATTTTATTTCATTAATTATACCCCAATATATATATGGGTCATAACCGTCGTTTTACATACAACGACACAATAAAACACAATATAATGAAATTTACCTTCTCATACGGTAAATAGACAAAACATAGTAAATATTATCCCTTAATATGTCGGAAAATAATATTTACTCCAACTTCCCCTATTTTATAAAATTAGCCCATCAGGCATAAATAATATAAAGTAACCGCTCAAAAACATGGGTTGTTACAGATGCTACAGTGATCAACCTTATCCATCTGATGGACCCGCTCTTGCCTTTATTTGGTCATGTGTCACCATTCAATTCCTTAACCATCGCCACCTGCCCTGGACGTTCCCATTCAAGTGAGTTGGTTACGATCATTAAAACTCTGATGTGGAAAATCCCCATGGTTAGGATTTCGTTCGCCATCATTTATATGCCCCAGGAAATGATTAAACATGAGCGCGTTGATGATGCAGCCATAGAGAAATTCTCCTTACCCCGTGCTAAAATTTCAATAGTAAGTTTTGTAATTTTTCAGTTTATTTGGGCTTGGCATATTCCGATACATCTTCATCATCATGTACATTCTCACGGGCTTCAAGTGAAGACAAGTTAATGACCAAATACAACAATCGAAGCTTGAAAGAGTTGAGATCATCACTTTAATCATCGGATAAGGTATATGGTTTTGATTATTTGTAAATATTTTCATTTGGGGGTTCTTCTTATAAAATGTTTGAGGCCTAGTTTTAAAATGATTTTTGAAGAAAAAATATTTTTATTTTTAATTCGTTTGAACGACTTTAAGCCTTCGTTTGAATGATTTTAGCAGTTCGTTTAAACTAACTTCAAGCGAATATCAAATGAGATTTTTCTATTAGCAGAACTAATAGCATACAAAGCTCGTTCGAAGATGGTTCAAACAAGATTGGTTATTCGTTCGAACGAGTTTTACTTTGGTTCAAATGAGTTAGCATTTTTTTGGCATAAAGTCCTATTTTCATACGAACGAGATTTCTCAAAATTTTTGGCACCTTGAAAATCATGTTTTCTATATAAATGAGTCTTGGATAAGTTTGACATAGAAATTTTGGCAAAAAAACACTTTTCCACACATATCCAAAAGGTCTCCAAACCCTAGTTTATTTTAAAAACTTTTGTTTTGCATTCCAAATCCCTTGGATGGTTTGTTGAGCATTTTATCAAACCCTAGAAGAACAAATCTATTGTTTGTACCTTTATGAAGTTGAATATTCATTACTGAAGATATAAATATTATGTCTTAAGGCTGATCGATGGACACCAAGGTCAGTGGGGCTTGCTGTGGAGTGTTGTTGGATCTGCGTCACTGTTTGTTGATAACAATGATTGAAGACTCAGTTGCATCACTTAGTGGAGTCTATGTTTTGTAAGTTTGTTCGTATCATTTCTAAAATACCTAATTGTAACAATGCTGAAATAGAGGTTTTTACCAAAAGGGATTTTTCCTCATCTCTTATCTTCTTGGTCCGTGGTTTGATTGTTTTTAATTAGTTTATATATATTGCATGTTTAGGTTCACCTAATTTATCAAGATAAAATTTAGACCAAATATAATTTAGTTTTTGTGTGTATGACCTAATCTACAATTGTTTCATATAATTGAACAACTTTATTATTTTTTAAATTGGTGTCAGAACTTGTTTCTATAAGTTAATTGAATGAATCTTGGTGGTTATATGGATAACTCGTACAATAAGACTCTTTTGTTTGATGGATCTAATTATACCTATTGTAGAGCTCGAAGGAGGTCGTATTTAAAATCGATCGACCAATGTGCATGGTTTACTATTGAAAAGGGGTGGACTCCTCCCACTGTAATGAATGAAAATGTCATTAGTCTCTAACTAGCATAATTTGGACTAAGGATGATTTTAGATGGAGTAACTTTAACGCTCGGGGATTAAATGAGATTTTTGGTGTTGTCACACCCGTCGAATTTCATCGTATCAAGATGTGTACCATGTCTAAGGAGGCTTAGGATATTCTCTGGATCATTCACGATGGTACCAATATTGTCAAATCTTTTAAACCTCAAAACCTCACCACATAATTTGAGACTATTGCCATGCTTGAATCTGAAACTTTTGATGAATTTTATGCATGTTTGTTTGATATTGTGAACTATAGTTTGAATTTAGGTGAGTAAATTCCAGAAACGTGGGTAGTTAAGAAAATTCTAAGGTCTTTGCCTGCCTCGTTTTATTATAAAAATCATTGTCCCTAACTCTTTGGGAATTCTTGACACAATTAGGCTAGAAGAGCTCATAGGTGATCTTCAAACTTAATGAATAGACAAGTTCTTCAAAGCCAAAAGAAAAAGGAAGGAATATATTTAAAAGCTAAATGAAAAAAAAAAGGTTTTGGAATCCGATTCCAAAATCGATCTAGATGATCTTGAACTATTTGCCAAATATGTTAAGAATTCAAAATCAAGATTTTTCCAAATTAGAAAATATAATTTTTGAGAAAAATAAAAATTACAAAGCGGGTAAGAACTTTTTTAAGGATGATCAAAAGAAAGATAGAGGTGAGTATACTAATAAAGAGGAATCAGAGAGATGTTATGAGTGTGAGGGGAAAGGTCATAAAGCCCATAAATGTCCTACTAGGCTTAAGAGACCAGACAATGGAAAAGATGCATATAATGCCACTGTAAGCGTTAGTGATGATGAGTCAGAGGATTTTGGGGATAAATAACCATATGAACCTAATTTATGTACATCATAACTAGTCACGTTCACACTACTAGTATGTCTCACGCCGATGATGACACTTCTAAACGTGATAGCCGCGATAATGTGTCGAACCATTTTGGAGAGAGTGTGGGTGATTATTTGTGCGTGGGTGATGATTGGAGTGAGGGAGAATGAGGTATCTAATGTGCATACACAATAATTCACACTGAGTACTTAAAAACCAAAAAGAAAAATAAAAATTTGACTCTTAGGTTATCATTTTTAGAGAAGGAGTTGAAATTTTTGAGAGAGAGCGAGATCTCGATGAGAATATCTTTGAGTGATGAACTTATGTTGGTGGTGAAAAGAAAGGCTTGACCAATAAAGAGGCTAGTCTTACGAGAGATCTTAAAGCATCATTGGAGACTCGTGAGAACTTAATGACCATGTTTCCCAACTCGAAAAAGATCTCGAACATGTTAAGAAGGCCAAAGTAACTCCAGAGGACATATCTAAGAAGGATGGAAAGAGGTTTCTAGGTCCCGAACTAGGTTTTAAAGAGAGGCAAGGCATAGGTTATGATGATGCATCCATTTCCAATACCGCACCAGAATCGATTATTAAGTTTGTGATGGATCCTTATAAGCCTCGACTTAACCCAGGAAGAAGGACTCATCCTAGGCATTTTAACCAAGGTTGACCCAAACCAATTTAAATTTTTACCCATTGGAAACAAAGAGGTCACCTTAGACAGTTTTATTTTAAGCTAGTAATATTTTCTCACACATTCTCCCACACACCACCATAGAGTCCTTGATAGTCTTCGAGAGAAAGTGGAGTTTTTATCCAATACTTCTCAATGTTTGATGGAGGAATTTAAAAGAATGTCTACCTCTTTTGAGAACACCTCCCGGACTAATGATTGAGGTCAATACTTGTTTCGAGTATACGGTGTTTTTTATGTTGTTATCCTTTGTCCCTATTACTATATTGTATTCTTATGTGTATATATTATAAACCCTCAAAATATTTTTTCTCTTTTAGAAAAATATCAAAATTTTTTAAAAACGTTTTTTATAAGAACTTTAAAAAATTCAAAAATATTTTTTATTTTGTTTTACCCCATATGTGGATGCACATTTAAGATGTTCAAATCATAATTAAATTCCATCCATTCATGTGACTTACTCATGATATTGTGAGTTTGGGCTTCATTTCTTTTATGTCCTTAGTTATGCATGTTTAGCATTGCATCATTCATTAATGATAACTTCCTTCATGCTAGACTCTTTATATCGTATTTATTTAACACACGCACAAACGTTTGAACATTGTACTTGCTTATCGTATGTCAAATAGGATGTTCTCATCTCAATCATGCTTAATAATGAACCAAATGTACTAAGAGCTAATTTTGCATGTATGAACCATTTCCTAGAATGTTTTTACTGAAAAATTGATTAATAAAAGTTTAAGCAATGGAAACAGGCTATAAAATAAGCAACCTTATTTGCATTAAAAGATATCACTGGCAAGAGCCTAAAGGATGATTTCAGCACATAAAAACAGAAGTGGCAAAGACAATTTTTTATTTCATTGATGCATCATTCACATGAGATTTATGATTCCTTAAACAAATTTGAGAGTTTACGGTTAAAATGTTAGATTTTGAGGATGTTATAAATTGAAGACCAATGGATTACACAATAAACTTCCTTCAAAAACATAAATAGTTTGACATTATTGATTTGAGAAGCATTAAAATTCATGACATTTTGTATGAGTTGAGTCAATTTCATTTC
This sequence comes from Sambucus nigra, assembly GCA_949130495.1. Classification (NCBI taxonomy): domain Eukaryota; kingdom Viridiplantae; phylum Streptophyta; class Magnoliopsida; order Dipsacales; family Adoxaceae; genus Sambucus; species Sambucus nigra. The sequence continues at coordinate 373,432,791 of OX422212.1, forward strand.
GTTCACCAATTTTACATGTAAGGTTGAATTGAGTTCTTTCTTTAGGAGTAACTCTTTCACTTCATGCACCTTCTCTACATATGCCTATGTTGAATGTCCCATGTTTTGAGTTCAACCACTTCCATTCCATTTTCATGATTCGAATATCTTCATGTTACTCCATGGTGTGGCTATTTGTATTTGTACTTAGATATATATATATATATATATATATATATATATATATATATATATATATATATATATATATATACAGGAATATTCCAAAATTTTCCAAAATAGTTTATTGGTTTGTTTAAGTTTTATTGCGTATGCTTAATTATTTATTCTTTGTGATCTTATTTCATATTTGGATTCACGTGATGCTAACTTTTTAGGTTTAGCTTGTAACTCTTAGTCTATTACTGAGAAAAAAGGGGGAGAACTTATTAAGGGGGAATTTTCTTTATTTGTTTTTTTAAACTCCATGCGTTATGCTGTTTTTTTTTTTGCTTCAAGTGTATAGGTGTTTTCATCCTTGATTATTTCATGGACTACACGATGAACATTTTTAGTTGAAGACAATGTCACAAGTATCTTTTTCTTTTTGGGTTTGGGAGGGACATTATTTGAACTCGTCTTAGGGGTTATTTATTTTTGGTTTGTGTTTTGTACCGAAATATACAAAGGGAGAGATTTGTAAGGGAAAGTTTTATCTTTTCTCAATCTATTTTCGTTTGGCATATTCTGTTCCACCTTCATCATCATGTACATTCTCAAGAGCTTCAACTGAAGATAAGTTAGTGACCAAAGGGAACAATCTAAGATCGAAAGAGTTAAGGTCGTCACTTCAATCATTATAAATTGTATATGATTATGTGTAAACATTTTTATTCATTTTTTTTTATAAAATATTAGAGGCTTATGTTTAAAATGATTTTCAAAGAATTTTTTTTTCTTATTTTTTAAGTTGTTCGAATGACTTTAAGTCTTCATTTTAACGAGTTTAACAGTTCATTCAAATGAACTTGAAATGGACATCAAACGAGATTTTTCTGTAAGTAAAACTAATATCGTTCGAAGATTATTCAAAGATAGTTCAAACGAGATTGGGTGTTCGTTCAAACAAGTTTTGATTTTGTTCGAACGAGGTAGCATTTTTGTTCTAGTGAATTTCTATTTTTGTTCAAATGAGATTTCACAAAATTTATGTCGCCTAAAAAATCATGTTTTTTGTATAATAGGGTCTTGAGATCAGGTTTACACAAAAATTTTGGCAACAAAAAGTTTTTTATACATATCCCAAAGGTCTCCAAACCCTAGTTTGTTTTAAACACTTTTATATTACAATCCAAACCCCTTGGATTATTTGTTGAGAATTTTATCAAACCTTAAAAGAATACATCTACTGTTCATACCCTTGTGGAGTTGATTCTACACTGTTAAAGAAAGGAATATTGTTTATTGAGGATGATCGGTGGACACCGAGGCAAGTGGAGTTTGTTGTGGAGCATTGTTGGATATCCATCATTGTCTGTTGACAACAATGAAGACACAATTGCATCACTTAGTGGAGTCTAAGTCTTGTAAGTCTGTCTGTGTCATTTTTGTAATACCTAGTTGTAATAGTGCTGAAATATTGGTTTTTCTTGAAAGGGATTTTTTCTCATCTCTTATCTTCATACTTTGTGATTTGATAGTTTTAATTTAGTTTCAATATCTTGCATGTTTAGGTTCACCTAGTTTATCAAGATAAAAATTAGGCCAAATAGAATTTGGTTAGTGTGTGTGTCTAACTCATAATCTATGATTTTTACATACCACTTTATAAATTTTCAAAAATACCGGTTGATTTGATTTTGACGACAGAAGGTATATGTGACACCCCGCCCAATAAAATACCGGCTGATCAGTCCTATATCAAATTAAAATAAGAATCTCATTTGGTTCATTCTTAGAATCACTATTGAAAACATTTTAATAGTTTACTATCACCTAATATTCAAAAAACTGGTGTCAAACTTTATCTTTCATTAGACAGATAAACATGAGGAATAGAAATAAACTTAAACCATACACAGTCATTGAGTATAAAATAATATTGAATTGATAAATAACCTAATGAATAAACCATTGACTAAAAATTCTAAAATAATAATCCAACAAATGAATATAGAATCCAAATATTGAGTCTAAAAGTAAATGGGCAACAATCCCTAAGTGAAACTGCAATCGAAATAAGATTCCTAATCTAGGAATAAAGAAATGATGAGTCTAGCACCAATCCTGTAATCATCCACATATGTTGCAGCTGTGTAACCCTGGAACAGATAAGTCAAGTCTAGCATCCCTGTGGCTGGACACCTGAAAAGGTTTTTAAGAAAAGACATATTTTGCAAAAGGGTCAGAGCCCAACTTATACAAATGTGTAGTAAGATTTTATTGCAATAAATGAAATGCATAGTATATATTGTGCATAATTGATTATACGGCCGCACTCCCTTGAAGACCATCTCACCTCTCTTCTATAGTGCACACCTATCGCATTCATTTATTTCCTCTCGATATTACTCAATCCAATTAGACCATAATATCTATCTTAACTAGCCCGCTAATCATCCAGTCGTAAATTAAGTACATTATTTCGATTAATACAACATATGTAATTCTCATCTATACGAATATACTAAATGTCACACTGATACTGTTAATAAATAGCCACACATTATCTATAGATATATGCCTATATCACTCAATATACTAAATATCACATTGATCTTGTCAATAGATAGTCACTAATTATCTATAAGTACATACACACATCACTCACTACGCGTATATGTATAGCATCTTCATAGCTTGGTCCTATAAGATGCATCCCTCGTTCATGCTATCGGGTGCCAGGCACATCTCATGTCACTACTGGTCACTGGGTCAAAATCTCACCACCCATCCCAAATTGTAAACAAATAATGGAGGCGGTTATAAATACATAGGAGCTAGGATATTTATACACCTTCCTTAAAGACCTTCATGACATCCCCCTCCCATCTCTGTAGGAGCTACTCGAGCACTATAACTTGGAGCACAATCCAGACCCCGTTGGAATCACCAGGCTCGGACCACCCACTATGCGTAACTTCGTAGATAGCATCGTAGAGTAACCAAGAAATACAAATAAATTTTCATTCAACTCATATGCATACATCTATATATATAATTCACACACACACACACACACACACACACACACACACACACACACATATATATATATATATATATATTTTTTTTTTATATCGAGAACTTTTGAGCCCGTTCATATAAAAATGCGCTCCAATACTAAATAAATACACCTAACCATTTATTATTAATCATAGGATTATATATTTCACCTCCTATATACTCGGTTTGGTTCATATTAGTCTCACATAGGTTCCTGATAAGTCTGGTTTCAATTTGAGAATGTTTTGTCTCTCATTACGAATTCAAGGGTATTTTAGACCTTTCATAATTAATCTGGCGCAATTTTTAAAGTCATTGATTTAATTATCTATTAATTTGGTACAATATGAAATTATTGAAACTACTTCACGATCGATGGTTCCCGACACCAAGCGGATAATCCAAATAAGGAAACCCACGGTACTAAATCCTTGACCATTCCATAGTCACCCATAATACACAGTCGTGTTAAAATAGTTAAATAATATTTTACCGTCTTTTAAGTCCAATTTCAGATTAATTTGTACAACACATATAATTATTTTTTAAATAGTGACATCACAAGTCACACAAGCATACAAATAATGTCAATTTATTTTTAATGCATAAAAATACAGGCTATTACATTCCTCCCCTTAATAAAGGAATTTCATCTTCGAAATTCAAAATTTACATGGCTGGAATAACTCTGGATACCTTCCCCGAATGTCTTCCTCTCTCTCCCTAGTAGATTTGATCTTACTATGGTTCCCCCACCTAACTCTCAATAAATTAATGACCTTCGATCGCAGAATGTGCTATCTCCAATCAAGTATATGATGAGGCCTCTCCTCATAATTGGCGCCGTGCTATAGCTCAATCTTGTCGAGGTCGATGTGCTGATAGGTGTCCTCGTCCCTAAAAAACATACTCAATGTGGACATGTGGAAAACATCATGTACTCGTTGAGGATGATCTATTAAGGATAAATGATAACCCACCCTATCTAGAATCATAAAGGGGCCTATGTATCGGGGAGCCAACTTTCCTTTCGATCCAAATCTGACTACCCCTTCATTAGGTAGACTCTCAGTAGCACTTTATACCCCACTAGGAACACTAGCTTATTCTTTATTTTATCAACCTAACTCTTCTAGTGGTCTCGAGCTTCCTGCATCCATGTTAAAATGAGTGCCACCTTCTCTAAGTTCTCTTGAATGAGGTCTGACCCAAATATCCTGTACTCCTCTGATTCTACCCAAGAGCTGGTCAAATGGCATGGTCATCCATATAACACCTTGTATGGTGCCATTCCAATAGTCTGTTGGTGACTATCATTGTATATAAACTCTACAAGTGTCAAGTGCGTGTCCCAACTTCCTTTGAGATCTAAGATGCAATATCAAAGAATATGTTACAAAATTTGATACATATACTCAGTTGGACCTTCTAATTAGAGGTGAAAGGTCATGATTATAATCAACTGCATTCCCGTCGCATACTAAAATCCTCTCAAGAACTTAGAGATAAAAGTGATTCCCTATCAAACACGATGTCCAGCATTACCTTGTCAAGTCTTACTATCCTTGCTACAAATAGTCTGACATACTGCTTCACAATGAAACCCATCCTAACCGTAAGAAATGGTCCACCTTTGTCATTCTTTCAATGATGACCCAGATGGAATCATTACTTTTCTATCATCGTGGTAACCTTACTATAAAGTCTATGGATATGCTCTCCTATTTCCATTGAGAAATCTCAAATGGTTGTAGCTCCATTGACGATTTATGGTGCTCCACCTTTACTAGCTAACAGGTGGAATACATACACACAATATCATTCATGTCTTTCTTCATTCATAACCAAAAATACGAGCGTTGTATAGCCTCGGACATTTTATCCCCTCTGGGATGTACTATATACTCAAACCATGTACCTTGGCCAAAACTGCCTTCCATATATTTAGATCCTTAGGCATTACAAGCCATCCCTAGAACCGTAATAATTTATTCGATCCAATTGAGAAGAAAGTATTTCCACCAGCTATGAGTTCCCTTACCTTTTTTTTTTGACAAAAAGCATTTGAATCCTGTGTTGAACTACTCATGATATGATAGCCATGGTAATCGTCACTGCTGCTAAGAAGACATCCATAATTCTATATGTCTTAAGATGATCCACCTCTCCGTCCAAAAATTTGGTAAATCACCCCCATGTTTGGTCCACAAAGAGGCTAAAGTAACTATCGACCTGTGACTCAAAGCATCCTCTACCATATTTGTTTTCTGCGGGTGGTACTGGATTAAAAAGTGGTAGTCCATCACAAACTCTAACCATCTCTCTATGTGAACACATATTGGAAACTCTTATGATTAGTAAAGAATGAGAACCTCTCACCCAATAAATAGTGTCTCCTAATACGAAGGGTGAACAAGACCACCACCAAATCTAAATCATGAGTCGGGTAGTTGACCTCGTGTAACTTAAGCTTATAAGAAGAATAAGATATAGGCCTTTCTTCTTGCATCAAAACTCATCTCAATCCCTAAAGCGATGCATCAATTTAAACCATATAATCGATGATGACCCAAGGAAATTAAGAAAAGGCACGTTCATGAGCTTTTCATTGACCTCCTCAAATGCTCGTTGACAATCGACACTTTAAACAAATGGTACCCCCATTCAGGTGAGGTGAGTCAGTGGTAAAACAATATTGACATCCCCTAAATAAACCTTTTATTGTACCCCTCCAAACCTAAAATGATCCTGACTTTAGTAGGTGTCGTGGACTGTTCCCAATCCATAAATGAAGATATTTTGATAGGATCCACCGAAATCCCAGCCTCGGATACAATATGCCCCCAAAATTGCACCTCATGGAGCTAAAACTCCAACTTAGAGAACTTAGCATATAACATTTTCTCCCTAAGTGTTTTCAAAACCAACCTTAACTGATGCGCATGGTCCTCCTATGAACGTGAATACACAAGGATGTCGTCGATAAATGCGATGAAGAACTGATCCAAGTAAGGGTGAAACACTCGATTCATGAGGTTCGTCAACACTGTCAGTGCATTGGTTAGCCCAAATGGCACGACTTGAAACTCATATGACCCTTATCGCGTAAGAAAATTCATCTTCGGAATATTATCCTCTCGAGTCCATAATTGGTGGTAACCCGAGCGCAAGTAATCTTGGAGAAAAATAATGCACCCCTCAGCTGATCAAATAGGTCATCAGTGCAGGGAAACAAAAACTTATTCTGTATCGTGACCTTATTAAACTCCTTGTAATATACACACAGCCGGAGTGACACGTCCTTCTTTTTCACAAACTACACATGAGCTCTCCACGAAGATGTGCTCCTCCATATGAACCCCCGACTCAATAACTATTAGATCTGCTCTCGTAAATCTCACATCTCTAATGGATTCATATGGAATGGTGATATTTCAATGAGTCGGGTGCCCAGGGCCAAATATATACGAAAATATCTCTCTCTCATAGGCGGTAATCATGGTACCTCATCAAATATATCTAAAAACTCCTGGATGATAGGTATTGAGTCTAAAGACACTGTGACCTCCTTAGATATACTCACGTCAATGTAGTATATGTGTGTGCTAGAATCTCCCTCAAGTTTACACATAGCGATAAGGAACACCTCATTCCCAAGAATGGAAAACGTGATAGAATTGCCGCTTCAACTGAGCGTTATACATCGCTAACCCATCCATACCCAAAATAACATTATACGTAGATATGTCTAATAATAACAAGTTGGAGGAGAAACACAATCGACTAATCTTAACTGCCACTCCTTTATAAACCTGGCATAAAGCAGCACCCCCACCCATTGGGGTGTCCACATTCGTAAAAACATCGGATGCTATATCTACCATACCTGACTTATATGAAAATATACAACTTGTAAAACAATGTAACCTTACCACATAAACATATAACATTAACCTCTATCGTCCGAGTTTGTGCTAGCTTGTCCTGCCGATAGACGTTGAACACACATCCATAGTGCAGTGGTGGGCTCTCTCGCACCTGATCCCTAGGAGGAACAAAGATAAATACTGGTGTGTAGGTGGAAATGCCTAAATGAGTACAACAATCCTAATACTAAGGTTCTATATAAAAGAACGCTATGCTGGAATCGTAATATGTCCGCACAAATCCTAAGGACTCTAGAACCCGATGATTTAATACTCTCTATGACACCCCACTTATTAAAATAATGGGTGGCCAACCCTATACTAAAATAAAACAGGAGTCTCATATGGCTCATTCTTAGCATAACTTTCAAAAACCAAATAATTACTAACCACCTATTATTTAATTAAGCTCGTGTCAATTTTTTTTATCTGTCTTAAAATGCCATACATCTATAAAGAAAGGTAACCATTCACCACAATTCATTCACATACATAATGAAATCCACAATCATAAAATAAATCTGAAAATTGCGATATAATACATGCTAATCAACCGAATAAACCATCTGTATAAAATCCATACAATAATCTCAAAAAAGTGAAATAACTAAAATGAATAGAAGTCTGACATGGGAAACATTCCCAAATAGTAAAGAAAAGAGTCTTGTCTAGAATATCTAAAAATAAAAGACGACTAAGTTAAATCCCTGCAACACTCCAACATTGTTGCAGCTCCGCTGAACTAGAAAGATAATCATGCTTGACGTCCTTGTGGATGGACACATAAACATTTTTGAAAATAATTTTGATACGGGTTAGATCCCAAAACCTTTTGATAATATTTTGTAAGTAATTAAAAGGCATAATAATTATGAGTATTTTCTTCCACATTTAAATTGGTGTTTCACTCAAATGCGATAAGTCTCACCCTTCAACTTTAATGCGTACCTAACGTATGCATTTTAACCCCTTAGTTATGCTACCCGCCTAGCTAGTTGTCCAATATCTCTAAGTCCATACGCTATTCTGTTCAGGCATATTTTGTCAAATTAGTTTTCACATACAATTAGTAATTATAATTATCAATTATAATTTGTAAATTTAATTTCTAATAACTCTTACTAGTTATTACATAATAATTTACAATTATAGTCGTAAACTTGTATATATTTTCTACACATATATACATGTATTTTCTATAACACAATAAGCATACATATGTTGCGTATAGACACCATCCCTCCGAGTAATAGCTCACTGGATGCGGGTCTCTAAAATGCTAGCATTCTCCAGGGCATACACACATCATTCTGGGCTACCAAGCCAGAATCTCACCACCAAACCTGAAAATCGTAAATATACTGGAGACGGTCAGAGTCTTGATCCAGTGAGTCATAACCATACCAAAATCACTTCACTTACGGCTTCAATCTCACATAGGGTGGGCATGTATGGACCTATGACCTTGGGGCCGATATTACACTTGTTGAGATTCGCTAGGAAATATCACCCATGGTGCCCAATGTAGCGCCCCAACCCGGATTTATGGGTTACCCATGAGTCAACCCAGTACGACCTAAGTGTTAGGTGTGAAGTTCAATGGAACAACATATATAATCTTTCTAATCCAGTTTTATCTTAATTAATGTTTCACTTGTTAGCATGCGATTCCATGTTCAAGATGGACTACTTGAGGGATCCATGGGGAGTAACCCGAAGTCCAAGTAAACAGAGCTACTAACGTAAACATAAATAAAATATACTTACTTGTAAAATGCCCACAAAAAACGAAACCTCTCCCAACCTTTCGTAACAAAGTGGGGATATGAGCCTATGCCCAGTGGGATTTATACAAGCACTATAAAAACAAACAGCAGAAATGAACTCTCACACGCTACAACCACATGCATGCAAAAATATGTATATATCTACATACGTATACCTTTGAAAGATACATATTCCAATGAATTAACAATTTTACTTTCGAAAACCTTACTTATCTAGATTAATTGACCATAATCTTATTAAAGGTTTTCTTTATTCTTACTTAGCATTTTAACTTTATTTAACACACCCGGTTCAACACTTGAAATCATTACACTTGATTTTTACTTACCCATTCCTTAACCAAAATTTAACCCTTTCATTCATTTCAATAAACTTAAGTATTTTTATTGAATATCACCATTTCAACAGACGCATTGACCGTGTTAGAAAATACTTATTTAATCTTTGAAAATTCTTTTTTTTACAACACATTATTGTGTTAAATATGGGTTTAACCATTTAGGTTGCTTAACCGCCCATTTACCCACTTCCTTTAACTCCTTTTCATTCCTTTATGGAAATGAATAGATTTATGCATTTACTTGTCCATTTCACCTTTATCGGAACATTTATTATATTCATTCAAGTTACGTTGTATTAACACGTTTACCACACAACCCATTTCTTGATATGTTCCATATATTATTTATTTTTTCTCGAAATCCTCCTATACCGCATACTTCCACAGGCTATACACAGCCGGCTATGCACACCACATGCCCTGGCCAGTGAATTAGGGCTTTTCACCCAAGGGCTTCGGGCCCTTCTTTCTTTATTCCGGTGTCATCCAAGTCCCTTTTAATGTTTTTTTAACATTTTACAAATGTCCACATTATTACACTTTCCTTTATACCCGGTCAAATCCAAAATCCGGGACTTTATCGCCCCAATCTGTGTTACACTACGAAACTTGCCATTTCGTGTCCTTTATACCTCAACCTTGATTTTTATTCCGAAAATTATATTTATTTAGGACCACTTTGTGTAACACCCTTTCCAACATTTTTATTTCATTAAAATGTTTCACTTTTAAAATTATCATCGTACCCATTTGTTTCCAAAATCACTTTTTACTCCATTTCAGAAGTGTTAATTTCACCCAAAAACACTATTAAGTTATTCACAGCAACGTCTTAAGCGTTTTAACCCCTTAACACCTTTTTACACTTGGAGTAATCTCTTTACTTGATTAGAAATGCTTTTACACCTTTAATTCCCTTGTAATTTGTAAAGACATAATTTCCAATTGAGTCCATTATATAGTTTTGACTTATTCCCGGAACAAAATACGTTATGAGTCATAGGTCAATTTTTATTGTCATGATCCCACATAGACTATAATGTGTTAAAGTTCAATTGAAGATGTTGCAGCAAAGCTTAAAGGAATTTATTATGCCAAAGTTTATTGGTTCAAGTTTATTTGTCTTCAAGATCAATTGATGTCCTAGATCACTCAGGTATGAATGCGTAATTTTAATGAGACTCGAAATTTATTTTAAAATGATTAACGGTGTAAGTTTTATTAAATAAATATTTTAAAAATGTTTTATAAGTGTTTGAAATGTTTTACACTTTGCTTTAATATGATGGGGATGGATTAGAGTTAAATTTAAGTGGAACCCTTTTTTAAGAGTTGGTTTAAAATCAAACTTTAATTCGTTGGTAGCTCAAACAACTTAACCAGTCGTTCGAGCGAGATGATCTATCGTTCATGCGACATTTCTATCTCATTCGAGCGACAGGTCAATGTCGCTTGAATGACCCGCTGCCTCAAGGATTTTATTTAAGGCATTTTTCCATCAGATTTTGTAAGTGTGCATTCTACGAAAATCTGTATTCATCCAGAACATTTCTGCATACAAGTTTTCTAAGGTTTTCCAAAGTTAATACATCCTTAGAGTTTCAAAGATTCGAGTTATCATTAATATATGCTATAGTGATATTTGCGTCACCAAGAAGAGTTGTTCCACACTTACACATTTTTGGTTTTGCGTTAAAGATTCGGTGGAGTTCGATTTTAACATCGTAAACATTACAAGCCATATCGGTGGACATTGAGACATACGTGGATGCGTGTGTTGTGGACATGCATCGCGGAAGAAGGTTACTTTATATGTGGTCACTGTGAGAGGATGTGTTGATGATTAGAGGAGCGTCAAGTCTCATGGATGGATCGAGTCGTTGAGTAAAACTATCATCTGTACCTTTGTAAAACCATATTCGTAGTGATTGTCTGGCTTGGGCCATCCAAGGTTTTCTCTTTTGTGGTTTTCGTCGTACATCCGGCATTGTGAATATTCTTTACTTTATTTTACTTGCTTTAATCACTAGATGGATGTTTAGGATTAATCAATATAAAATTTGGTTAAGTTATAATTGTTCACAACTTGGTGCGAATTAAAAATTGGAAAAATATTTTTTCATAAAAATAGAAATTGTTTTGTCATCCTTAAAACACTTTCTGCATAAGAAATTAAAAAGGACCATCATAATTCCATAAGTTTTAATATTTCACAACATTAGTAAGTTACACTCACTAACCATTCCGTGTTTACCCATTAACACTTAATTAATAATTTTTATCGACACTTCCCAAGTACATATTTCTTCACTTCTTCATTCAAGAAGTAAATTCACACTCACGACTACTTTTATAAGGAAATTTTCATTTCTTTTATTTAACATGTAGTCCTTTAACTTCATACAAATGATGTCTTTTATTCCCAATTACACATACTTTGAAGGCTGAAATTTTAACTTTTATTATTTCTTGTTTACATCCAACAAAATCTTCTTTAAACTTGCTTACACATTCTATGTCAAAATACTAGAGATTCAGATTCATGAGAAGATTGATTTTAAACCCAAAATCCTAATACATGGTTTAAACACATTTTTCATCATATATTTATCAAGTAAATATTTATTTCCAAACATTTTATTCCATAAAATGTTTATCACCAATATTTCTAGAAATTCCCTTTTTCATAAAAAAAACCTTTTTTAATATTTCTAAGCATTGAAATATTTACTTATTTTTCATTTTTTAAGAAAACATCATTTTTCCAACAAAATCACACCATTTGCAAGCATTTTATTACATAAAATATTTTTCATCAAAATTACAAGAAAATACACCATTTTCATAAAACATTAACTTTCATTATTTCAAAACCTTGAAATAATTATCCATTCTTTATTTTTAACACAATAATATTTTTCCAAAATTTTTATTCCATAAAAATGTCCATTATTTTTCTTTACAAGAAACACACTAAATTTTTTTTCTTACATATAAAAATGCATGTTTTCAGTTTTTACTATAAAATCATGAAAATAATATATTCTTATATTTTTATTCCCATAAAAATGTCTATTTTCAGTCTCACTAGAAATACAAACAAATAATATCTTCTTGCATTTTTATTCCCATAAGAATGTCTATTATTAGTTTACTAGGGAATCCATCAATATTTCATGATAATCCTACTCTTAATCATTCCATAAGAATGAGGCTACGATATATATACCAAATAGAATCTCAAATGTAAAGAGTAGATTACACACCTAAATGGTCCTCAAAGATGGTGGCGGTGATGAAGTTGGGTGACTCTCCCACCTCCAAAGGTTCCCCTATAGGGAGTCACAAAAGGATCCACCAAACAGGCCTCCATGGAAGCTCCAACACACTATAAAAATGCTTCCACGGATACATCTTTTTGCTCGAATAATACCCTCATAAAAACCCCCAATAACACTTCTATATCTTCGTATCTCATAACTTAACAATAGGGAAATTAATTATTTTGGAATGAGTTTATCCACTACATGGTATTGGCACAATAAATGGCGGATGGTAGTAGAAGAATGGGGAAGCAGTGTTTTCTTTGGGAGATAAGAGGGGTTGGCCGTTGGTTTTCTCCCCACTTATCTCTCTCCCCTATATAGAAAACTTCAAACCCTATAACATCTAACACATTTCCTCGATTTAATTTTAACCATCCAAATTTGATCCATTGTTAAAACGATGAAATCACAACCTGCTAATCTGGCTTCGTCAAGAGGGTGTTAGAATTATTAGAGATTTCGTTCGAACGAATTGAATCCCCTCGTTCGAATGATAGCTACACGCAACACCCCTTGTTTGTTGTAACGATATCTCATGTTGCTCGAAGCATCCCTTATTATTTTTCTCTTATTTTTCTCCAATTTTTCTCCACTATTCTCCATATATACAATTAACACCTCCTCAATTATTCTTAATATATAAATTAATTATCTTACTGGGAGGGGATATTACACCGAACGTCCCTGATAGCACTAGATTGATATGTCATAAAATTATATCATACACACATATGTGATGACACACACACACACACACATATATATATATATATATATATATATTGTCTCTAGACCATATATATATCCCTAATTAATCCGACTAACCGTGCCTATTACTCGTAGCACTAGCCTATAATTTCCCAATATCATTTCCATTCCCAATTATTTAAACATTCACTTGTTTAATTTTTATTTTTGGACACATACTATTTTTCACCATCTCGTATCCTCATTTCCCCAAATTTTTCATCTGTAATTCCATAATTAAACTTTCTTAGTATAATTCCCAATAATTACTCAATTTCTTACCCGGTTATATTCCCAAACCATTCCAAGGTATTTTTCAGTTTAAACCATTTTTCCAGAAATCCTAAACCATCCTCGAACAACATAATTTAACCCAAAACCAATTCACGAACAAATTAGATCAATTAATCAAGCCTGACCGTGACAGGTATGTTGAATCGATTTGGCTTGAGGGAGAACAGGTTCTCCCCTACAGACAACAAAGTTCATTACCAATTCGATTTTCAGAAAGGTTTTTATGGTGACAATTAAAATCAACACAAATTGACAAGCAAAGGCAATCACTAGAATAGGTAAAGAATTTAAAGGAACGACAATCACACATGACACAAAGATATACGTGGTTCGGCAAGAAAGCCTACATCCACGGTGGTGCTCTCAGTATATTATTTCTCTTTACTCCGGGGAGTGTTTATAGAAAAGAATACATGCCCCTTTGCCTCGGGATGATGGTATATTATATACATGATGTTTTTCGGGGAGTGGGGGTGTTGGAATCCACCACGTTAGACTATAATCCCTAGAATATCTCCTTGAAACTTTTTAGGAATTGAATAAATCACAACTGAATTAGTAGATGCGCGGGGCCTCTAGACTTTGAGCCGTGTTTAATCATGTTACTCGACTGGGCCAAAGTGACAAATCGAGGTACCCAAAATTGCCCCTAAATTTTTTAGGTCACAATTTGGGATTAATAATTTTAAATGATTTGCCTTAATGGCACTTTCGTGAATCATGAAACACTCATGGGATTGAAGCACCCTTCCTGAATTGATTTAGACGACAAATCGCCTCGTTACAAGTGCATTATGATTAGAAAGGTTTAAATCATCTTGGAGTGGCCATTACCTAAACGTTGCTTCAAACTTCTTCGCTTTCTCTAAATTTATCCAATCTTTCAATGTAGCTCTTTTATTCTCAGGTCTTATCTTCCATCTTTAAGATTCTTTCTCATCTTCTCACCGTCCTTGCTTGTGACTTTTCCTCTTCGCAAGCTGACTCTTACTTCGTAAGTTCTTCTCACTTCTTATTTTTCCTTTTTCTTTTAGAATTTGTTCATATCCATTACCAGGGTTTTTCTTTTTTGATGATGAAAATAGGCAATAGGTTGATAACTGAATTTAGGAAATACTACAACATTCCAAACTGGGTGGACATTGAATATGCCCCTGTTCCTCATAATATCAGAGATATTGAGGATGATCACTGGATAAATGTTCTCTTATTATCCCAGGGGGTCTTAATTTTCCCCCAAATAACTTATTTTTGCACTTTTTTGGTTACTTCAATATAGTTCATGCATAGTGTTCGCCCAATGTTTGGAAAATTATTAATGGTGTGCATAGAATTAATCAGCTCTATGGCACCAATCTAGGGCTTACTAAAATTTGCTCCTGCTACTCTTTTTCTCGAACAAGCTCTGGTCTTCTTTACCTCAAGGCTAGGAGTCCTGATAGGGTATTGGTAGTAAATCTACTTGATTCCCATAAGGACTACTGGCATTAGGGGTTTATTGCTAGAAATTGGCAGTTTCCTCCCCATACTGAAGGTTTGAGGTCTGGGAGATTTTAGATTCCCTTTTAAGGGGAGAATACATAGGTAGGCATAGTTCTTATTTTTCTTATTGATCCTCTGCTCATGCATGCTTTTTCTCTTATCTTTCTCTCTTTCTCTTTTCAGCGAAGACAAAGAACTTAGAACCAAATCTTTGCGAGATTCGAGCTGCCGAATTGATTAAGGGTTGGAAAATCAGGAAACTTTTAGCTAACGGTGAACATACTCGATTAGTGGCATTCCTTCTAAAATACAAGAACATTGGGTCCAGTTTTATTGCATGACCTGAGGACAACATTCCTGAGCTAGATATCTCAGAAGAGGTTGCTGCCGACCCAATCCAATTGGACGAGGAGGAGAACAACTCTGGTGAGGAGAGCGAGGGTGCTAACAGGGGCGGTGCTGAAGGTAATTCCAGTGAGGAGAGATCTGTTAGTGAAGAATCTTCCAGCTCAGAATAGGGTTCAAAGGTTCAGAAGTCTTCGGGTGAATCAAGTAGCTCCAGCGAGGAAGAAATGGCTCCTCCTATGAAGAATTTAATCCGAGATGATGATGAAGATGATATGCTTCTCTTTCGCGGGGTTGAAGAAGTAGAAATCTGGCAGTGAGGATGTTGCCATTGGTTCTCAGTCTGTTGCACATGAGCAGAAGAAGAAGAAAAAGGAGGAGGAGATGGTGAGAGAGAGGGGGAGGAAGAAGAAAGAGGAGAAGAAGAAGGTGGAGGAGAGGAAGAGGGTTGAAAGGGAGAGGAAAGAGAGAGAAGAAGAAAAGAGGAGAGAGGAGGTGAGGACAAAGGTGGGGCACTCTTTGGTGCCCGTATCCGCTTTGCCCGAGGGGGCTTTTGTTGCCCTCTCCCCTCAGTTGGCTCCTGTGGTGCTAGAAAGAGCAATTTTGCCGGCTGATCATCAAAAGGCGATGAGGACTGACCACTTAGCCCTGAAGGCGAGTCAGAGGCTAGCCTTGGTAAGTCTCCCTTTACTTTTCTATTCTTGCAATATTTTGTTCAATAACTTCTCTTGTTAATATTTCTATCCTCTGCAGTTTGTGATCGATTTCGCTGTCCTCCACCACAGCCCCGACGAACTGGTGAGGAGGAATACTGATCTGGAAAGAAAAAATGCCGAGTTAGAGGCCAGTTTGAAGGCTGCCAATGCTGCCCAAAAGTCTTTCGATCTTGCCTTGAATGACGCCAATCAAGAAAAGGAGGTGGAGACCAAAGGAGCTCGAGGAGTTGAGGCAGTCCTACAACTTGGTCTGCACGAGCAAGCTGACTGTGGTGGAGGAGAACAAGATGCTCGTGGGGAAGGTGAAGAAGGTGGAATTCGAGGCTGTCACCCTTAAAGAGAACTCGTACAACACCGGATGGGACGCTGCGTATGAGGATGCTGATATTCAGATTGGCTACATTATCCATCTCAATTTCAAGAAGGGTTAGAACAAGGCTCTTCTGGCGGTCGAGGTGGATATCGACTCCCCACTCTTTGACGAGCACGATCCTGGTCGTAATACTATTATGGATGAGGCACCTGCTCTTTCTATCGATGAAGGTATTCTTGCTGTCCAGACCGCTCCTGCTGGTACTCCTTCTGACCAGGGGATAATGACCGCTCCTTCCGAGGAGGTGTTCCTGCTGCCACAGATAAGGAAAAATAGCCAGCAATCTCAGAACAAACTGAGGTTGCCAGCTAGGATCCTTTAGATAACTCTTTGTATTTTTCACTTTTATTCTTCTTTCCTTTTGATGATGTACTATGAACCCTTTCTTAATGAAATGAAATTTTATTCCCTTTTGCATACTGATTTATTTATTCTTCAATGCTTATATGGTCTGTAGCTGATTGATGTTGATAAGTATATACTTGCTACTTCTCAACTACGAAGGATTTTTGGTCCTAATGCTAGTAATCAAGTTCGCCAAGCCTTTGTAAGGATTTATAAGTCCCTTAGGTCGAGGAACCAGAGAGGCTTCAGGAGATGGAAGAGGTTGGAAGTGAATGTTCTGCGGGCTAAACTTCTGGATGCCTCTGGGATCAATCTAGTTGGAGAAGTTCTTCAACAAGAGAATGACGCTCTGAGGAGAGAGGTTTCGCAACTTAGAGAGAATATACCGAGCATTGCCCCTCAAGTTTTACGGGTTTCATCTTTATTGGCTGGTCCGTGAGCTGGTTATGATGATAGGGGTCTAGCTAGGGAGATTGACGAGCTTCGAGGAGATGTTCGCCGGGCATATGTGATAGCTTCCGATTTTAAAAGAGAGGTTACCCTACTGAGGCATCTGTTCAAGAAAGGTCCTCGACGAGTGTGGGCTGATGATTATGATCAGGGTTGGAGCGATGCTCTAACTAGGTTGGCAGAGGTTGAAGAGCTATCCTTTATTAGGGGATGGTTGAATTCTCTCAGGGAGCTGAAAGTCCCTAGGAACTCAGTACTCTGGTATCGCCATGAGATCTCCGCTTGAACTTTGATACCTAACCCCTTCAGGAGGGATTATCAGTGGATCCCCATAGATGTTATCCCCATGCAGCTACTGGAGACAAATGCAAATGAAGTCGAGGAGGAGTTAGCTCCTCATCCAGACGATGGCCGAAGAGCACAAGTAGATGATTATCTTGCTCGAAGGCCTAATCCTCATTATGATCTATTTAATTCAACCAATGTAACTCTTTGTAAATGACGTGAAGTAATAAAATAATTATGTTTTAGGAAGTTCGCCGACTAAACATGTGTTGTGTATTGTCTACTTCATTGATTTCTTGTTTGATTATCTCACGCTTTTCTTAGCCGACTAGATTTGATATGGACAGAGTTGTTTTATTGCGCGAGTATCCTACTAGTCCAGTATGCTTATAAGATACCATTCTTCCCTACTTTACCTTTTAGGTCATGTCATCAGAATCCCTTAGGCCTAAGTGTGGCAATGGCGAGGACACACCTGGTGTTGGATGTTCTATCTGAGCAGGTTTTTTAAGCCAAACATCATTTGGCAACCAATTTAAGTTGGTCGAGCTGCCTAAGGATCCCCTATAGGGATTCATATATTTCCAGGGGAAATTCTAAGAGGTTTTTCATGTTAAACGATGAGAACCTGAGGAGGGTAATACCCTACTTTTATGTGTTAAGTGGGTAGGCTGTCACTTAGAAAAGGTGCACAAGTTATAATGTTTCTGAAAAAATCAACACTTCATAGAATGCCACTGTCAAACCATCTTTTATTAATCAGAAAAGAATTTCAAATTTCGACATTATAATAAAAGATTTAAATAAGAAACTAGAAGTATAATTTCTTTAAATTCGATGCATTCCAAGCTCGAGGTATCTCCCTGCCCTCCAGCATTTCTACGCGATAGGCTCCTTACAGATTGTCCCTTATCACCTTGAATGGTCCCTCCCAGTTTGGTCCTAGCTTGCCATTTGATGGTTTACTGTGCTGCCCAGAACTTCCCTTAGGACGTAGTCCCCAACTTGGAATGCTCTTGGATTGACCTTCTTGTTATAGTGCTTTGCTAGCTATTGCTGATAGCCTACTAATTTCACTAGATCCAGCTCTCTGCGTTCGTCAGCTAGGTCAAGTTCAGCGAGTAATACTGCATCGTTCCGGCCTTAATCGACCAGGGCAGACCTCATGTTGGGGAGGATAACTTCTAAGGTAATGATTACCTCCATAGCATATATCAGTGCGAATGGGGTTTCCCCGATTGCTCGCCGTGGGGTAGTGAGATAATCTTATAGGATGTGTGGTAACTCACTCACCCATGCCCCTTTGGCTCACTTCAAACGCTTCTTCAATCCATCAATCACGATTTTGTTGGAAGCTTCAGTTTTCCGTTACTCTGGGGGTATGCCACGGAGCTGAATTGGTGCCTGATCCAGTGATTATTTCAGAAACTCTGGAAGAGGACACTTTCGAACTGGGTTCCATTATCAGTGATGATGGTCCTGGGGATCCCGAAGTGGGTGATAATTTTCTTCCATATGAACCTCATCATATCCACGTCTCTAATGTTCGCCAGTAGCTCTGTCTCTATCCATTTGGTGAAGTAGTCTATCGCGACCAATAAATACTTGCGATTATCGATAGAGGTAGGAAGAGGGACCACAATGTCCATTCCCCATTGAGAGAAAGGCCAGGGGCTAGTTCAATCTGGAGAACGTGACCTGTGTCTCGCAGCTCATCGCTCTCGTTAATGCTCGGTTGGGCAAGGAAGTCGATCAGAATTGTTCTCTTCAAGTCAGAATTGATCGGTGAGCTTAAGGCTACTTGGGTGTCAGCATGACTATTTTATCCTCTAGGAAACTATTGGACACTGACTTGTTCAAAGTTAGTTATTAATTTCTTTGCTTTGGTGAGGTAGGCCGCCATTCTCTCATCCCTTACGTTAAAGTCTCCGCTTATCTGATTAGAGACTTGTTGTGAGTCGCCTAACACCTGGAGTTACTTTGCCCCCAATGACTATGCCTTCTCCATGCCTTCTATCAATGCTTCATATTCTGCTTCATTGGTGGAGGCTTCAAATCCAAACCTGATTCCTGGCTCGAGGATTGTATCTTCTGGGGTAACCAGCACAATGCCCACTCCTGCCCCTTTGAAGTTGGAGGCTCCGTCAATGAACAGTCGCCAAACACCTTGCGCCGAGTGATCTTCCCTTTGACCAATGGGTTGAAGTTGATCGTGAGTATGTTCTCCTATAAATTCTGTGATGAAGTCGACGAGGACCCGTCCCTTAATTGTATTCCTTGGCTAAAATTGGATGCCAAATCGCCCGAGATCGACTGACCACTTTGATAGTCTTCCGGATAGATATGCTTTTCGCAGGACTACTTTAAGGGGGTGAGATGTAAGGACGATGATAGAGTGAGATTCGAAGTAATGCTTCAATTTTCTCGAGGCAACGAATAGTGCAAAAGTGAGCTTTTCCAGTGGCAAGTATCGTTGTTCGACGTCTAAGAGAGTCTTGCTCCCGTAGAAGACTGGGTGATGGATTCTCGTTCTTTTGCATACCAGTGCAGAACAGACAGTGTGGCTGGAAACTGCAAGGTATAGTATAATACTCCATATTTTTATGGCTTTTAAATTTAGGGATATTAAATTTAATTGAGATAAATTAATTTAATTTTAATCCGGAAAGTTGTTTTAAATATTTACTAGCGTGACGAGAGTTAGTAATTATTGGAAATTTGTTGAATGTTACAGGATGAGTATAGTAATATATGAGATCTATTTTATAAAAATTGTCACGTGTGAATAAAATGTCAATTATGGAAATTAAGTCGGGACGCGCCTGTATCGTGTCAGGACTAAATTATTACTATATAAAGTGAATAAATTATAAGTTACCCGTATGATCATTTTGAGTGCGCCAAAGTGTCCGAAAGGGTCGAGATAGTCAAAATAATGTACCCGCGGGTTTAGTTTGGGTCTCGGGGCATTTTTAGGCTTAATTAGTACTCCGGGAGGGCATTTCAGACATTTCATAATTTTGGGTAATTAAACCCACGAATTTGCTAGGGTTATATCAGATGGTAAGTGTTGTCTTCTAGGTTTAGCATAACAAAAAACTAATGACAACCATTGGAGAGGAAGAGGAGAAGCTTTCCAAGGAGTTCTAGGCCAAGAACTTCTCTGGTTGCACCGCCGTCACCGCCAAACGGTAGATCGCACAATGAGGATCTCAACCACACCAAATTCTTCCGCAAATTAGAACTTTGAATTTTAGGAAAGTATCTATTTTGCTTTAATCAAGTTAATTCTCTTTTATATTAGTCTAGGGTTGATTAGAATTAGTGTTCTTGAAAGAAAACATTAATTGGAGACAAAAATTACATGTTGTAGAGGTAAAGATCATATTCTGGAAATCCATTTCACATGTAGAGGTTGAACCACGAATTTCCATGGTATTAGTGATAGAAAATTTGGAAAAAGAATGGAAGAAACTTGTTAAAGAAAAATATTAGGGTTCTTGAGATTTATAAAGATTTTTACCCTTTTATCTTGTTATAGTTGATGAAAATTCGTATGTTTTACGTAGGATATTGTTTATATGGGTATACAACACTTGTAGTATAAGTGGTTGGGAGTTTGGGACTGAAACATGATGATTTGGATGAGTTTGGGGTAAGATTTCCGTAGCTGGGTTTTCTGCAGTTTCGCCATAACTCCTTGATCGATCGATCAACCCCCTTTCATCGATCGATCGACCCCTTCTGGAAAACTGCATTTTTGCTTATGTTAGCTTAATCCGATTTTATGCGTAGTAAACCTTGATTAGAGCTGCTAGAACATAATGGAACATAAAAAGGACCAGTAGGGTCAAGATAAATCCCGTTAAGTGGGACTTTAATGCGAGGGGAAATAAAGGATAAACGGGGACATATTCATACTTAGAAATCATACGTGCGTTGATTAAATAATCGAAATATCTAGGAAGTTTGATTAGAAGGTGAGTGAGGGCCTACTGAAATTGTACTTAGGTAAAGAGAATACTTTGAGAAACGAGAAGTGAGTTTAGAATAACTTAATTACGAGAATAAAATGAACGAGTCCGTTATACGAGATAATCGAGTAAAATGTGTAATAATGGATAATTAAAATTTTGGGTCGTGAGCGCACCTAATTTAATAATGTGGATGTGAATACATGTATATATGACGGTGTGATTGTGCATATATTATTTCTGTGTAAAAATTGTACCCGGGCTACTTGCTATCACGGGGGTTTCTGCGCTGGGACAGTCTTATCTCGATGGGAACTTTATGGGGGATATTGACTTGTGCCCTAGAACATAGGATTCCTTGGTACAGGATATCTGATTGATAGTCAGACGGTCCTAAGAGACGTGAGGGTATGTGCTGACCTCTTAATGACTTGGAATTATGCTTTGCCTCCATTTGTATGTGTTTTATGTTAATGCAGTTCGAGAGTGATTTCGAACTAGCATTTCCCTAAATATGTGTGATACAGGGACTTGATAGCAGAGTATGCCAGCACCATAGTTTTTATGTGGGGTGTCGTTAGTTTATATATATTATATGAGTGATTGGTATATATATATACTTACTTATGGAAACTTTGCACCATAGATGTTTATGTGGGGTGCCGTTTGTATATATATTATATGTGTAACTAATATATATACGTATATCTATAGAGGAACTTTATGTTGTGTGTATAAGTAGTTAAGAAATGAATAAATGTTTCACTTCACTATAAGTATTCGGAAACGTTATAACGATACGGAATTATTCTAAATAACGTAAGAAATATTGAAGAGATAGATTTTCTAAAGTGAATATTATAACCTTAATTTCACATGTAAGACTTATGGAGAATAAGTTAGAGAGATTTATGAGATTCATTAGTACGGTAGACGTGCACACTAGATGAGAGGTGAGAATTCTCAAGAGAGTGTCGCATACTAATATGACTGTTGCATTAGCTGGTAAGCATTTTAAATACTTGCTAAACTATTTTAAAACTATTTTACAATCGGGTTCTGACCCGTTTGCTGTTACCTCTGCTCTCTTGTATATATATATATATATATATATATATATATATATATATATATATATATATATATATATATATATATATATGTATTACAGGTGCCCAGCCACAGGGGCGTCATGCTTAGGATTCTTTGGATGGAACGTGCTGAAGCTTTTGTGGGAGTTGCAGGCCATTGCTTAGACGACTTCATTGTCGACTCCACTTCTAGTTCAGTTTTATCCAGTGGGGCATGTGTCGCCCTTTTTCCATTATTTAGTTGGTTTTTTCAGAGATTGTAATTCTTTTACTTTCAGTATCTTTACTTCGGGATTTATTACTATCAGGATGTTTTCCTTTAGTGTTTTAGAGTTGGGATTTGTTATTGATGGTTAAACTCTTGAATGGTCAAAGGTTTTATAATTGGATTTAATAAAATGAAGATAAGGTTTTGAATGGTTTTGACACTTAGCTTAATTAATCAGGGTGTTTTAATTTGAAAATTTTAATTTGCGACAGTGATGCTAAGAATGAACCAACTGTTCACCTTGATTTTAATTTAATAAAGGATTGATCGCCCAGTATTTAATTAGGCGGGGTGTCACATATAGGTACAGGGAATCATTCTCTTGAGGTATTACGAGCAAGGGTGGTGGGCTTAGAGCTCCTCCAATGCCTTCGAGCAATCCTGGTTCCACTCCACAGTTTTGCTTTTCTTCAATTACTAGAAGAACGACTGGAACCTTTTGGATGACTTTGAGACGAACCGATTTAATGTGGCGAGCATGCCCGTGAGCTTCTGTACGTATCTTATCACGTAAGGGGGATGCACCCTATTAATTGCGTCAATCTGGTCCGGGTTGATTTTAATGCCTCTCTCGCTAACCATGTACCCGAGAAATTTTCCTGACTGGACACCGAAGGAATACTTACTTGCGTTGAGCTTCATTCCATATTTCCTGAGGATTTCAAAGGTCCTTGATAGGTCTGAGAGGTGGTCTTATTTATGCCCATTCTTGACGAACATATCATCGATGTAGACCTCCATGGTATCTCCCATTTGGTCCTTAAACATTTTGGTGACCAACCGCTAGTAGGTTGATCCTGCATTTTTGAGCCCAAAGGGCATGACTTTGGTGATGTACGCTGTCTTGTCTTGATCTAGTTTGTATAGGGGGATCTGGTGGTACTCGAAGTATGCGTCTAGGAAACTCATTCTTTCATAAGCTGTTGTGGCGTCCACCAACTGGTTGATCTTCGGGAGAGGGAAACTGTCCTTAGGGCACGCCCTGTTAAGGTCAGTGAACTCAATACAAATTCTCCATTTTCCATTGCTCTTTGGGAACACTAATGGGTTGTAAATCCACTTAGGTAATTGAACTTCCCGTATGGATCTTACATCTACCAGCTTCTCCACTTCTCTCTCCACAGCCTTGGCCTTCTCGTGTGCAGTTTGCTGTGCTTTTTATGCGATCGGTTTGAAAGACAGGTTAACGTGCAACCGATGACAAACCACGCTGGGATCAATCCCGAGAAGCTCGTAGGGTTCCCACGCGAAAACGTACAAGTTATTTTGCAAAAGTGCTGTTAGTTACTTCTTCTCTCGATCTGTGAGAGAGGCTCTAATCAATAACATCCTGTTTTTCTTGCTGTCGCCGGCTGCGACCTCCTCCAGGTTCTCAACGACCCGCTCAGAGGGGAGAATCCTGGTCTCCTACACTCCAGGTCTTCCATATTTTAGCTGCTATTTGGAAGGCATCAAACCTTCCTGTTCTTCATCTTTCTTCTTGGCCTTCTCAACCTTCTTCTCTGGCCTTGTACGGATGGATGCTATAAAGTACTTTCTTGCCATCGTCTGATCTCCATGGATCTACATTACTCCTCGCTTAGTCACATATTTGAGTTTCTAGTTGTAGGTGGAGGGGACGTCCTTCATCGCATGTAGCCACCCTCTGCCAAGGATGGTCCGGTAGGGCGAGTCAATGTCGACTACCAAAAACTCGTTCATCTTGGAGACGCTTCCTGCCCTTACTGGAAGTACAATCTTTCCCAAAAGGATGGTCACTTTACCTGTGAATCCGACTAGAGGGACAGTGGCTTCCTTCAAGTCGGCGACCCTTAACTTCAACTTCTGAATAGGTCGAGATACATTACTTCGAACGAGCTACCCTGGTCGAAAAGTAACTTGTCAACATCGTAGTTAGCTATCCTGAGTGTAATGATCAAGGCATCATGATGTGGGGTCCTTACTCTCACCAGATCTTCATCTGTGAACATAATGTTTTTTTTGTAGTCGACATCATCTGCTCACCGACACTTTCCTATTTGCATTTTAGCTGGATCGATTTGAAAATCTTGTATTAATGTCGTAAGATTTTTAGCTTCCATTCGAGTTGAGTTTCCTTGAATCTTGTTTAGGTCTGATGCCCCATGAATCACTGCGAACTCATGGTCAACATCCTCCTCGAGCATGTTGTTGGGCCTCGGGTCTCTGTTGGCAGCAACCTTCTCTACCTTTTTCTCCATAAATTCGTTTAGGTGCCCAGTTTGGTCTAACTCTTCAAGGTGAGACTTGAGAGCTTTGCAGTGATTAGTTTTGTGCCCACCTTACTTGTGGAAAGCACATCTTAATGCGTTGTTACTCTTTAAGGGATCTCATCCCATTTTTTCGGGCCACTTAATGAATGGCTCGTCCTTAATCTTCATTAGGATCTTGTAGATTGGTTCTTGAAAGACAGTGTTCACTGCCTGAAATGATTTTGAAGCATCTTTTTTTTTTCTACTCTTGGAGCCTGGCGTCATAGGCGTCGATTATCCTGGAGACCTGTGTGGACCTGGCTGGCCCTTGTCTTTCCTCCGAGACTTACCGTTCTGGGCGAGCCCTAGGATTTGAACGTCGAACTTGAGATCTGGTCCTGTGAGGGGCAAGCTACTCTTGAATATCCCCTTCTTGAGGGGCATTGCTGCTGTGACCAGACATTCCAAATTCTTTTTGGTGAAGGTTTTCTTGAAGGAAAACAAATGTTTCCCACAAACGACGCCAATTGTGGTGACAATTAAACTAAAAAAAAATTAACAAGCAAAGGCAATCACCAAAATAGGTATTGAATTTAAAGGAATGACAATCACACACGGCACAAAGATATACGTGGTTAGGCAAGAAAGCCTACGTCCACGGTGGTGCTCTCAGTATTTTATTTCTCTTTACTTCAGGGAGTGTTTACCGAAAAGAATACATGCCCCTTTGACCCGTGCTGAGGGTTTATTATATACATGCTGTTTTTTGGGGAGTGGGGCTGTTGGACTCCCCCAAGTTAGCCTATAATCCCTAGAATATCTCCTTGAGAGATTTTAGGAATTGAATAAGTCACAACTGAATTAGTAGATGCGCGGGGCCTCTAGACTTTAGGCCGTTTTTAGTCGGGCTAATCGCGTGGGCCAAAGTGAAAAATCGAGGTACCCACAGTTTTAAACCCAATTCATCAATCCCAAACATTTTTCCTCAATGATTATAAATTTTCATGAATACTAAACATGTCTTAGATTCATTTTAAATATAATATTTCTCTACATATGATCACTACTTGGGAATTATTATTTCTAAATATTATGAAATTCTCTTCATATCACAACAATTCATAATTATTCCATCTTCAAAATTAATAATTCATTTATCTAAATGGGATTCAAATTTCCAGATTTCAATTCATCTAAATCACACAATTTATTATGAATTCATTTCTCCAAAACCCTATTTGTATATGAATCTGAATCATGATATGAATTGAAAGCTACACATAGCTATTTAGCAAGATAATTACTTGCCTTAATATTCGTAGGGATTAATTTTGGTTGAAGAGATCCTTTGAAGATGATTAAAATAATAGAATTTCTTCCAATTTCTTCAATCTTATAGAGTTCTTGAGTTTTCTTCTACTTTCTCTTCACTTTCTGCTTGGACTCTTGAGTTTTTCTTCTAATTTCTCTTAACTTTCTCTCTAACCCTTGGTGTAACTCAACTAAAACCTTTGAAATTATAAAATGAATAATCCTCTTAACTTAACCCTTCATTATATAATTAAAATCCCGAAATTGACTATCCACCTTCCATTAAAATGACCAAAATGCCCCTATATTACTCCCGATTAGTCTAAAAAGCGTCTGGCACCCAAATACTACTCCCCGGGAACTTAATCCTGACTATTTTGACCTATTTTGGATCAATCATGCATTCAAAATCATCATCCGAGATACCCATCATACTCATCTCATCTTAACCTAATATAACTTACATAAAGTCCCGGTTGAGATACTTTCAAAGCCCGTCGTGTTTTTTCACTTACAACATAGATACCATTAGACATTAATTTATTTATTTTATCACACCAGTAAATATAAAACCATATAAATATTAATCCATTTCACTCTAATTAATATTTATTTCACATTCATATAATTTTCCAATTTATTTTAAATTACGTGCACACGTGAAATTCAAATTCCAAATTATAACTATTCCAGATTACGGGGGGTTAAGAATATCATGCCTCCACTGCGATGCTATAATAGAATCAGTGGATCTCGAGAACTCTGGAGGGTGCCCCTTCCTGAAAGAGTTTCTAGCACACTCCCAGGAAGAAGTGTCATGTAGGGCAGGAATAGGTGCAGACACATGTCGTGGAGGTTTCTATTGTTGTATGGATGCCATAGTCACAACCACCATTTAGGAGATGATGGATACCTAGTCTATTGGTGCAAAAGTTGGCGCTTTCCTCAATGGTGGTGGTGGTGGATGCTGTTGCTACGGATGAGATACAACAGCCTCCACCTCGGTGCTCTCTGTCGATCGTTGACATCCTTGTCATCTACGAGCCATCACCATCTGAAAGATAGTAAACAAAGGCGCATTAGTAACATACCAGTAGTAGCGTATAAACTCTAAATATAAGGCTTTAAAGTATCAACGAACACAATGCAAAAATAGTAATACACGCGCTAAAGACCCATATGACACTAGACATGGAATGCACTGATAATAACTAGGATATCTCGTAAAATGTAATAACAATGGAGTACGATTATAAGCATGAAGAGTAATGAAATATCGAAGAGTACATAACTGAACAAGAATAAATTGAAAACACGTCACGTCTGATACAACCACTGATAGTTGAAAATTCTATACCATACGACTATAAGTGTCTCATAAATCTTAACAATAGAAAATACATCTACTATATAATCCGACTCATTTGAAATGGAAATAATAGAATTGAGAATGGGCATGCAGGCCTGACACCTACATCCTATAATCAACAACAACAGATAAGATGCAAATCACAAGATCAAGGTTGAGGCGAAAGTGGTGGATAGGTCATGAAATGTAAATTAAGCAATAATGTTAACAATAGGTTTAAGAAGAATAAGATTATAACTGAATTTATAATTTAGTATAACTATGCATTTTCTCTCCCATTTTAGTTATTTTTAAGTATATCCCAACCCAAGCAACCCTAATTATCACATTCATCTAAAATCCCAAACCAAGTGAGACCATGATTAAGTATTGTTCTGCACAACTAAATATGACAAATGGTTTCATAATAATACTACGCTAAACAACTCAAGTCTAATATTAGTCTCAAAGTCTAATATCAACATGCGTATGATCCTTTACATGTATATTATAAAAAGGATAGTTCAAGCCCACAAATATCGAAGGTCTATCCCTATCGCCTTTGGGGATCACTCATGCATAGTAGATATAGTCTTAGGTTATCACACCCCTAAGAACTCATCAACAACAGAGGGATAAATATTTATTCCTTCCTTTCATTTGTATAGACTACCATACCCAAGACTATAAGATGAAAACCCTCGTGAAATCCACACAGGATACAGGAACATCGGTAGTAGGACCCGAGGTAAAAATGACCATGTTAAGCACATTTCTATCACCGATGTACCATCACAGTTGGCGTTGCACGCGCCCCATATTTTAATCTCTCCTAGTACGTCACCCACGAGAATTCAAACATGGTATGCATTTCACACATAATATAAGAAAAGGGATCCTAATCATTCCTAGGATTCTAAGAATTAGCATGATTATTTGGTTTCATAAAATCTCATGGAATTAGGTATTTAACCATTATGCCAAATTAAAAGCCTTCAACCCATTATATTTTTATGCTCATAGTAAATTAATAAACTTAAACATCATCCCCAAACTCACCTAAAATCCCAAAATCCAACCAAACAAAGCATAAACACAATTGTCACTAAAACTAGGTGTGTCAATCGATCAATGGCTATTATTTTTTAAAAAAAAAATCCTAGTTAGGGATCCATCTTATCTTAAGTCCCATTTCAATCTCTAAACCATCATTAGTGACTTGAAATGATTCATGCAAGCCCCAATAAACACCCTAACAATAAATTCACTTCAAATAAATAATTAGAACCTAAATCTAACAATAGTTAACCATGTTTCTATCAAGATTCCAAGGAAAAATTCAGAATTACTAAAATAACCCTAGTTTATCAATTTCTTCAATTAACCTAAATTTTTGTGGGCTTATTCAATTAATTAAAGAGATTTTAAAGTATTTATAATATAAAACAAGATTTGATCCTTTTATAACAATATAAATACAAGTTCATGTGAGAATCAATCAATATAGGATAGAAATTTACATGATTAATATCTTAATTTTACCAATTACAAAATTAACTATTTAATTATAAAATCATATTAAGATATATTTAAATTCAGATTTCAATGAATAGGCATAATATAAAACCAAGCAACTATAATTTGATTCTAAATAAATTTGTCTCAATCAAGTTTGTGGAGAAAATTATGCCAAGATCCTTCCAACTCTTCATGTTCTCTTAAAGTTTCTTCTCTTTATACTAAAGGTGCTTTCCAAATTATGATATGTGACTTATGTGATCCCTAATGACTCATAAAACCCTCTATTTCCAAAATATTACTTAAACCCCAAATGGGCTCATCTAAAAGAGCCCAAAATCAACTCCAAATATTTAAAACAATATTCAAGCCCCGTACTAACCCAATTGGTCTAAAACCCGTTGATTTAAGCTACAAGGAACATTCTACACAAATTATTAGCAAAATGACATCATCAATTATTAATCTAACTCAGAAAGTTTATTAAATAAACTGGTACTAGTTCAAAAGTTATTTATTTGATTATTTAATAATTTAGTGCAACATGAAATTATAAAGAATTACTTCACGATCGACGGGACTCAACACCAAGGGGATAATCCAAAAAGGAAGACCTAGATACCGAATCCTCACCATTCCATAGTCACCCATTATAAACAATCACGTTAAAATAGTAAGTTAATATTTTAACCCGTCTTAGGTCTGATTTTAGATTTATATACATAACACATACAATTTTTCAAATAGTGACATCACACGCCACACAAGCACCCAAATAATATCAATTCATTTTTAATGCATAAAAATATAGGGTATTACATAGGACCAGGAGGAGGACGAAGATGAATAATAGGTGGAGGCAAACCCCCTTTTTGATGATATCGACTCTCTTTTCTAATAAGAGCATGCCGACTTCTCTGTTCTCTTTTGGGAAGAAGTTGAGGAAGTGGATAAATTCTTAGTAAGAGACTTCATTTTTCCCCCAATGCCTAATAATCTTGAAGATATGACTATTTGTCCTAGATGAATGGTCGACTCCGAAGTTGTGAGAGACAACCAAAAGAAGCAGGGCGACCAAGCCAAGAAGGCTATCCCAGGTTTCGCTAGGCAAAAGAAGAGGGTAATGATCATCAGGGAGGAGGCCTTCAAGATGGAGCAACAAAGGTAGAGGGAGAGGGAGAAGTAGACCAAATTGGACAAAAAGAGGAGAACGAATAAGACTCCTCCATATAACCATGTTCCACCACCATCAAATACATTAAACTCACCTGTGGTAATCTAATCTCAACCACAGAGTTGTCAAAACACTCCCCTCTCATCCACTTCCAAGAGGTATCCCTAGGAGATATTATTTCACAGAGGCAAGGATCCAATCACTTTTACTGATTCGGCTCATCAGGATTTGGAGGTTGTGCACTTCATTGCACAGACGACAATGTTACCCTCTAACATATTTGACCGAAGGACCTTCCTTTGGAGGTCCTTCACAAATAGGGCTCTGTCATTGTTGAGGCGAATGACCCCAAATTTTAAACTCAAATTATGAGATGGTTAAATGATATACCAAATTTTATTTTTCCTTTTAAATTTAACAATTAAAAGCTCAAATATTATTTTCGTCCAAAATTAATCTGAAAGTGAAAATAAACTACACAAACATTTTAATTTCCACTTAAACAAAATTCACTTCAATTGAAGTTAAACAAACCAAGCATGAATATTATCTAATTAAATTAATGCGACTTGAATTAAATTAAATTAAAATTTACCCAAACTTAATTAGCACCAAATGAAACGAAGTTGTGATTTAAACAAAAAATTACCTCGATTAACCTAGCATGCATATAAGTTATATTTTGCAAGATAAAATAAATCAACAGCACACTACGTCGCGATGTACGAGAAAAACCCACAATGAAAAAAAAAACTCGGATGACCCTGCCTACAAGTCTACTAAGTATGGTATGTTTACAAATACAAGACAAGAGACTTACAACATAAGACTCGACTCCCTTCAAGCCTCGACGCTCCTTCTCGCGTCAACCTCCTCCTAGTCGATAACTACGGACTCCACCGCAGTCTCGGAATCCACCGATGGGGGCATAACTACCGTCGAAACATACAATGTCCTGTAATACCCCGTATTTTCATGGCTTTTAAATTTAGGGATTAATTAAATTTAATTGAGACAATTAAGTTAATTTTAATCCGAAATGTTGTTTTAAATATTTACTAGCGTGACGAGAGTTAGTAATTATTGGAAATTTAGTATTTGTTGAATGTTACTGGATGAGTATAGTAATATATGAGATTCATTTTTATAATATTGTCACGTGTGAATAAAATGACAATTATGGAAATTTAAGTCGGAACGCGCCTGTGTCGTGTCGGGACTAAATGTTGATTAATAAAAGTGAATATTTTATAAGTTGTCTGTATGGTCGTTTTGAGTGCGCCAACGTGTCCGGCAGGGTCGAGATAGTCAGAAAAGTGTACCCGGGGGTTTAGTTTGGGTCTCGGGGCGTTTTTAGGCCTAATTAGTACCCCGGGAGGGCATTTTTGTCATTTTGTATTTTTGGGTAATTAAACCCACGAAAATTAAAAGGGTTATATAAGATATCTAGGTTGTCTTCTAGGGTTAGAACAACCAAAGACAAATGACGGCCATAGGAGAGGGAAGGAGAGAGCTTCCAAAGCAATCCAAGGCACGAAATCCATCTGTTTGCACCGCCACCACCGCCAACGCGTAGATCGCGAGACGGGGAATGCAACCACACCAAATTCGGCACCAAAACGAAACGTTGAAAATCCCAGATAAGTGTTTATCTTGCTTATTTTCATTTGTGCATCACTCATATTAGTGTAGGGATGATTAGGGTGAGATTTATGGAAGAAAAACCCAATTTGAGATAGGAAATTGCATGTAGTGATGACTTAAATGATATTCTGGAAACCCTTTGTCATGTAGAGGAGTCAACAAAGAATTTATGATGTTTACAAGAAGGAAATTCTGGAAAATTCTTGTTAGAACCATGTTTATGAGATTTCTAGGGTTCTTGATAATTATAACAATTCTTGGGCTATTAATCCATGTTTAGTGGTAGAAATCTACATGCTTTACGTTGGAAATATCTGGTATGATGATATAATGTTAGTGGTATGAATTTTGGGACGATTGGGATTGAAAAATATGAATTTGGATGAAGATATGTGTTAGAACCCGTAACTGCAAAACTGCAGAAATCGCAATACCTGTTTGATCGATCGATCGAGCCTAGAGCTTCGATCGATCGAAGGTTCGATCGATCGAGCCCCTAACCTCGATCGATCGACCCCTCCTGGAAGACTTAAGTTTCCCCTTTTAAAGTTGTTGAATTGATTCGAAATGAAGAAAACTCCTAGACATCCTTGTTAAGATAATTTGGGAGATAATGATGACCAGTAAGATTCATTAATGAATAAGAGACCTTTAATGTAAGGTGAAATCTATATTTTTGGGATATCTTACATAAGGGACAATGTAAGTATATATTACGTAAGAGGGTTACATTGGAACATAAATGGATATCTACTGAATTGTACCTTTGGAAGGATAGAGTCCTTGAGGGCTATGTAGTAAGTTGGAGAAACCCTTCGAATTAAAGTGAGAAACGAACCATGATACGTGATAACTAATAATGGGAAAATAATGATAAATGTTGTGAATATGGGTTATGGGACAAACCTAAATTGATATAATAAAAGTAGTATATTTATATGATTGTGTATGCATATATTATATACTTGTGAAAATCATGCCCGCGCTACTTGCTATCCCGGAGGTTACCGCGCTGGGATGATCTTATCCTGTGTTGCCTTATAGGGGATATTGACTCATACCCTAGAAGATAGGAATCCTAGGTACGGACTATCGGATCGATAGTCGGACGGTCCTAAGAGACGTGAGGGTATGTACTGACCTCTTGGACTTGGATACTATGCTTCGCCTCAATATTGTTTGTGTATGTATTTGTACAGTTCGAGAGTGATTCCGAACTTGTATTCCCTTTAGTGTGATTAATACGGGGATTGAATAGCAGAGTATGCCCGCACCATAGTTTTAATGTGGGGTGCCGTTATGATATATATATTATATGAGTAGTTAATATATATATGAAATTCTGAAATCTAGAACTGCCTACTGTGATTTGATATGTAGGACATGGTTGATGACTCAAATTATAAATACTTGTTTTGAGAAAGTATAATATGACACTGGAAAACTTATTTGATTAATAAAGTCAAAAGGAGAACTTTGGTTACAAATTGAAATCTTACATTTTAAATACTTGTGTTGTTCAGTTGTAAATCCTGCGAATAACCTATGATAAGTTAAATCATTGGGGAAAGATTGTGTGGTATATGATGAGAAAGACCATTGGGAAGGTTAGTGCGATAGGTGTGCACATTAGAAGAGAGGTGAGAATTTCTCAAGAGAGTGTCGCACTAATATGTTGTTGCATTGCCCTGTAATCAATTTAAATACTTGCTAAACGAATTTTTAAATCATATACACTATCGGGCTCTGACCCGTTTCCATTTCTCTTTCTCTCTTGTATATATATATATATATGTATATATTACAGGTGCCCAGCCACAGGGGCGTCTTGCATAGGGTCCTTTCGCAGGAACGATCTACAGCTTAGGTGGGAGTTGCAGGCCTGTTGTTTAGACGACTTCATCCATTTGATTCTACTCTTGGTTCAGTTTTATCAAGTAGGGGCATGTGTCACCCTCTTTCTATTAATTAGTTGGTATTGTCAGAGATTGTAATTTTTACTTTCAGTACCTTTATTTCGGAATTGTTACTGTCAGGATGTTTTCCTTAGTATTTTTATGTTGGGATTTATTATTGTTGGGTAAACACTTAAATGTTCATTTTATTCTTCTACTTATTATGTGACTCTTTAGATGTTAATGGTTTAAGGTTTTATAACCGGATTTAATAAAATGAGAATAAGGTTTTAAATGGTTTTGACACGTAGCTTAATTATTTAGGGTGTTTAAATTGGAAAAGTATTTTTACGACAGTGATGCTAAGAATGAACCAACTGTTCACCTTGATTTTAATTTAATAAAGGTGTGATCGTCCGTTATTTAATTAGGCGGGGTGTAACATGTCCTTTCCAATGTATGCAAACCACGAACCAAGAAAATTATCTCCTCGTTGGGTAGAGAAGAAACCCAAACAATCTCCTTTGATGGGTAGAGAAGAAGCCCGGTGCCAAAGAATCTCGAAGCAAAGATATATAGATAGGAACTTGGATTAAACTAGAAACATGGGTGTAAACATGTGTGTTTTGAAGAAATTAATTCATAAAAAATCTCACAAAAAATGGACATTTGAAAGAAAAAGTTTTTCTCTTTAAAAGTCTGAAAATATCTCCAAATGTCTGATGGAAAAAGTATCCTCGAAATGGTTAAAAACTGCTGGAGAAAGTCGGAGTAATGGGAAGTTAAAATAAAAACTGTCAGAATTTTTTTTCCCCGCTGAATTGTCGTTCGAATGACATTTTGAGTTCGTTCGAATGACAGTGTTCAAACGAGATTATAATTTCCAAGTTTGTTCAAATGCGATTTCAAAAAACTCCTCGTTCGATATTTCGTTCGAATGACTTCGTTCCAACGACCTTCTAACAAGAAAACAGAAAAGCAATGCACAATGTCGTTAGAATTTCGTTCGAACGACCTGGGAATTTGTTCGAATAAGATTCCAGGTTCGTTCGAAGGTTTTTACAGAAAATACTTAAATTTGCATTCAAGCCCAAAAACTTTTATGAAAAGTTCTAAAATGATTTTCTGAGAAAAATAAAAAGTCATTGATGATAAAGTTTATAAAAACAACACCTAAATAATATTCCAAGCTCCTATATATATTATTGCATTCATACCTTTGGGGACATTGAAAAATGAGACATTTTTGATGACGAGAAACAAGGCAATTGAAACCGGCAATGATATCCACACTTTTACTTGGCTGCATCATCTTCAACTCTTCAAACGTCATGGCTGGAGGTACAACCAAATCTATCTTATGACTCAATGAGTTTTATCTGGAATTAAGCCAATATTACAAATTGTCTCAATTGAAAATTTGCCCTCATAAATCTCCCCATTTGGCTATTTCGGGACAAAACCAAACCAAAAATCCTATGGGACGTCAAGAACGCCTAGACACAATACCACCCAAAGATAAAATAAAAAAAATACGTTTGAATCGACTCATAGATGCTTTGCCGCTTTAACCAATTTTCCACTAAAAAGAAATTCCCGCACACTTAAACACACCATTAAACGCATATGGAATATGACAATATAAAGTGCGTAAAATTAAATACTCCCCCTTAATTTATTCTCCCTAACAGTGTCTACCTAAGAAGGATGCATCTCCCCCTAAGTTAGAGCTCCTAAAATTCAAAGGATTATATACCATTTCTCCCCATTTTTGTTTAAGAATAGACAAAGGTCAAGAATAAATTAACTTATTTCTCTTCCAATTTAAAGAAAATACTCCCCCTTAAAGTAAACACATGATATGTAATAGGAAAAAAACAAGTTAAATATGTAATGGTGCATGAAGTGATAAGAGCATTAAAGTATATGGCAATGTATTGAAACGGAATGTGTATCCACGAACTACAGACGTTCGTTCAATGATCTAATGAAACCGTATAGGAAGAACGCTCAAAATCTTGTAGGCAATGAGTAGAAATGCCTTTCCCGCAACAATGAAGTCTAACTAATCCATATAAAGATTAATAGGAATCAACTACGATGTGATAACAAAAGATACCATTAAAATGTACTATGATAAGCATGAGATATCACACAAAATTCGCAACAAGATAGATACGAATTTTGAATTCAAGACATACTTGGACTAGCAACCAAGGTAAAGACTAGAAAACAAAGAAAAACCATATATATATGCACATAAATGATATCAATAACACACACGCACATATACATAGGTATAAACACCACACACGACACAAAATACATTAAGCTTTCCACACTCATATGATAAAAATGTGTCTAAATATAAGTGGTAAATGGA
The DNA here is from genome assembly GCA_949130495.1 of Sambucus nigra. Lineage (NCBI taxonomy): Eukaryota > Viridiplantae > Streptophyta > Magnoliopsida > Dipsacales > Adoxaceae > Sambucus > Sambucus nigra. The sequence continues at coordinate 373,469,228 of OX422212.1, forward strand.
AGTTAAGGGGTGAGAACTAGCAACTAAAGAATTTAGACCCAATCACCTAAACATGTTCACGGAGTTCTCATTTGATTGCAAAACTTTATCTAACTTAAATATAGCCTCATGTGACTAGATAAAGTGAACTCACAGAACAAACATACACAATGCACACAAGCCTAGAATATCGAGGATTGCGCAAACCAATAGAGTCATGACAAGAATAATATAACTAGGATACAAAGTCACTATGCAAACCCATTGATATGTCCAACCAAACTTCCTCCTTGATATTCTTTTTCTCTTTCTTTTCTTTATGAACATACCAACAAAACAATGAAGGCCTTGGCTAATTTTTATGCCACATTTTTTAGGCCAACTTTCAATGGTGGATTTTCACGCAAAGTAATTTTGTCTTTCGCAGCCCGATTCCATTGATAAGCAACTACACCGGATAAATATTTTTCTATTTTTTAAATCGAGAAAACAGTTATTATATGCACAAATCCTCCATAGTCATAGCAACATGTAAATGACTAAATTGATAGGAGAACATATCACTTAGATTAAATATGTATGTGAAGTTAAATTTCAAGTGATCTCGTGCATGTGTGAATCGATGCATATAAAAAGAGAATCCATTAAGCAAGTCAAATTTAAAATACTCCATGTAAGCATGATAAAAAACACTTTGAGGATTGGAAATCTTAATCAAAATTTCTAGCCACATGGAAGCGGATATGATTTTGGATTCAAACATAAATATATGCCACACAAAATATGTAAAACTAAAATACACAAAAATAGAAAATCTTTTTGAGTTTTTCAAATTTTTTTAACCAACCTCAAAGATAACCCAATAGACAAACAAAAAAATATTTTTGTATTTTTCAATGAGACCAAACAAAAATGAAATAAAATACAAAAGATACACATATCATAATTCTAGAATTTTTTTTATAATGAAGCAAAGACTATGGACATACGACTAGAAAATGACAAACAAACATACAACTAGCAAGAATATATCATGATGAACATAAGCTAGTGTATGTAAACAAGGCTAACACATTCAACATTTAGATTTATCATGGGAGGTATCACATGCAAGTAAATGAGAATTATAAAATTCTATCTTGTAAAGACACTAAATTGGATTTCTTAACCCAAACTAGTGAAGCATGACACTCTCGGGATTTGAAAATTTTGGTGACTCTACCATTGGACTTCCTAAAACCCTTTTTAAGATCAAAACAAAATTTCCTAAGATGATCTTTTCGACCAGAATGTGAGCATGTAAAGACTCGACGAAAAGTAGTACCTAAGGATTGACTTTTGAAGGAGTTCCTAGTAGATTCTCTTATGGTTTTGGCTTTATTAGTTGAATCATTTTGAGTATCGAAGCCAATACCACACAAGTCATTTTTCATTTGGATGGTTCCAAGAATTTTATCTAATTTTTTGGACCTACATTCCAAATTAAATTTTACTCGATTTGAGGCTCTCAACTTTTCTTCCAACTCTACAATACGCGACTCAAGAAAACACCTGCTCTCTTCAAACTCAAGAAGCATTTTCTTCATATCCTCCATCAAACCTTACATATTCAAGCTTCTTACGAATAGCTCTCTCATGTGTCCTAAGGTCTTTTAATAAAGCACTCTCATTATTAACCTTGTCATGTTATCTCAAACAAGATTCTAAATTCAAGTTGGCCCCTTTTTAATTTAATCGATTCAGCATACAACTCTTGAAAAGCTACTTGAAGTTCACTCATATCAACCTCTTTTTCATCCTCTTATTCTTTTTCACTCTCACTTTCTACTCCATTCTCATTACCATGAATTTTTTGGGATTCACAAACAATGGCCTCAGAAGTGTCATGTAAAGGAATATCATCATAGGAAGATTCACTATCAATGCTCACATGACTTGCCATGAATGCGATAAATTTGCACTCAATGGGGGAATCGGGTCCCTCTTCCTCTTCACTGTCACTAAGGGTGGCATTATATGAAATTGGTTGTTTGCCCTCCCTCCTTTGTAGTGGGACATTATGTTGCCCTATGGCCATAACCCTCATAACCATAACATCTATTCGACTCGTTCCTATTAAGATCTTCATTATGCTTTGTAGGGAATTTCTCAGCATTGTAGTACTTAGACTTATCAAATTTGTTAAAATCCTTTTTAAGATTGTCTTTATTAAACTTTAGAAATTTTTTAAACTTCCTAGAAAACATCGCCATCTCATCGAAATCGATGTCACTCTCATCATCCAAAACTTATTTTTCCTCCTTTTGGGCTTTCAAAGCAATGCCCTTATCTATCTTCTTCTCATCCTTGGAGGTAAACATGTCAAGTTCATAGGTTTGTAAGTAACCTACGAGTTCTTCAAGTATCGTAGAGGCTAAAATGGGTAAAGAATTTAGAACAGTCTCTTTGGGAATAAACCTATCCGATAAGGATCTCAAAATTTTATTTACTACATGGTTATCGGGTATCTTTTCTCCCAAGTTAAAAGATGAATTAACGATATTGAAAAGTCTAGTATATAATTCATCAAAAGTCTCACTTTCAAAAATTTTAATGGTTTCAAATTGAGTGGTGATGTTTTGGAGTTTAGAAGCTTTAACGACACTTGTTCCCTCATGGGTGAGTTGAAAAACGTTACTAATGTCGTTTAATACAATGATTAAACTGTATAAGCAACTCCGAGATGTTTGTTGAAGAAACCCTTTTCTTTTGAAAATAAAAATGATAAACAACAAGATGTGTTTACAAAAAACTTATGTACGAGAATAACCAAGACTTTGTAATTAGTTTTAAAACTAAGATAATTTCAAAATATCAGCACACTATAGAATGAGATGAGGAGATGAAGATAATCAGAACACACTATTTTTAACGTGGTAAAACCTCTCCCAATAGAGGAAACATCCACGGTGACTTCTAAGTCACGAAAGTAAAAATCCACTAAGACAAATAGCAGTTACAAACAATACAACATCCATGCACACAACTCAGCCTATTCTAAGTTTAGGAATATACCCCACTTGGTGTCCTTCTAACTTCTTGTAGATCTGATTGTTGATGATGTTCTTCCAGTTTGATAACTTGCCCTTTGCTTTAGCTTTCTTTGCGTCGACTCAATAATCTTTGATCTTATACCCAACACTTTCAGTGTGGTAGTGTGTCAAGTGTTTGTGATGTGATTTCTATTCACATGCATGAACTCACACACACTTAGTTTTTACAGACAGTCCTAGAAAATTACATATAAAGACTATATGCTGTGATTTTCTTTTCTTTCTTTCTTACAAAACTTAGAACCTTTTTTGACCTTTTAATCTATCCCAGATTCCACGGATATCTTGCTTCTAAATCGGTCAAGATCTTAATCAATCTCAGTTTTTAAAAATATTTTCGAGATTGAAAATCTCCAAGTGAGAATCCAACTAGATCAAGGTTTAGTTTCATAAGAACAGAAAACATAAAACATTTATAGATCTAAATCATCAAAGATTTTCTTAAAACGAGAAACAAATATGCCGATCTAGTGATATATAACATGCAATAGTGTAGATCTAAGAAATCTATGAAAAAGAAATACAGATCTCACCAAAATGTCTAAGTTGGTAACAAGATCACAGATCAAGAGGTTACAGCTACAAATGATCAAACCAGTAACACCAATCTCTCTCAAACACTCAAGATTGTGTTTGGATTTCTGAAAGTACGAAGGTTTGAATATGTTTTGAAGTTGTTTAGGGTTAGGGTTAGGATTTCTCTAACTCACTTTTCTTTTCTCTCTTCTCTCTCACTTCTCTTCTTCTCTCTTTTTTCTCTCACGTTGGACGACTGCCAAAAGTCTTAAAATGCTGAGAATGAGAGGGTTTATATAGGAGCCAAGGAAGGTTCTGGATCGCTGGGATTTCTCTAACTCACTTTTCTTTTCTCTCTTCTCTCTCACTTCTTTTCTTCTCTCTTTTTTCTCTCAAGTTGGACCACTGCCAAAAGTCTTGAAATGCTGAGAATGAGAGGGTTTATATAGGAGCCAAGGAAGGTTCTGGATCGCTGATAGCAATTAACGGTTGAGATTCAGTCTTCCTTATATTGACTTTGATCCAAGGGTGGTAAAAAAGCGGTGGGTTAAAACGAAGGCGATTGGTCCATAGTGATAGCACATGGATAGACTTAAAACACATGCAGGCCATAGATAAGGTTTGATCTAACGATCCACAATACACCAGGCAGTTCTCTCACAAAACAAACACAAATGAGATAACAAGAGCATGACAAGTGTTGGCATTTCATTGGCTGGCAAACGCGCGTTCAAATTAATTACATGCAACACCCTGAAGTCTCTGGCGCATTGATATTCTACCCAATCAAACATTCTAATGAAAAATAAGTTTATATAATAGCATTTTAACCACACAAAGTTTATAAACACACTTTTATTAAAGAAAACATTATTTTAAAAATGTTCAAAAATTCCCAAAAATTTTTAAAACAACATTTTAAGGGGAATTTAACACACAATCAATTATGAGCAATATATACACATGTATGCACTTCTAATGTGTGTAGTGTGATTCAATTTATACCTTGTTTGGATCATTGAAGAGGATTAGAGAGAATAAGTCTAAGGTTCTTTGGATTCTAGGTTAGACAACAAATTTTGTCACTATTTCCAAATTAGATGAACACTTATACAATATAGACTTAAGTAAGTCAAAGGTATAAGGTACTTCAATATCCCCCTTTGGAAATATGAGACAAAATCTCCTTTGAGTTAGCTTAAACTCTTAGGGAACAAAAATAAATAAAACCTAGTCCTATACAAAAGATACTATCTACCCATTTCCTAGAAAGTCAAAAATTACATAACTCAACTATTTACAAATTTGACACTAGAGAGAAATGGTAGAAAATTAGTAGAAACGGTTCCTACAAATATGCACTAAGATCAAGCAGTTTAGATGAAAGGTGAACAAAACATTGAACCCGTAAGACTCAAATTTCTCCCCCATTTTGTCTCAAATGGACAAAGGGTAAAAATTATGGTCTTAAGAGTTTAATCAGCACATACAATACCTATAGAATTACGCAAATACAGAAATCTGTTATAGTCTAGAGGTTTAGTGAACATGTCTACAAGTTGCAGATCAGTAGGTAGGTAATGGATTTCTAACTCCTTAGTCTCAACAAGTTCACGTATAAAGTGATGTCTTATTTTAATATGCTTAGTTTGCGAGTGTTGAACCGAGTTTTTAGATATGTTAATGGCGCTTTGATTGTCACAATACAATTGTAACTGATCTTCTTTAATCCCATAATCGCTTAACATTTGTTTTATCCATAACAATTGAGCACAGCAACTACCTGCTGCTATATATTCGGACTCAGCCGTAGATAAAGATGTGCAATTCTGTTTTTTGCTACTCCAACCTACTAAATTATTGCCGACATAATAACAGGCACCTGATGTACTCTTACTGTCATCAGTACAACCGGCCCAATCAGCATCAGTATACCCTATGATGGTGCTGCAGGTATCATTAGTGTACCTAAGTCCAAGATTAAGAGTGCCTTTTATGTACTTTATTATACGTTTTACACAAGATAAATGGCTCTCTTTAGGGTTATTCTGGTAATGAGCACACAGACATACATCATACATTATATCTGGTCGTGAGGCAGTTAGATAGAGTAGACTACCAATCATACTACGATAAAGTGTGGAATCAACTGACTTTCCATTTTCATCTTTACATAATTTAACAGTAGTACTCATAGGCATTTTGGCAACTTTAGCATTATCTAAACCAAATTTCTTAACAAGATCTGAGGCATACTTAGTTTGAGAGACAAATAATCCATCAGAATTCTGTTTCACTTGAAATCCTAAGAAAAGCTGTAGCTCCCCCATAAGGGACATGTGAAACTCCTTATGCATAATAGCAGAAAAGGATTTAACTTCAGATGTTGAAGTAGACCCAAAGATGATGTCGTCTACATAGACTTGGGCTATAATAATGTTTTTGTCAAAATGTTTGACAAAGAGGGTCTGGTCATTTCCTCCTCTCTTAAAACCCTTATCCAACAGAAAGTTGGATAGGCGTTCATACAAAGCTCTAGGAGCTTGTTTTAAGCCATACAAAGCCTTTTTTAAACGAAAGACATGGTCTGGGTATTTTGGGTCAATGAAACCTTTGGGTTGTTTTACATACGTTTCTTCGGATAGAATTCCATTGAGGAAGGCAGACTTGACATCCATTTGATAAAGTGTAAATTTTAAGTGACAAGCTATGGCGAAAAGAAGTCGAACATATTCAAGACGAGTGACAGGGGCAAATGTCTCGCTAAAATCTATCCCTTCTATTTGTGAGTAACCTTGAGAAACTAGTCTAGCTTTGTTTCTAAGGATTACCCCATTTTCGTCAGATTTGTTCTTAAAGATCCAACGTGTGCCAATAAAATTTTTGTTTTGAGACCGCGGTACAAGATACCAGACATCGTGAATGACAAATTATAAAAGTTCTTCCTGCATAGCAGAAATCCAGTGTGTGTCATTCAATGCTTCATTAACATTTTTCGGTTCCACAAGGGAGACGAAACATGCGTAATTAGCATAATTTCTTAACTGGGATCTAGTACGGATTGGCTCATTAGGATTACCGACCACGTTGTCAATGGGATGATCTTTAGAGACCCAACCAGGTACTTCTGGACTCTCAATAGGTAATGAGTCATCTATTTCTGGTGAATCAGTTTTGAAATCATTTTCAGATTCAACCACAATAGGTGATTCAGATATCTTATTTTCGACAATAGTGTCGCTTACAATTACATTTATTGACTCCATAAGGGTCTTAGTACGCAGATTGTATATACGATATGCATGACTGTTTGGAGAGTAACCTAAGAAGACGGCTTTATCTCCATACGTCTCGAATTTGGACAGATGTTCTCTGTCTTTACAGACGTAACACTGACTTCCGAAAGTTCTTAGATATTTCAGATTAGGCTTCTTACCGTACCACAACTCATAAGAGGTTTGTTTAGTGTTTTTCCTAAGGTAAACCCGATTAATGATATGACATGAAGTTCTAATAGATTCTACTCAGAAGTACTTAGGTAGAGATTTGGCATGCAACATGACACGCGCCATCTCTTGAAGAGTTCGGTTTTTCCTTTCGGTAACACCGTTCTGCTGAGGGGTCTTAGGGGCACTGAATTCGTGTTTGTAACCGTTGTAGTCACAATATTTAACTATTCTCGTGTCTATGAACTCTCCCCCTCTATCGCTACGAATGCGATTGACTTGTGTGTCCTTCTCATTTTCAATTCTTAGTAAAATTTTCAAAAAATTCTGAAATGTGTCAGATTTATGTTTCAAGAAGGCAACCCAAGTGAATCGTGTAAAATCATCAACCATGACTAGGATATAACTGTGTCCACAAAGACTAACAGTTCTAGAGGGACCAATAAGGTCCATATGGATGAGATCTAAAGGTCTAGAGGTGAGAATGTCTTTAACTTTTTTATGCGAAGTCTTAACTATTTTTCCTTCCTGGCAATGACCACAAACAACACTGGAAATAGGTTTAATTTTAGGAATTCCTCTAACTATCTCTTGAGTAGACAATCTACCAAGGATATCATAACTTAGGTGACCCATACGATTATGCCAGATTTCATTGTCATCCATTCTGACAATGTTACAGGTTTCAGAACTAGTCTTGACAGTATAACAGTTGTTAGGAGTTCTAAATCCGGTAATAATGCATTTACCTCTATCATTTAGAATTTTGCAATTGTTCTTTGAAAAGGTAACTGTATGGTCTGAGTCACAAAATTGTGATATACTTAGGAGGTTGGCTTTAAGGCCTTTAACTAAAAGTACATTTTCCAAAATAGGCATTCCTTCTTCTTTTAGGGTTCCTTTACCTATGATCTGGGATGAAAATCCTTCGCCAAAAACTACTTTACCTCCAGTAAATCTGGTTTTGTTTAAGAGTTTGGTTTCATCTCCTATCATATGTTTGGAGCATCCTGAATCTAAGTACCAACCATATGAAGTGTGTTCATCCTTTAAGGCAGTGATAACAATGTTACACTTCATTTGGGGTAAAAGATCATCTTTTCTAACCCAAATAGCTCTAGTTTTAATTTTGCACAAGTTTGCTCTCATTTGATAAAATTTTCGAGAAGCAGCTTTTTGTCGAAAAACATTTGGTGCAACAAACTGATTTTTGTGGAAAAGTTGAGCTTTTGGTTTAGGAAAGTTTCTGGGAGCCTTTCTCTTAAATGAACTCTTAGTTTTGGTCTTTCTATTCCTGTAGTTAGAGTTCTTGTCAGGTTGTCTTGGAAGGACATAATGGTTACGATTTTGCCTAGAATAGTTAAAGTTCTTGTAAACAGGAGTGTTATACACAGGGGTGTTTAGACGCCTAGCATAACAACCTTCAAAAGAATGACCATAAACGTCACAGTAGGAGCAATATTGATTGCTTGAGGGATGTACTTCCTTAGGGAAACTTCTAAAGATGGGTTTAAAAGGATTCTGTTCAGAAGTCTTATTCCTAGGAGGTGTGGTTTTAAAGGTAGATTCAGCCTTTCTGATCAAAGGACAGACGTATTTAGTCTCAAGTGTACTGTCAGCCTTAGAGTTACTAGACTCTCCAATGTCTTTCTGTTGTTGCTTTTGATCATATTCCTTTTTAATAAAATGAAATCTGGACATGTTTCGATTGGTCTTTTGCCCCCAGACACAAACTTAATATGTTCAAGATTTTTAGTTTGTGGTTTATTCTTAGGGCAGAATCCAATACCGGTTCTATCATCAGAATTGGTCTTGGAGTCAACAACAAAGTCAGTGAAACAATTTGAATTGTTTTCAAACTTAGAATTTTTTTTGAAAACAGTTGCTGTCTTTGTTTTTGCTTCTTCCAGTTCTAATAATGTTCCCTTGTATTTCATTTCCAGGGTTTCATTAGTTTTAGTCAACTCTTTTAATTTTTGATCAAAAGTTTTAATTTCAGATTGATGTGTCAGACACTGGTTAGTGTAATCTTCAACATTCAGCTTCACAATAAGACTTAGATCATCTAATTTCTTAGTCAGGTCTCTAACAGTCTTCTCCAGTCTAGTGACTTTTTTAAGAGTTTTAGCATACAAAGTATGAATATCTGGGAGGTCATCTGTGTCTCAGTCGCTAAGTGAAGTGTGTGTAGTGATCCCTAACGATTCAGTTTTAGTACTCACGCACCCATTATATCGTCGTTATCGAGATCTCTTTGACTCACACACACAGAACTAGAGCTATCAACATTTTCAGATAACAAGGCATCTAGGACAGTCAAAGCAGTATTCACAAAAGCAGGAGTAGAGGTATCATTATCACACACAAGCATATCATCATTGTAAATGATCTTAGCAAAAAAGGACATGCAAGGGTCAAGTACATTTGATGACTCAAGTTCCTCTTCATCAGAGTCACTTGAATCATCCCAAGTTTTACAGACATTGGCTCTATTGTATGTGTTGGTTTTATTCAGATTAACTCTGTAATCGTGAGCAATGTGACCTAGTTTCCCACATCTAAAACATTCAATCTTTTTAAGATCTATGTTAGGTCTGAAGTTGTTGTCCTTAGGATGTTTGTCAAGACCTCTCTCATGAGGTTTGGGATTAGACACAGTTGGATAATTAGGCTTGCCTTATTTAGATGCCTCTTTGTTTCTAAATTTAACAATTTTCTTAAATTGTTTGGACATTAAGGCAATCCGATTATCTAGTTTATCTATATCACACTCCTCATCAGAGTCACAGTTTGTCAAATTAGGCTCATGTTTAGATATCTTAAAGGAAAAACTCAAGTTAGAGTTGGGCTATTTTCTTTGAGACTGATTTAATTGTTTCTTAAAGTCTAATTCCATTTCCACAGTCCTAAGTTTGCTACTGAGTAACTCAGGGGGTGAGGTTTTGATCACTCATATCCTCAATAGCATACCTCTTGCTGTCAAACTTTTGTGGTAATTATCTTAGGATTTTATAAACAATCTCATTCCTATCATATGTTATACCATTAGCATGCAACTTAGTAAGTATATCAGTTAGGTTCATGTAAAAGTCGTCAAAAGACTCAGAGTCAGACATAATTAACGAGTTGTACTGTTGGGTAAGCATTTGAGTTTTAGCAGCTTTAACTCTGGAGTCTCCTTCATGGACAGTGATTAATGTGTCCCAAGCTTCCTTGGAAGTGGCACAAGATGAGATTATCTTGAACTCATACTCATTAATAGACATAAAGATGGAATTCTTGACTTTATTGTTATTACGAGAAATAGTTTTCTCTTCTTGGGTAAACTCACTTAAGATTTTCTTTACCCTCTCATCACTTCCTTCAGTGGCTGGTTTAGTAGGATAAGTATATCCATTTTCAATAATGTCCCAGACATCATCTCCTAAAGTCCCTTGGATGAAGGCAACCATTCTTACTTTCCAGTAAGCAAAGTTGTTTCCATCAAACAGTGGAGGTCTGGACAGATTACCAAACCTTTCATTCTTCCCATCCATAGTTAGGATTTTCAGAAAACGATTTCAGAAACACAAGATCCTTTTTGAAATAAAAGTTTACAGGGCTCTGATACCAATTGAAAAACGTTACTAATGCCGTTTAATACAATGATTAAACTGTATAAGCAGCTCCGAGATGTTTGTTGAAGAAACCCTTTTCTTTTGAAAATAAAAATGATAAAAAACAAGATGTGTTTACAAAAAACTTATGTACGAGAATAACCAAGACTTTGTAATTAGTTTTAAAACTAAGATAGTTTCAAAATATCAGCACACTATAGAATGAGATAAGGAGATGAAGATAATCAGAACACACTATTTTTAACGTGGTAAAACCTCTCCCAATAGAGGAAACATCCACGGTGACTTCTAAGTCACGAAAGTAAAAATCCACTAAGACAAATAGCAGTTACAAACAATACAACATACATGCACACAACTCAGCCTATTCTAAGTTTAGTAATATACCCCACTTGGTGTCCTTCTAACTTCTTTTAGATCTGATTATTGATGATGTTCTTCCAGTTTGATAACTTCCCCTTTGCTTTAGCTTTCTTTGCGTCGACTCAATAATCTTTGATCTTATACCCAACACTTTCAGTGTGGTAGTGTGTCAAGTGTTTGTGATGTGATTTCTATTCACATGCATGAACTCACACACACTTAGTTTTTACAGACAGTCCTAGAAAATTACATATAAAGACTATATGCTGTGATTTTCTTTTCTTTCTTTCTTACAAAACTTAGAACCTTTTTTTACCTTTTAATCTATCCTAGATTCCACAGATATCTTGCTTCTAAATCGGTCAAGATCTTAATCAATCTCAGTTTTTAAAAATATTTTCGAGATTGAAAATCTCCAAGTGAGAATCCAACTAGGTCAAGGTTTAGTTTCATAAGAACAGAAAACATAAAACATTTATAGATCTAAATCAGCAAAGATTTTCTTAAAACGAGAAAAAAATATGCAGATCTAGTGATATATAACATGCAATAGTGTAGATATAAGAAATCTATGAAAAAGAAATACATATCTCACCAAAATGTCTAAGTTGGTAACAAGATCACAGATTAAGAGGTTACAGCTACAAACGATCAAAACAGTAACACCAATCTCTCTCAAACACTCAAGGTTGTGTTTGGATTTCTGAAAGTACGAAGGTTTGAATATGGTTTGAAGTTGTTTAGGGTTAGGGTTAGGATTTCTCTAACTCACTTTTCTTTTCTCTCTTCTCTCTCACTTCTCTTCTTCTCTCTTTTTTCTCTCAAGTTGGACGACTGCCAAAAGTCTTAAAATGCTGAGAATGAGAGGGTTTATATAGGAGCCAAGGAAGGTTCTGGATCGCTGGGATTTCTCTAACTCACTTTTCTTTTCTCTTTTCTCTCTCACTTATCTTCTTCTCTCTTTTTTCTCTCAAGTTGGACGACTGCCAAAAGTCTTAAAATGCTGAGAATGAGAGGGTTTATATAGGAGCCAAGGAAGTTTCTGGATCGCTGATAGCAATCAACGGTTGAGATTCAGTCTTCCTTATATTGACTTTGATCCAAGGGTGGTAAAAAAGCGGGGGGTTAAAACGAAGGCGATTGGTCCATAATGATAGCACATGGATAGACTTAAAACACATGCAGGCCATAGATAAGGTTTGATCTAACGATCCACAATACACCAGGCAGTTCTCTCACAAAACAAACACAACTGAGATAACAAGAGCATGACAATTTTGGCATTTCATTGGCTGGCAAACGCGCGTCAAAATTAATTACATGCAACACCCTGAAGTCTCTGGCGCATTGATATTCTACCCAATCAAACATTCTAATGAAAAACTAAGTTTATATAATAGCATTTTAACCACACAAAGTTTATAAACACACTTTTATTAAAGAAAACATTATTTTAAAAATGTTTAAAAATTCCCAAAAATTATTAAAACAACATTTTAAGGGGAATTTAACACACAATCAATTATGAGCAATATATACACATGTATGCACTTCTAATGTGTGTAGTGTGATTCAATTTATACCTTATTTGGATCATTGAAGAGGATTAGAGAGAATAAGTCTGAGGTTCTTTGGATTCTAGGTTAGACAACAAATTTTGTCACTATTTCCAAATTAGATGAACACTTATACAATATAGACTTAAGTAAGTCAAAGGTATAAGGTGCTCCATGAGTTAGAGAATATCCCAAGCCTCCTTATATGTTTCACATGTCATAATCTGATAGAACTCATCGGGTGCAACTGCACCAAAGAGGGCATTCAAACCACGGGAATTAAAGTTTGCTAATTTAAGTTCATTATCACTCCATCTCTTTACGAGTTTAGGTACATGCTCATTTTTAACTAGACACGTAGATGGAGACTACCCATTGACTGCGGATTGCCAATCCCTCTCATCTAAGGACTTAAGTGTCGATTTCATTCGAGCTTTTCTCTACGCGTAATTTCAACCATAAAAAACAAGAAATTTTGAAAATAGTAGATTTTCCATTTTTAAACCAAACAAAAATTAAGGATCTAACGCAATAGATTAGCGCTCCCGCTCTGATACCACTTCTTGAGGCGAATGCCCCCAAATTTTAAACTCAAATTATGAGATGGTTCAATGATATACCAAATTTTATTTTTCCTTTAAAATTTAAAAATTGAAAGCTCACATATTATTTTCTTCCAAAATTAATCTTAAAGTGAAAATAAATTGCACAAACATTTTAATTTCCACTTAAACAAAATTAAATTAAATTCAAGTTAAACAAACCAAGCATGAATTTTATCTAATTATATTAATGCCGACTTGAATTAAATTAAATTAAAATTTACCCAAACTTAATTAGCATGATTTAAACCAAATTTTATCCTGATTAACCTAGAATGCATGTAAGTGATATTTTGCAAGATAAAATAAATCATAAACACACAACGTCGTGATGTAGGAGGAAAAACCACAACGGAAAAAACCTCGGACGATGCTTCCTACAAGTCCACCAAGTACGACATGTTTACAAATATAAGACAAGAGACTTCCAACACACGACTCGACTACCTTCAAGCCTCGATGCTCCTTCTTGCATCAACCTACGCCTAGTGGACAACTATGGACTCCACCACAGTCTCGGAATCCACCAATGAGGCGCAACTATCGTTAAAACATACGATGGACTTTCCAACATATGCACACCACGAACCAAGAAAATGATATCCTTTTTGGGTAGAGAAGGAACCCAAAGAATATCCTTTGATGGGTAAAGAAGAAACTCGGTGCCAAACAATCACCAATCAAAGATATATAGATAGGAACTTGGATTAAACTAGAAACATGGGTGTAAACATGTGTGTTTTGATGAATTTCTTCATGAAAACTCTCACACAAAAATGGGCATTTGGAAGACAAAGTTTTTCTTTCTAAATGTCAAAAAATCTCTCCAAAGGTCTGATGGAAAAAGTATTCCCGAAATGGTTAAAAACTGCTGGACAAAGTGGGAAGTTAAAATAAAAACTATCAGAATTTTTTTTCCCGCTAAATTGTCGTTCGAACGACATTTTGAGTTCATTCGAACGAAAGTGTTTGAAAGAGATTATAATTTCCATGTTCATTCGAATGAGATTTTAGAAAACTCCGCGCTCAATATTTCATTCGAACAACTTCGTTCCAACGACCTTCTAACCAGAAAATAGAAAAATAATGCACAATGTCGTTAGAAGTTCGTTCGAACGACCTGGGAATTTCCTCCAAACGAGATTCCATGTTCGTTTGAAGGTCTTTACAGAAAATCCTTAATTTTCCTTTTAAGCCCAAAAGATTTTATGAAAAGTTCTAAAATGATTTTCTGAGAAAAATAAAAAGTCATTGATGATAAAAGTTTATAATAAGAACACCCAAATAATTTTCCAAGCTCCTGTATATATTAATGCATTCATACCCGTGGAGACATTGAAAAATGAGACAATGTTGATGATGAGAAATGAGTCACTTGAAAGTCGCAATGATATCTACACTTTTACTTAGCCGCATCGTCTTTAACTCTTAAAACGTCACAAGCTTGATGTACAACCAACATATATCCTATGTCTCAATGAGTTTTGTCTGGAATTAAGCCAATAATATAAATTCACTCGATTGGAAATTTGCCCTTAGTGTCATAGTGTGCTGATAAGGTTTTAACCTAATTTTGAAGATTTGGTTCTTCATAAGATTTTCTTATCTAATTGTTTCTTTTCTCTACACATGTTATGTAGGTCATGTAAGAGATCACCTACTGGGCTTACCATATGAAAAAGAGAATTGACTTTATTCTTAAAAATAATAACGTCTTGAAGAATAATTTGATGGAAAAAATATTGAGGTGACTTAGCTCATAAATAAACTGAAGGATGATACGGTCGAGAAAGACAAAGCCATCGAATAGGCTGAGCAAACTAAGATGGAGTTTAATCAAGTTAACACCAAGCTATCCGACATGAGAAAGACCTATTATCGAAAAACTCTCCATAAAATCCTCCTACAAAGACAAAATATTATTTCGAAGAGGAAGATTGAAGATGAACCCTACAAGTCCTTGCTTAAGGTTTTAAGGAAGAAATCCAAGAAGTTACTTCACAATTGGACTATTACGAGTTTGTTAGGTTCAATAAGGGCTGGTTGGTTGGATTTAAAAGGGGAAAGAACCCCAAGGTGATTCGGCCTATGCTGAACACCATCATTTAGAGGACCAAATAAGAATGGGCTGAAGCACTTAATGTTCTAGCCACTGATCCCCCTACTATTGAGATAAATCAGGCTGTTGATGAGGCCACTAAACCTACAACCCTAACTAAGGGAGTTGATGACATTATGGAGAATGAACCTCCAGAAAGTCAGGGGGAGGTCACCCCTGACCATTTTTTTGTTATTTTTTTATTAAAGTTTTGTAGACCAAATGGTTGTTTACTTTGTAAGGCATAGGTGGAATGAAAGTAATTAAGTTTCCTTCATTTTTTTTTTGCATTTCTCTCTAATTGTGACATACTCAGTATTAATTGATTTGATTTTGCCTTATGTAAAATATACTGTAGGAAAGTAATTTATCAAAATTGTTTTTAAATAGTTTTAGGTTTAAATGCAGTTTTGCTCAACGCTTAGCAAACTTCGATGGAATTCGATGGCAAATCATTTCAACTTATTAATCATATTAACCAATATATCACAAGTTAAATTAATTGTTGTATTTTGAATCAGAGTTCCCCTCTCATCTTGGTCAACTTATTCATGAGTTGTACCACTAAGTTCCTAGGTGGATTTATTCCCATTCTAGGTCGACCATCCTATGGATTTATGGGCCCTGGGAGCGAGCGATGGCGCTGCACTTAGGGGGGACTCACTATGAAGTTAACGACGGGCGTGGGGTTGTTTGTCTCCCATCTTACCGCTTCCCCTCGAGGTCAGGTTGTTGATCTGAAGTTTTGGGTGCTCGGTGGTTTTTCCCCTAGATGTAGTTCAATGCCATATATATGTTTTAGTGCATGCCCCTGTAATTAGTGTGACCTTCATGAGAAAAAGAGGGTGTTTCGTAGGGTGTTCAAAGTCACCAATTTATTTTATATACAAATAAAAAAAATTTGGGCTAGCGCTTTTGGGCTAATCCTAAGGCAGGTTTTAAAGTCTGTGGTTGCTCTAGAGATTCTTGTGCTGTGGGTTGAGAAACTGAGTTATGAGTGGGGAAGGTGTTAGGAATCCCACTTGTTCTATATGCTTCCTTAATTCTATGATTATTATTGATATTTACATTAATCGGTTACTTTTTAGTTATTTTAGAACATGTTTAGAGTCCTTAGCATGAGAATCCCTTAAAATTTAACATGTTCTTAAGTTAGGAAATGGTATTCATGAGAGGTTTAGAAATGTCACTTTAACCAGTTCAGATACATAAGATCTCTTATGCATGACTTCATGCTTGTATTCGTATAATGGGTGTCCATCGATGTAGGTGTGCAAGAAGGGTGGGTTTTGAGAAAGTTTGATATCTCATTTTAGATTTGAGGAGAGAAAGGAAGGTGAGATATGGGTGCATCTCGGTTGTGATTAGCTTATACGTGTTTTCACGCTTGTATGTAGGGATATGGTTGGGAGGTCCCCCTTGAAATAGTTTCACATCTCATTTTAGTTACTTAGGTGTAGTGGATGAAAATCTAGAAATGAAAGCATCTTAGTAGAGATAATATATCAAGAGTCATATTGTTAAGGATCGAGGTCTCGAGAAAGATTCGGTATTGCTCCTACATACCCAATAGGACATAGGACCGAAGCCTACTTAGTTAAATCATACACGTTCTCTGAAGTGATGTGTGTTCAAGTGTAGGATTTATCTTGGGATGGGGAGGGACGATGTATGGAATATCAGAATGGGAGTGGACCCTAAGATATATTATTTTGACATATAACCTAATAATATTCGGGTGGTCACTAGCCAAAAGGTGTTGTCCTACAAAAAAGGTTGGAGTGTAGAACTAGAAGGAGTTGGGCTAAGAAGCGTGGAGGTTACTTCAAGGATGTAATGGTATCAAAATCAACGTAGTTCCAACAGAATGGGTTTAGATAATATATAAGGGTGTATGACCAGAGATGGAGACATACTTAGGAGATAATACGTCGAGAGACGTATTATGAATCTTGGCCTTCACGAGTTTGTCTCGGTATAGTGCCTACATACTTAAGGAAACTTGGGACCAAAGCCAACATAGTTCCAACAAAATTGTGTATATTCACAAGTCTAGGCTATGGGATACCGGGTGTTGATGTCTAAAAGGGATAGAGTCTAATTTTATAATCACAGATAAATAAGTTTAAGCAAGCTAGACAAACACACAAAAGACACGGTTTTTAAAGTGGTTCAGCTATAAAAATCCTACGTCCACTATTGATATTATTTCAGGTGGTTATAATAGCTCAGTATGGGGTATGCTTGTGCTTCATTTAATCGTCCCCTTAAGCTAAGGGAAATTATGTATTTATATTGGTTGGGAACCCAAGATATGGAATGAATTTATATTACCAGGAACTTACATCTGTATACAATAAATGAGACTCTTGATATTCAGTGCTGGTCGCCATTTCACCCGAGTAACCTTTGTTATTCCTGATGATTAACTTTCTGGGTGTTGGTTAGTATGCCAGCCGACCAGGCATCTCTGAAGTAGACCAAGATAGTTGAGTGGCCACATAGGAGGACATGTGTTTGCTTTTTATTTGTCAACATAGGAGAATAATTTATATATACAACAAAGCCACCAATGCTCCATGCTTGATGATTGATCGAAAGTATGGAGAATTTTTTCAAAATATTACTCGGCGTGATGTATGAGAGTTGGTCGACATTGGGCCTCCCAAAATTGTAAAATTTTTCACCAGTACTGCTGATAATGGAATTTTGGTAAATTATTAAAACTTTATTGAACCTCCAAATGGTATACTGGCCCTTTTGCGCATTAGGAAGCGTGCAACCGACAGTAGTTCAAACGTTCGTGTGGTTAATCATAACTTTTCTATTTTCGAGACAACTTATAAAAGGATGAAAGTTTCCCTCCATTTCACTATTCCTCAATCCTTATGCACTTATCTTTTCTTTTCTTTCTCAAGACTTTCTTCTCCGTTATTTGCTTCTTGCTATCTGCTGTCATTTTTCGATCTCTGTAATCTCTGTAAGCTATCTTTCCTTTGTTTTTCTTTGATTTTTCTGCCTTTCAGTCATAGTGTACATCATAGATGAAATTCCTTAGAGTAATATAGGGAAAAGAGAAAATTTCCTAGTTGGGTAGGTCTAGAAATTGCCCATAGACCAATTGATGTGTATTCTTTGGCTGGGGGTCACTGGATTCCCACTCTGTTCATTGCTGAGTGTGGAATTAATTTTCCTCCAAACCCACTTTTTCTTCAATTCGGTCGATATTTTAATGTTATTCTAGTTATAATAGCCCTAAATACATGGAGGGTTATGAATGGCGTGATTAGTTTAAATGAAATTTATGGGACCCATATCGGGATTCCTGAATTGATGTTCTACTATAAATGGGGAACTATTGGGGATAACACGTACTACTATAGACTAGGTAGGCCAGTAGGGCTTTGGTGGTCAACCAACCAAATTCTAATGAAGACTACTCGGATTATGGTGCCATTGTAAAAAGTTGGCAATATTCCCCCTTCATGAGGGGATAACATACACTGGACCCAGGTGCCCCCAGGAAGGGCGTGGCATAGGTCATTCTTTTACTCTTTAATTTATTCCCATATTCATTAACTGTTCAAAGCTTTGTCGACTAACTATCTTGTTCTATTTTTGGTGCAGAGGAAAGTAAAAATGAAGTGCCCTAAAGAATCTATGGGCCATTCATCAGAGAGCAGGAGAAGAGCATCCCCGAGTAGCTTCAATCTTGTTGGAATACAAGAGTACTATCACTTCATTCATTGCACTTGTCTTAACTCATAGGAACGTGTGTCTATTTCTTCTGCTGCTGAGTCGTCTAGAGTAGAGCTTGCTCAAGGAAGATCTTCTTATTTTTTTTTAATCCCTTAATATCACTATTATCCCCATTTCACCTACTGCTGATATGGTGAAAATAAAAATACCTGATTTTCTGGCAGTATTTGGATCTCCCCCTCCTTTCAAAAAGACCACTACAACTGATAAGAGGTCACAAGCTACTGAGAAGAGGCCTCTTACAACTGAGGAGATTTAAATTGAGGAACCATAGTACAAAATGTTGAAGAAAGGCCTACCAGGCCATCAAGAGTTGGCCAAAAAGTCTACTGAGTTGGCCAAGAAGTCTAAGAAGTCTGCTGCCGATCAAGGTAGAATTGAAGATGCCTCTATAGAGATTAACCCTGGGCTGTCTAGGGTCTTGATAAAGGATGGCACTCAGCAAGTAGATAAATCGGATGCAACCCCTATGACCAGAGATCGATTAATTGAGAGGGCTAGCAAGACTTTGTCCTTGGTAAGTTAGTAACTCTTTCATTGATCTTCAATAGTGTTTAATGTTGTTATTATGATTTATGTAATATACATACTTATTTGAAGTTTAGGTAGAATTTAACCAGATGCTGGAGAAAGATGACCAACTAAAGTCCTCATCGGCTGATGTGGAGGAAGCTTTTGAAGGTTTAAAGAAATCATTGAAGGCTTCTGAGGAAAATCTAGAGAGAGAGAGAGAGAGAAACTTATCAGGACAAAGTTAAAGCTGTAGAGGACAAGGCTAAGGTAGTATAAGACCAACGAAAGGCTGTCCATAATAAGTTAATCGAGGCCGAGAAAAAACTTACTGAAGCTGAGCATAGGGCAAAGGTTACGGAAGATAAGACTTCCAGTCTGACTGTTGATACAATTGCTTTGAAGTCCAAGGGAAAGAAGGACACAAAAGAGGT
The DNA here is from genome assembly GCA_949130495.1 of Sambucus nigra. Taxonomy (NCBI): domain Eukaryota; kingdom Viridiplantae; phylum Streptophyta; class Magnoliopsida; order Dipsacales; family Adoxaceae; genus Sambucus; species Sambucus nigra. The sequence continues at coordinate 373,489,200 of OX422212.1, forward strand.
TGATAATAATGGCTGGGAAAAAGATTTTACTATAGTAGCCATTCAAATAGAGTATGGAAATAAGTCTTCCTTCAAATAGGGTTAGTCGGAGGCTCTAAAGGAGGTCGGCACCTAGGCAGACTCTGATTTATATAAGAGACATAACCTAGGAACTCCTCCTAACTTAGATGAGGATTTTAATGATAACGAGGAGGTTTCTGGGGTATCATCCATGGTCCCTATCGATAATCCCAACCTTCCTGCTATTGACCAGGACAAGGAGAAGGTTTAGTTCCTTTTAGCCAGTTTCTTTTTTCTTTTTCTCTTATATATTGTCCATTTTTTCTTCTTTTTCCCTTATAATGTAATCAACTCTATAATGATTGATTTATGAATGAAATGACATAGTTTTTCTCAATTTTTCTCACTTTCTTATGATGTTGATTGCTTGTTAGTGTCATGACTGTTTGTCTTTCATGGTCGGTCCCATATACTTATACTTCTAAATTTCTAGTTTGATGCCAGGAAAAAGGTGACAGTTTATGTTGAATCCAACCTATTAAAGAGATGCATGATTCTTCTTGAGTTTGGTCACGTTCCATTAAATGAAGAAGATTTGATGGGGTTTCTCGCCTGAGATGCCTCTGACTAAGTAAAAGATTCCTATGTTCATCTTCACTGTCTTTTGGATAGAGCAGTGGCGAATAATGCTAGGTATTATGAAATGATTGAAAAAATGCAAGAAGGCTACAAACTCTCCATGGCGTTGAGTTATTCTGATTATGAAGCTAAGTACAAGTTCTTGAGTGAAGGTTGGGGTTTTGATAAGAAAACATAAGATATTACTTTTGCTATGAGTAAGAAGGACCTGGTATTGGATAAAGAAGCTGGAAATGCCTGGGCATTTGCTTTATTTTCAAAGAAAGAAAATAATGCCTTGAGGAATGAATTGGATAGCCTGAAGAAGTCAACCAATATAGGGCTCGATGAAAGGGTATATTTTTTGGAGATGGAGAATGCTAGGTTACTAGAAGAGTTGGAGAACTTGAAAAAAAAGAAAACCAAATCTGGCCAGTCTTCTTGCAAACCATGATTGCTCGGCTAACTATTAATGAAGAAAAACCAAGAAGACCTTATCCGACTAAGCTTCTCTACTGCAGGAAAAGTATAAGGCTTTTAAAAAACTCCAAAACATGGTAGACTGACTAACTTTCCACTTCCATAAGTAACCCAGGGCTGTGTGGATGGATGGTTATGATGAAGCCTTAATTTATTTAGATAAACACATGGAGTAGGCGAGGTCAGATGGAAATAAATGGGGTTAGTTTAATTTTCTTGGACTACTGACGATACCTGAGGACAATTAATTATGACATTGATATGATCCAGGAATATTGGATTATCCTGATCTACCTTTCAAAATTTATGTTAGTTGGATTCCACCCGATGCCATTCCTCATATTTTAATCAGAAAATATATTGGGGATTACGTCCTTAAAGGAGAAGAGGAATATGTTCACCCCCAACATCTACTAGATCAGCCGAGCAACAACGAACATATCAGAATGAGGGATTTTATATTAACTACTCTGCCTAGCACACTTGATGAGCCTCCTATTGGGATGAGCAAACCTGGAGGAAAATGCCATGCTGGATAGGATTGTATTTTTAGATTTTTGGATATTTACTTTGTAACACACAATTCTTGGAATGAAATTAAGTTATTTTTATGGTTTTGATCCATTGTCATATTTATTTAATCTTGCGATTAGTATTAACTGTATTGCCAACCAGGTAATCTATCCAATGATTAGTTAATCATCCTGTCGACTAAGTAACCTGCTTAAGTGATATATGTTGGATTCATGGTTGAATCTATTTGTAATTCCTTAGATTCGATTAATGAACTTGGATAAAACTATAAATAGTTTTGTTGAACTAAGTTTTTACATTAGTTATCAGTGGCGACCAAATGTATTAAGAATGTATAGTTATCCCTGGGTCTAACTTGGTCGGATAAAACCTCTTATGTTTGACTTTGAGTCATACATGAAGTTTAACTGACTTCTTGTTCTTGATTTGTCAAAGACTAAATCATTCATGAAGTTTGAAATTATTTATAAACTTTCCTTAAGTTGGAAAGGTTTGAACTAGAAGTGATCTTTTCTGAAGTTGGAAAGTTTGAACTAAAAGTGAACTTTCCTGAAGTTGGAAAAGTTTTAACTAAAAGTGAACTTTTCTAAAGTTAAAAAAGTTTCTAAAGTTGGAAAAGTTTGAACTAAAAGTTAAAAGTTAGAAAGTCACTTTGGTGGTAGCACCACACTCCAAAAAAATCATAAAAAGGATGCGTAAGTAGTAGAAAATTGCAACTTCATTACATTGAATAATCGATTACATTAGGAAAAATTACTGATAATATTTGCAAAGGTGATCTGCGTTCCAGAGATTTTTAAATTCTTTGCTTTCCAATGTTTCCAAGAGATATATTCCTAGTCGAATAACTGCCGCTATACCATATGGGCCGTGCTAATTTAGCTCCAACTTATTATTTTTTGGATTGCCTTCTTATGTATCAGATCTCATTGTTTTAAGTTAGTCACATTGACCCTCCGGTATAGAACCTAGCAATATTTTGTTGATAAGCATCCATCCAAATCGCATTATCTTCTCTGACTTCCTCAACGATGTCTAGATCTAGTCGCCTCATGACATCACTTTTGGGTGAATCAAAATTCATCACTCTGTGAGTCGACAGATCTATTTCAGTTGGTAGCACTTCCTCATTGCCAAAAGCGAGCATATATGGAGTCTCCACTATTGCTGTTCCTAGTGTAGTCCTATAAGCTCAAAGGACACTGTGTAGTTCATTGATCCAATTCCCTTTAGAATGATCTAACCTTTTTTTTCAATCCGTCGAGCAGAGTCTTATTAATAATTATCGTCTGATCTTTACACTATGAATGTTCAGGTGTTGAGTGATTCTTTTAAATTCCAGACCAGATGGTATTCCTCAAACTCATCATTATCAAATTTGGTACCATGGTCAGTGATGAAAGCATAAGGTATCTCATGATGGCATATGATATGCTTCCATATAAATTGAAAAACTCTATAATATGTCATATCCACCAAGGGGTCAGCTTATACCCATTTGGTGAAGTAATCAACCACTATAACCAAATACTTGAACCTTCCTTTGGTGGTCAGTAATGGTCTGACTAGGTCAATCCCTCAAATAGAAAATGAACAAGGATAAGTGATGGGAGTTAGGTTAGCCCCCGGTCTTCTATGGATAGTAGCAAACTTTTGGCACTTATCACACTTTATGATAAAAGAAACACAATCTGCTTTCAGCGTCAACCAAGAGTAGCCTTGCATAGCTATTCTTTGTGTTAATAATTGGACAACTGAATGAGATCCACATGTGCCTTCATGTACTTCTTTGATTGGATCATTTACTTTGAATGGATGAACACAACGAATTAAAGAGATAGTATATCCTCTCTTATATATAATGCCCTTCTCTAAAACATAATTGGCTGCTTTGTATCTCATCTTCCTAGCTTCTTTATGGTCGAACGGTAATAAGACTTTTTTAATATAATTTTTGATCGGATCCATCCAAGAAGGACCCAAATCTACAGAAATTATATGCTAGTAACTTCCACATCAATAATCCTATGGGTGATAATTTCTACCAGAATGGTTGGTCTGAGTTCTATCTGAGTTGCTAAGGCTAGCCGAGCAAGGGCATCTGCTCAGGCATTATCCTCCCTTGGAATTCGAACTACCTTCATTGCAGGAAATAAAGAGATAATATCCATAGCCTTGTTCGAATATCTTACCATTGTTTCTCCTTTAACTACATATACCTGTAGGATTTGATTGACAATAAGCTGAGAATCATTGTGCTTATCACCAGATCGACACCCAGTAATAAAGCTAGTTCAAACACTATAATCAATGCCTCGTTCTCGGATTTATTGTTTGAGGATTGAAACTGAAATTACAGAGCACATTCCACATCTAAATCATCTGGAGGGTTTATTATAAGTCCAACTCCACTACCAGTAGCCCATGAAGATCCGTCTATAAATAACTTCCAAACTGGAATGTCATTGGGGAAGTCTTCTTTCGAGAGCACTCCATATTTTGATATCTTCTTTCTTTGTCAAACCATTCATTGAGCCCTTTATTAAGTAACCAATAATTCTGGTTGGTTGGCAAAAATCTGAATATGTGAACTCTGCATTGAAGTCTGCCACTGCTTGGCCTTTTAATGCAATTCTTGGGTCATAAATAATCTCATATTCCCATATCTCAATTGCCTTCCCTACTTTTTAGGTTTTTGCAAAGCTTATTGGAGAGGTAAGTTAGTGTATACCATAATAGTATAGGCCTGCAAGTATGGTCTCATCCTTCTAGAAGCTTCAATAAGTGCCAATGCTACCTTCTCTAATCATGGATATCTTATTTTTTTTCTCCTTAGAATGATTTGTTAGTGTAGTATACTTGACTTCTGAACTCATCCCTCTAATCGGATCAAAGTCGAGCTAAGAACTGACTTTGAGACAACCAAGTATAAATACAACTTTTCTCTTAAAACTGGTTGGGAGAGGAGTGGGGGAGATCCCAAGTATTTCTTCAAATAGTGAAAAGATTTCTCGTATTTGTCATTCCCCTCAAAAGTCTTTGTAAGCACTTTAAAGAATGGAAGACATTTATCTGTTGCTCGGGAAACAAAATGATTTGGAGCTACCACTCTTCTAGTAAGTTTTTACACGTCCTTCTTGCTGGTCGGGGACTGCATTTCCATTAAAGCCTTTATTTAATGGCTTCAATTCCCCTTTGATTCATAATATATATCCTAAGAACATTCCTTCTTGTACTCCGAATATACATTTGGTCGGGTTGAGCTTCATTTGGTGTTTTTCCAACTGATTAAACGTCTAGGCCAAATCTACAATATGGTTGGCAACATCCTTTCTCTTGGTGAGCATTTCATCCATATATACTTCCATGTTCTTGCTAATCTGGTCTTCAAATACTTTATTTACTAGCCTGTGATATGTCGCTCTAGCATTTTTTAGCCCAAAGGGCATAATGTTGTAGCAATATGTTCCTCCACTAGTGATAAATGACGTGCTCTCCTTGTATTTTGGCTTCATTTGAATCTAATTGTAACCATAATAAGTGTCCAAGAAGCTAAGGAGCTCATTAACTACAGTCGCATTTACCAACTGATCAATCCTTAGTAAAGGAAACTAATCCTTTGGGCATGCTTTGTTGAGGTCGGTGAAGTCTGCACACATGCACTATTTGTTATTCTTCTTTTTGACCATCACCATATTGGACAACCAGTTGGGATATTTGACATCTTCTATAAAATATGATTTTTACAACTTTTCTAATTCTTCTTGAATTACCATATTCTTCTCGAGACTGGAAACTCTGCATTTTTACTTGATCGACCTAAAGTCCTTGTAAATGTTGAGCTCATGGCAGATAAAATTAGGATTAATCCGTGGCATATCCTCATGGCTTCAAGCAAACACATTCTTCCCCTCTCTAAAGAATGTAATCAATTCATGTTTGAGAGAAGGTGTTAATATTGAACCAATTTGAATGGTTTTTCCTGGCTTCTCACCATTAAGAATAATAGTTTCTGCCATTTCCATAACTTGTTCCTTCACCAAATCTTCATCTTCCCGAGGATCTAAATTATCGATACATTAAGTAATAGTTCTCTTCTATATTTCCTGTTAGTCGACCAAAGTATAGTAGCATTCTTTAGCTTCCATTTGGTTTCCATTTACTACCCCGACTCTATAATTGGTAGGAAACTTCATACACTGATGCACAATAGAGGGTCAATAAAATGCCAACAAACATATACATTACGAACGTTATATACTAATGTAAATGCCTAATTTATAAACGCATTCCATACTTTTAACATTCTGCCTCTTTGTCTCCATACCGAGCTATAAATACAATGTAATCCCTTCATTAAAGGCAAGTAATCTAAGTGATTAAAAGGCAAATACAAGGCCATAAAGGCAAATACAAGCACAATGGATGTAGTCTTTCTTCCATAGCCGAACCACTTCTGCATCTAACTACTTGTTTCCCACTCAATCAAGAATTATGTTTTAAGCTTAAGGGACATTTTTTTGCAGTACAGAGAAACATATCCTTTGCTTTTTGCCAGCCGTACAAGTGCCGACCAACACATCCATCATGATTATTCCCAAGGGATGCACCCTTTCTCCTAAGAACCCAATGAAGGGCCTATGGTAAGGTTCTAGATTACAGACTCGTAGCCCTAGGATGTGGAAATAGTTGTAGAACATGATGTGTGTAGAACTCCTATTGTCGACTAGAATTCTTGCCACTCTACCCCGGTAAACCCTATAAGTGATGACTAATGGATCATCATGAGGATAGAGTACTCCACTCAAAATATTATTAGAGAATTCGATCACCAATCTATCCTTGTTAAACTTCCTTGGTTGATCATCTATGCTTTCAGACATGTCAATTTGTCAAATTAGGACAAGCCTTGGCTTCATTCAAATAAACATTTCTATCGGCAATCTCATCTCCTCCACCAACGTCTCCTCTTGCAATGAAGTGACAGCTAAAGGAAATCATTCTTATCTCCATTTTTGGTTCATCAGGTTTCTTCGATAGGTCAGGATCATCCTCATAGTTATTATTACATGCCCTTTTCATGTAATCCTTTCCTCGACCAGGTGACTCAGATCTTATCCTAGCATTTCGTCTACTATTTTTATCAACAAATTTAGTTAAGTTTCCTTATCGAATAAGATTCTCCACCTCATTCTTTAGAGCAATGCAATTTTTAGTAGTGCGCCCATGATCTCTGTGAAAATTTAAATATTTGGATGTATCTGTCCTGTTGGGAAATGACTTCAACTTCCCAGGACAATTTAAGTCTTTGCTGCCTCTTATTTCCTCCAATATGCGATGGACACCCTTGGTTCATGGAATATAGTCTAAATAATTCTTGATTTTGTCAACTTTCTCATCTTTTTTATCTTTCTTGATCGAATTCTTCTGACTTTCAACCTTTGCCTCTGGAATTTATTTAGCAGCCACAACTTCCCCGGGGTTCATAATCTTCCCAGCCTTAGCAATCAACTCTGACATAGTTTAGGTGAATTTGTTACTAGAGAATAGTAGAGATCCTTGGCGAGTAATCCACTCATTAGTGCTGCAATGGCTGTCTTCTCTTCATAATCTACCACTTCTAGTTTCTCATTGTTGAAGCATGTGATGTATTCCCGAGTACTTTCTCCAAGTTTTTGATGCATGGTTAAGAGATGAGTAACAATCTTGATCAGCTTAGCCCCAAAATAAAAGTTATCAATAAATAGTTCGGCCAACTGATGGAAACTAGAAATGTTACCTTTAGGAAGATTATTGTACCATATCTGGACTGGACCTATAATGGAACTAGAGAAATCCTTGAGCCACATTTTGTCGGGGATATAATAGATATCAACAGTAGACTGGTGTTGTTCAATATGGAGGAATTAATCAGTCTTCCCATCACACTTAGGAGTAACAACTGGTGGCTTGAATTTAGAAGGCATGGGGTAGTCCATAGTGTCATGGATAAAATGTGATCCATTAACAAAACTTCTTTGTAAAGGATTCTTGGTTTTGTCCATTTTCCCTCAGCTGATCTTCTAATCGCTGCATAGATCCTTTTGAGGAATATTCCTCTCTCTTAGACCTGGCAGGAGAAGATTTTGTGGTTTTACTATGCACATTCACTGAGCTTTCTTCCTGGGAAGTATGATCTGTGCACACAGAGCCTCTCATGCTAGCCCTAGACCTCACGAATCACTCTTTGCGCTCGTAAGGGAGATCTTGCTCTTTATGATAACCTCTTATTACCGGGGGGATAAAAAATGATCTAAAGTTGATTCCTTACTAAGTTGTTCCAACATTTTTGGCTGCTCGTTGGAGAAAGATCGACCATCATAATAATTCATTGATCGAAATGATGATGTTGCTCCAGGACGGTATGATCTGTCATGAGAAGAACTGGAGTGACAACTTCTCTCATTCCTGTCTAGTGGAGGTGGCATATCCCTCCTAGAAGGTTCACTGTTGGATTTTTATTACAATGAACGAGCCAGTTGCCTAACTGACTCTTGTATGACTTTCTATCCCCTAGGCAAGTTGAGCAAAATTCCCTGGAGATCTGTCACTCTAGGGGTAGTAGATGGATCCGTATTATTACATGAAGCCTCTAGGCTGCTTTTAAGAACAACGGTCATTCTTCAGATCAGAAAATGAATAAAATAAATAGAAGGAGTAGAGAACGATGACAAGCATTTGTTCCCACATATGACGCCAATCTGTTGATGTCCAAAAATGGATGGGATCCAATTTTATGATCACAGATAAATAAGTTTAAGCAAGATGGACAAACACACAAGAGACATGGTTTTTAAAGTGGCCACTGTATAAAGCCTACGTCCACTTTTGATATTATTTCAGGTGGTTATAATACCTCAATATGGGATGTGCTTGTGCTTGATTGAATCATCCCCTTGAGCTAAGGGAGGTTATATATTTATATTGGTTGGCAACCCAAGAGATGGAATGCCTTTACATTTTCATCCACTTGCATTTGTATATAATAAATGATACTCTTGATATTCAGTGCTTGTCGCCATTCCACTCGAGTAACCTTTGCTATTCTTGTGGGTTCACTTTCTGGGTGTTGGTCGGCATGCCAGCTGACCAGGTGTCTCTCATGCTGACAAAGATATCTTAATGTTCACATAAGAGGACAAGTGTTTACTTTCCATTGGTCCACGTAGGAGAATAATTTTTACATATAGCACCGGGTATACAAGGTATAATAATATGGTATTTATAAATATAGAATTTTCTTTGTGTTGGATTGATATATTTTTGTGTTAAGAAAATAAGTTTATCAAATGCCAATGTTAAAAAATTATTTGTATTAAAACACATATTCAGGATACACCAAAAAGAAGATATGTACCTATACCTAACCGTATCAAAGCATGAAACTAACGATGTATTGGTGAGATTGTAGAATGGGGAACTACTATCGGTATATGAAATCATCCATACACTCCTCGAGTCACAAACCATATATATTCCTATCAAGAAGATGTTCCTCGCACTGGTGACATCAGTTAGGAAGATGTGACACTACTTTGACACTAATATAATAGTTATCCCCCTGAATTATCCATTAAAGGAGATTCTCAAGAATTGATATATCTCTAATAGAATTACGAAGTGGTCTTTGGAGATAGCACAGTTTGAAATCAAGTATGAGACATAAACAACCATTAAGGGTAGATTATGGGCGACTTCATTGTCGAATTCTTGGTATCACCACCAAGAATGGAACATCGGCTGAATCTAATTCTACAATCATCGATCATTAATGAGGACAGTTATATATGGAAGATGTTCATATATATGGCATCTAGTGAATGTAGAACCGATATCAGTATCGTCTTGGTCATGCTGCAATGGTTCCTTATCTAGCAAGCAGTTTAGCTCAAGTTCAAAGGGTCTATAAGCGGTTATACTGAAAGGGTGAGGCAGGGCCCAGTCTAATGGAAATTGTCTTCATGTTAATAATATTTTATGAATAGAGAAATGACCAAAAACTAAATTTTCAAAATAATAAAGAGTTGTTTAGTTAAAATCACGAGGTAATAATGATTGAATATAAATTTTCAATAACAACAAAAGGAATGAAACCACTTGAGAATGATGATTCCTCGATACTGGAGAGATAAGAACCTAAAATACCTAGGAGAGATCAGGGAGAGAATACTTTGCTCGTGTGGCTTTTCGTTGATTTAGTTTTGCTCGCCCAACATATCTTGCTAGTGACTACTCACAGAAAGACCCTTCTTTATAGGAAGGTTATTTATAACTCCTCATACATAGATGGTGATTCTACCTGGAGTGAGAGAATCCTATTAACCTATTCCATCGTAACTTCCTTGGAAGGTGATTCCATTGCTTCCACTTTATGAACTGTCCGTGAACTCATAAGAGTCGGGATCTGCTCAGTTTCCAATTTTTAGGTTGGCGCCACCTCTGCTACTCCTTCTCTTCTGTTAGGAGCCACCGATAATACAATCTTGGCCCAGATTGTCCGTATCCACGTTATGCTGACTAAAAAACTCAAAAATATGCTCATGAGGTTCATCCCATTCAGTGGCGGAGCTATTGAGTTACTTACATGTACTGCAAAAAGAGGAGGACCTCTTGCTTTAGTAACCACAAAGTCTTCATTAGTGGTTTGATTTCTCTAAACTTATTTTTTGTTGGAGTGTCATCGAAAACCAACTGCTTTGAAACATTGTACTTCTCTTTATCCCTAGTAATGAGGATACGTCCCCAATAGAGTCGCCAAATGTAATTAAGGTAGTGATATTTGGGTATATGAATATATTATAAGGGTGAGACATGAACCACACCAATGGAAACTATCTTCAAAGCAATAATATTTCAACAATATAAAGAAGACAAATAACAACTTTCCAATACAATAAAGATCTTTGGGTTACTATAAAGTGGAAATAGTGATTGAATACAACTTTTTAATAACAACAAAAGGAACTAAGCCACTTGAGAATGATGATTCTCTGAGAGTGGAGAGATAAGCACTTCAAATACCTAGGAGTAAGCACGGAGAGAATACTTATAGAAATTCATGTAGGGTAATACTTCTCAAGTGGAGATGCTAATGACTGTGTCCCAAATGTTCTATATATAGTGCAACATTAGGGTTGACATGGCACATGTGTGATAAAAATAGTACATTTGTCCCTATTACTGTTTATTGTTGTCTACCATGATCTGTCTGTTGACAAGTGACACCTGGTATAACAAAAGTCAAAAAGTAATATTATTGGTCATAACGACAAAATGTACTATTTTGTTTATTTCCAAACGATTACTTGGTGAACAATTTGGAAAACATGGGCGTGATATTGTGGGACAATCGCCATTGACGCGTCTGAGATATCTTGTGAGCAAGTCATTGATTACTTGCTCATTTAAAAATTGTGTAAGTGTGAGTGTGTGTGAATTACCTCTTAAGTGGTTGATCCTTAGCTTTCTCAATAAGATTTACCTCCGAAAGTTCAAAGCAAAACTCTCAAGAGGTACCAACTGGTCATCTTCTCGAGCCCTGATTGATCAGCTACGTCTTCTTGCTAAGTAACCCTATGTTCAAAAAATAAAACCAAGTGTTAATAAATGATTTTTATTAAATACAAATATTTATATGGCTCGAGCAACCGCTCGTAAATTTTAAATACTAGGTAGGAATTTCTTCTCATGTACTTGCTCCTTCTTGAGGCATTTGTGACTTTGTGTTTCTCATGTAGCTTCCCCTCACTAGTTATTGTTTGAGATCTATTAGTTAATAGGACTTGCTCATCCAACAAATCTTGATAGTGAATACTTGGGAGGCTTTCCCTTCATTTAACTTGCTCGCCCAACATATCTTATTAGTGACTGCCTGTGTGGCTTTCACATGATTTGGGCTTACTCGCCCCACATATCTTGTTAGTGACTCCTCGCATGTTCTTTCATTTATTTGGGCATACACTCCCAACATATCTTATTAGTGACTTCTTGTATAAATCCCCTCCTTAGTAGGAGGGTTATTTATACCTCCTCTACATCAGCCCCCTCGTATAATAGTCTTCATTTGGATGAAGAGGGAGAGTTGTGAAAAAAAAAAGATTATTTAGGAATTTGAGGAGATAAACATTATCATTACTTCTCCTTATGCATTTAACGCACTGACACATTTGTTTCATAGGATGTCTCTTAAGTGTATCGAGGAGACATATGTCTGCCAGGGAAGAGTTTGCCATGATTTGGGTAATCATTACCCTATTTTTGAACCGCCTACTTCTTTTCCCTTTAGCGTACAAATACCCCCCATTTGTCTCATTTTAAACCTTTCTCTTGCATTTTCAAACTGCTAGAGGAGAAAACTTAATAGAGACTTTTCTTCTTCGTTATTTCTTCCCCATATTTAAATCTCGTTTCCATTCTTCAATGGATTATTCATTCATGCCTTCATCAACCTCTATTTCCACCACCACTACTGAGATTTTAGTGAGCTCTTTTCCCATCCACATCACTGTGACCGTTTGGCCATCACTAGATTTTTTACCATTGTTAGTTCATTAGCACCTATTCTTACCACTATCTCCATCACTACTATAGTATTGAGCCCTCTCAAAAGTCATTGAGGTGTTCTGCTATTGTGACCAACTCTCAAAGGTCGTGTCTGGAGTCAAGGTCAAAAAAATATTTCTCCCTTTACCGTCTTCCCCCCTTCTTTGGTATGGATAATAGCTTTGTGACTTCACTAAAAAAATTTGAGGCTATGTTTATGGCCAAAATAGTTGAGAAAACACTTTTTATATTCCCAGAGTCCAATGATACTCCTGTAGTTCTTAGTGACATCATTATAATAAATAGAGTGGATAGGGGTGATTTCCCCTTCTCAGCTATAAATGTTGATGTGTGTGGTGAATATCCTAATAAGTGGGAGATTTAAGTAGATTATGTCATGACTGTTCTAGCTTATCGTACCATTATTGAGGTATTTATTTTACTGAACTCTTAATAGTTTAAAAGGTTTCACTATTCCTAAAAGTGCAAATGCCATCAACATATTTGTTTCTTGCTGGATTGTTGGCACTCACACCTTTTTCACTGGCTCGGGGGTTCTCTATTACTCATGAAGACATTTTAAAGCTCACGGGTTTACCCATTCTGGGCAATAAAAGTTTTACATATGGATATGAGGACGTTGAGGAAGGAAAGATGTGTGAGGAACTACATTAGTCCCTCGGAGCTTGTGTGCGCTATGTAGAACTTACTTGTACAAGAACGAGCAAGCACTCCTTTACCAAATGGCAAAGGTATTGATTTAGATATTTTGAGCCCATGTCTAAGGAGGAGGCCAAGATCAAAATTCCTAAGATTTAAGATGGCCTAAAGTTGGGGTCGAAGAGTCATCTTACTTTCTTTTTTGTTAACTTCCTCTCAAGAATCATGTTCCAAGGGAGGCCTAATGACTCCCTTCATGAATTGTTGTTTCTTCTAGCCATGAGACTTGCTCATGGACAAAGTGGTCCACTCACTTCATTGAAACTTAGGTCAATATACACTTGGATTGATCGTACTTATGAAGACATGGAACACTCATATTTTCGTTATGACTTATTTAATTTTGTGCTCTTTTGTGATGATAGGGTTTTTATTTGAGCGATTTCCAAATTAGGCCCTACAGCCCTGCCCGTTGTCTATTCAGTCTGCTCTCATTACTAGGTAGCATAGGAAAGCACCTAAATAACCACTTAACCTTTTCTTAGATAATATTGATCAGTTTTCATATCGCCCCTACTCGAAGAGACTTGGTGACATATTTTTCTTGGTGTTCTTCTCCGCTTCATCAGGTATTTTCATCCCTCCTTCCAAGTTGGAGTCTGTGAAGGATTGCACTCATATTTATCTTATGGAATTTGTTTTCCCTTGAATTCTCTCATCATTGATCGAGTTGGGGCAAGAGATTTGTAAAGTGGTGATCGCTTAAATAAGCTCTGATACCAGTTTGTAGAATTGCTACAACGAAATTATTGCGACTTCCCAAATAAAATAAAATTTTAATTAATCCCAAATTTTAGTTAAACCCTAAAATATGCATCTAGATGATTTATCCAATAAAATAAAGCATGCAAGATAAAACAAACAATTTCAGGAAAAATCGCCCAAAGGGGCAAAACCTTTTATTTCACTATAATTTGTAAGAAAGCGGCTTACACGGATTACAATGAAATAGGGTGACATACGAAATACCCGCAGGTGTCGGTTCCGATGTCTCGGCTGGAACTTTCCCTTTCCAGGAAGGCAGCAGTGAAGAAGAAGACGGCTCCTCCACAAGTTACGGCTGGAATTTTCCCTTTCCAGGAGGGCAGCAATGAAGAAGAAAAATGGCTTCTCCACAAGAGTGAATTTTATAAGGACTCCCTCCACAATTGCACGCAACTGTCGGTTGTAGAGTTTTCCCCACAAAGAATAAACAAGAGCAAAGTATGTTCTTGAAAACCAAAACAATTCACTAAGGCATATGGGAGTTTTGTGAATTGAAAAAAGGGATTAAAACCCTAAAGGAAGAAGGCTAAAAGAATTCTGCATTCGCGGTTTTTCTGTTCGTCAAAATGATGTGACTTCTTTAGGAAAACGGAACTAGAGAATGAGATTTTATAGAAAATCGCGTCGCCTCGAAAATAGAGCTTGTTCGAACGAGATCAGCAAGTCGCTCGAACGAAGGACAGTTGTTGTTCGAACGAGATCTAGCGACATGTTATCTCGCGCGAACGACATGCTATGTCGCTCGAATGACTAAAGCGAAAAAAATATTATTTTAATGTCCGTTTCAACACTTAGAAAAAATAATCATTCTCAATATTTGACGAAAAAGACTGCTCCAACACTTAGAAAATATTTTGTAAAAATATCCCAAAAGCTCTAAGTGAAAAGTAAAGGTATTTAAAACATAACTTTACCAACGTAAACTTCGCGGAGTCTTGAATGATGAAGAACTTGAGTAATTCGGATCCGTCTTTGATGGAGATGTCTCTTGAATGCTCTTCGACGGTGTAGCGGTATATGACATAATAAATTGATAATGGACCTATGAAACTATGTCCTTACAAATCTCCCCCTATGTCTATGCCGGTACATACATAAAAAATCCAAATTATCAAAAACCGAAATGCCTATACAAATGTACCCTCCCATGAATAAATTTGCAAGACTTTAAAATTGTTCTTAAATCATCTTCGTCAAATCTCAAAGCTTTTCTCATCAGGGTGTGCAACATCATGATCTTCAATATTTGTACCTACACACATGAGATAAAGCAAAAACCGTTGTGACACATTGAGTTTGAAATGATATAAGAATAAAGCATTAATAAAACAAATCTCCCCCATAACGCAAAAACTCCCCCATGACATGATAGTTCTTTCTCCCCCTTTCTATGATGTCCCCAAATAGACAGATAAGAAGAAACAATCAAAACATGGAGTGTCACGATAAAATTGCATAGCAAATATGAATCAATCAACGCGCATGCAAAGGAGTATCCCAAAAACATTCACAAACTATTTTGGATTTTTCATACAAAAATGTACAACAAAGAATCACACCATGAAAGAAAACAAAACATTCAAGTCGATGATAGAGAAAATGAAGGAGTGTGAACAAATTTGATAGGAAAATCAATGCATACAAACATGACATATGTGCACGATGAATATCGGATACTCCTAACGAATAAACTCAAAATCTTCCTTTGGATTAAAAAGGTGGTAATATGAGACATTGACTCAATCAAATCAACAAATCAAAGCTCAAAGTGATTTCCACACCAATAACGTCCAAAACTATTTCATGCTTTTTCAGGACTTTCAAGGAAGTGCAAACCCGTTTATATTCTCCAACCAAACTCCCTCATATTTATATTTAGTATAGAGGCAATCTAAATTCTCAAAATTTGGGGAATTGATGGTGAAACCTAATGGCCCATATTTGGCATATATTGCTTTTTATTGCCTTTAATTTTTTCGGGCTCTTTTAACCTCTTTGGACCCCGGATAATAAAATTCCTCAATTTTTTAGGTCCTTTTTAACGATGGCTTATAATCGAAAAGGCTAAATGAACCTTTCACAGCCCTTCCCCATTTTCAGATAAACACACAGTCTCACCAAAATGATTTTTACATGCATTCCAATCTTGTCAAGTTTTATCGCATACTGTTAGTTGTATAGACAAAATTGAGATGGAAACACTCAAGCCAATATGTGATAGACAAGTACAATAGTCAAATAAAGTCGTGTATGTGTGCAATAAAGGAGATAGGAGTCAAACATGTAGAAAGATATCACTAATCACATCTCAAAGACTCCAAACAATGTAAAGCACATGGATGAAATGATATAACGTCTCAAATCTCAATCAAACAGTCATATGTAAAATGGAATGAAATTGTGACCCGTCTATCTTAAATGCTCATCCATAAAAGGTGCAAATAAAATACAAAAATCCTTTTGGGCTTTTCTAAAATTTTATCAAAATAAAATCTTTTTGTATTTTTTTAAAAATTTATCAAAAACAAAAATTTATACAAAAAGTACACATGTCATAACACTAGCAAACAAGTATAAATCATGAAACCACAACTAGTGTATGACAAACATCCAATACCATCAGCCAAATGATCTCACATGGGGTGAATCACGTGGAAGCAAACGGAAATCGTGGACAAGTAAACCATAAGCCTCTAAATCTGATTTCCTGACCCAAATCAATGTATAACGAGGTGTTGGGGTGTGAGGAATCGAATTTATTCTTCTATTAACCTTCCTAGGTCCATTTAAAAGCTTTAACAAAAGCGCCTAAGATGACCTTGCCTACCGCAATGTGTACAAGTGTAAATCGGGCGGTGTGGGTTACCTAAAGGTGTCCCTCTCCTCAAATTTCTCGATTGCTCTCTCCGAATTTGCCTAGGTGGGTCTCTCCTAATGATCCTAGGAGGTTCTCTCATGATGTTCCTAAGGGGATCTTTTCTAATAACCTTAAGTGTCTCTTTCTTAACAATCCTAGGAGGCTCTCTCACACGTGTGGGAATGGGTGCAACATGTTTTTCAAGACCAATCCCACCCCTATCCTTTTTTATCTCGACGGTGCCTAAAATCTTATCAAGTTTTTCAGACCTAGACTCCAAATCAAATTTCACTTTACTTGAATCTTTCAATTTCACCTCAAGTTCACCTATTCTAGATTCAAGTACACGTCTAGAATCCTCAAACTCTAAAAGCTCCTTTTTCATAATCTCCATCAACCCTCTAAGATTATCTCTCTCACCCTCGACATATCCTAATTTCTTTTTAAGCATCTCCTCACGTGCCCTAAGATCCTTAATCAACGCATCGGTATTATCATTATCTAAAGCACGTTTCTTCAATTCAGCATTAAATTTCACGTTTGCCTTTTTTGTCCTTAAAGATTCAAAATACAAATTATTGTAGGCAACTTGCAACTCACTCAATTCTTCTTCTTCCTCCTCACTCTTTTCACCCTTACTCTCATCACTAATCACATGGATAGGAAACTCTCGCTAGAAGCATAAAAGACTTCTTCTTCTGAATCACAATCACTAAGGGTAGAAACATGAGAAACCGATTTATTTAATTTTTCTTTAAATTTGTGGTACACTCATCCAACGTGTGACCAACACCCTCACAACAAGGACATCTCTTAGAATCATTTTCAATAGAAGATTTAAAACAAGAGTTCGTGTGAATTTTCCAATTAAATTTTTCAAAAATTTGACATCGAAGATCATTAAAACCACCAAAAGCCATTTTTGAAAAATCAAGATCAAAACACAATAACTTATTACAACAGGCTCTAATACCAATTTGTAAAGTGGTGATCGCTTAAATAAGCTCTGATACCAGTTTGTAGAATCGCTACAGCGGAAATATTGCGACTTCTCAGATAAAATCCAATTTTAATTAATCCCAAATTTTAGTTAAACCCTAAAATATGCATCTAGATGATTTATCCAATAAAATAAAGCATGCAGGATAAAACAAACAATTTCAGGAAAACTCCCCCAAAGGGGAAAAACCATTTATTTCACTATAATTTGTAAGAAAGCGGCTTACACAGATTACAATGAAATAGGGTGACATACGAAATACCCGCAGGTGTCAGTTCCGATGTCTCGGCTGGAACTTTCCCTTTCCAGGAGGGCAGCAGTGAAGAAGAAGATGGCTCCTCCACAAGTTACGGCTGGAATTTTTCCTTTCCAGGAGGGCAGCAATGAAGAAGAAAAATAGCTTCTCCACAAGAGTGAACTTTATAAAGACTCCCTCCACAATATCACACAACTGTCGGTTGTAGAGTTTTCCCCACAAAGAATAAACAAGAGCAAAGTATGTTCTTGAAATCCAAAACAATTCACTAAGGCATATGGGAGTTTTTTGAATTGAAAAAAGGGATTAAAACCCTGAAGGAAGAAGCCTAAAAGAATTCTGCTTTCGCAATTTTTCTGTTCGTCAAAACGATGTGACTTCTTCATGAAAACGGAACTAGAGAATGAGATTTTATAGAAAATCGCGTCGCCTCGAAAACAGAGCTCGTTCGAATGAGATCAACAAGTTGCTAGAACGAAGGACAGATGTCATTCGAACGAGATTGCGCGACATGCTATCTCGCGCGAACGACATGCTATGTCGCTCGAACGACTGAAGCGAAAAAAATATTATTTTAATGTTCGTTTCAACACTTAGAAAAAATACTCATTCTCAATATTTGACTAAAACGTCCACTCCAACAGTTAGAAAATATTTTGTAAAAATATCCCAAAAGCTCTAAGTGAAAATTAAAGGTATTTAAAACATAACTTTACCAACGTAAACTTCGCGAAATCTTGAATGATGAAGAACTTGAGTAATTCGGATCCGTCTTTGATGTAGATGTCTCTTGAATGCTCTTCGACGGTGTAGCGGTATATGACATAATAAATTGATAACGGATCTATGAAAATATGTCCTTACAAGATTGAATACTATCATTCTGAGAGAGTGAGGAGACAATATGGTTATGATCAAGGCACTTACCCTCCAAACTTTCCTACCAACCATATGCCCTAATAATTATACTTGGAAGCTTATTCGAATTTCATTTATGAGGGGATGTTTTAAGGAACTTCTCATTTTGAAAACTTCCACATCCCTGCTCACGATTACCTCCCTTCCATTGGTTGCTCATAGTTCAGTTTATCGTAGCACTTGATTGAGTTGATGAAAAACTACATCCTTTATGAGTCATTTACTGATGGGATCCCTTATCTTGATAAATACTTGACTAAATGCACTCGCAAGGAGTCTTGACATTATATCCAAGTTGCGAATACACCCTTGGATCAACTTAACCTCATCTTAGTTAACCATATCCATAAAGAGAGAATTTACTCTAAATATCTTAAGACAAGAACTTAACTACCCAAAGACAAGGGAAAATCAAAGACCACTTCCAGGAGGAAACATCCAGATGAGGATGTTTCCAATTTTATCCAATCATAAGTTAGTGGGGCTACTTCTTTACGATCCCCAGTGAAAACGCGACTAGCTAAGTGAAAAAGATAAGCAAATAAGATTATTGTTCTTTCTACTGTGGCAGATCAAAGTTCTGACATAGACACTTATAGCGTTGAGGAGACTTTCCGGACAGTGCGTGAACAGGGCAATAAAACCCTCAAAATAACTCTTTTGTAACACCCCATAATTTTGAGTATTTAATATTTAATTATTTTGGGAGTTATAAAAATAATTAAACTGGAGAAACTTAAATTTATGATTTGGAGAATTTATTTACTTAAATAGAATTTATTATTTTAGCGACTTTTAAGTTTAATTGTCCGAATTAAATGTGTGTTGCATTTTGAGGTTGAAATTTGGAAATGTCAAAAAAGTATTTCGGATGATAATTCTGAGTGCGCGGTTGAGTCCGTATGGGTCGAGATAGCCAGAAAAGAGTACCCGGGGGTAGCAATTGGGTCTCGGGGTATTTTTGGGCTAAACCGGGTCCATACGAGGGCATTCTGGACTTTTTACATTTTAGGGTGAGGGGACCCACGAATTTTAGAAATCTAAGTCAGATTATAAAAGTTGGAGGCTAGGGTTAGGGAGAAGAAAAACAGATCGTAGCCATTATAGAGAAGAGAGAAACAATTCCAAGGCAAAAAGGAAGAAGTGGGAAGGATTCAAAGGAGACTTTCACCACAAACTCATTGGGAAGAATGATTGAAGGAGAAAGATCATCAATCACCAACCACAATCACGAAATCAGACCTACTGGACATAAGGAAAGTGTTTATTGCAAATCAAATTCAAGTTATAATACCCATGTGTAGGGAGTTTTGAGAATTGGTTGATTCTATTGAAAAACCTTGAATTAAATGTTTGAATTGATCACATGTTTGGGTAGGATTGCATGTATAATGAATCCCTAAGTAAAGATAAAATTAAATTTGAATATATTTGATGATTAACATGGAATCTTTATGAGTTCTTGGATGAAGAACATTAATCTTGAATGGCATAGGGTTTAATTGATGAACACAAGATGTCAATCTGCCAGAATTTTTTATACAAATTTCAACGTTTGCCATTTACGTTGTACTTCGAATTAAAGTGTAAACCATACATTCATGGAAAGGTATTTCTCTTATCTATCCAATGAACTTGAAATCCGGTTAATCGGAGTTCCTTAGATGGAGTAATCAACATTTTACTAAAGGGTGTTTGATCTGTCAACATAGTACTCTACCAGAATTTTGACGTAACTTTAAACGTCTGCGATTTGAATTTTACTTCGAATTAGAGTGTGAGCCATACATGAATGGAAAGGTATTTCTCTTAGCTATCCAATGAAATTGGAATCCGGTCAATCAAAGTGTTTTAGAGGGAGAAATCAAAATTTTACTAGAGGGTGTTTAATCTGCCAGAAAATTTGAGATTTTTCTTTTTAAGCCTCAAATGTCTAAAATTTTATCGGGGAAGTGTTTGGCACCTGGATGAAAAATATCGATGGAATAATTATATGACATTAGGTCTATTATTGGGTGTTACACTTTAATTTTGTGAAAGAGTTGAAGTGGAGATTCATAGGCTTGATTGTGACGTACTCTAATTCGAGATGATAAGAATATAATTATGAAAAAGCGTGAGCGAGCTAAAATTCATTAGCTCAGTGGGTTAACAAGGGTAACTACTGAATTGATATAATAAGGGGTAAATAGGACCCTTAGGGTTGTGTGAATACTCGAATTAATACAAAAGTGAAATAAATTCGTAAAGTAAACAAGTACTGTGTATATTAGAGAGAAATATATTACCTACAAGTATGAATAATTGGTTTGTGTGAATACCTATTGTTTTATAGGATTACTTGGGTTGTTAATGCCTATTGTGTGTTTACTTGTGATAGGATTAGTAAGTTCGATGAGACATTCTGAACTATGCTCGATGAGATATTCCGAGCTAGGTTCGAGGGGACATTCCGAACCATCTTCGAGGAGACATTCCGAACATTACTCGAGGCGACATTCTGAGCCATGTTCGAGGGGACATTCCGAACCATGTTCGAGGAGACATTATGAACATTACTCGAGGAGACATTTCGAGCCATGTTCGAGGGCACATTCCGAACCATGTTCAAGCCGAACATCACTCGAGGAGACATTCCGAACAAGGTTCGAGGAGAAATTCCGAATCATTTGTCCTTAATGTGTGAAATAGGACTGATAATAGGATATGATGTATTGGGTATAGGTGTGTGTGAAAGATATACCGTCTGAATAACCAACTTATGTGTGATAGGAGTAAGATTAGGTGGGGTATACCCAAATATTATTTTCAATATATACTCACGCGTGATAGTATTGACAACTATTAGTGCATAACTAAAATTGTATAAACTACATATGGGTAAGAGTGGCTGGAACATAAGTGGACAGCTAGAATGTATATAAAATCTACTTGAGCGTGATTAGTAGAGAAGGTAGGTAGTATTTACCTAAAATTTGATTAAGTGTGAGAACTTGATTTTAAAGTATTAAACTAATCATTGAGAGAGTAAATTAATTTAGAGTCGGAACATAGACTCAGGAAATATTAAGTTACGGGCCAAGTGAGCGAGTCCGGCGATAATGGTTGGGCGACACCAAGTATTAGATTAATTGATGTGTTGATTAATTAAATTAGAGTTGGAATGTAGACTCGAAAAAGTATTAAATTAATTAATGTGTAATTAATTAAACTAGAGTCGGACCATAGACTCGAGAAAGTATTAAATTAATTAATGTGTAATTAATTAAATTAGAGTCGGACTGTAGATTTGGGAAGGTAATAAATTAATTAATGTATAAATTAATTAAACTAGAGTCGAATCATAGACCCAGGAAATTATTATATAAATTAATGTTTAAAGTATTTATATTAGAGTTGGGCTATAGACTCGGGAAAAATATCATATTAATTAATGTGTGAATTAAATAAATTAGAGTCGCACCACAGACTCGGGACAATGATAATTTAATAGGTGAGAAAATTTATTTAGTTGAGTCAGGCCAGAGACTCGGGAAATTTCAGGTTTTTCGCGTTGTGATTACACGGTGAAGCCAGGGTTTATTTGATATATATATATATATATATATATATATATATATATATGTGTGTGTGTGTGTGTGTGTGTGTGTGTGTGTGTGTGTGTGTGTGTGTGTGTGTGTGTATGTGTGTGTGTGTGTGTGTGTGTGTGTGTGCTATTAAATATCAGTGATTATATATTTATTTAATTATACTCTAGTGCTATCAATGGAGGTTGAGCGATGTGAGTGAATCCCCTAGCTTAAAGAGTAGGGTGAGTGTATCTCCAAGTCATAGCGTCTGGTATATGGGTGAGGGTTTTATCTCACTTTCAAGGAAGGAATATGACTGCCTCCACTTCGTTTATGTTTTGGGCTAGGTTGGTGAGCGATCCCAACCTGGGTAACTAGGTTATGTGAGCACACCTAGTGAGATGGCACTTTAGAGGGAATCATCCGTTGAGGGTATACTCAGAAGGATGGACATAAGTATGATATATGTGTGGATGTTTTAGTAAAGTTTCGTATATAATGGTATTAAATATTATATGTGGTTCATAATACAGTGTGTTATGTACTTACTTTATATAACTTGTGTCACCGTTGTATGCTATTATTTAAGAAGGAATTAATTGAGTTAACTGGTGAAATAACTTATAATTCTTGAATAATTATGCTCGGGTTAGAGTAGTATGGCAAGTGGAGGTTATGCCAAGACTAGTTGGATGAGGTAGTATAACTAGGTGGGGGTTAAGGTAACCGTTAGGTGTGCACGATAGACGAGAGGTGAGGAAACTCAATAGAGTGTGCGTGATCCTAACATGTGTAATCAATAACTGATATTTATTGCAATAATTTACTTGATAAATATTTTCAAAACGTTTTGTGTACTAACACTTGCTATACAAAATTTTTAAAACCTTTTAGGTGTCCAGCCACAGGGATTCCAGGATTGATATTCTGTTCCAGGGACACGGAGCTTTGACATATGTGTATGCTAGTAGGAGCTTGGATTAGACGCATCGTTTATTCTTTCCTAGAGTAGGAATCTTCTATCAGTTTCAGTTTTATTTAGGTCTTGTCGCCCAGACTTCTAAGTACGGTTTTCAGATGTATTTATTCAGGTGTTGGTTGTTTGTATTGAATTTCACTTTGGTGGCCGATGGTTTATTCGGCAAATTGTTTAATTAGTTATTTAGTTATTTTAATTCAGATGTGTGAATGGTTTATTTTTATTCAGCATGTACTTGTTTGTTCAATTAAAAAGATAAAATTTGGCACCAGCTTTTTGGAATACTAGGTGGTTAGTAAGATTTAAAAAAAATTCGACAGTATTGCTAAGGATGAACCAACTGGGATTCCTGTTTTAATTTGGTATAGGACTGATCACCCGGTATTTTATTAGGAGGGGTGTCACAGATGGTATCAGAGCATCAGGTTCTAGTGTCCTTAGGATCTGTGCATCTTTTCACGTTTCATCTTAGTAGTCTTTGATATAGAGCCCTATTATAGGATTGTTGTATTCTCATATGTATGTGCATTTACGTTCTTCTGCCAAATTTATATTTGAGGGTGAACTCATACGATTCGACTCTCATTTCAGACGCCGCCCAGGAGAGAGAGAGAGCAGTTAGGGCAGCAGGAGGAGATGAGACTAGAGAGGCTCATTAGGAGCAAGAGTTATATTCCTAGAATTCTTGGGTAAGTCAAATTTAGTGGGCACGCTGGCTGTAGCAGCCATAGTATGTAGATAAACTTTCCATGGGGTAGCAGAGTTCTTTAGTGTTCTTTATGGGAGAGTGGAGGTGTACATTGAGAGAAGATTCCAATTATGCGAGGGGTTACTACTTTCGAGAATTATGGGAATAGGGTTGATAATATTTATCAAATATCGGTTGTATAGTGATGGATTTGAACTATTGTGGATAGTGGGGTTAAGTTTTGGTGTTCGTAACACCAGGGTATGATTTGTACTAGGCATCACCTGGGAGGGGGTCTAGCCTATATATATGTGTGTATATATGTTGTATTGTGTAGTGCGATAGACACAAAGTGAGGTCTTCTATTCTCACATTTTATCCCGGGGAGTAGGGGTGGTTACCGAAGTGAATCAGGGTGGTTAAATTTATTTTCGAGCAGGGAGAGATAACTTGGGGTTTATTTTGCGCAAGAACTAGTGATAGTAAGGGCGCGGTATTTTATGTCGTCTTTGATGGCATAAGGGTAGGCGTATATAATTTTTGTGTTAAGAGACAAGTATTTAGGGGTACGTCCTATGAACTGAGGGTCTAACGGATATCAATGACTGACAATGTTAGGTAGTAGTATATCGGGGGATTCCTTTTTGGATTTCGCTTTGCGAGACGTCCCACACTTGAAACTTAGTGCAACGTTAGAAGTCGGGAGATGTTTGGTCGTTAGTACATGGATTGGGTACCCCGGGCAGTATATATATATATGTGATATGACTACGGGATGGAAGTTATATTACGAGTTACGACTAGCATAGTTGGGTAACTTTCGTACGGTAAAGCACAGGGATAGGGTGTATGGGCACCCGGGTTAATTAAGAAAATTTGTGCGGTTAGGAACGGGTATAGGGTGTATGGGCGCCCTGGTTAAATTAATGCATATGTGTATAAGTTATGGTTAGAAGCGGGAGAGATGGATATAGAGAGATTATAGGCACATGACTGGAGAGTGATATTCGAAGCTCGGAACGATAGGCTTATCTTAATTTCGAGGACGAAATTCCTTTGTAAGGGGAAAAGTATGTAACACCTCCTAATTTTGAATATTTAATATTTAGTTATTTTGGGAGTTATAAAAATATTTAAACTAGAGAAACTTAAATTTATGATTTGGAGAATTTATTTAAGTAAACATAATTTATTATTTTGGCGACTTTTAAGTTTAATTGTCCGAATTAAATTTGTGTCGCATTTTGAGGTCGAAATTTGGAAATGTCAAAAAAGTATTTTGGATGATAATTCTGAGTGCGCGGTTGAGTCCGGATGGGTTTTGATAGTCCAAAAAGAGTACCCATGGGTAGTAATTGGGTCTCGGGGCAATTTTGGGAGAAACTGGGCCCATACGAGGGCATTCTGGCCTTTTTACAGTTTAGGGAGAAGAGACCCATGAATTTTAGAACTCTAAGTCAGATTATAAGATTTGGAGGCTAGGGTGAGGGAGAAGAAAAACACACCGTAGCCATTAGAGAGAAGAGAGAAACAATTCCAAGGCAAAAAGGAAGAAATGGGAAGGATTCAAAAGAGACTTTCACCACAAACTCATTGGGAAGAAAGATTGAAGGAGAAAGATCATCAATCACCAACCACAATCACGAAATCAGCCCTACTAGACATAAGGCAAGTGTTTATTGCAAATCAAATTCAAGTTATAATACCCATGTGTAAGGAGTTTTAAGAATTGGTTGATTCTATTGAAAACCCTTGAATTAAATGTTTGAATTGATCACATGTTTGGGTAGTATTGCATGAAGAATGAATCCCTAAGTAAAGATAAAATGAAATTTGAATATATTTGATGATTAAAATGGAATCTTTATGAGTTCTTGGATGAAGAACATGAATCTTGAATGGCTTAGGGTTTAATTGATGAACATAAGATGTCAATCTGCTAGAATTTTTTATACAATTTTCAACGTATGCCATTTGATTTTTATTTATAATTAGAGTGTAAACCAGAATCAGGTCAATCAGAGTTCTGTAGAGGGATTAATCAACATTTTACTACAGGGTGTTTGATTTGTCAACATAGTAATCTTCCAGAATTTTGACGTGATTTCAAACGTGCACGATTTGAATTTTACTTCGAATTAGAGTGTGAACCATACATGAATGGAAAGGTATTTATCTTAGATATCCAATGAACATAGAATCAGATCAATCGGAGTTCTTTATAGGGAGATATCGAAATTTTACTAGAGGGTGTTTAATCTGCCAGAAAATTTGAGATTTTTCTTTTTAAGCCTCAAATGTCTAAAATTTTATCGGGGAAGTGTTTGGGACCTTGATGAAAACTATTGATGGAATAATGATATGACAGTAGGTCTATGATTGAGTGTTGGACTTTAATTTTGTGAAAGAGTTAAAGTGGAGATTCATAGGCTTGATTGTGAGGTACTCTAATTCGAGATGATAAGAATATAATTACGAAAAAGCGTGAGCGAGCTTAAATTCGTTAGGTCAGTGGGTTAATAAGGGTAACTACTGAATTGATATAATAAGGGGTAACTAGGACCCTTATATTTGTGTGAATACTCAAATTAATACGAAAGTGAAATAAATTCGTAAAGCAAACAAGTACGGTGAATGATGATGCTAAGATTTAGCACCTCCAGATAAGTGATAATGAGCTCAAACAGTAGCAGCCATGGCAGTCATAGAGATGTAAGTGTATAAGTGTGTAGAAGGAGATGAGTATAATAAGAATAAGACAATGATGTATAGTGGTTCAGCCAATTTGGCCTACATCCACTGTGAGTGTGTGATCCACTAAGTATGGGCACTAATGGCCTTGGATACAATGCACATAAGCTCACTTTCTCTCTCTACTGTGTGTACAAGCAGAGTTTTAGCTAGGGTTACAATGCATTGATCGATCCCCTGTAGGGTTGTAGGTGACAAGTATATATAGGTCTTGGGGGTGTAGTGTACCCCCTCCCCCCCAAGTATGTATGGTGCATGTGAATGATGATCTAGACAATCCCCTGCTGACACTGGTAGATGCCAAATGATGACATAATATTCCCTCACGTGAGGGTGTGATTTTGTTATAACGGTCTCCCATGTGCCATGTGAGCCTCACGCGCACTGTTCCACGCATCTCCCAAACCACGCGCTGTGATGATGTCACCCTCGGCCTATGGGCCGAGGCCGAGGGCAAAGTTCCTTCCAGTAGTGAGTCTGGCCCAATTCTGGCCTCGTACTGTCGTACCCTCGGAGGGTCGTCTGGAGCCTGGTGAAGGGTCGCCCCCCTGAGGGGTCGTCTCGAGCCTGGTGAAGGGTCGGCCCCCTGAGGGGTCGTCTGGAGCCTGGTGAAGGGTCGGCCCCCCTGAGGGGTCGTCTTGAGCCTGATGAAGGGTCGGCCCCTGAGGGGTCGTCCGTTTGGAGGTAACCTTCAGCCAGGTCGAGGATATAAACGGGTATATCAATTACCCCCAGCCCTTATCCATAGGTGCAGTTGAGATGGCTGAGGGATAGTGTTGTAATTAAGATGCGTGTATGATCAGTTAGGTGAGTGACACCTGGGTAGATACTCATTGCTGTTCCAGTTTCCAAGGCATGGCGGCTGCATACTTTGCTTGGGGCTTTAAGCCCTAATGATGCCTTCCTCGTGGGCTGTGTCCTGCCTTGGTCAATAGTCCCACTCATTACTAAGGTATTTAAGAGATTTTTGAACTCTCTTTCTCTTCTTCTTCTTCTTCTTCGCGCCCAAGCTTTCTCTTTCTAGCTTCCAACCTTCTTGTCATTCCTGCAAGCTCTACGTTTCGAGTTTGGCAGCTTTGCTATTTCTTTCTCAGGTAATCTTTCTGCCCCAGCGTCCTCTTTACTTTCATTACTTTTTTTTGCTTTTTGGTTTTAGGCCTGTAGGGCTTGATTTTGGGTCATTTTACGACTTTTTCGGCGACTCGTTGTTGAGTGTTCTTGAGTGAAAACCATCAATTCCCTTTTTAATTCAAAAGTCTAATTTGGTCAACTACAAACTTGTTTGTAGTTAAGTTCCCCAAATTCCTCTAAGTGTAGGGTCTTACCTTTTAATGCTTAGGAGGCTTTATAGTTTAGCATCTGAATTCCCATCCTTGAGAGAGAAGCTCTTTGCAGAGATCAGACGAATAGAGGAAGAGGAAGAGAGGAGACGAGGGGCCGACCCTAATTGGGTATGACCCATCTTTCCTATTCCTCTAGCCACAATAAAACCATTTGAACCGTCTGAGTCTTGTAGGTCATCCCATCGTCCAGCACAGTGTCATTCAAGCGAGATGGATGAGAGAGCCTCCTCGCCAACTGGCACTGGACCTTTCGGTAGGAGAGAGACATCTGACCTAAGCCCAGGCCGAGAGGCCGAGGGTATGGTCCCCTCCGAGGCTGTCCCTATGACAACCCTATCTCCCCATGCCTTTCAGATGGCCTTTCCCCAGGGGACTCTGGAAGATGATGAGGCCGAGGGAGAGGGGACTGAGGACGAGGGCGATGATACAGATGACCAAATTAATACCTCCCATGCCTCATCCTATATCTCCTCCGTTAGGGATCGCGACCTCTTGATATGGAGGCATGCCTATGGAGTGTCCCCCAATATAAATATGAGGGTTCCCTCAGAGTCTGAGAGGGTTTTTGATTGTGAAGAGGGAGAGGTTGCAGTTTATGAACAGATGTTCAAGGTTGGTGTCAGATTCCCTCTACATCCTGCTATTGTAGATATCCTATCAGTCCTTGGTGTTACCCCCTCTCAACTTCCTCCCAATTCCTGGAGGACGATACTAGGTTATATCTCCCTGTGGAAGAATTCTTTCACTGATGAGCCTTCGGCTGATGTATTCTTGGCCTGCTAAAATATCACCTCCTCGTCCAAACAGCCTGGGTACTATCATCTAGGGGCGAGGAGGTCTGAGAAAAAACTTCTCCACGTGGCACAAACCTCCAACCACGATTGGAAGAAGAGATTCTTCTTTATCTCTGGGGAGTGGGAGTTCACCGCCGAGGTTCAACTTGTAGCTGATGGTCCGATGGTCCCCAAAAGATGGTCTAACCCTTCAATGAAGGCTAGGTCAGACCCCAGACTTAGTCTGGAGGAGAAGGACATCATTGAGTATCTGAGAGGATGAGGGAGAGAGGGTGAACTTCCAAAATTTGAAGACCTGATGACCCCTCGGTTCCTTAAGGAAGCTGGTCTGAAGGTCGGCCCCCTTACAGAACTATGTGAGTTGTACTTTTCTTTACTTTTTCTAAGTGTTTCCTTTTTATCTCTGCATTTTTCTCATGTGTCGTCCTCTTTCCAGGTCGTCCTGCAGGTATATCAGACTATCTTTGGGAAATGACTGCTCCCAGCTTATTGTCAGGCTTGGCCAGGAAGAAAGGAAAGGAGCCTCAGCAGGCTCTGAGGAAGACGAAGGTCGCTGGGCCGACGGTTGTTGAGTCGACCGCCGATAGCCACAAAAGAAAGGAGCCTGAGATTCCTGTTGACCCTCGGCCGGGTTCTCGGATGAGGGCTAGGGTCGAAGCATCTGAAGGGGCTGCTTCTTCGTCCAGCATGGGGGCCTTATGGTCTCATAACTTGGCACATCTGAGGGCCAAGCCCTCATCACTCATTGCAAACTTGAGGGCAGCCAAGGCATCAATGTTTTCTTCTCCCTCGGCTGCTGACTACGACTTCTTGTCAAAGATGCCTCCAGCCAAAGTGTATGACTATGGTCAGCAAGCCCTTGCACAGGTATTGGTCTTCACCCACTTCTTTAATTTCCTTCTTTCACAAACTGTTTCCTCGACCTATTGACATCTGTTTATTTGTTTGTGCAGTCTGTATGCGCCTTTACCTCGGAAACAAAATGGATGGCCGAAAATCAGGAGAAATTCCATGACGCCGAGAGGGCCATCCAGTATGAGGCCAACCTGCAGGCTGACTTAGATACTGCAAAGGCTGAGCTAGAGAGTGCCAGAACTGAGCATGCACGAATTATGGATGAGCTGACGAGGCAGCATGATGAGGATCTGAAGGCTAGAGACTTGCTTTTGAAGGAGAAGGATGAAGCCATGACCCATCGGGAGGCCCAGTCTAAGATTGAGCTGTCTGAGGCTGTGAAGAAAGCCGAGGTCGACGCTGTTGAAGCCTATAAACTCTCAGATGAGTTCCAAGGTTTCGTCCTTGAGTAGTTGGAGAGAGGGATAAGGACGGCCTGTCGGTGGGTCGTCCTCAAGTTCGGTGACATCGTCTCATCGGTCCGCCCGTCCCTTGAAGCAGTCCAACTATACGACCCTCTGATCGCCGAGGTTCTGACCCAGGTGGAATCCCAACATGCAGAAGGCACAGGAACGTCTGAGGCTCAGCCTGTCATAGTCACAGAGGAAACCTCTCTTATAGATGTTGAGGCCCTGCCCTCTGATGTTGTTCCTTAGGGTGGCTGTCTGTAGCCCATACCCTCTTGATGTAATCAATATTTTTGTACTCTACTTGTAGAACACTTGATATTTCATTAATGCTATCGTCTCCTTTACTGTCTTCCTTATTTGCCTTTTGTATGGTTTGTGTTGTGAATTTTTTTGTATAATCACTAACCTCTCCCTCGTCTTTCTTGAGGGTGAACGAGGGGTCATCCCCTGCGTTGGCCCTCATTATAGCCGAGGAGTCAAATTACCAAACTAATGGTTTTTAATAAAGTTTTCCCTCATCTTTCTTGAGGTCAGCGGTGGGGTCGTCCCCTCCACTGACCCTCATTATAGCCGAGGGTTCAACTTACCAAATTAATGGTTTTAATAAAGTTTTCCCTCATCTTTCTTGAGGACAGTGGTGGGGTCGTCCCCTCCACTGACCCTCATTATATCCGAGGGTTCAACTTACCAAATTAATGGTTTCTAACAAAGTTTTCCCTCGTCTTTCTTGAGGACAGTGGTGGGGTCGTCCCCTCCATTGGCCCTCATTATAGGCGAGGGTTCAACTTACCAAATTAATGGTTTTTAACAAAGTTTTCCCTCGTCTTTCTTGAGGACAATGGTGGGGTCGTCCCCTCCACTGGCCCTCATTATAGCCGAGGGTTCAACTTACCAAATTAATGGTTTTTAACAAAGTTTTCCCTCGTCTTTCTTGAGGACAGTGGTGGGGTCGTCCCCTCCACTGGCCCTCATTATAGCCGAGGGTTCAACTTACCAAATTAATGGTTTTTAACAAAGTTTTCCCTCGTCTTTCTTGAGGACAGTGGTGGGGTCATCCCCTCCACTGGCCCTCATTATAGCCGAGGGTTCAACTTACCAAATTAATGGTTTTTAACAAAGTTTTCCCTCGTCTTTTTTTAGGACAGTGGTGGGGTCGTCCCCTCCACTGGACTTCATTATAGCCGAGGGTGGTTCTCTGTAGATGTTTCCATGCGTACTAGAACTGACAACCACAGGATGAGGGGAAACACTGATATTTCTCATTAATTTTCCAAGTGTTCTGTTGGAGCAACTCTTATTACAATTATGGTCTATCAAGACCTTACAACACTACTGATAGTATTTCTTCAAATGATCTGCATTCCAGGGGTTAGAAAAAGGTTCCCCTTCTAGGTTTTCTAGTCTATAGGTCCCAAGGACGACTTCATCGATGACCCTATATAGGCCATGCCAATTAGGATAAAGCTTGTTGGGCTTTTGTCAAGTCTTCTTGAGGACCAAGTCCCCCACTGTGATAGGTCTCTGTTTCACCCTCTGATTGTAAAACCTTGCGGTCCTCTGCTGGTAGGCTGCCTGCCTTATCTCAGCGTCCTCCCTCCTTTCCTCAATCAGGTCTAAGTTGAGTCTCCTCTCTTTCGCATTTTTCTGGGGGTCATACACTTGGACTCTATGCGTAGGAAACTCAATCTCGGTGGGGATGACGGCTTCTGAGCCATAAGCTAGCATGGATGGGGTCTCTCCGGTAGAGGTCCTCACTGTCGTCCTGTATGCCCATAGCACGGCATACAACTCCTCGACCCATCTTCCTTTTGCCTCCTCAAGCCTCTTCTGGATTCCATCTAGGATTATCCTGTTTGTAACTTCTGTTTGCCCATTGGCCTGAGGTCGGCCTGGGGTGGAGAAAAATTGTTTGATACTCACCCTTTCACAGTACTTCTGTAGAGAGGTATTCTTGAACTGAGTCCCGTTATCCGAGATGAGGGTGTTGGGGAGACCATATCTGCATATAATATTTTTCCAGATGAACTGGAAGGTCTTCTGCTCTGTGATCGTCACCATCGGCTCCGCTTCCACCCATTTTGAAAAATAGTTAATGGCTACGATGAGGAATCGATAGTTATTGATGGCCCTAGGCAAGGGTCCTACTAGGTCAATTCCCCACACTGCAAATGGCCATGGGGATGTAATGGAAGTAAGAGGCTGATGGGGCTGGTGAGGGATGGTGGCAAATCTTTGACATTTGTCGCACTTTTTTACATATGCCGCTGCGTCTTTCCCCAAGGTCGGCCACCAGTACCCCTGGGTGATTAGCCTCTTCGCTAAGGATCTGCCCCCGATGTGGCTTGAGCACAATCCTTCGTGCACATCTTGAAAAATGGAAGGGACTTCTGAGGGATGCAAACACCTAAGTAAGGGGAGAAAAAACCCCTTTTTGTACATGGTGTCTCCGATGACA
This sequence comes from Sambucus nigra, assembly GCA_949130495.1. Lineage (NCBI taxonomy): Eukaryota > Viridiplantae > Streptophyta > Magnoliopsida > Dipsacales > Adoxaceae > Sambucus > Sambucus nigra. The sequence goes on from OX422212.1 coordinate 373,521,812, forward strand.
GTGAATTTTGCAGCCTTGTACCTCAGCTTCTTCCTTTCTTGCCTTGCTTCTGGCATCTCACCCCCTTTAATGTATCTGATCAGGGGGTCCATCCATGAAGCTTCTTGAGAAACATTTAGGCAATTTCTAAGTGTTCCCTCAGCGTCTTTAATAGTTGGCCGAAGCAAAATTTCTACTGGGACCATCCTCCTGGTGTCTGTCCTCGTTGCCGAGGCCAACCTAGCAAGGGCATTAGCACGGCCATTGTCGAGCCTAGGTATCCTATTTAATTTCACTTCTCTGAAGCCCTTCAGTAACGACCTCACCTTCTCAAGGTACCTAGCCATCCTCTCATCCTTAGCCTTGTAGGCTCCTAGTATCTGATTCACTACTAGCCTTGAATCACTATGGACCAAAATCTGGCCGACACTAAGAGACTTGGCCAAGGAGAGGCCTGCTACCAAGGCCTCATATTCAGCCTCATTGTTGGAGGCTTTGAAGTTGAACCTCAGGGCGTATTCAACGTCTGTGCCATCGGGTGCTGATAGTATCAGTCCAGCTCCACTTCCGCTGTTACAGGAGGACCCGTCAACGAAGAGGCTCCACAGAGTCTTTCCCTCTGAAAACTTTCCCTCGGAGAGGGATCCCTGTCTAAAGATGTATCTTCCCTCTTCATTTTCAGTCGCTTTCCTTCTAGCGGTGCTTGTCTCAGCCCTATCTGCGGGTGTGTCTGTGGGCCTGTCTTGCTGTGTATCTGTCTTCCCGAGGGTCTCACCCTCGGCTTCATCATCTTCCCAAGTAAAATTAGCCACGAAATCTGTCAGCGCTTGCCCCTTAATGGCCGTCCTAGGCTGATACACTATGTCAAACTCTCCCAGCTCTATAACCTAGGCCATTAGCCTGCCTGATTTTTCTGGCTTGTGTAGGACCTGCCTAAGAGGAGAGTCGGTGAGGATGACCTTTGTATGGGACTGGAAGTACGGCTTCATCTTCCTTGAGGCATGGATCAATGCGCAGGCCAACTTCTCCATCCTCGGGTATCTTTTCTCTGCCCCCTGGAGTGTCTTGCTGTTAAAATACACGGGCCTCTGTATCCCGTCTTTGTCTCTCATAATGGTTGCACTGATGGCCGACTCTGAGACGACGAGGTATACATAAAGTCGTTCACCCTGCACGGGTCGTGACAGCAGCAAGGGAGACCCTAAGTATGACTTTAGGTCCCTGAAAGCCTCATCACACTCTTCACTCCATTTGAAGGCCTTCCTAAGGATCTTAAAGAATGGCAAACACTTGTCTGTGGCCCTAGACACGAACCTGTTCAAGGTAGCAACTATCCCTGTGAGTTTCTGAACGTCTTTAATGGACTTAGGGGTCTTCATCTCAACAAGGGCCTTTATCTTTTCAGGATTGGACTCGATTTTTCTTTGGTTGACAATGAACCCCAAGAACTTCCCTGCTCCGACCCCGAAGACACACTTGGTCGGTTTGAGCTTCATTTGGTATTTGTCCATCGTATTAAAGGTCCTTTCCAGGTCTTCCATATGATCCTCTGCCTTCAAACTCTTAGTCAGCATGTCATCTACATAGACCTCCATAGACTTCCCAATTTGGTCTTCGAACATTTTATTTAGCTGGCGTTGGTACGTTGCCCCCGCATTTTTTAGGCCAAAGGCCATGACCCTATAACAGTATGTCCCCTTATCAGTGATGAAGGTTGTCCTCTCCGAGTCTTCAGGGTTCATGAAGATCTGGTTATATCCTGAATAGGCATCCATGATGCTCATGAGCTCATGGCCTGCGGTAGCGTCTACCATCTGGTCAATGTGGGGGAGAGGAAAGTTGTCTTTGGGACAGTTCTTGTTGAGGTCTGTGAAGTCCACACACATTCTCCACTTCCCGTTGGCCTTTGGAACAATGACTGCATTGGACAGCCATTCGGGGTAGATGACCTCTTTGATAAACTCAGCGTCTTCTAATTTTTTGACCTCATCCCTGATGACCTCATACTTTTCTCTAGAGTAAATTCTCCTATTCTGCTTTACTGGCTTCACTCCCTCTACCACATTGAGCTTGTGGCACATGATTTCAGGGTCAATCCCCGGCATATCTACATGACTCCATGAGAAGACGCTTCGTCTTCTCCTCAACAGTTTAATGAGGTCTTCCTTGATGTTGGGATTCAAAGACTTGCCGACTTGGACGGTTTTTTTCGGGTCATCCTCATCGAGGATGATGGATTCTACCTCTTCCGCGGCCTCTCCTTTCTTTAGCTTCGTCTCATCCCTGGGGTCTAGGGTATCAATATTGTAAGTGGTTGTAGCCCTCTTGTGTGCCTCCCTTTCTTCAGCGGAGTTGTAGTAACATTCTCGCGCTGTCATCTGGTCTCCCTGAACTTCCCCCACCCCGTAAGGGGTAGGAAATTTGATCATCTGATGGACCGTAGACAGCACAGCTTCAAACTCCTTGAGGGCCACACGCCCCAGTATGATGTTGTAGGCCGAAAACACATGCTCATCCATCACAAAGAAACTGACCTTCTTGGTGAGCCATCTCGGCCATTCGTCCCCCATCCCGACATCAGCCTCATATACCCCAAGGGGATGAACCTTTTCCCCACTGAACCCAATCAATGGATGATGGTATGGGACGAGTCTAGCACGGCTGAGGCCTAAGGCTTTGAAGAATGGCCAAAACATCACATCTGCAGAGCTACCCCCATCTACCAGGATCCTCGACACCTCACACCCGTGCACCCTGGTAGTGATGACGAGAGGGTCATCATGTGGGGCCAAGAGGCCTTTGAATTCCATTCTTGAAAATCCCACTATCAGAGTGTCCATATCAACCTTCTTCCTCTTTTCTGACTTGACCTCCAGAGAGGTTGAGTGTACCGTCTTCGTCACTACCTTGGCCTCAGCCACATGGGCCTTCCTGTCAGCAACCTCAGACCCTACTCCTTCTAGACCCCCGGAGATCATTCGCACTCTGAGCGAGATCATATTAAGACTCTTGATAGGGCCGTGGTCGTCTCTCGGAGGGAGGTCAGGGTCGTCCTCATCATCAAAAGGGTCGTCCCCTCTTTTTTGAGGACTTCTCTGCATGCATCGCCTCGCTTATTTCTGGGGTCGTCCCCTCGGCCCCTCTTGAAGGCACATTTGTCGACGTACTTTCTGAGCTTCCCTTCTTTTAGCATCTTCTCAATCTCATCTTTCAGAGCAAAGCATTTGTCTGTTACGTGGCCGTGGTCTTGTTGAAATTCATAGCTGACCGTTAGAGGGGTGTAACCAGCGAACTTGTCATCCGTAGACCTCTTCTTCCCCTCTTTGTTCTTCTTAGGGTATCTACCTCCACTAGCACCTCCTTTTCCGTCTTCATATTTTATGGCCATCGCCTCTTCGGCGTTCATCACCTTCCCTGCTGTCGACAGTAATTCAGCCATCGTCCTCAAAGGGTCTTCAGCAAGCTTCCATAACAGTTTCCCCTTTCGGAGTCCTCCAATCAGGGCTGTCATAGCTATGCTCTCCTCATAGTCTTCCACCTCCAGCTTCTCCTTATTGAATCTGGCTATGTAGTCCCTCAGGCTCTCACTCTTCCTCTACTTAACATAGAGCAGGTGGGTGGTCTTCTTCTATGGCCTCACCCCAAAGCAAAAGTTGTGGATGAACAGGTCTGCCAACTACTTAAAGTTTTCAATGGAATTTTTTGGAAGAGATGTGTACCAGACATGTGCAGCCCCTGTCAGGGTATCGGAAAAGGCACGACTCCTCATCTCATCTGAGATAGAGTATATGTCTGCTGCTGATTGATATATCTCAACATGGTGGACAGGGTTGGTGATCCCGTCGTATCTTGGGGTGACCTCAGGTGGCTTGAACCTTGATGGCGTAGGGAAGTTGACTATCTTCGCCACAAAGGGTGAGCCTATGGTGTATCCCTTCTGAAGAGGGTCCCGTCTCTTCAGTATATCGCCAATCTTATCCTCCAGTCGCTGGATTGAGTCATTCCAGGGCCTCACAGGGTCGGCTTGGCCGATGTTATCCCCTGCCGCCTCTTTAAGGTGGACGGAGGGTTCTGCTGCGGCAGGCTTGTGTCGGCTGTTTACTTCCCTTTGGCCGTCATCCCGTCCTTGGGGTCGGCCATCTACTGCCTCCCTCCTAGACATCGCAGCACTTCTTGACCTGGATAATTTTTCCCCCAGGTCATTTACTGGGCCCAGCCTCTCAAAGGCTGACCCCCTACTCAAGCGATCAAAAGCAGAGCCTCTCGGGCGATCATCAGGGTTTGGTCTCCCGCACTTTCCTCTACTATCCTGGAGAGGTCGTACAGTATTGTTGGAGACCTCATACGGTTCCCAGCATTCTATAGGAGCCTCCTCTCCCTCCAGATCGTGATAACTGTCCTCAGGGTAAGGGTTTCTTTGCCTCCCCAGGCGTAGATGCCGGGGGTCAGCAACATCCCTACGCCGCTGAGGGGGTGGCAGGTCTTTGCGTTGTGCCTGGGGTGGTCCCCTGGCCTCATGCTGTCCCGGAGCTTCTGCCGGAGTAATCATCTCAGGTGAAACCCCTGGTGGTCTTAGTATGTTCTGGCTTAGAGCTGTGAACTACTCCTGCATCATCCGCTGGCTTGCTGCCAGAGACTTTAAGGCTGTCGCCACATCAGCCATCTCAGACTGAGGCGGCGACTGACTGAAACTGGGTCTTCCCCCCTCATCCGGCGGGGGAAGCGGTGGCGGTGGCATTTCAGGTGCCATGTGTTTGAGCTATGAAAAGATGAACTGAAGAAAAGACTGGTGAGCTTGGGAACCTTAGTGGGTCTCTTTCAATGGTGAAACACCTCCTTTCAAGGGGAGTGCTAGCTCACCACCAGAGTGCCCAGTGAGGTCAAGCTGTACAGAGGAAGAGATGTCTTCTCGTTCCCACAGACGGTGCCAAAATGATGATGCTAAGATTTAGCACCACCGGATAAGTGATAATGAGCTCAAACAGTAGCAGCCATGGCAGTCATAGAGATGTAAGTGTATAAGTGTGTAGAAGGAGATGAGTATAAGAAGAATAAGACAATGATGTATAGTGGTTCAACCAATTTGGCCTACATCCACTGTGAGTGTGTGATCCACTAAGTATGGGCACTAATGGCCTTGGATACAATCCACATAAGCTCATTTTCTCTCTCTACTGTGTGTACAAGCAGAGTTTTAGCTAGGGTTACAATGCATTGATCGATCCCCTGTAGGGTTGTAGGTGACAAGTATATATAGGTCTTGGGGGGTGTAGTGTACTTCCCCCCCCCCCCCAAGTATGCATGGTGCATGTGAATGATGATCTAGCCAATCCCCTGCTGACACCTGTAGATGCCAAATAATGACATAATATTCCCTCACGTGAGGTTGTGATTTTGTTATAACGGTCTCCCATGTGCCATGTGAGCCTCACGCGCACTGTTCCACGCGTCTCCCAAACCACGCGCTGTGATGATGTCACCCTCGGCCTATGGGCCGAGGCCGAGGGCAAAGTTCCTTCCAGTAGTGAGTCTGGCCCAATTCTGGCCTCGTACTGTCGTACCCTCGGAGGGTCGTCTGGAGCCTGGTGAAGGGTCGCCCCCCTGAGGGGTCGTCTCGAGCCTGGTGAAGGGTCGGCCCCCTGAGGGGTCGTCTGGAGCCTGGTGAAGGGTCGGCCCCCCTGAGGGGTCGTCTTGAGCCTGATGAAGGGTCGGCCCCTGAGGGGTCGTCCGTTTGGAGGTAACCTTCAGCCAGGTCGAGGATATAAACGGGTATATCAGTGAATATTAGAGAGAAATATATTACCTACAAATATGAATAATTGGTTTGTGTGAATACCTATTGTTTTATAGGATTACTTGGGTTGTTAATGTCTATTGTGTGTTTCCTTGTGATAGGATTAGTAAGTTTGATGAGACATACGAACTATGCTCGATGAGATATTCCGAGCCAGGTTCGAGGGGACATTCTGAACCATGTTCGAGGAGACATTCCGAACATTACTCGAGGAGATATTCCGAGCTATGTTCGAGGGGACATTCTGAATCATGTTCGAGGAGACATTCCGAACATCACTCGAGGAGATATTCCGAGCAAGGTTCGAGGAGACATTCCGAATCATTTGTCCTTAATGTGTGAAATAGGACCGATAATAGGATATGTTGTGCTGGGTATAGGTGTGTGTGAAAGATATACCGTCTGAATAACCTACTTATGTGTGATAGTAGTAAGATTAGGTGGGGTACACCTAAAATTATTTTCAATATATACTCAGGCGTGATAGTATTGAGAACTATTAGTGCATAACTAAAATTGTATAAACTACATATGGATAAGAGTGGATGGAACATAAGTGGACAACTAGAATATATATAAAATCTACTTGAGCGTGATTAGTAGAGAAGGTAGGTAGCATTTACCTAAAATTTGATTAAGTATGAGAACTTGATTTTAAAGTATTAAACTTATCATTGAGAGAGTAAATTAATTTAGAGTCGGAACATAGACTCGGGAAATATTAAGTTACAGGCCAAGTGAGCGAGTCCGGCGATAATGGTTGGGCGACACCAAGTATTAGATTAATTGATGAGTTGATTAATTAAATTAGAGTCGGACTGTAGACTCGGGAAAGTATTAAATTAATTAATGTGTAATTAATTAAACTAGAGTCGGACCACAGACTCGGGAGAGTATTAAATTAATTAATGTGTAATTAATTAAATTAGAATCGGACTGTAGACTTGGGAAGGTAATAAATTAATTAATGTGTAAATTAATTAAACTAGAGTCGAATCATAGACTCGGGCAATTATTATATAAATTAATGTGTAAAGTATTTATATTAGAGTTAGGATATAGACTCGGGTAAAATATCATATTAATTAATGTGTGAATTAAATAAATTAGAGTCGGACCACAGACTCGGGACAATGATAATTTAATGGGTGAGAAAATTTATTTAGCTGAGTCAGGCCAGAGACTTAGGAAATTTCAGGTGTTTCGCGTTGTGAGTACACGGTGAAGCCGGGGTTTATTTTATATATATATATATATATATATATGGGGTGTAGTGATAGTATATATATATATATGTGTGTATCTATTGTGTGTGCTATTAAATATCAGTGATTAGATATTTATTTAACTATACTCTAGTGCTATAAGGGAGGTTGAGCGATGTGAGTGAATCCCCTAGCTTAAGGAGTAAGGTGAGTGTATCCCCAGGTCATAGCGTCCGGTATATGGGTGAGGGGATTATCTCACTTTCAGGGAAGGAATATGACCGCCTCCACTTCGTTTATGTTTTAGGCCAGGTTGGTGAGCGATCCCAACCTAGGTAACTAGGTTATGTGAGCACACCTAGTGAGATGGCACTTTAGAGGGAATCATCCATTGAGGGTATACTCGGAAGGATGGACATACGTATGATATATGTGTGGATGGTTTAGTAAAGGTACGTATGGTATTAAATATTAATGTGGTTCATAATACAGTGTGTGATGTACTTACTTTATATAACTTGTGTCACTGTTATATGCTATTATTTAAGAAGGAATTAATTGAGTTACTTGGTGAAATAACTTATAATTCTTGAATAATTATACTCGGGTTAGAGTAGTATGGCAATCGGAGGTTATGCCAGGACTAGTCGGACGGGGTAGTACAACTAGGTGGGGGTTAAGGTAACAATTAGGTGTGCACGATAGACGAGAAGTAAGGAAACTCAAGAGAGTGTGCGTGATCCTAGCATGTGTAATCAATAACTGATATTTATTGCGATAAATTACTTGCTAAATATTTTCAAAACGTTTTGTGCACTAACACTTGCTATAAAACATTTTTAAAACCTTTTAGGTGTCCAGCCACAGGGACGCTAGGATTGATATTCTATTCCAGAGACACGGAGGTACGACATTTGTGTATGCTAGCGGGAGCTTGGATTAGACGCAGCGTTTCTTCTTTCCTAGAATAGGAATCTTCTATCAGTTTCAGTTTTCTTTAGGGCTTATCGCCTAGACTTCTCTGTACGGTTTTCAAATGTATTTATTCAGTTGTTGGCTATTTGTATCGAATTTCACTTTGGTGGCTGATGGTTTATTCGGCAAATTATTTAATTACTTATTTAGTTGTTTTAATTCAGATTTGTGAATGGTTTATTTTTATTCCACATGTACTAGTTTCTTTAATTAAAAAGATAAAATTTGCAACCAGCTTTTTGGAATACTAGTTGGTTAGTAAGATTTAAAAAGTTTTCGACAGTGATGTTATGAACCAACTGGGATTCCTGTTTTAATTTGGTATAGGACTGATCACCCGGTATTTTATTAGGCGGGGTGTCACATCTTCCTCAGCCATCTCCTCCACTTCCGACTCAATTGGTAGAAGATACTCTAGTTATTCTTCTTTGATTCAATAAAAATAAAAGCAATGGAACTACGAGTTCTCATTTTACACCCTATCTATCTAAAGAGTCATATGTTGATTATGGAAGTACTCCTTCTTATGATTACCAAAGTTCTTCTTCAAATGATATGGAGTCACTTGGCACCAATGAATGCCACACGTGTGATGCTTCATCTTTTTTATCAGCACAAGGGGCATTATTTTAGAGTTAGAGAAGCCAACTGGTGATTATGATGAGACCATGTTATATTCTCCCTCTTCAATTAACCTAACCATTGTACCTTTACCTTGTTGTCAAGATCCTCATGGGGAGCCTTTAAGTATTTACTGCAGTTGTTTTTCTTGAATTTATTATATGTATATAGGGGTTTCAACTTACCTTATCACCAAACCCCCATTTTTTAGTAGGTTTTCTTTGTAACGGCTCAATCTAAATATTCCTCAATGAATAAAGACCTTTATTGAGTTGTTGTATCCTATATTAACTTCTATTCTTATTGATAAGTATCTCTCGCCAGCTCTACATCTGCTCTTAGTCCATTCACGTCTTCTATGGCGAGCGACTCTTTTGGTTACCCCTCAACTAGTGTTGCAAATAGCTCGAGATGGGTATTCTTTAAGCACTTCTCTTTTTCTTTCTTCGGGCATTTATTTTTCTAGTTTAAATAGCATTATCTTTTATCTTTGCAAGGTTCTTTTACGAGCGACAACCTTTCAATAAGGGGTATACTTTTGCCTACGAGGGTAGATATCCCAATATTTCCTCCCTCTGGAAGGATATCTACCCCTAGGGTATGTCTTCCCCTAGACAATAGGCCCTAAGTCCAGGCCCTTTTCACTCAGTCAATTTTTAGCATTGCTTAGAGTGGGACTTCTTCACTTGCCACTCGTTTAGAACAGGTAACTAGTTTTACTTCTTTATCAGGATTGATAACTTTTATTAACATGTCTTACAGGAAGGTTAGTAGGAGTAACCTTCCACCACCCATAATTTAATATACTGAGTTCCCAATAAGTGTTGTTGTAGATATGAGTGCTTACCCCCATCTGGGGTTCAAGTACTTAAACTGGCGCACCTTTCCACTTACTCATTTTTTCTTTCATTTATTTTTATGTGTGTTCAAGTGATCATTCGCATTATTTCTTTGTTTTCAGGAGATCATTATTTGTGCTCCCCTATCTATTGAGCCTCAAGTGAGAATTGCGAGTTCTTCGCTACCTGTGTCCTCTCAGGTTTTAATCTAAATTGTATGTATATTTACTTACTTTTACTGTGCAAATGTTCCAAAAATCACTCCCTGCTTATTTTTTCCAAGTGAGTGCTATGTGTGCTCCTCTAGTTATGGAACCTCAGTTAATAATCTAGTATACCTCTACCTTACTTATTTTTAATATGAAAGTGACCAAGTAATCACTTCCTATTTCTTTGGTTTCAGGTGAGTGTCACAAGCTCCCCTCTACATGTGGAGCTTTAGGTATTGATCTTTCATATCTTAGTTTTACTTGGTTTTATTGTGAAAGTGCTCTGGTAATCACTTTATGTCTATTTGTTTTGAAGTTAGCATTACGAGTTCTCCTCTTCATGTGGATCTTCATGTATAAATCTTCCATACCTTAGTTTTACTTGCTTTTACAGTGCAAGTGCTCAACAAATCACTTCATGTTTCTTTGTTTTCAAGTTAGCATTACGAGTGCTCCTCTTCTTCTAGAGCCTAGGGTATTAATCTATCATAACTTAATGTTTTACACGCTTTTATTGTGCAAGTTCTCAAGTAATCACTTCCTGTTTCTTTATTTTTAGGTTAGTGTTACGAGTACTCCTCTACTTCTGGAGCCTCGGGTCGAGTAAAGGGATCACAGTAGTATCTCTGGTACCATGTTGACTCTTAATCGCATGTGAGTGACCCTATTTTATCAAGACCTACTATTAACCCTCATTTATTTTATTTATTTACTTGATTCACTTATCTTCCCAAAAAAATTATTTTCTAGGAAGAAGTAAGCGAGAAAGTGGAAACTGGTGATGAGAATAAGCAAGATTTCGAGACCACTCATTCAGATAAAGCTGAGGGTAAGAAATATGGAAAGGGGTATTCTCCTTAATATGATGCCAGTTCCATGGATGCTGGCTTTGATGTAGTAGAGATAAATGCTCCTGACATTTACACAAAGGATATGGGGTGCGAGCGGCATGTCAACAGATTTTGGGTAGTAGATTGAACTATCTTAGGCCTACTTTCTGAGCACTATCCTGAGACTTTCACGAGAGGTTGCGTGTGAAATATTGACATTTTATCTGTTACTAATTTGAAGGCACTCGCAAGTCACGTTCATTAGTTCACCTCAACTCCTCCTAGCAAAATTACCAGTGCGGGTGCTCGCAATTTCTTGGTTGTTATTGAAGACTTGGAAAACTGTTATCATTTTAAGATGGATTGGTTAGATGATTCTATTAGTAGACCTATACATCCTACCACTAAGAGGTTAATAAGAGATAAGTCCTTAGAACATGGGTTCATGAGAAGATGCTTTGAGGGAGAAAATCAAATACCTTGAAGATAAGTTGACTAAGGTTTTAACTGGTGAAGAAGTGGATGTTTCTCACATTACTAAGTTTTAACAGTATGTCACTCAAGAAGTTTTCCCCTCTTTTGAAGGCTTTTAATCGAAATTGAACCTTATTTTCCTTTTGACTAACTGAGCCAATGTAAATTTTGTATTTGTAATACTATGGCCTGCTCTTTATCGGCCACATCATTTTATGAAATGAAAATGATATTTGTCTATCTACGTATACTTTGCACTTCTGCATATTTTTTAAAAATTTTCATATGCAATGAGACTGTCCGCTAAAAAAGATTGTATAGTAAACTTTTGCAAGTAAATATAGTATTTTTATCTTTCCCTTGTTCTGTGGGAGTTTCTACTCTTGAATTTTCAAGAATACATCTATCTTTTTCGTGTTATGAGGATATTACTACTCATAAAAAAATAATATAATTATCTCATTTTTATTTTCATGAGTATGATTGTTGATTGGATAGAACTACCCATTTATGCTTTGGGCTTTTATTCTCTTCATCACCATATTTTGGTTGACATCTTTTGCAATGACAATTATGCGAGTATATCTCCTCAAAATATTGCGAGTAGATATATATGCCTACTCGCTTCATTCTAACAAAAAATGTGGCCGAGGAGTTTGTTCCTCCCTTATGTGCTAAACAATATATGAAATGATTTACTTTTTTTCTTTTTAAAGACTGTACACTTCTTTGCTCACTATATTCCGTTGAGGACTCTATTTTGAAAGTATATCCTCTCAAGATATTATGAGCAAAGGTGAATCTTATTCAATGAACATGTATTTCCTTGTGTCTTGGAAATCTATAGGTGCTTCTCATACTTTGTCATTTGGAGATATATATCTCCCATGATCTGGTAAGAAATTCACCTTACCAAAAATGTCTTTTCTCTTATATTATGAGAATTTTGAATTGTTTTGCTCATAGATTTAACTGAGTAAAATCAAATGATATATTTTTTTAAATACATCCACTTGCAAAATTTTTGCAAATAAATACGTGAGAAAACTTGTCAGTTATTCAAATTGATAAACATTACAAATATCATCATAAGACTATGAAATAAAACTGTTTCTAACTGAACATGAACTATTGTATTCACTGTGTCAAAATTGAATTTTTTTTATAGTGCTGATACAAAATTAACATAAAGGAGAAAAATGTTTCATTTTTTTACATAAGGAACTTTTACTTTCCATTGGTTGTGACTGGGGATAAAAAAAACTAGGGTACCTCAATCATAGTATTTCTTGAGCCACTTGCAATTGATTGACTGAATGCACTTACTCTCTGGCTCCGAGATATAAAAATATCCTGACTTTCCCACACCTCATACTATGAATGATGATTCCCAGTTCGACTTGAACATGGAGTTTGACATGCTCCTGAATGATGGGTGGATGCTCGCAGAACTAAGTCTCCAACTTAAAATTCTCAGAAGCCCATGATAATTACTGAGTGTAGAGCTTGAAATTTTATCTCTCTCTATCACGATGCTCATTTAAAGCCTCCATCTACACATGTCTTGGATCGAGAAGTAGATCATTACTTAGATCCACTCGCGCTAATGGTGCAGCTAATTCTACCAATAAAATAGCTTCTGCTTCATAGACTAGGGAAATGGAGGTAAACCTATTTAGCTCCCTTTTTATGTTCTATAGGCCCACTAAACCATCGGCAACTAGTCATCCCATGTTCCTATGAGGTCTTCTATCAGTTTCTTGAAAATATTGATAAGAGTTTTATTGTTTTCTTATTATTGACAGTTTCCTTTGGGATAGGAAATGGTCAAACTATTGCGGATGATGTTGTACTTACCTATGAGCAAACCCATCACTTTTCATACAGATTTCTTTCCATTTTCTGTGATAATGGCCTTTGGAATGACAAATCTACATATTATATATACCCTTATAAACTTTGTTTCTACTTGAGTAATAACCTTTTTTAGGGGATTGCTTCTATCCCCTTAGTATATAATTATGTGGCAACCATGATGAAAGCTTTTACATGAGAGGCTAGATTGATCTTGCCTACCAGGTCAAATGCTTAAGTATGGAGTGGGTAAGGAGAAACTAGGCTTTGCAAACTGACTGAGGAGGCATGGACCATATTGTCAAGATCCTTACATGCTTCATAATTTTTCATGAAATTTTTATAATGAACTTCCATTATCGGCTAACAGTACCCCAGGGTCATTAGCTGATCATACAGCTTTGCTCCATCCATGTGCAAGGGCTCATGAGATTCTTTTAACATTCTTGTCTTTTTTTCTCACACCACTCACCTCAGAGCTCTCTCATTACACCCTTTTCTAAAAAGCTCTCCTTTTACCAAGTAGAACTGAAAAACCCTCTTCTTCAAGTAAATCTCAACGTCCCTTATAAAAGGTAGTTCTCCATCTTTGAGATAAGAAATGTAGGGTGTTCTATAGTCCTCCCAAACTTCTATAAATTGGTCTCAATTGATTGGTCAAATTGGGTCTGACACTTCAAGCAGTTCTATTGAAGGCGGGCGGTATCTGTGCCCATAATGGGCCAATAGTAACCCCTTCGTAGTTTCCAACTTATCATAAGCTTCTTCCTCCCTTATACACCGTGGCAAGAAACCACTTGTACCTTTGAAGTACAGAGTACCCTAAAGCATGTGGAAATTTGCTAACTCTGATATCTTCATCTATCTTTTGAGTGTCTCAAACTGCTTGGGAATATTTAATCTTTAGTTTCCTCACCTATAAATTGAGACCTCACTATTATGGGCACTATTCTTCATGGAACGGTGTCTTGTCCTTTGGCTCATCCATCTTTAGCTTTTGAGCAATCATTGAAGCATCAAGGTGTCTATTCATTATCCTAGGGTGTCTCACTACCATGACAACTAAGAATTGGATCAACAATCTTTGATCGGTTGCTTTATAGGGATCAAGGTGAGCATGTTTGCGCATAAATTATTTGTTAACTTAATTGACCACAAGGTTTGAATCTCCCCATATTAAAAGCACCCTGATACGATTCTCAAGGCTTCCAGTAGACCAAGTATGAACACATCATATTCTTCTTAATTATTGGAGCACTTGAAATATAGTTTGTTAAATAGGGTGAGCTTCTCTTTCCACTAGAAAGTATGATTCATGTTTCTCCAATACCTTGCATGCATGAGCCATCAAATTTCATTTTCTATTCTTCCATCTCCTCAGTCAAACAATCATAGAAGCTATCCCTCAGTAGTTCTTCACTCGGAGGTTCAAATTTTATCTTGAAAAATTGGCTAGGAGATGTACTATTTCTTGGCTCTTCATGGCCTTTCGATCAAGGAACTTCCTATCATATTCTAAAAGTATCAAAAATCATATAGTTTCTCATCCTAACAAAATGGCTTGTGCAAGAAAGTACTTAATATGATCACACTTAGTGATGATGTTCACCGTAAATGCAAGCAAGTAGTGCCTCAAATTTTGGGCCATAAAAAACAAAGATGAATAATGTCTTTCCACATTTGTATACCTGAATTCTGCCTCCGAGATCACTCTAGACCAATAATACACAGGGAGATCTATTCCCTCTTTCTCCTGGACGAGCAAGACTCTAATATATCACTCCGTGGAAGTGAGATATAGCAGTAAAGGCATGTCTAACATCCCGCCCTAGAAAAATAAATATTTAATGATAATCGAAGTATGTATTCAAAGGAAAATTTGAGGAATAAATATATACAGAAGTTACACCAAATGGAATGAAAAGTGACGTATTACGAAGAGTAATTAAGGAAAAATCCTCACGTTGCATGGTTCATATGGATTCATATTTAAGTTCTATTAGTCCTAATAAGTATGTTCGTTAAGTTTGACGCAAAAATACCAAGGAATTATTGTGACACGGTCACAATTAATAATGTAGTAATTTGGGCAGTACGCGTTGCACAATATATCTAACTTTGCACAATTTTTATAGGATGCATCGCGGTCCCAAATATCGAAATGACCACATTTATAGGGTCCAAAAAAATACATGTAAAAATACCATGGGGTCAAAAAATAAATAAATAAAATATTTTACGTCAAAATATGAAAGTGCTCAAAAAAATCTAAAAATCAACCAAAAATATAAAATTTAATTCCAAACAACTTTCTCTTCTTCAACGCCTTTGGAAAAATCATTAAGACCCATTTTACATAGATTTTTGTGAGGACGTCACGCGCAGGATGCAAACTTGCGTGATTTTTGTAGGACAATTGAAGAGGAATAAAAATAGTGTGACTAAATATTTGGAGCCCTAAAATATAAGGAAAAATACCATTCAGAGGAAAAATCAAAATAAAGTAAAAGTTAATTCAAAACCTTTTGACGGTAAGCGACACTATGAAAATTCAACTTTGCGCGAATTGTTTAGGACTATTAGAAGGTCAAAAAAATAAAATGACCATATATATGAGACCCTAAAAATACATAGAAAAATATCGTGTGAAGAAAAAAATGAAAAAAATATAAATATTTTTTCAGCTAACCACCCCTCGCCCCCCAGTGCCGTTAGGACAGCAGCCCCAAAGTGGGTTTATTTGGTTGGGGCTAGTTTGATTAGCTTAAGTGGTCATTTGCAAAGCTTTTTTAAACCTTGGAACACACATTGTTACCTCTTTAGTATATGGGAAGAGATACAACAAGAACTTATGAATTAAAAGCTCCATAGACTTGAACACACTAAAGTCATCAGACTTTATCTTCTTTCTCTCACTCCTTGAGCTCCCAAAAACTAGAAGCCTTGCCCCAAATTCATAACTCCATTTTATCACCACTTTCTCTCACTAGAAACTCCATTCTAATATCTCGAAAACCCTATTAAAGCTCCACAAAAGGGTGGAATAGCTTGTAAAGGTTTGGAATAAGGAGTTTGGAGCTTGAAATAGGTATTGTTGGTTGAAGAAAGAGATGTTCTTGGATGTTATTGGAGGATTTTGAATAGGGTTTTATTAAAGTGGGTCTTTGGGAGCATTTCTTTAAGTAACTTTGGAGCTAGCATTGTAGGTATTTTTGCAACCCCTTGATGCCACCTTTGGAGGTGGGGGTTGCTCCTCCTACACCACCATTTTCACCACTATTTTGGAGATTTTGCAGGTGAAAATACTAACCTTAGTTAATGTTTAAAGATGTGTATATTTTCATCTATTTTATTTACATATATTAGACTTAATATATGTAGTATATATGTTAGTTTGCATTCATGGATTGATTAGTTGCAATTTCATCATTTTGTATGTAAATGAGTTTCAAATGAATGATTTAAAGTGGGTTTGGAAAATGAATAAATTTCAGAATAGATATCTTCAACATTTTATGAAATAAAATGTATTAGAATGATGATTTAAGATAAATAAAGTGATTTTATTGAAAGAAATGCATTAGGCTTATTTAACCTATTTTATGAGATTAAAATGTGATTATCTTCTTGAATAATGAAGATAAATGTAAAACGAAAAATTTCACTTTAGTGGGTTATTTAAAGTGGGTAATACTCATGTAAAAAGTAAAATGGGTTTAATGTTTAGATATGTAAAAATAAGGATTTTATATAAGTTGTGGGTTAAAATCTAATAAATGAAAGTTAAAAGTTTCAAATGTTTAAATAGTAGCAAAGTAAGTGTTAGGATGCAAAATCTTATAAATAAAGTGTGTGTCTCAAATGTCTAGGAAATGGGACTTTAATATGTAAAAAGGTGTTATTTCATATATTAAAGGTGTTAATGTAGCAAGTAAGAATGTTGGATTAATTGTGACATTGAACAAGAATTAAAAATGGCTAAAAGTATTTTAAATGTTAAGTTGAAAACTTTATAACCATTTTGGAAAACAACACTTGTTAAATGACAAAATTAGATGTTTTGGCAATAAAAGAGTAAATTGGTAAATTTACTTAAAGTGGGAAATTTTTATGAAATAAAAATATTAATAAATAGTGTTACACTAGTGTGGGTGAAAATGAATTAATTCCTAAAGCGTAAATGGTTTTTGGTATAAATTAATGCGTGTGTAAGTAAAAGACTTAAAGGAGCAAGAAATAAATTTCTAAGTGTTAATGGAAAAACAAAGGGATAAGTCCGGACCCTTGGCTTTGGCCTGTAGATGTGGATTAATGTGAACATTAGAATAATGTTGAACACACTACAAAGATAATGGAATATTCGGGTGATACCGAAAAAATAATTGACAAGGGCATGACGTCCCTAGTAGTGAAAGACCCCAAAGTAACTGTAGTAGCATATGGTGGCGGAGACCAGTGGTGACAGTCCAAGAAGTCCATGTATATTGGAAAAATCTCAAAGGTAATGATGTAATCGAGGACATGATAAGAAACATGTTATAATATGGAAATAACCTAACTTGTGTGAATGATTAGTGTTCCGATTAATGTAAGTTGGAGAAGTAAATTGAGAATAATGACTAGTGTCCATAAGAAAAGTGAAATGGTTAAGAAATGTGATTTAATGGGTAATTAAGCTACCCAAGGATGTTTAAACCCATAATAACACAAGTGTGTGTGTGTGTGTGTGTGTGTGTGTGTGTGTGTGTGTGTGTGTGTGTGTGTGTGTGTGTGTGTGTGTATGTGTGTGCGTGTGTTGTAGAAGGCTTTAAATGTTAATGAATATGCTCTTATACGATGTGTGCGAAAGTCTTAGGTAATGATCAAACAACTCTGGTGTGAGTTAATGAACGTTGAGTAATAAACATTTCAAAAGTAAATGGAGGGATTTCCCAACAATTGCTAATTATTTAACTGTGTGCATTGATGGGAAAGAATGCTAGTTTTAAGCATGAGTGTATAAAATGATTATTTTTTAAAGACACGAAAAACGAACAGTGTCAAATAATATTTTTGAAATAAAATAGTTTAATACATTGGGACATGTATTTTCAAAGGTATATATGTAGATATATACGTATTTTCACATGCTTGTATTTGTAGCGTGTGAGTGTTATTTCTTCCATTCATTTTTATACGGCATTTGTATAAGTTCCCACTGAGCATTCGGCTCCCTCCCTCCTTTTGTTACGGCAGGCTACATGTTATTCCGTATTTTGAGAACGTTGTACTGCTAAGTACTTAATTTGCATTTACGCTAGTAGGTCTGTTTACTTGGCCTTGTGGGCACCCCTTTAGGTCACATCAAGTAGTTTGATTAAAATTGAAATCATATGATAATAAACGCAATGTTAAATAACAATAAAACTGGATTGGAAACATTATCTAGGTTGTTCCGTTGCACTTAATAATTAATGCATGAGCTAGATCAGGTTTATCCTTTATTAACCCTTAATTCTGAATCGGGACGTTACAAATTAGTGTCAGTGCTTTAGGTTCAATTTTCCTTTCAGGTGTGATATGGTGAGGTCGGTAGTGGATCTTCTCGACATCGAATTTGGTTTGGGTCGATCACGCTGGATTAGTGAGGGTTTGAATTCGTATCCTAGACAATGAAGTCAAGGAGATTAATACGATGTGAAACTCCTTCTGAGATGGTAAATGGTTGAGTTAGGAGTCATTCATGTTATGTGGCATATCCGATGTAGATGTGTTGGTAAGTCATATGTGTCAGTATAGGCCAATAGCATCAATACCGTTATCTTTTGCGTGAGATGTATTGTGCGGTAACTTTAATGATGAGAGTAGCCTCAGTAGTAGTAGTAACGTCAAGTAGCGTTCATCGCGACCGATCTGTGAAGGTTGCATATTTCATCTATGGAGGGTAGGTGACTGAGTGGCATTTATAAGTAGTGATTATGTTGTGAGAAAGTATTGGGTCCCCTTGGCTGAGGATTTGGATTTAATGTATCTTGATTATAAGTAGGTCTAGATAATCATGTTGATTTAAAGTAACCTAGAAGTGAACCTAGAAAATCTTGGTGATTTAGTGTTAAGTACTAGTGTTATGATATTCTAGAATAGGACCTCTTGCGGTATCGCTAAGGTGAGCCTCATTTTAGGCAATACCCGATGTCCTGTGTCCAACCCAAACTCTAGTGGTATTAATTTATAGTCTTAGAGATAATAATGTAGTGTTGTGGACTAGGATCCCTTTTGGCATTTGTGGTATGCGCCTTGGTGTTTATAGGAAATACCCAACGTCTCGTATCCTACCAAAATATAAAGTTGTCTTAGCTTGTAGATTATCACATAGTACGATGTCTACATAGCGAGGAAATTTAGTTACTATTATTGAACACTCATTGAGGATTAAATAATGTGGTCTAGTGAATTTGGTTTGGGGTTATTCTTTTGGATAGGCATATGAATCCATATTAATTTTTTTTAGAGATGTATACTAAGGTTTAGCTAATGGAGTGTTAGTATAAGTAATAGGCATTTCTTAGTAATGGTGAGTTTAAGGTTGTGTACCACATAGTACGGTAATGTGGGCGTCCCTCATTGTTATCATTGGATTCCTTATGACGCCAAGGATATAGACTTACAGATGATGAAACATATAGTGATTGGGTGTTTGGCCCATTGAGGAAATAAAATAGTGGCCATGATCAGTTGTTATACTTGATGGGAGTTTGTCATAATAATTGCTAGACAAGGAAGTGTATGTTCTTTAGAGATGATTGAGTTAGAATATTTATTATGTTGAGGTTTATATAGTTAGGATAAGATACTGATGATCGTAATACGGTTTAGTCATATCATTTGTGGCAATACTTTGGGGTAGTGCCATGGCTTTGTTTGTAAACTTATGTTATGATATGACTTTGAGAATAATGTCAAAAATAGGTTCATAAGTGCTAGGATATGCACCTAGGAGACTTGGAACATGATGATGTTCATAATGTTTTGGGAATAGAACTTGGAAAGGGGAGTTAGGCTTGATCATAGCACCTACATGTGCTACCTGTATAGTTTGATATGACACTAGTTACGTAATTCATTAGGTCTTAGGCATGGGTAATACTTGAAAGTTTGAGACTCAATTGGGATAATTATGGTTTAGGATCATATAGAACTTTGCTAAGAGTCGTAGCAGTGGTCTATGATTTGAATGTTCAAAGCAATCTGAATGTTATGTTTCACTTAATAAGATTGATCTCGGAAGCCAAGGTTAACTATTGCATGTTAGAATTATGAAGACCTATGTGTGATAGGCCAATGACTAATGGTAAGAATTGAAAGAATGTAATTTCATTCGGTTCATATGGTTATGCTTGCCAATGATGGAAATGTGGCATTAGTCTTAAGGAGGGAAGCCTAGTGTTTTAGCTTCTAAAAGAACTCAGTTTCATAATTCATACATTCTGTAAGGAATGGATGATTTATGGTTAGGACCCGTCAGAGTTAATGGGTCAAGCCAAGGAATGTGGAAAGGCTAAGACGTTAGCAGATATGAGTGAGAGTTATAGATTTCAAGTGTACGTAGTGGTTTCGTACTTCGTGTGTCACAGTTCGTTGTCGAAATTTTATTATTTCCTTTTGCCGGGGTAGTCACCTGATTCGCTGCATTCCTAGCGTCTTCATTGATCCCAATAATAGAAAGTAGTTGTTCAATTGTGATTTAGGTTTAGCATTGCATAAGATTATTATTGATGTGGGTTAGGTTGATTGTGGTTGATTCATTACCGTAAATGAGTGAGCTCTTCTTCGGAGGTACCTTTGTTATACACTAGTTTGTGTGTATATGTAGTCTCACATTTTCTGCATATGGTTTAAATATGTTACTTGATTTCTTTAGGTTAACAGATTTTATAAGTTGACCAGTGTAACTAGTTATGACTTAGTCATGGATATTATGAGTATCATAATTTAATGAAACATTAGATGTTAGTGTTGCACTTTACTTGGAATTATGCGGATTGAGGATGTGATCGCTTATGTATTTATGGGTTATGATACTTAGGATAACTCTAGGTTTGTGTGAGGATCTCATAGGAGATATTAGTAGGGTAGAAGAATGGGATTAGATGACCATCTCATAATTGATGATGTGATGGCTAGTGATGTTGAGGTTGTATTAGCCTAGGCTAGGTGTGAACCAAGTTTGTTTGAGGAAACATAGGTCATGAAACCTAACGTAGGAAGGATTCATGATAATGAGTTCATTGGTGATAGTACGATAATTGGTCAGTATCGATCATCTCGAGGTTTTGTTTAGATAGATGAGTTAGGCATGCTTGGGATTAGTAGTAAGATCTTTCGGTTCACCATGATTAGGTCAGTAATGTAATTGATGAAACAAAATCTTTGGTCTTGAGACCATAGTGTTGAGAATATAATAGGATTGAAAATTGGTTGTAGGTAACTGGATTCTAAGGTTGATGACCATGAATTTAGAGGAAGAAATTTTCTAAGGAGGGAAGAATTTAATACACTGCCCTAGAAAAATAAGTATTTAATGAAAATCGAAGTATTTTATTCAAATGAAACTTTGAGGAATAAATATATACGAAAGTTACGCTAAATGGCATAAAAAGTGACGCATTACAAAGAATAATTGAGGAAAAAAAATCCTCACGTTGCATGATTTGTATGGATGCATATTTAAGTTCTAATAGTCCTAATAAGTATGTTGGTTAAGTTTGATGCAAAAGTACCAAAAAATGATTGTGATAGACTCAAGTAATTTGGGCAGTACGCGACGCGCAAGATATATAACTTTGTGCGATTTTTGTAGGATGCATCGCGATCCCAAATATCGAAATGAACACATTTATAGGGTTAAAAAAATACATATAAAATTACCATGGGGTCAAAAGTCAAAAAATATATAAATACATTATTTTTCTTCAAAATATGAAAGTGCTCGGGAAAAATCTAAAAATCGACCAAAAAATGTAAAATTTAATTTCGAAAAACTTTCCCTTTTATGGTGTCTTCGAAAAAAATCATTAAGACCCATTTTACGAGGATTTTTGTCAGCATGCGAACTTGCGCGATTTTTGTAGTTGAATTAGAGAGGGATAAAAATAGTGTGACTACATATTTGGAGCTCTAAAAATACGACGAAAAATATCATATAGAGAAAAAATCGAAATAAAATAAAAGTTAATTAAGAATCTTTTGATTGTAAGCGACACTACAAAAATCCAAATTTACGCTAATTGTTTAGGACTATTGAAAAGTCAAAAAAATAAAATTACCATATATATGAGACCCTAAAATTCATAAAAAATATCAAGTAAATAAAAAATGAATATATATATATTATCTACCCCCCCCCCCCCCCCCAGTGGATTTAATTAGTTGGGCTAGTCTGCTTGGCTTTAGTGATCATTTTCAAAGATTTTTCAGATCTTTGTAGACACGTTGTTAACTCTTTAGTGTACGGGAATAACTACAACATGGGCATATGAATTAATATTGGAGTATAAATGGGTTATAAGAGAGAGAAAACGACCATAGACTTAAACACACCAAAGCCATCAAATTTTATCTTCTTTCCCTCAGTCTATGAGCTCCTCAAAACTAGAAGCCTTGCCCCAAATTCGTAGCTCCCTTTTACCATTACTTTCTCTCACTAGAAACTCCATTAAAATAGCTCAAAAATCTCATTAAAACTCCACAAGAGTGGGACAGCTTATAGAGGTTTGGAAGAAGGAGTTTGGAGCTTGAAATCGGTATTGTTAGTTAAATAAGTACATGTTCTTGAATGTTATTGGAGGATTTTTGAAGAGGGTTTTATTGAAGTGGATCTTTAGGGGCATTTCTTGAAGTAACTTTGGTGTTAGCATTGGAGGGCTTTTTGTAACCCCTTGAGGCCACCTTTGGAGGTGGGGGCTTCTCCTCCTACACCACCATTTCCACCACTATTTTGGAGACTTTAGAGGTGGAAATATTAACCTTGTTTAAGGTTTACAAATGTGTATATTTTCATCTATTTTATTTACATATATTATACTTAATATATGTATGATATATGTTAGTTTGCATTCATGGATTGATTAGTTGCAATTTCATCATTTTGTATGTAAATGAGTTTTAAATAAATGATTTAAAATGGGTTTGGAAAATGAATAAATTTTAGAATATATATCTTCAATATTTTATAAAATAAAATGAGTTAGAATGATGTTTTAAGATAAATAATGTGATTTTATGGAAAGAAATGGATTAGACTTGTTTAAGCCATTTTATGAGATTAAAATGTGCTTATCTTCTTGAATAATGAAGATAAATGTAAAAAAAAAACTTTCACTTTAGTGGGTTATTTAAAGTGGGTAAAACTCATGTAAAAAGTAAAATGGGTTTAATGTCTAGATATGTGAAAAGTTAGCATTTTATATAAGTTGTGGGTTAAAATTTAATAAATAAAAGTTAAAGGTTTCAAATGTGTAAATAGTAGCAAAGTAAGTGTTAAGATGTAAAATCTCATAAATAAAGTGTGTGTCTCAAATGTCTAGGAAATGGGATTTTAATATGTAAAAAGGTGTTATTTTATATATTAAAGGCATTAATGTAGCAAGTCAGAATGTTGGATTAATTGTGACATTGAACAAGTATTATTAATGGATAAAAGTATTTTAAATGTTAAGTTGAAAACTTAATAACCGTTTTGGAAAATAACACTTGTTAAATGACCAAATTTGATGTTTTGGCAATAAAAGAGTAAATTGGTAAATTTACTTAAAGTGGGAATTTTTTATGAAATAAAAATATTAATAAATAGTGTTACACTAGTGTGGGTGAAAATGAATTAAGTCCTGAAGCATAAATAATTTTTGGTATAAAATCAACGTGTGTGTAAATTAAAGACTTAAAGGAGAAAGAAAAAAAATTAAGTGTTAATGCAAAAGCAGACGTTTAAGTCCGGGCCTTTGGCTTTGGCCCGTAAATGTGGATTAATATGAACATTGGAATAATGTTCAACACATTGAAAAGATAATGGAATATTCGTATGATGCCAAGAAAAAAGGGCACGACGTCCCTAGTGGTAAAAGGCCCCAAAAGTATGGTAGCGAAGACCAGAGGGACAGGCCACAAAGTTCGTGTATGTTGGAAAAATCCCAAAGGTAATGATGTAATTGGGAATATGATAAGAAATGGGTTATAATATGGAAATAATCTAACTTGTGTGAATGAATAATTAACTAATTAATGTAAGGTGGAGAAGTAAATTGAGAATAATGACCAGTGTCCATAAGAAAATTAAAATGTGTAAGAAAGGTGACTTAATGGGTAATTAAGCTACCTAATGAGGTTTAAACCCATAAGAATACAAGTGTGTGTGTTGTGTAAGGCTTTCAATGTTAATGAATATTTCTAACACAATGTGTGTGAAAGTCTTAACTAATGATGAAGTAACTCTAGTGTGAGTTAATGAACGTTGAGTAATAAACGTTTCGAAAGTAAATGAAATATTTTCCCAACAATTGCTAATTGTTTAGCCATGTGCATTCATGGGAAAGCATAATGATATAAAATGATTATTGTGTAAAGACAAGGAGAATTAACTGTGTCAAATAATGTGTTTGGAATCAAATGTTTTAATACATTAGAACATGTATTTTCAAAGGTATATGTGTAGATATTTACGTATTTTCACATGCATGTTCTTTTAGTGTGTGAGTGTACTTTTCGATGTTCATTTCTATACAACATTTGTATAAATTCCCAGTGAGCATTCGGCTCACTCCCTCCTTTTGTTACGGCAGGTTGTATGTTGTTTCGTATTTTGAGAGTGTTGTACATGTAAGTATTTGATTTTCATTTACATTAGTAGCTCTCTTTACTTGTCCATGAGGGCACCCCTTGGGTCACATCACGTAATATAATGAAAATTGGAATCACGTGATAATAAGTGTAACGTTAAATAATAATAAAATTGGTACAAACACTATTTAGATTGTTCCATTGCGCTTCACAATTAATGCGTGAGCCAGATCGGGTTGATCCTTTATTAACCCATAAGTCTGGATCGGGGTGTTACAGTATGCCTAATTCTATAGGATTCATTGTTGAAGGAGAAATCAAGGTTTCTTTGAATCTCTTAAATGATTTCCTTTTCCCATCCCCCCATACCCATTTATCCTTGTCCTTCATAAAAGGTGAGAAAGGATGAGTGACCTCTTCCAATGTCGATATTAACCTTCTCAGATATGAAACTTTTCCTAAAAATCTATTGAGCTGCCTCTGACTTTTCAGCGGTGGCGTCATCAAAATACCTTCTACTTTTCGACATCAACTTACACTCCCTGCCTATTGATGAAAAATCCGAGGAAGTTTCTCGCAGTAACCCCAAAAGCACATTTAGATGGGTTCATCCTCATCTTATATTATTAATAATGCCTGAAGACTCTTTTAAGATATTGCACATGCTTTCTCTCCTTTTTGGACTTTACTACTAAGTCATCCACATAGAACTCCAATATATCATGAAACAAGTCATGAAATTTCTCCATCATCATTCACTGGTTTGTTTCCCCTGCATTATTCAAACCAAAGTGCATGACTGTGTATGAAATGTTGCCTAGAGGGGTCTGAAAGGCCATCTTCTATGAGTCCACTGAATTCATTTTAATCTAATTATAGACAATATATCCATCCATGAAACTATACATTTCATGTCCAGGAGTGGCATCTACCAAACTTTCAATACTTTGCAAAATGAATTCATCCTTTAAACAAATGCAGTTTAGATCTCTGAAATCCATATAGGTGCTAATTTGCTTCCTATCATTCTTCGTAATATGCACAATACTTTATAACCATATAAGGTATTCAATAGGTTTAATAAACCTATCATCAAGAATCCACTCCACTTCTGTTTCAATTTTTAAGTCTAACTCAGCCTTGTAAGTGCGCATGGCCTTCCTCACTGGTAAGGCATTAGGAAAAATATTCAACTTATGAGAGGTTACCTCAGGGTCTATGTTCGGAATCTCGGTGTACTTATATAAAAATACATATGTGAACTCTTTGATAAGGCTAATAGTTTCTTCCTGCTGCTTTGAATTTAAGCCCTTCAAAATGAAGATGGGCCACTCATTGTATCCTTCCACTTTTAAATTTAACTCTTCAAGATCTTAAAGCTTCTCTCGCGAGCCGTCTTGAATGCATTCAGGTACCTCCTTCAACATATTCTACTTTGTGAGAATAATCAATCAAAAAACACTCAGGTCCTGGGTTGATGCTCTCATCCCAAAATGCTTCTCGTGCAAATTGTTATAAGTGATAAATGACACTGCCATTGAGCAAAAAAAATTTCTTCCAAGTCTGCACAAGTTTTGTCTCCTCCTCTAGATTTCTCTTTTCTTTACCTCTACTCTCAAGACGTTTCAGTCATGGACCTAACCTTTCATGCACTGACTTCTTAGTTGTACCTCCTTCTTGAACCACACAGGGCTATTCTTCTTCTTTAAGAAAAAAAAACTTCATTAAGTTTCGTGTAGAATGTTGTATAAACTAAATGGGCCTTTTCCACTGATAAACGTCTCTATAGCTTTAATCATCATCTATGGTCCACAAACGTTGGCCTTCGCACATTAATGGAACATTGCGGGCACAATTCCATGTGTATGCATCCACAATCATCCTATCAGTAACTAATAACTTGTGTTGGCATCAATGACGTGAAATTCGATGTGAGATGTGAAATTTCCCAACTTGATCCCCACACTCATGTATCCAAATGTTTGCATTCACGCATTGTCAAAACTTCAAATCATAAGCGGCATCGACATGATTTTCTCTTGTGAAATTCCCATTTCATAAAGGGTACCTATAGGCATGATATTGATTGATATCCTACCATCTAATAATGCCCTTGAGAAACTGATCGCATTCACGAGAGAAATAACATACAGAGGTATGTTGTTAAAGAAAGACACCTACCTATATGCTTCTGAAAACACCACCTCCGATGTATACCTCTTGATGAGTCTTACCATGGGTCCATGCCAATTAATGGATAGATCCCCTCGCTCTTGTACCACCTCAAGGATCTTCTTGGTAACCGCCACTCGAATTTCATACTTAACTCAAATTTGATTAAAGAAATTTGAACTTTGGGCTCTTCATAATTGTTGCGCACTCTAAATCTATCTATACCTCAAAAGTCTAAACATTACAGATGTATTCAACCACGGACGTTCTTCCTTTATCTATAGCAAGGACTAAGCGTACATTGCATTCTTCCACCTCCAGTTTCTCATCCCAATAAATCTTCGAATCTTGATTGGCTAAATCAAATAGCCACTCATCTCATGCATTCAAATTTCCCATCCACTCTTCAAAATTATGCATCTCGTTTTAGTCATATGATATAACCATGTTAGGTGAACCATATTGATGGGCTGGCAGAGAGTTCTCATTGACATCCATTGGTGGAATCTATAAGGTGGCATTTGTAACTTTCTCACATATTATCTGGTGCAGATAATAATAATAATCTTTGGTAGCATTATGAACTCTCTTGTGCAACTCATGAAGTTTTGCGTCCATTTTCTCGCCAGTTGGTTGGTACTTGCTTAGTGATAAGTACCTACCACCACTTCATGCACCAACGTTTGGTAGTATTCCATATCCTCTACCATACTTCACGACAAAAGTGGAAGAATATCACATCCGAACTTTTTTTTCTTGTGGCATTATTCTTAGAGTCCCCCTTTTCTTCCTTTGGGGATGCCTTACACATAGTTCACTGCCTATCATCATGAGGCTTAAAATCTCCCTATTGTCGGTGGAATTTATGTTCTACACTCATGGGGATTTGGTTTGATAATCATATGTATGTTCCTCGCAGCTTGAGTGAACTTTCTAAAAGTGTCCTATCGGGTTTCATTGACCAAATGGACTTTGTACTCATTAAGTAAGCCTTCTACACAAATTTGTAGCAACCTTGCCTCCGTGACCTCCTCATGAATGTCTAGTGTTTTTTCTATAAAGAGCTTGATAAATTGTAACAAAATCTTCAAATGTTTTTGTACCTCTTGGGCCAAATGCCTTAAAGTAAACTCCTCTTCAGCCAAAAAGAATTCAATAAGAATTGTATGTGCGTCTCTTTCCAAGTGGGACATTATTTGGTGCTAAGATGGAGTACCACATGTTGGCTTTGTACGTGAGAGTTTTTTTATAACTCCTTCAGCTTCAACTCCTTATCATTACCATACATTACATGGTTTTCCACAAATCTTTTTACATGCTACCTAGGGTTTTCTCTTTTTCCATTTAACTTTATGAACTTAGATGGAACATGCCCCATAAGGTATGGCTTCTCATTGATGTTCTCTGGATAAGGGTTTTGCAAATCATCATAATTGAAAGTTCAGTATCTCTTGAGAAAGATAAGCCTCTTCCATCGTAACTGCCTTGGAAGGTGATTCCTTCGCCTCCACTTTCTTCACTACTGGTGAACTCACAAGAGCCAGGACCTGCTTAGTCGCCACCTTTTTGGATAGCGCCCCATCTACTACTCCTACTCCTCCGTTAGGAGCCACCATTACTGTAACATAAGTTTGGACTAGACTAGCCATATCCATGTTATGCTGCCTAAGAAACTCAAAACAATTCTCTTGTGGTTCATCCCATTCAGTGGAAAAGCTATTGAGTTACTTGCATGTCATGTGAAAGGAGAAGGACCACTTGCTCCGGTAACCACAACGTGTTTTTTGGTGGTTTGGTCTCTCTGAACTCCATTTTCAATTGGAGAGTCATAAAAAACCAACTACTTTGAAATGTTATAACCTTCTTTATCCATAGTGATGAGGATACATCCTCAGTAGAGTCTCCAAATACAAGAGGCTAGTGATACTAGGGTCTATGAATATACTGAAAGGGTGAGGTGTGACCCACTCTAATGGAAACTATCTTCAAGGTAATAATATTTCAAGAACATAGTGAAGAAAAAAAACTAACTTTCCAATGCAAAAAAGAACTTTTTGGTTACAATCAAGAGGAAATAATGATTTAATACAACTTTTCAATAACAATAAAAGGAACGAAACAACTTGAGAATGATGATTCTCTGAGAGTGGAGAGATAACTTCAAATACCTAGGATATATCAGGTAGAGAATACTTGTGGAAATTCATATAGAGTAACAGTGCTCAAGTAGAGATCTCAATTACTATGACCCAAGTGTTCTATTTATAGAGTAACATTTGGGCAAAAGTGGCATGTGCACGATAAAAGGGATATTCCCTTGCAACAAATATCTAAATAATAATTTTATCCCTATTTCTATTTGACACAATCTACCACAGTTTGTCTATTGATAGGTGACACTTGGTATAACCAAAGTCAAAAAGTAATATTATCGAGAATAATGTCAAAAAGTGTTCTTTTGTTTATTTTCAAATGGTTACTTGGTGAACAATTTTGAAAACTTGTGAAAGGCCTTTAGGTCCACTTGCCACTAACACATCTAAAATAATTTGCGAGCCAGTGATTGACTGCTCGCTTATTTAATAATTATGGACTATGTAAGTGTGAGTGTGTGTGAGTGACGTCTTGGGTATTTTACCTTAATAATCTATCTTTCTTAAATTATTGAAGTGATTGAGCCTTATCTTTCTCAACAAAACTTACCTCCCAACCTCCAGACCAAAACTCTCAGGAGGTTCCAAATGGCCATCTACCTGAGCTTTGCTTTCTCGGTTACGACTTCTTGCTAAGTAAACATGTGTTCAACCAATAAAACTAAGTGTTGATAAATGAGTTTTATTAAATAAAAATTTGTATGGCTTGATCAACCACTCACAAATTTTAAATATTAGGCAGCATTGTTGCTCATGTACTTTATCCTTCTCAAGTACTTTATGACATGGGGTTGATCGTGTAACTTCCCCTCATCAGTTACTGTTTATGGTTTATTAGTGACTAGGACTTGATCGTCCAACATTTCTTAATAATGACTGCTCATGTGGTTTTCCCTTGATTTTGAATTACTAGCCCAATATATCTAGATAGTGACTTCTCATGTAGCTTTCCTTTGATTTGAGATTACTTGACCAACATATCTTGTTAGTGACTGCTTATGTGGCTTTCACGTGATTTAGGCTTGCTCGACCCACATATCTTGTTAGTCATTTCTCGTATGGATTTCCCTCGATTTTGGCTTGCTCGCTTAAAGTGACTTCCCGCAAAAATCCCCTCCTTAGTATGAGGGTTATTTTTACACCCCTCTATGGGGTCCAACAATGAAGTTGAAAATGAAGTCATTATTTATGGTTTGCAAAGGGCGATTAACCTAAGAGCCAATCATGTAGTGGTATATTATGACTCTCATCTGATCGCAAATCAGGTCAGTAGTGAGTATGAAAATAGAGATTCTAGGGTGCTCGCTTACCAGGACAAAGCAAGAAATCTCAAACACTTTAGGTAATCCTCAGGGGAACATTTATTGAGAAGAAAAACCACCATGTAGATGAATTAGATACTCTACATCCTCCATTAACACTGACTTAAGGAGAACGAACAAACTGGAATACATAGATCAGACCAATATTGATGAACAAGATATATATTTGGATATCATGCAAATCCAGTTACTATGATCATGGATGGACCTATTCATTTCCCTTCTAAACATTGTCAGTCTACCATTAGACATCAAATAGGATCACAAGATGAACACCCGATCAACAAGGTTTTGTTGTAACTATGAAGTCAAACTTTACTGGCGATCGTTCACCATCCCTTACTCAAGTGTGTCCATCCACACCAAAGGAAGAAATCCTCAACGAGATTCATGAAGGATGTTATGGTTATCATAAAGGTGGAAGATCACTCTAATATAGGGAAATTTCTTAAGGATATTGATGGCCTGTCATGCAAAAATGAGTTATTCAACTCGTTAAAATGTATGTCAAATGCCAAAATTTCTCCCCAATTATCAAATAGTTAATCGTAGATCTGAACCCCCGCAGAAGTCCTTGGACTTTTACTCAATGGGAATGGATATCATGGGACCTATGATTATGTCTCCCAGACACCAAAAGTACCTAATAACTATAATTGACTACTTCACAAAGTGGGTGGAGGTAGAATTACTCACCCACATCAGAGAAGAGGATACCAGACGATTCATATGGAGGAACATTATAACAAGATTTAGGATTCTAAAAAGTGCTAGTCATCGATAATGGAACTCATTTTAACATTAACATCGTTATAGATTTTTGTGCATAACATGGTATTATGATCCAATATGCATCAGTTGTGTTATCAAGGTGTAACGGATAGGATGAGATCGCTAATAAAACTATGTTTTCAGGAACCAATAATCGACTAGAAAATATAAAAGGAAAATGGGTGGATGAACTCCACTCCATCTTCTAGGCCTATAAGAAAACACCTAGAAGACTGATCGGGGAAACCTTGTACTCCCTAGAAAATAGAGTGGAAGTAGTTATCCCAAAGGAGATTGGGATACCAACCCTGAGGTTGGACGTTTTTAAAGATGGTAGGAATGATGATTGAATAACTTACGAGTTTGATCTAGTAAAAAAATGAAAAGAACGAGCTCTCATACGTCTGGTCTCTTACCAAGAAGAAATATCTAGACAACATGACAAAAAGGTCAAATTCAGGGAGTTCTAGGTTAGCGACTTTGTTCTCAGAAATCTCCTCCCGACAGTAAAAAAGAAGACAAACTGAAAGTTGGAATGCCATGAACCTTAGAAAATTCTATCATTAATTAGGTTTTCATTTCTAGAAACTTTTTAGTTTATTTATAATCAATAAATTTGTTTGTTTTCTACTCTCGATTTGCTACAATATTCAAAGCATAAAACCCATCTGAAAATGGCAATACAACCCATAAGAGTTGGTCGACCGAGAATAGTCATAAACCCACCTACAAATTGGGTGGTACAACACCAAAATAATTTTATCACCTACGTTTGGCATCAAACCCGTTTCAAATAATGGTATGAGTTAGAATAAGTGTGTCGTCGGAGAATCTACTATTAAACCCACTCAAATAGTTGTACAAATTATAACAAGTAGGCCTCCTACGTTTGGAAATAAACCCACCTAAAAATGGTGGTACATCCCAAGTCGGGATGTTTGGCCTAGAATGGGCATAAACCCACCTAAGAATTGGGTGGTACAACTTAGAAATAAGCTGGCTCCTTACATTTGGCATCAAATCCACTCAAGTGTTGGTACGAATTAGAATAATATGGTTCCAACGTTTGGCAATAAATCCATTCATGTAGTTGTGTGACTTAGAAAAAATTGTTCACCTGAGAATCTAGCATTAAACCCACTTAAGTAGTGGTACAACTTAGAACAAGGCGGTCATCTATGTTTGTCACTAAACGCACCTGAAAGTGGTGGTATATCCCAAGTCGAGATGTTCAATATAGAATAGGCATAAACCTACCTTAGAATTGGGTGGAACAACTTAGAAATAATTTGGTCACCTATGTTTGGGATCAAACACACTCAGGGAGTTGTAAGAATTCAAAAAAGTCGATTGCTTGAGAATCTGGCATTAAACCCAGTCAAGCATTGGTACGACTTAAAACAAGTTGGTGGCCTACGTTTTGCACTAAACCAACCTCAAAATGGTGGTACATCCCATGTTGGGATGTGTGGACACCTCAATCCGCAATCAAGATTTGAGGATGCTTCGTCCTGTCCCAAGTAAGCCCGGGCATAAACCTCGAAAGAACCCACAAAAGTATAAACTTTCAAAACTTACACTAAAGTTCAAAGTGTCAAAAACACTAAGAACCACAGTAAAAAGGGTCAATATGAAAATAACAAAAAATCAAATAACCCATTAAAATAAGAAACAAACAAACCCTCTAGAACTGTTAACTGACTAGTTAAAAGCCCTTTAAATGGTTAATCAACCGATTAATCGTTTCCCATTAGACAATCGATCGATTATCGATACTAGAGAATAATCATCACAAGATCTTTGAAAATCTAATCTCAGTCACGGTACTCGATCGGTTAACCATATGGCTTAGACCCCTATAAATAAAGTTCCCACCCACTATTTCAAGGCATTACAAAATCCGACCTCGATTTGGTTTTTTCAATTTCTTCTCCGCCAAGCATCCGAGATACTCGATCTCATTTTAAAAGTCCCGAATAAGCTCATACTTCAGAAAAGTCATTTGCCCCTTAAGAAAAGCTCGTACTTTCATGAAGTCTCTTTCGAGTCCCAAAAGAGGTTTCTACTTCTAAAAGGTTGACTTTGAGAAATAAACTGAGTTGAATCTCTACACAAGTTCCACAAAAGCCAGTACTTCTAGACAAAGCTCTGCCCAATTGAAAAAGAACCAAAAATAGAGACACACACCCTAGAAAAAGTCGAGTTTCTCCGTGGGGTAAAGAACCTTTGACAAATTTTGTAGCAATACACCAAATATATACCACGATAAACTATACATATTTGTGTATCTTCTTTAGCCCGACCCCATTTTAGGGAACCAAATATGCAATTTACAACATTTCTATTTCAAAAGCTTGATATGTAATCCAGCACCACTATTTGTTTATTGTATTTTATTGATATGATCAAATTCTAAAAAAATACTAATCAAATTCCGTAATTAAAATAAATCAATATGAAAACATACTTTCAAAATACATTCTCACGAAAGTGCCATTGAGCTGTGTCAGACCAAAACTTTACGGACAAAAGTCTAAAATTCGACTACTCTCACTACTTCTTCAAAATAACGCCCTTCAAGATGGTGGGAGCTGACAACAAGGGAGGGGATACCAAGTAGTGCCGAATTCCTTCCAGTACCCAATCACATACCTATATCTAAAACGTTGAATTTTCATTCTTCAAGACTTGAAAGAACGATTGTAATTTAACTAATGATCATGAAATGAATCAGTTTAGTGTAAGAAACATTCCGATGAGGACTTGTATGTCCTTGCTAGTGGCCGAAATTCTTATATCTTAGAGGGCCTTGCTCTGATGAATATTTTCTTCTACTCCTATCTTCAATACAAAATATCCCGCTTGATGGTGGTCAAAGATCAATTAGTACACTGATGAGGTTGATTCAGCTATGATGCCACCAATTAGACCACCAACGATCCTGCAGCTCCGATTGAGGGACTGGATGACTTTGTGGAAAATGTATCTCTAGTAGGTCTGGGGGAGGTCACACATGACTTTTAATTTAGTTATTTTTCATTTAAACCTTTTTTAGATCGAATGGTCTTTTGATTTGTAGGCCTTGTGTTAAAAGAAAGTAATTAAGCTTCTTTCATCTCTTTCTTTGCATTTTTCTGTACTTGTGAGATGCTCAGTGTTAGTTTCTCTGATTATGCCTCGTGTAAAATATGTTGTAGGAAATAATTGATGGACCTTATTTCTAAAGAGTTTTTAGGTTTAAATAAAGTTTTGATTAACCCATAGTAAACATTTACGGAATTCAGTGGACGATCATTTTAACTTCTGGATCATATTAACCAATATATCTTAAGTTAAATTAATCATTTGATTTTGAATCAGAGCTCCCCTTTAAGTGAAGATAACTTATTTTTAAGTTGTACCACCCTATGCCTATTCAAGGCCGACCATCCCGACTGAGGATGTACCACCGTTTTAGGTGGGTTTAGTGCCAAACGTAGGTGATCGACTTGTTCTAAGTCCTACCATTACTTGAGTTGGTTTGATGCCAAACGTAGGCGACAAACTAATTTCTAAGTTATACCACCCAATTCTTTGGTAGGTTTATGCCTATTCTAGGTCGACCAACCCGATTTGGGATATATCATTGTTTTTAGGTGGATCTAGTGCCAAACATAGCCGACCAACTTGTTCTAAGTGATATGACTACATGATTATGAAACCTACTTGTTCTAAGTCTTACCACTGCTTGAGTGCATTTTCTTCCAAATGTAGGCGACCAACTTATTTTTAAGTTATACCACCCAATTATTATGAGGGTTTATGCCTATTCTAGGCCGACCATTTTGACCTGGGATGTATCATCATTTCATGTGGGTTTAATGCCAAAATTATGTGACTCACTTATTTTAAGTCGTACCGCTACATGAGTGGGTTTTATGACAAATTCTCAAGAAACTGGGTTATTCTAAGTCGTACAACTACTTAAGTGGGTTTGACACCAAAAGTAGGAGACTAAATTATTTCTAAGTTATAGACCTAATGTTTTAAGTTGGTTTATGCCTTTTCTAGGTCGTTCAGCTCTTAGGAGTTGTACCACCATTTTCAGTTGGGTTTTATGCTTTGAATAATTGTACCAAATCCATAGTAGTAAATAAATAACTTTATTGATGATAAATAAACTAAAAAGTTTACATAAATGAAAACATAATTAATGATACAGTTTTATAAGGCTCGTGGCAATCCATGACCTTGTTACTACTATGCCATCTTGTTTTTCTAAGTGATAACATCCACCGCCTACCTTTGACATTAACCTATATGAGCCTTACTAGTTCGGCGCTAACTTTCCATTTAACAACTTTTTTACTGTCAGGAAGAGATTTTTGAGAACCAAGTTACGAACCTAGACCTCTATGACTTTGACTTTCTGCCACGTTGTATGGATAGTTCTTTCTAATAAATAGGCAGATGTATGAGTGTATGTTCTCTTCGTTATTACACTATATCCAACTCTTGAACTATTCGATTATTATTCTTACAATATTAGAAAATATCCAACATTAGGGTTGGAAACATAATCTATAAAGGGATAAATGCTTCCATTCCATAATCTAAGGAGTATGGGGTTTCCTCGGCTAGTCTTCTAGGCATTGTCCTAATGGACTAGAGGACAGAGGGGAGTTCGTCCACCCCTTTTCCCCTTTTGTTTTTTAGTCGATGCTTTATTCCTGGCGATAAAATTTGTTAATGATCTCAGCCTAACTGTTACACCGTGGTAACACAAATAATGCATAATGGATCCTAATATCATGTTTCGCATAAAAATCTCTGAAGATTTATGTTCCGTCATTGGTGATTAGCTCTATTGGAATCCTAAATCTTCTGATAATGTTTGTCCATACGAATTGTCAGGATACCTCTTTTTAGATGTGGGTGAGTGGTTCCGCCTCCACATACTTTATGAAGTCGTCAGTGAGAGTTATTAAGTTTTTTCGATTATTCGGCATATGTCCCACAATATTCATGCCCCATTAAGAAAAAGGCCACGGAATTGTGAGGGGGTTGAGACCTCCGACCAACTATTTGATTATTGGGGAGAACTGTTGGCCTTTGATGCACTTTAGGATGAACTAACTAACATCCTTTTACATGAAAGGCCACCAATATCCCTAAGAGATCGCCCTACAGGAGAATGATCTTCTACCTTTGGTCTGGATGGACACACTTAAGTAAAGGGCCAATGGACGATCGTCGTTAAAGTTTCCCTTAAAGTGTTAAGGCAGAACCTTGCCGATTGGATCTTTATCTTGTGATCCTATTTTATTTTTGTAGACAGATCTCCATTATTTAGAAAGGCGATGATTGGGTCCATCTATGACCATGGTAACTAAATTTGCCTGATATTCGAAGCTAGCTTGGGTTCTTCAATACTGGCTCGATCTATCTATTCCACTCCGATTATTCTCTTTAGGTCGGTGTCAATCATATACATGGTTATTGCTATTTCTTTGTAGATGTTCCATTGAAGATGAGCTGAAGTGTTTGAGAAGTTTTCTCTATTTGTCCCAATAAGTGAGCTTCTTATAATTCCTTATTTCATACTAGTCATTGAGTTGATTTGCAATCTGATAGGAGTCATAATATACTTCTACATGATTGGTTCCTAAGTTGGTAACCTTTTGCAGACCATAAATCACGACTTCGTATTCAGCCTCGTTTTTAGACCCTTTGAACTAAAGACGAACTGCTTTCTCAATAAGGAACCCTTACGGAATGAAAAAGATGACACCGACATTGGTGCTACATTCATTTGATTCCCCATTTACGAAAGACTTCTATATTTGATCATCTTTATAAATGCTTAATGAATCTAGAATTGGATTTAACTTCTCTTCTTTTCCTATTAGTGATACCAAGAATTTGACAACAAAGTCATCCATAATATTCCCTTTAATGGATGTTCGTGGATCATACTTGATGTTAAGCACTTTCACTTTATAAACTTTTGGCAGCAAAAGACTTAATGGAGAAGACAATTCCCTTTTTATAAGGGGAAAAATATTAGATTGAAACAGAAGAAAGTGGTGGTCATGCGCGCGTGGTTGTGCGTGACCAAGCAGAAACAATCATTATCTCCAGTTGAAAGGGGAACTGAGGTGGCTCTCATGAAAGTTATGTGTTGATCGTGGGATTCCCCATATTATTGTGTGAGAAAGTGGATGGATGCATTTATTGGGATGGGAATTTTCAATAATTATCTCTGTGGGGCTATGTTAACCCTTTGGAATTCCTTGGGAACTTAAAATGTTTTGGGGGGAATTAAAAAAAATAATTGACTTCCCAGGTATAAATGTGGAGATTCAAAATCGCTTATAATAATAATAAAAGAGGTTCCCAGCGACTGAGAATATGAGGCCAATCGCGCAAATGCTTTCTCAAATAAAGAAAATAATCACTCTAGCATATGTTCGCCGGGACATTTTTTTAGTATAGACTAAAATGATAACTCCCTTTTGAGTGAAAGCTCACTCACATGAAGGGTTTCATCTAACAAATATCATCCCACTCAATGGTTATTAAAAAATGTCTTTGGTTATAGGTTAAAGGTCACTCGAAGGAAGATGATGATGTTTCGGTCATATATTTCTTCATGACTAAACAAATATCTCCACAAAGGGGAAAATATAGAGGGTTGTTAAAGCTAATGGTTGATTGAATATTAATCAGGCATACCAAGGTGGATTAGAGGATGATCAAACATAAAGAGCAGGACCAAGGTTAATTAGAGGATAGTCAAACATAAAGAGAAGGACCAAGGTCGATCGGAGGCAGATCATTCGAGTAGATTCTCGTAATAAAAAATCTCGTTCCAAGGCATCCCATAGCGAGCAAGGTTTCTTAAAGGCATTGTCACACTAAGAAAGTTTGTTCGAAGAGACTTTAAGAAACATACCTATAATATATACTTAGCTTTCTGTTCTCATTGGTCAATTATTTTGGAACTATTTGTAATAGTATTTAGGTTGATTGGTATCTACGAAAGACCATTTTTGGAAGGAAATATGAGAGCTATCATGCTTTATCAAGTGACCTAATTTAGGAAATCTCACAAGGATTTGGTTTCGAGGATTGAGAACATGGCAACGTTGGAAAACAATCCTAACCTCTTTGGTAAACTTGGGTGTGGGTACCACGTTTATTTATCTCGACCCAGAGAAGTAATAAGGCTAAGCCTTATCAATAATAGGGAAAGCCCAACCCAAACTCCCAATCCTTATAAACAGTTAATTAGAAGTAACCCATTCCATCCCTAAAATCTCTCAGGAGATATTCTAGGGACTATGGGCCAACGTAGAGGTTCCCAACACCCCCACTCTTCGAGAAATACATGTATATATTGAACCCCCCATACCGGGGCAAAGCGTATGTCATTTTGTAAACACTCCCCGAAGAAAAGAGAAATATAATCAGAGAGCACCACTGTGGATGTAGGCAATTTACTAAACCACGTAAATCTTGTGTCGTGTGTGATTGCTTTGCTTGTAATTTGTGTTGAGATTTATTGTCACCATAATTGGCGCCATCTTTGGGAAGCGATTGTTCTTCCTTTAAGAAAGACTTCACCAACAAGCACCTAGAATGTCTGGTCACAACAACAATGCCCCTCAAGCAGGGGATATTCAAGAGCAACCTACCCCTCGTAGGGTTAGGTCTAAAATTAGATGCTCAAACCCAAGGCCTCGCCCAGAACAACAAACCTTAGAAGAAATTCAAGGACCAACTAGGTCCATGCAAGTCTTCAGGCTGATCGACGCCTATGAGGCCAGGCTCCAAGAGCGGAGGAAGCCACTCGTAAGCAGGAAGCCAAGAACGCTCGCCTCAAAATAAGATTAAAGAATATGGAGAGAGAAATCCATCGCTGCACAAGGAAACATCATTATCGCACTCCTAGCCCTCAGGCGAGAAGATCTCATAGCCAAGGAAGGAGCCCAAGACATGGATCTTAAAGGATTTAGGGACACAGGTTAGATAACGACTGGTCCGAGAAAAAATAATTATCTCACCGATGCAGGATACCAGGCCGAGGAAATGACGACATACAAAATTTGGTCCGGAGAGAAATGGACAAACACTCAGGACATCGGGGTGCTAGGTCGACCAAAGATCTATCCAGGTGAGCTCTTATAACCCAGATGAAATCCCCTTTTTTAAGGGAAATAGAAGAAGAAGAAGAGGAAGAAGAAGAAGAAGCCCCCCCAAAATTTTGCAATGTCTAGGTTCAAGATCTATGATGGAAAGATAGATCCTATTGACCATGTCAGATAGTACAGGCAGGCCATGACCCTTTGGAACCATAAGGACGCATTGATGTGATGAATTTTCCCATTGATTTTGAACGACATATCCCAAAAGTGGTTCGAGAAACTCCGTCAAAGATCCATTAGGAACTTCGAGTCCATGGCGGAGCTCTTCACAGCTCACCTCAATACCAGCAGCTCCCATCCCAAGAGGATGGATGCTTTGTTGACAATGAAAAAGCATCCATAGGAAAGCCTCAGAGACTATGCGAAGAGGTATTGTGAGCTATTCAACGAGTTCGATGACTACTCGGAGCAGGTCGCTGTGGCATCCTTTAAGATAGGTTTACCCAAATCCTGCCTTTTACACCAGTCCCTCACTAAGAAGGAGGCCACAACCATCGACGACTTGATGGATCGTATTGAAAAATATGCCAAAGTCTAAGATGTAACTCATCTCAGTGTAGGGGAAAATGGTCGCCAGCAAGGGAAGCGGAAATAATGCAGGTCAGAAGAAAGGAAGTAAGAATGGGGGAAAGAATGGCCCTAATAATGGGAGCAAGAGTGATGCCTCGAAGGAATTCCAAGAAGTAAATACTGTTTTCAGAGAACTAATATATAAGATTCTGACGAAGATCAAGGAAGAACTGTTTATTAAGTGGACCAAGGAGATGGGTGGAGACCCTTCAAAGAGGAACAAAACACTAAGGTGTGCCTTCCACAAAGAGGGTGGGCACAAAACCGAGCATTGCAAGGATCTCAAATCTAACCTTGAGGATTTCGCCCAAGGTGGACACATAAGTGAATTCATGGGAAAAAAATCAAAGAAGGTAGCTGACAATGGAAATCAAAGGCCCGACAACGTGCTTGAGGAAGACTTCGTCCATGAGTTTGCAGTAATTCATGGAGCGTCGGAACTAAAACAGATTCAAGGGAACACAACTCGAATGGAAGTAAAAAAGATTACAACAGTAATGCAAGCTTTCCAAATTGATCCAGCCAAAATGCAACCAGGGAAGCATAACTGAGTAGAGGATGTCGACTACAGAAAACACATTATGTTCACGGATGAAGATCTAGTAGGAGTAAGAACCCCCCACATCATATGCATTGATCATTACACTCAGGATAACTAACTATGACATCTACAGAATACTCATCGACCAAGGTAGCTCATCTGAAGTAATGTACCTCGACGTGTTCAAGAAGTTGAAGTTGAGGGTCATTGACCTAAAGGAAGCCACCATTCCTCTAGTTGGCTTTGCTAGAAAAATAATTATCCCCTTGGGAAAGATTATCTTGCCAGTAAGGGCAGGAAACATCTTGAAAATGATTGAATTTCTCGTGGTTGATATTGATTCACCCTACCAAGTGATCCTTGGCAAAGGATGGCTGGACGCAATGAAGGTCATCCCCTCTACCTACCATCAGAAGATCAAATGTTTAACTGAACGAGGAGTAGTGGAGATCCACGGAGATCAGGCGATGGCGAGAAAGTACTTCATAACAGCCATCAGTCCCAAGCCAGAGAAGAAGGTTGAGAAAGTTATGAGCAAAGATGAAGAGCAGGAGAGACTAATACCCTCCAAATAGCAATTAAGATATGGGAGACCAGGGTGAAGGAGACCTGGCTCCTCCCTTCTGAAAGAGTCATCGAGGACCTAGAGGAAGTCACATCCAGTAGCATTTCATATGAGAGAAATTTCTTGATCGGAACCTCACTCAACGACCACAAAAAGAGGGAGTTGGTCACCCTACTCCAAAGTAATCTAGATGTCTTTGCATGGGAGCCTTACAATCTGCCCGGGATTGATCCAAACATCACTTGCTATTGACTACACGTCGATCCAATTTTCAAACCAATAGCACATAAAGCTTGTCGAACTACTCCGAAAAAATCCAAAGAAGTGGAGAAGGAAGTTGACAAACTGCTGGACGCATGATCCATACGGGAAGTCCAGTTCCCCAAATGGCTATCCAACCCAGTGGTTGTCCCTAAGAGCAACGAAAAATGAAGAGTCTACATCGATTTCACCGATCTCAACAAAGCATTCACTAAAGACATCTTCCCCCTCCCAAAGATTGATCACCTGG
The DNA here is from genome assembly GCA_949130495.1 of Sambucus nigra. Lineage (NCBI taxonomy): Eukaryota > Viridiplantae > Streptophyta > Magnoliopsida > Dipsacales > Adoxaceae > Sambucus > Sambucus nigra. Next base: position 373,563,197 of record OX422212.1, read on the forward strand.
TGGATGCCACTACAGCAAATGAAAGGATGAGCTTCCTCGGCGCATACTCCGGGTATCACCAGATCCCTCTATACGAGGCAGATCAAGACAAAATAGCATTTATAACCATAGTTGGGTTATATTGCTACAAGGTTATGCCCTTTGGGCTAAAAAATGCAGGAGCAACCTACCAGCGATTGGTCACCAAGATGTTCAAAGACCAAATAGGAAGAACTATGGAAGTCTACATCGACGATATGCTCGTCAAGATCAAGATCAAGGAAGAACACCTCTCCGACCTATCAAGAACCTTTGAAATCCTCAGTAATTACTGAATGAAGTTCAACGCAAGTAAGTGCTCCTTAGGTGTCCAGTCAGGAAAATTCCTTGGGTACTTGGTCAGCAAGAGAGGTATTAAAGCCAACCCAGACCAAATTGACGCCATCAATAGGGTACAGCCCCCCGTAAGATAAGAGATGTGCAGAAGCTCGCGGGGATACTCACCGCTCTGAATCGATTCATCTCAAAGTCATCGAAAATGTGTGAGCCATTCTTCTAGTTGTTGAAGAAAGGTAAAGATGTGGAGTGGAACGAGGATTGCTCGAAGGTGTTAGAGGGGATCAAAGCTTACCTTAGCACACCACCCTTGCTCGTAATCCCTTAAGAGAATGATTCTCTATACCTTTACCTTATAGTATCAAGTCACGTTGTAAGCTCTGCACTGGTATGCAAGCAAACAGGGATCCAACACCCAGTCTATTACGTGAGTAAGAATCTTTTTGACGTCGAACAACGATACCTACCACTAGAAAAGCTCACCTTTTGCGCTAGTGGTAGCCTCAAGGAAATTGAAACATTACTTCGAAGCCCACTCCATTATCGTACTTACATCGCACCCTCTTAAAGTAGTCCTGAGAAAAGTTGACCTTATAGGTCGAGCTTGGGCGATTTGACATTCAGTTCCAGCCGAGGAACGCCATCAAAGGGAAGGTCCTCGCCGACTTCATCATAGAGTTTATAGGAGAACATCATTGCGACCATCCCCAAAATATTCATCAGAATGAAGTCCCCCCTGTATCAGGCGTCTAGAGATTATTCATTGACGGAGCCTCCATTGCAAAGGGGCAGGAGTAGGCAGAGTGTTGATTACCCCTAAAGATGCAATACTCGAGCAAGGAATCAGGATTAGATTCGAAGCCTCCAACAATAAAGAAGAATATGAAGCACTGATCATGGGCCTATAAAAGGCGCGAACACTCAGAGAAAGAAAAACCTAAGTGTTCGGTGACTCACAGTTGGTCTCCATCCAGATAAGTGGCAATTTCAACGCTAGGGATGAAAGGATGGTAGCCTATCTCTGCATTGTGAAAGAATTGATGGTTAACTTTAAACAAGTCAGTGTCTAACAGTTTCCCAGAGGACAGAAAAGCCACACTGATGCCCTGGCAGCCTTAAGCTCAACGATCAACTCTAACTTGAAAAGGACAATTCAGATCAATTTCCTTACCCAACCAAGTATCAACAAGATCAACGAGCTGCCAAACACAGGGCATATTCTACAAATTAATACAACCCCCAATTGGATGGAACCCATAAGGGATTATTTGAAGGATGGTGCACTACCAGCAGATAAGAAGACCGCTCATCAAATAAGAGTCAAAGCTGCTTGCTTTCACTTATCTTCTGAGGGCAAGCTGTACAAGAGATCTTTCATTGGCCCCTACCTTCAATGCGTTCATCCAAAAGACGTCGAGCAAGTCCTTCATGAATCCATGAGGGAATCTATGGAAGTCACATTGGGGACAGTTCACTAGCTTTTCGAGCAATGAAAGAAGGTTACTAGTGGCCGTACATGCAAAAAGACACAAGAATCTATGCTTGAAGATACAAAAAGTGCCAACTTCACACACCTATGGGTCACCAGCCGACTAGAGACCTGAAGTCACTTACTAGCCCATGGCCTTTTGCCCAATGGGGTATGGACATCGTGGACCCTGTACCTACCGTAGTCGGTAATCGCAAGTATCTATTGGTCATAATAGACTACTTCACCAAATGGATAGAGGCAGAGCCACTAAAAAACATTAAAGATGCGGATATGATAAGATTCATATGGAAGAACATCGTTACTCATTTCAGGATCCCCAAGACTATCATCACTAATAGCAGAACCCAATTTGAGAGTGGCCTCTTCTAGGGTTTCTGTAGCGACCACTGGATCAAGCACTACTTCAGCTCTGTGGCATAACCTCAGAGCAACGGACATGATGAAGCTTCCAATAAAATAGTGATTGATGGATTAAAAAAGCATCTAGAGTGAGCCAATGGAGAATAGGTAAATGAACTACCCCACATCCTATGGGCTTACCGCACCACCCCACGGTGCGCAACTAGAGAGACACCATTCGCACTAATATATGGGATGGAGGAAATTATCCTTTTGGAAGCTGGCCTCCTTACCACGAGGTCCACTCTGGTCTACCAAGTCCAGAATGATGTAGAATTGCTCGCCGAACTCGACCTAGATAAGGAATGAAGGGAGTTGGATCTAGTGAAACTAGCAGCCTACCAGCAACAACTAGCAAATCACTATAACAAAAATGTCAATCCAAGAGCATTGTAGGCTGGGGACTATGTCTTAAGGAAAGTTCTTGGCAGCGCTGTAAAACCATCAAATGACAAGCTAGGACCAAACTGGGAGGGGCCATTCAAGGTGATAAAAGATGACCTACAAGGATCCTACCACTTAGAAACACTGGAGGGTAGGGAGATACCTAGGACTTGGAATGCAACCAATTTGAAGAAATTATACTTCTAGTTTTCTTTTTTCTGTTTGAACTCAGTGTTGAATTTTTAATTCATTTCTGATTAATAAGATTTGTTTGGTAGTAGAATTTTATGGAGTGTTAATTTTTCTGAACTACGTTATAATTCATGCACCCTTCCAAGTTACAGGCTCCTCGCTTAACATACAAAACAAAGATCATGAGAAACTTATTAAAGTAGGGTCAGTGTATAATGATCCTCCTCAGGAATTCATCAACGAACACGAATGACCTCCTAGCTTGCCCCTGGAAATATATAAAGCCCTACAGGGGACCCTTAGGCAACATGGCTAACCCAAGTTGGTCGTTAACATTATTTGGCTCAGAAATTCTGCTCGGATAGAACATCTGATACCAGGTGTATCCTCGCCATTGCCTCACTTAGGCCTAAGGGAGTTTGACGACATGACCTAAAAGGTAAAGTGAGGTAGAATGGTAAACTAAAAGCATACTGGACTGGGGGGATACACACTCAGCAACCAACTCTGCCCAAGTCAAATCTAGTCGATTGGAAGGGCCCGATATAACTGAACAAGATATCAATGAAGTAAAAAATAACACAACACATGTTTAGCCAAAAAATCGCCCAAAACATAACTATTTTATAGCATCATTACATATATAAAGAATTACATATGCCGAGTAATTTAAATCCTAATGAGAACTAGGACACTGAGAAAGATAGTCAGCCACTCACACTCTTCGGCCATTATTGGGATAAGGAGCTAATTTCTCCCCGACTTCATCTGAATTTGGTTCCATGAGCCATCTTGGGATCTCATCTATAGTAACCCATCGATCATCCCTTTTGAATGGGTTCAACATCAAATTTGAGGGAGAGATATCATGCTAACATTAGAGGACATAGTTCCTAGGGACCTGCAACTCCTTAAGAGCATTTAACTACCCTCTTATGAAAGATAACTCTTCAACCTCCTTCAACTTCATCGGAGCATCGGTCCAACCCTAGTCATAACCATCAGCCCACACTTGCCGAGGACCTTTGTTGAACAGGTGCCTCAGCGAGGTAACATCTCTTTTAAGATCGACGATTATTACGTACATCCTGTGAATGTCACCTCGAAGCTCGACAATCTACCTAGCTGAGCCAATATCATCAGTACCAGCTCGAGGGGCAATGCACGATGCATTCTCCCTAAGTCATGAAACTTCTCTCCTTAGAGCATAATTCTCTTGTTGAAGGACCTCTCCAAGTTGATTAGCCTTAAAAGAATCCAGAAGCTTAGCCTTCAGAGCATTCACTTCTTCTTGAATAGAAGCACTGACCTCCTCCATCTCCTGAAGCCTATCTTTCAACTTAGCAACGAGCTCTAACTGGTCCTGATTGTCTTGATTCCTCGACCTAAGAGACTTGAAGATTTTTACAAAGTCACGACTAACTCGGTTGCTCACTTAGGGACCAAGAATTTTTCCTAGTTGAGAGGTAGTAGGAATATATTCCTTAATATCGATGAACTACAAACCATATAAGCATTAGATAAAAAATAAATTAGTGCATGGAGAAAAACCAAACTTTATTTCATTAAAACAAAAGCAATTCGAGTACATCAGCAAGAAGAAAAAGAGATACAAAAAATATAATGGTCCCTAAGAAGACTAGCTGGCGACCTCAGTCTGTTCTGAAGAGGCTGGTTGCTTTCCCTTATCCACGGCAGCCCCAGGTGCACCTCCCTTAGATGGATCAGTCAGAGCATCAGCATTAATGTTTGGGATGGCTGGGACACCTTTATTAGAAGCTGAGGAAGGAACCTCATCAATAATAGGCTTTGGTCTAGGGTCATGCTCATCAAAGAGGGGGGAATCAACATCCACCTCGGAAGCGAGCAAAGCCCTATCCTAACCCTTCTTGAAGTTGAGGCGGGTGATGTAGCCGATCTGAGCCTCAGCATCCTCATATGCTGCGAGCCACCAAGAATTGTACGAGCTCTTCTTGAGGGTGGAAGCCTCAGATTCCATCTTCTTCATCCTCTTAGAAAACTCTTTGTTCTCCTCGACCACCGCCATCTTTCTTGTACAAACCAAGTCATAAGACTGGCTGAGCTCCTTTAGATCCTTGGACGTTGCCGCTTTTTCCTTATTAGATTTGGCCAAGGCAAGGTCAGAAGACTTCTGAGAAGCACTGGCAGCCTTCAAGATCTCCTCCAACTCATCATTCTTCCTTTTTAGCTCATCGCGGCTGCGATAGAGGATGATGAAGTTAGATACAAACTACATAAAGAAAGAAAACATTTAGCGAAGAAAGTATTAAAAGAATAATTGCAAGAGTAAAAAAGTAAAAATAGACTTACCAAGGCTAGCCCCTAACTTGCCTTTAGGGATAACAGGTCGCTCCCTATACTCGACGACCTCTGACGATCAGGTGGCAAGACTGATCTCTCGAGAACCGCTGGACCCAACTGAGGGGAAAGATCAATAGAAGCCCCCTCAGGGTAGACACAGGCACATAGACTGCCTCGTCTTGGTCCTCACTTCCTCTCTCCTCCTTTCTTCCTCCCTCTCTTTCTTTTTCCTCTCTACCCTTTTCTTCCTCTCTTTCTCTCTCTCTCTCTCACCATCGCCTCCTCTTTCTTCTTCCACTCCTGCTCATGAGGTACAGTTTGTGAGCCAGTGGCAGTATCCCCACTCCCAGAATTCTTATTCTACAACCTACGGGAGAGAGCCACATTGTCTTCATCATTATTTTGGATCAAATTTTTCCTAGGAGGGGCCATAATTTCCTCGCTGGAGGTATCCAAATCCTCTGAGTCATTCGAAACCTCTGAATCCGCCGAACCTCCTCTGAACTGAAAGATTCTTCACCACCTAAACTCTCCTCATTGTAATCACACTCAACTCCACCTCTGTCAGCTCCCTCACTCCCTTAACCAAAGCCACGTTCGTCCTCGTCTAATTTAATTGGTTCAGCAGCAACCTCTTTTGTGATATCTAGCTGAGGAATAATATCCACAGGTCGGGTGATGAAACTGGACCTAATATTCTTGTACTCCAAAAGGAATGCAGCTGATCGCTGATGCTCACTGTCATCCAAGTATTCCCTGATCTTCTAAGCTTTGACTAGCTCAGCAGCTTGAATTTCTCGAAGTGAAGGTTCTGAGTTCTTTGCCTTTGCTAAAAAAGGAAAAAAGAATAATATAAGAAGGACAATACATTGACAAAAATCAATAAGAAGAACAAGATCTATGCTTACCTATATACTGCTCCGAATAAAAGGGAATCATAGGTCCCATGTAACTCACCCCTTCAGTTTGGGGAGGGAACTACGAGTTCTTGGCAATGAATCCCTCTTGTCAATAGTCCTTATAGGAATTAGGTAGATTGACTACCAACACCTGTCAGGACTCCTTGCCTTCAAATAGAGGAGATCAAAGCTTTTTCGAGAGAAGGAATAGCAATAACAAATTTTAGCAAGACCTAGATTGGTGCCATAGAGCTGATTGATCCTATGTATACCATTGACAATCTTCCAAATATTTGGAGAACATTGGGAAGGAACTATATAAAAGTAACTAAAGAAGTGAAAAAATAAGCAATTTAGGGGAAATATTAAACCCCCTAGGACAACAAGAGGACATGAATCCAATACCCGTCCTTAATATCTCAAACATTATGAGGAACAGGGTAAAATTCAATGTCCACCCAGGTAGGGATGTTATAAAACTCACTAAAATCTGTTATTGACCTATTACCTATCCTTGCCATCAGAAGAAAAAAACCTAGCAACGATAAAGAAGAAATTTCAATAGAAAAGAAATAAGAAGAAGTTTGGGGAACTTACGAATTGAGAAATAACTTGAGACAACGCAAAGCCACAAGCAAGGAAGATGGTAAGATAAGGAAGATCTCGAAGACGAAAGGAGAGAAGTGGAGATGAAAAAATGCAATAGGAAGCAAAAGATATCTTGAAAATTTGAGAGTTTGTGAAGCGACGCAAAAATGGTTTCTTCAAACAAATGTTAAACCTTCTCAATCATAACGCACAAAGAACTAAGTAAATTATTGAGCCCCAATTGTGACCCAAAATTTTTAGGGGCAATTTTGGGTACCACATTTACTTATCTCGGCCTAGAGAAGTAGTCAGGTTAAGCCCTCTCAAAAATAAGGAAATCTCGGACCAAACTCATAAAATATCTCAGGAGATATTTTAGGATTTATGGGCCAATATGGAGGTTCCCAACAGCCCCACTCTCCGAGAATTACATATATATATTGAACCCCCCATCCCGGGGCAAAGGGTATGTCATTTTCTAAACACTCCCCTGGAGAAAAGAGAAATATAATCAGAGAGCACCACCATGGACGTAGGCAATTTGCTGAACCATGTAAATCTTGTGTCGTCTGTGATTACAACTATTCTAATTTGTGTTCTTTGCTTTTTCCGGTGATCACATTTTCTTGTAATTTGTGTTGAGATTTATAGTCACCACATTGGGCAAAACCTCTCTTTAATAGGATCAAGTTAGTGTTTCAAAGAACCTTTTCAATGAGGGACACTGTCAAACAACTTGTTTGAGGAACCTTTCATGAAGCAACCTCATCCAACAAACACATAAAAACTAAATTTGTCCGAGGAACCTTATCTCGAGGATCCTCACTTAGTTGATAAGATAACATGTCTTGTTGCCACTATTTAATATATTTACGACGTCATGAATTATGACACTTTAGGTGCTTGAGAAAATTGGCACTTGAGTGGGTTAATCCCTTGGACCATTGTCCCATTAGGAGGAATGCCCCATTAGTCGTTAATAAGGAAAACTTTGTGCTAACTTGTCCTACTAATATCAATTAGAGAGACATTCAGATAGTCTAAACATTGTTCCCGCCGAAATTCAATATCTTATGCATTTCATACAATATCCTTTCATTAAATGCAGAGTACTCTTAGCATTTAATGGTAGCTCAGAGCATTTAATGCGGAGCAAGGTCGCTCGAACGACCTTCAAGTCCTATAAATACTGTCATTAATCATTTGTTAAAGGACTAGATTTTTTATATCTAATATCCACATACACAAGAGCTTCCTTTGAGTTAGTATCATCAAATTTATCCCTTTATTCTTAGGTCATGGCAAATAATTATTACTAATCATTGCACTTATTGTGTGAGAGGTTTTCTGCCTTGCCTTTATTGCACTAAAGTGCTTTGTGTTTGTCCTTTAAACCAAGTTGGTTGTTGAGATTCACTTCATTTATTATGTTGTAAGCATATTTATGTTGTAAATATTATTAAATACATTATGTGGTACTATAATCATTTATTACAAATGTTGGAGTTATTTATTAATTATGTTGTTCTTCTTGAATTAGTTATGATTTTAAAGATGGTTTGCCTCACTGAATACTAATTGTATTTATCGAACCCACATCTTACATTGGCAACTCTGCTGAGGAATTATTCTATTTGAAGAATGACTAATGGTAACATAGTGAAGAATATTAACTTTGATTCTATACAACATGAGGAAGAAAGGGATTTAACCATTTTGTCGAATGTCAATATGACGATGCCAATAGAGATGGGATTTCCAACTGCTACAATGGCATCCAGCTCAGCTATAGGACCAACACAAATGACTGGGTTAATTAGTTTGTGTGCAGAGTTTATCAAAACGCCTAGTTCTTAGGCAATATGTGGTGTTTCTGGGGGATAAACTCTTTCATGACACTACTGGCAGTGTTGTCGGTTCCTTTTGTCTGAGGAGATGTTATTTCTCAACCAAATGCCACTAATGTTGCCACCCAATCGATAGTGATGCCCACTATAGTTTCTTCTGTTAATGCAAAAAATGTGGCTTCTATAACCCTACAAAGGATTGTTTCACCCTTGATGGTGCATATTCAAACCTTCCCTCTTCCACCCAGTATCCACCCAATATGGAGGAAATGAAAAGAGAACTCTTATGGATGATGGTAGCCTCTAAGGCCGGGGGAGAGACCTCCTTAATATATGATGATTTTCATACCCCGTAACTTGAGGAGTACAACAACGAACCATGCCTGAAAGGGTATGTTTCCCTTATCTTTGAGAAATATACTGAAAAGGGGGAACCCGAAGGAGCATGTGAAAAGGTTTGTTAAAAGCCTTGACCGAGAAAGCATACACGTGGTACTCTCACCTTGCACTTAGAAGCGTGGCATCATGGGAAGACCTACACATTCAATTTGTCTAAAAATTCTTTGTAGCGGAGGATGAATTTACTCTCACCTAGATCATGTGAGATAAATGAAAGACAGTGGAAGATGTTATTGCATACATCCGAATGTTTTGCGAACATTTTCTTGATTTTAAAGAGGAAACCATAGAAAGAAAACTCTATAAATATGCACGAAATGCTTACGTACTGAGTATATTTTCCACGTGATCAATGAGACTAGAGAAGTTATATTTATTGTATTTCTAAAGTCCGTCATGAATAATGATCTCGTAATGAAGTCATTACTACCCCCTGGATTGTCCAATTTGATGTTGAGACCGCCAACTTCTTTAGGGAAAGGGATGACCCCATGGGTAAACTACGTTAACGATAGAGATAGAAGATAAGGATGTAGAAATAACAATGGAGGAAGAGGAAACTAGAGAAAGTTTAAGCCAAGAGATGACCCACTTGATTTGCCTTTCTCGCTCAAATTATCTCAAGATACTTATGAGTATAGGGTTCATGATAAGATCTGCAGATCGATGAATGTTAACAAGACAAAATATGTGATGCAGAAGCATAAGAACAACCCAAGGTTTTGTCACCTCCACAACAAGGTGGTCCATCCAAACAAAATCAGCTTTACCTTGAGGAGGCTTATTTCTGCATACGTTGAGAAAGAGGACATTTAGTTGCCCCAAAAAAATATGAATGATAACCCTTTGCCAACTCATGGTGCAAATATGGTCGGTGCTTATGACGAAGAAGCAGTTTAAAGATTGAGGGAATAAAGGTTACTTGGGGAAAACTTTGAGGAATTCCTAGAGGAATGTGTATTCAAAATGTCCCATCTGACCATAGATGATGACCTATGCTCGATTAATGATTTTGAGAAATAGCTGGAAGTTTGCTCACTGGATGTTGTGAGTGAGGTGATAGCCTACGACTAATCAGCATACAGGGATGTTTATAAAGTTTACAAGCTAGAGGAGGGTCATGTTGACCATTGGGTAGAATTTTCTATAGTAGCACGATCGCAAAACTTTAATTGGTTCTTTAGCCATGTGGTGTTACTAGATAACTCCAGGTTAGATGTGACTCGGGAAATGCTAAAGATTATAAAGAAAAATATGGCTAAATTTGCATTGGAAAGGGCTTATTGTGAAGCTGGTAAAAAGGTTCCCCTCAAAGGGCACCTTCTATAAGGTAGATCATTTGATCAGGTATCCTTATAACATAACACTTTACGTAACAACATATGTGAGTGGGTATAGTTTCAACTGGGTTTTACTAGATGGGGGAGCTTCCATTAACATTATGCCTATTGGATCTAATTATACTTGCAATGTCCTTGAAATAAGGATTGTTTATAATCCTTTGGCTATATCAGGGTATGATAGTCAATGTTCCAAATCCATTGGCTATGTCAATGTGGGGATGACTATGGGGAATATCACTTCCCATATTATATTCCATATAATGGAATCTGAGCCACCGTACCAACTGTTGGTAGGGAGGGTATAAATGCACAACCATGGGTTGGTACATTCTACTTACCATCAGTGTGCCAAGGTGAATGATGATACGCAAATATTGCGTATTTTATCTATCGAACCTACATATTTAGCTCCCTCGGGTGCCTTAATCTCTATATTTAAGACCGTTAACCAGAAAACCTCGATTTATATTGTTAATATGCTATATGAGGTATAATTGGGCTTTTGTAGGTATTTAGGTACTAAGTATGGACTTCGGACGCATTTCGATGAAGTTCCATATGCAATCGCACGTTCAATGCCATTTTAGTTATTTCACAACTAGGTCACCTGGCCCGACGTCTCACAAAATTTGTAGCCCTCCTCACTAGCTTCACGTGGCCGCGAACGGTGCACGATTCTGAGTTCGTATGAAGAAGTTACGGCGATTTCAGCGGAGGGAAAAATAAGGAAATCAAAAGAGGAGGAGAAAATAGAAGAAAAGAATGCAAAAGTTGCTGCTTGGCTCACCCCTGCTTGATCGATCGATCGACCATTTTCGTCGATCGATCGATCCTTCTCTGCAGTTGAAAATTGGCCTTAATCGATCGATCGACCCTTTTTGTCGATCGATCGATCCCCTATTTTCTGTAGATATTTTGCCTTATTTTCTTTTCTCTTTTCTTTTATTCCCACTTACTATAAATACAATTTTTGTTGTAATATTCATACATTAGGTAATATAAACGATTTTAGGTTAGATAGGTTAGGGTTTTGGAGGTTTGGAAGCTCATTTCTTCATTTCTTCTTGGATTGACACTCCATTTGTTGTGTAATTTGTGCTACCATCTTCCATTTCCATTAATATAGTTGTATTTCATTATTTCCTTGCTTTCTAATTATATTTACATGCTTTCCTAAATATTTTACATGCTTTGATTTAATTGCTTTTAGTTTAGATTTACCACGTTTCTTTCCCGCTTTCTTTATCGTGTTTTTAACATGCTTTCTAGGTACTTTAAATTAGGTTGTGTTTGAATGGAACTCACTTGGGTTAACGCGTTACTTGGCTTGGTGATGGTGTTTACTGGTTTATTTCGGGTGCGTTGTCCTAGTTATTATGCCTAGGAGATTTGACGGGGCATATCATGTATGTCCCGTGCTTACGACCTTTCGCGCGTAATTTCTGGGATATTTGTTGATGCTATAATCATATTAGGCTTTTTATGCGGATTTAGGGGTGTGACAACCCTTGATTTAATTAACAGTCGAAACGAGATGCATTTGTAATAACTCGTCGACCCATGTAACCATTTTATACAAATTAACTCGGGTGAGGGATATTTGACGCAACCTATAGTTTTACTCACTTTCGTAATCTAGTTTCAATACCCTTGCCTAGATTAATCATTTCCTTTTCTGCATTTTTTACTTTTTAGTTTGTAATCATCTTTTTCACTTTTATCTCAGAATATTAAATCACTTAAATTCTAGCAACTCGTCCCTGTGGATTTTCGGTACTCGACTTACCGCTGTGCTTGCCCCGCAAGTGTAGTAGTAATTTAGGTTTGTTTGTATAGTCGCGGCGAGACAGAAAATAACGACTGTGCACTTTACACGCGCACCCCTCTCGCGCGCTATCAAAATGGCATCGTTGCCAGGTACTTGTTTGTTTTAGACTTTATTTGATTTAGTATTTCATAGTATTTTTTTTCTATTTGTATTATTTGCTAATATTTTGCAGGACTTCCACATTTGAGCACTTAAAAACGCTCGAATTTTTCCCGCGTACACTTACTTTGTGGAATCCGCCACTTCGAACCATTTTTGGGGTAAGCATGTCTTATTCCAATTCTTTCGGTAATCCTTGTTATAATTCACAAAATTCTCCCAAACCTATGACTTTTGGTGAATACTTAGAATCCCAAAGTCTAACAAAATCAAATATGACTTTGGACGAGTATAACGAAAGTCAAAATTTAGGTTATTTTAATTTTGATGATGATGACAATGATTTTTGGCCTTTACCTCCTTATATTAGGAATTTTGAAACGAATTCGAATAGTTTTCAAAATTCCCATCATAATGAGGTTTCGTTTAAGTCTGATGGTAATTTTCAAAGTTCCCATTCTCATGTATCCGCACCTCGACCCATGACATTCGGTAAGGGAGGCTTGTGTATGTATGAGAATGAGAAAATTAAAACTCGTTATCGGGAAGAAAATCGTTCATGGGAACATGACTTAAATTTACTTTTTGAGTCCGACGATGATTTTTCTTCCGAGACTTTCGAGGTCGAAGAATGTTTTGAACCAAATGAGGTACTTGTGCCTACTTTGGAAAAAACCATTCTAGACTTTGCCCACTACATAATAGATATTGAAACTGAGGATGAAAATGACGTAATATCTATTTGCAATGAAATGATTTCTTCTTTGGCCCCCAAAGAAGAACATTTCATTGAAAATGATATTATTTCATTCGAAACTCAAAATTCATGTGATGATGATTCATCTCATGAGTTTGAATTTCTTTCATCCCCATTTTCATTCTCTATTACCACACCGTTACAAGTACCCGATGATCTAGTTTCAAACTTTAATGTTTTAAACCCTGTCGCCGATGAGGAGTACTTGCTCGAGTCGCCCTCCACGATCGCATCTTTACCTTTATGTACGTCGTCTCCCATTCCAACTTCAAAATCATTGGGAGGATATTCGGCTTTTCTCGGTTCCCACTTATTTTTGACACCCGTTCAATCCAAATCCCCCATCGTCTCTCCAAAACTTTTAATTGGCGATGGTTCATTTCTTACGCCTTACACATGCCTTCCGTTGTTAAAACGGAATCCATCTTTTTCGAAGGGAATGCTTGTATGTGAGGGTACACCGGTTATCCTCCAAAGTCAAATCGTTCTTATGGTGGACCCTCAACTATTTAGACTTCTAGTGTATAGTTAGTGTGAGGCCTAAATAGTAGGTTGTATATAGTTAGCTTTTTATTTTTTCCTCCCTTTTTAATTTAGTTTAGTGTAATTAGTTAACTCTTTGTTATTTGTTTTTTCTATGCTCGGTACTATTTTGTTTTGTAGATTCTTTGGACTTGTTCTTATGGGGATCGCTACACTTTTGGGTAATATCGCTATTTTCCTCTCTTTGACTTGGTTCTTAATTCACATTGAGGAAAATGTCAAGTTTTAAGTTAGGGGGTGTTGGATATTCTATCCATTTCTTTATTTAGTCCATGTTTTTGCTCACATGTTAGTTACTTAGTATGCTTTTCTTAAAAAAATTGAAAATTTCAAAAATATTTTCTTTCTTTTTTCTCATTTTTTGGGCTTTTGCCTTTATTTCCGATGATAAAGTCCAATAATTGCCCGATCCAATAAACAACCCAACGATGCATGTTTTCGATTTTAGAAGTTATTAGACTTTAGTCTCCATTATTGATATTGTGAATAACTTCATGAATTAAACTTTAATCCCATGAGCACATGCACTTTTATGGTTATATTGATTTGGTTTAAGATTTTTGTAACTCGATAATCTTTTGTTGCATTGTATATACTTACACCGAGTAAGCTTTGTAACTTTCATCGTTTGTGAGTGTATACACTATTATTTTCTCATTGAAAACATTGAATTCGTTTGTAATCTCACTATTCTTTCATTTGACCGTTTATTAATTGAGTTCATACTTGAAATTTGTTAGTTGAGCATGATTGTCATATATTGTTTTGATTCGAGAATTGCGTAAACTTTTGGAAATGATCATAGGCCCTCTTTGTTATATCACCCATATTAGCCTTGACCTCACCCTTATATGTTTACCCTCGTTAACCCTTTTGAGCCTAAATATTAGCCTTTCGTTTCATAACCCAATTCCCATAACCAACTCTAAATTGGAGTTTTATACCATACATACACTTTCCATACCTTTGTTTGGAATGTTACATGGGATTGAATGATGATGTTATGATGTCGGTTGCAATTTAGGCATATGAGAGTTTGAAAAGTAAAAGAAAGGAAAAGGTGAAAAAAGTGAAGAAAAAGAGAAATCAAAAAGCAAAAGAAAACAAAAGAGAAAATGAGAAAAAGAAGAAAAGAAAAAGAAAAAGAAGTTTGCAAATGTTGTATATATTTCAATAAGCTTTGATTACTCTCCCCAATGATATATCTAATGCCGTTTTGGAACTTGTTTTCTAATTTTGATATTGCCCGCATTTTCCCATTATCCCGAACACTTTGAATCCGTACATACATTCCTCTCATTTCATACCCTAGCCTAACCTACATCATAACCCTATTAAAGTCCTATCTGATCTTAGGTAGATGTAATTCAAAGGTTTAAATAGTTTTGATAATCTGTGAAAATACATTTCGCCTCTTTTAGTGTGCTTCCTTTCATTGAGATTACAGTTTTTCATTTTACATATATAGTTCTTCATTTGTGACATGTGCGCGGCCTAGTTTCCATTTACATTTACTCTTTAGCCCGCATGTTCCGTGTGTTACCTCCCTATTTCGAGTGATTTTCATTTGATGAGTGTAATGCCCGTGAGGATTGAATGTATGCTTGCTTTAACGCTTACCCGATTTATTTAAGTTTTTGCCAAATCAAAATTTGCATGTGCTCGCTCCCCCTCCCACATTTTAAAGTTTCAATTCTATGAGTTGCATTCTATAATGTTAATGATTTAGACTTTTGTTTGAATTCGTTCAATTTGCTAATAATGTGTATGAAATCCTTTTCGCCATTGTTGGGCTTGTCGCATGTTGGGTTGGGCATATTTAGAGGAAACTTTATGATGTTTATGGGTATCATCCCTGAAAACCCTCACGAGACGACACTCGTCCACTAGGATGACCTAGGGGTTTAACGGCTTATTGCACACACTAAATGCAATCGAATCGCCCGCGAAAGTGGCCTTATATTTCTTTTGCTTTTATACAATACTTTTGTACTATCTACTGCTTTTTGTTTGCTTACAGTTCTTGTTGCATCCTATTTCATTGCTAGGGACTAGCAATGTGTAAGTTAGGGGGTGTGATGATACGCAAATATTGCGTATTTCATCTCTCGAACCTACGTATTTTAGCCCCCTCGGGTGCCTTAATCTCTATATTTAACCCGTTAACCAGATAACCTCAGTTTATATTGTTAATATGCTATATGACGTATAATTGGGCTTTTGTAGGTAATTAGGTACTAAGTATGGAGTTCAGAAGCATTCCGGTGAAGTTTCGTATGCAATCGCACATTCAAGTGCATTTTAGTCATTTCACAGCTTGGGCACCTGGCCCGGTGTCTCACGAAATTTGTATACCTCCTCGCTAGCTTCGTGTGGTCGTGAACGGTGCGCAATTTCGAGTTCGTATGAAGAAGTTACGGCAATTTCAGCGGAGGGAAAAACAAGGAAATCAAAAGAGGAGGAGAAAAGAGAAGAAAATAATGCAGAAGATGCTGCTTGGCTCACCCCTGCTTGATCGATCGATCGACCATTTTGGTCGATCGATCGATCATTCTCTGCAGTTGAAAATTGGCCTTAATCGATCGATCGACCCTTTTTGTCGATCGATCGATCCCCTATTTTCTGTAGATATTTTGCCTTATTTTCTTTCTTTCTTTTCTTTTATTCCCACTTACTATAAATACAATTTTTGTTGTAATATTCAGACATTAGGTAATATAAACGATTTTAGGTTAGATAGGTTAGGGTTTTGGAGGTTTGGAAGCTCATTTCTTCATTTCTTCTTGGATTGACACTCCATTTGTTGTGTAATTTGTGCTACCATCTTCCATTTCCATTAATATAGTTGTATTTCATTATTTCCTTTCTTTCTAATTAGATTTACATTCTTTCCTAAATAGTTTACATGCTTTGATTTAATTTCTTTCTAGTTTAGATTTACCGCGTTTCTTTCCCGCTTTCTTTATCGCGTTTTTAACATGCTTTGTAGGTAATTTAAATTAGGTTATGTTTGAATGGAACTCACTCGCGTTAACGCATTTCTTGGCTTAATAATGGTGTTTACGGGTTTATTTCGGGTGCATTGTCCTAGTTATTACGCCTAGGAGATTTGACGGGGCATATCATGTATGTCCCGTGCTTTGACCTTTCGCGCGTAATTTCTGGGATATTTATTGACATCAAAATCATATTAGGCTTTTTGTGCGGATTTAGGGGCGCGACAACCCTTGATTTAATTAACAGTCGAAACGAGACGCATTTGTGATAACTCGTCGACCCATGTAACCATTTTATACACATTAACTCGGGTGAGGGATATTCGACGCAACCTATAGTTTTACTTGCTTTCATAATCTAGTTTCAATACCCTTGCCTAGATTAATCATTTCCTTTTATGCATTTTTTACTTTTTAGTTTGTAATCATATTTTTCACTTTTATTTAGGAATATTAAATCACTTAAATTCTAGCAACTCGTCCCTGTGGATTTTTGATACCCGACTTACCGCTGTGCTTGCCCTGCAAGTGTAGTAGAAATTTAGGTTTGTTTGTATAGTCGCGGCAAGACAAAAAATAATGACTGTGCACTTTACATGCGCACACCTCTCACGCTCTATCAGTGAACATTAAGGGGAAGGAGGTGGTGATTTAAGTGTCAAAGAAGCCGTTTGTGCACAAGGAAGGGCATTTAGTCGATTTTGTATTTTATACCAAGCTAGCCAAGGAAGCTTTGGTACTCACTAGATACACTAGTGGAACTAGAGTGCCAAGAACTAGAGAAAACTTACTTGCGATGGTTAATCCAATTGACAATCAAGAAGTGGATCAAGAAGAGGTGAGATCGCTTAGTCTATCTAGGCAACTAGGGGAGGGAATGACATTACATATCGACCCAATTGAGCACTAAGTATAGTAATACAGCGTGCTGAGTCAGTTCTCAAGCAGAAATCTTAAAGAAAATTATAATAAGATGCCATATGTGAAGGAAGCCCCCAGGTAGTGTAAGAGGGTCGTCTTGCCAAGCTAAAAGATCACTTACAAGTCATAAAGGTGTGAGCGGGCAACTAAAGGTTTGGAAGATGAAGCTGCAGTTTATGAATGTTTTTTGGTGGATAACTAAGGGCACTACATGGTGATTGACAACTCTAACGTTCAGTAGTTTTTAGAGGACATAGAGGATGAACCAGACTGTATGTGTGATAGACCAAGACCTAAGAGTCAAGAGCTACAATAGGTTGACCTTGCTGAAAAAGGTGATGATCCCGTGCCAATCTTTGTCTAAAAATATTTGAAAGTGAAAGCAAAGAGGCTTTGATCGAGTTGATTCGAGAAGTCAAAGATGTCTTCGTGTGGAAGTAAACTGAGATGCTTGGTATTTACATGGATGTGATATCATAAGTTGAACGTGATGCCATCACTTATCCTAGTCAAACATGCCACCCGAGCATACAAAGTAGAGCTTAACCTAAATATTAGGGAAGAAGTCCATAGGTGGATCACAACAAACTTCATTATCCCAATACAACGTTCGATTTGGTTATCCAGTATTGTGCCCATGGGAAATAAGGACAAGAACCAAATAAGGATTTGTGTGGATTTTAGGGACTTGAATTGGGCTTGCCCAAAAGATAAGTTCCCACTGCCATCCATAAATAGTTTGATATATACAACTACTGACTATGAGATGTACAGTTTTATGGATGACTACGTGGGTTATTACCAGATGAAGTTGATATAGATAACGTGGAGAAGACTGGCTTTCATACTCTATTAGGTAACTTTATGTACACAATTATGCCTTTTGGACTACAGAATGAAGGCTCTACCTATTAAAGGACTATGATGGCAATATTCCATAATATTTGTCATGATATTATTGAATTCTATGCTGATGATCTGGTTATGTAATCCAATATGGATACCTACCACTTCAGATACTTGGGGAAGGTGTTCACAAGGTGAAGGACGTACGAGCTGAAAATGAACCCTCTCAAATGTTCTTTTTGGGTGACTAGTGGAAAAGTATTTAGGTTTATGGTGAACAAGCAAGGCATTCAAAAGGACCTAGAAAAGCAGAAGGCCATTCTTAACATGTGGTGTCCAAAAAATGCAAAGGATCTGGCGATTTTCTTATGTAGAGTTTCTTATCTGAGAAGATTTGTGCTTGGTCTTGCTGAGATCACTCATCCTTTGATGGAGATGGTGTGCAAGGGAGTCAAGTTTGTTTGGGAAGAACCTCACTAGGAAGCTTTGGACAAAGTAAAGAAGATCCTCACATCACCACATACTATGATTCCTCATAAGGCATGTATACCATTACAACTTTATCTTACCTCGCCGGCTAGATTCGTTGGTGCATTACTAGCATAAAGGTTGAAAGAGTAGATAAGCCTATTTATTTTTTGAGCCATATTATTCATGGACCTGAGGATACATATACTAGTATGGAAAGGCATTTTTTAGCCCTTGTCTTTATTGTTCAAAAGCTTATGTATTATATACTATCCTTTTCAGGTTATAACATGATGTGATCCTATTAATTTTTTGCTAGCTCGAACTGTACTAATAATAAGTAGAGCTGCTAGATGGTTCCTTATACTCTTGGAGTATGTCCTAAAATGTGTGCCCCCCGAGCAGTCAAGAGCTAAGCTTATGAGGATTTATTGGCAATCTTTCTTTCTGCATGTTCGAACCACCACATGAAGAACTTCCAGGTGGTGATCTGCATGCCAATTACTTGAAAAATAGCTTGGAAAAATGGATAATTGAATTTTTTGGTTAATATACCTAAGACAAAGGAGGCAGAAGGGTTATTTTGAGTAAGGGAAAATAGGAGGTTTATTTGTCTTTCAAGTTAGACTTTTTTTAGTCCCACAATGAAGCTGAGTATGAAGCACTAGTTCTTAGTCTATTAGAAGCTTTATAAGGGGCATCTACCTACTCACCATCAAGGGTGATTCTAACCTAGTGGTGAATTAAGTCAATGGGGAATACGCTCTGAAGCACATGAGTTTATCACCTTACCAAATGATCATTTGAAGATTGCTCGAACAATTCCCGAGATGATAATAAAAAGACATCCCATGATAATGAATAGACATGCTGATGCTTATATAATAATTTCTCACACAATATCCATCAAAGGTGAATCGATGGTCATTCGAATAACCAAAAGGACATCTATATATATCATAACATAAATGCTGCTTACTGATGATAACAATGATTAGAGAGGAAAAATAAGGAAATAACTTTATTCAATAGAGGGACCATTGAGTTTGGTGGAATTGTCTCAACACTTTGCTACTACAGAAAACTTATAATACACAAATACAAGAGGTTGATTATCAAGGTATGTCGTTCCAAAAGAAGCTATGAAGAGGTTGAAATAAGCTCACTTAGAGAGTTGCGAGACAACTGAAATCCCACTATATTGAGGAATTTAAAGAGCGAGCTACTTTTGGCCCACAATGAAGCAAGACACTGTGGAAGGTCAAAGGGGTTATAATAAATGTCAACTATATTACCAACCAGTTGAATATAATTAAATTGAGCATCCAACTGATTGAAGAAAATAATTAATTGATATGTTAGTAGAAGGGATGACTCAAATGGAAAAAAATGATTCCACCAAGATGAAATGTAGGATATCAAGATAATATATTTAAAATGACCATATGTATCGAAGGGGGTACTTCAATAGGCCCCAGAGGTGCATCGGGTTAGTGGAACCTAAAGAGGTTTTGAAGTATGCCCAAGATTCGGGCCACATAGGGGTAGAAAAGTTGTATGATCAATTAAACAACCTATGGTATTATTGGCTAACTATATAGAAAGATTCCCTTAAGTTAGTTTGAAAATGCAGAGTCTGTCAACTCTATGGAAATATGATCCATACTCCCTTGGTGGAGCTACACTCACTTTTTACGCTATTTCCTTTTCACACTTAGGCGTTTGGCCTTATGGGGGCCATCAATCCTTCTTCCAGTGGAAAAATCTGGATATTGGTTTCCATTGAGTGCTTTACCAAATGGGCAGAAGTAATACCTCTAAAGAGAGCTACCGCAGTTATGGTTGTGCGATTCTTGAAAGAATATATTATATATCTATTTGGCATCCCAAAGGTATTCCTATATGATAATGGAACCTCTTTGTGTATAGTGTGGTAAGCATGCTTAAAGACAAGTATTTCACTATCCACCACAAGTCCATTGTGGCCTACTCTAAGTGTACGGGAAAGCTGAAGCTTCAACAAGACTTTGGTGAATATCTTAGCAAAAATATTAGAAGATTTTCTCAGGACATGAGATGATAAGATACCAGAGATTTTATTTTCTTATAGAGCAACCAAAAGTAAGCCAACTTGTTACACCCCTTTCTTCATAGTTTTTTACGCTAAGGTAATCCTACCAATTGAACTGGAGGTACCTTCTGCTCGATATAACTTGTGGAGCACGATGTTTCCTCATAGCAGATATGTGCAATTAGAAGCCCTAGACGAACATAAAAATAATGTGATGAGGTATTTCCAAATGTATAGGAATCAACTCTCTAGATTATACGACCAAATGGTGAAGTCGAGAAAGTTCAAAGAAGGGGTTTTGGCGTTAATGTCTTGCATAAGACATATTAGAGGTCTTTCGCTCCTAAAATTCTAAGCTAACTGGGAGGGACCTTACATAGTTCGCAAAGATCACAATTTTGGTTACTGTGAGATATTAGAAATTATAGACGATGTGACTTTCAAGATCAACAATAAATAGCTTAAAATTTTCCACGTTTACAAAATCTTCATTTGTAATGTTAAGTAAATTTTATGTTTGTGATGGTTAATTGAGAGCATGTTCTCGCACAACCTTTGTATGGAATTGCTATTTAATAAATAATGAATTTACGTAATGAAAAATATTGTAATGAACAATTCAACTAATATTTAAGTCAGAGGTAAAGTTTTACAAAATGGAGCAACTACTGCATCAAAATATAAAACTAAGATCCATAATTGTTATTCAGGTCATTTATAACAAATAAAAAATTAATAGAATCAAGCAATCATAGGTGGAGTCCTGATAGAGTAGATGCTATTTAAATTTACTCGTTGGCAAGCTCAATAATTTCCTTATCATAATCCTCCATCTTCTACTATAACTTTTCTAACTCCGCGTCAGATTGGGCCAAGGACTCCCGCATAGCCACCACCTTATCTTCAGATTTACTTATCTCAGGATAAAGGGACATTATCTCTTCATCTACCTCAACCTGGGTCCTCATCATGGCTTGGAATTTTGCATAAAAGGAAGGCAGGTTGACTTTCTTAGAAGACTTCAAAATTTTAACCCACCATACGAGGGTAAAGACATCATTAGTTAACACTTGAAATTTACTAAGTTCCTCTTTGATTTTGGAGGAGCCAAGTGACTGTAGAGGCGTGTTCATGATTTCACTCAGCATGGTGGAAAAATTGAGCAACCTGCAAGCCATCATAACTGGTATGGCTTGAATGCAATGAGGACTAAAAGTGAAAGCATGGAGCTCAAGCAATATCTCTATGAGATCACATTGAAAATCTAAAATGATGTGGGGAAAGTCCCTCAAATCTCGCCTCACTAAGTCAAGATGAGATGCCTCAGGCGAGTGAAGAGTATAAAAACTTCCACTAGCATATGGATAAATCTTGGTGTTTGAAGCTCTATTTTCTTCTTATTTAGCGGAGATGGCTGCGCGAGATTGTACCTCAACATTTTGGCCAATAGTTTACAGATTTGGTTGGCTATAAGGAGCATTTATAACGACATTAGTGATAATAATCACTTCCTCCCGAATAGCCTCAAAGGGCATCTGGTTCCCGGGAAAGGAAGGTTGAGCAGGGGAAATAATGGGATCCTCTATAACTGCTAGGATAGCTCGACCAGACACAACTTGAAAAAAAATGACAAGGATCAGATGTAACTAGTTGATCAATTTTCTGACTAAAATGTTCCTTAAGTCCAAGTGTATTGTGTTAAGTCACAACTGGTTAACTCAATACCTTTGGATAATATAACATTCCAATTCCATAATTTTCGATTGGTGCTAAGTGAAAGTGTATTGTGTTAGGTCACAACTGCTCAACTCAATACATTTAGCCAATATAAAATTTTAATTCCATAATATGTTATTGGTGCCAAATCTAAGTGTACAATGATAAGCCTCAAATGATTTCTCAGTCAACTACACTTGGCCAATATAAAATTCTAATTCCATAATTTACGATTAGTGCCAAACCCAAGTTTAATATGATATGCCCAAAAAGGATTTCTCGAACAAGTACAAATGGTTAGTCATTATTTAAAGAAAATATGCTCATTCGGTCCCAAGTGGTTGTCTGAATCAACATGCTTAACCATAACGTGGACCAAGTTTGGATTTTTCTTTCTCTTTCATAAGGATAAAATTAAAACAAGAGAAATGGAAGCATTGTATACCTCAGCTTGTCATGATACCTCAAGGGATGGTTCCTTAATAGTTGGCACAACTTTAATATTATTCTCCACTTCAACTTCCTCAATCCCCCCTCCCCATGATCCCACCTTCCAGGATAAAGGTCCTAAAAGATTCACTAATACTTTATCATTGATGATGGGCACAACTATTGGAGAATTGCAAGTGTTGATCTTGGATAGGGAAACAAATGACTCAGAGGTAGCTCCCTCGGGGGTAGCCTCCACCAGCATGGTTAGAGATGTAACTTATAATTAAGAGAGATGGAAAGCTAAAAAAGAAAGGGAAAACAATTTACAAACACCTGAAAATAAGTTAAAAAAAATTAAAAGTACCTCGATCCCAGCTATTGGATCGACAAAAGTGATAGGTTCAGTTACCAAGGATTACCTGACTTCACCCTGCCTTAGCTCAAGATCAAACGCATAAGCAATGGCTACTTCATTTTACAGAAATGAGAAATCATGGGTATACCCTCAGTTTATTAACACATCAACCGAAAGACCATCCCCTATCACAAAAGGGGGAATCAATCACCATCATAGGCTCATTGTTGGCATAAGATGGTTCCTTAGTAAATTATTGTTGCTGCTATTATTGCCGTTGTGGCTGTTATTGTTATTGTTATTGTTATTGTTATTGTTATTGAGAAGATAGTTGTTCAGTAGCAGAAATATGGGGCTCCAACCGAGTTGTATTAACATAGTCATTAACCTGAAAAAATAAACAAGGCATAAAATACAAGTGAAGGATAAACCATGAAAATGTGAACCACTATTCAAAAGGGATAAAATATCTATTTGATAGAAAGATCATCCTTGTAAATGAAAAATAGTACCTCACGTTCGAGTGAGTCATCAGGTATGGTGTAATCTTGAGGAGAGGAAGATGGTTTCTCGAAGATGTACATTCTTCATAGCCTAGGTGATTGATGCATCAGAGGCCTTTATTCAATCTCCTCCTCCTTCTCCTCCTCCTCATGATCAGGTATAACTCCACGAGAGGACTCTGCCTCAAATCTTCATATTTTATGACCGCTCGAACCAGTTGATGGATTAAAGGAGAGACTCCTAGAGCCTAATTGATCCTCTATAAATGTGCAAGCAACCACAGTCCCATGGTCATAATTTATCATCAAGTTATCAAAAAATTGTACCACTTGATCTTTGATATAAGGTCAATCTCTTTAGGGGAAGGCATAAACTTTAGTTTATTAACCTTAGCAATTTTCTTCCTTATTTTATTTTTCTTGGGAAAAATGGTTGCTTCGACTGAATGAGCTAAATGTGTATCATCAACTATAGTAGATTAATAAGTAGTGGGAAATCTTCATCTTCTTCGAACAACTGAGAGGTTGAAGCACCCTTCTTCTTTTTTTGAACAACTTTCTTTATAGGTACTAAGGGTGGTAACTCAGTTGGACAGTCTTTACTAAAATATCTCAGGCTAAGTGTTGAAAGGTTAATCGAACAACCCTTTAACCCAAGCTCTATCACATGAATATTTTAATATCTGGATACAAGGGTTGATGAAGGATGATCTTTTAAAACCGAGAAATATGGTTTGGCCAAAATATGATAAGGTAGCTAGTGAACTTGATACCTTTGGATCTTTTGGAGGGAATCATGAAGTTCCCTTTTTTATCTAGCCGAGAGAGCTGTCATAGTCTTGTTAAAAAGTTTCCACAAGCTAGAGAAAAGTTGGTAGGTTTCTATAGATGGATGTGGCTATGAAGGGGAATACCCTGGTCATAACTAAACTGGGCAGCTACCCAATGTGGGGAATAACCAGAATGAAAAACTTCCCACTCTATGGAGGAAAGAAGGAGTCAAGACTAAGGAACTTTAGTAGAAGGACTATTTCTAGCAGAAGCTTTATCGACCACTTCAACTAGCTGAGAGGACTCAATAAAGAATTTATTGGTATAAAATTGGGTTGTGTGATGTAGGGTCGAACACAGAATTCCTTAATGTTTTCAATCATAGAGATAAGGGGTTTTGTACTCTGTTTATTATTTCACTCAGGAGGAACCTTTACTGCATGAGAAATGAGCAGCATGACCAAAGGGGCTAAGAGTGTGCCAGCAATCAATGATTAACTTGTTTAATTAAATTTCAATTTTTAATCCCAAAAATCCTAAATCTTGCAAACAAATTGTGATAGACTAATTAAATCAAACCAAGCATGCATAGTCAATCACAATATGAGGAAGAATCCCCCAAAGGGGTAAACCCAATTTTTATTTCACTATAATTCGTAACAACATACAATTAAAGAGAAATAAAGTGACACAAGAATACCGTAGGTGTCAGTTTTTTGTCGTCGGTGTTGTCACAAGAGATCTCAATTCAGCAATGGAGAACAAACTTCTTCTCCACAATATACTCTATATGAGTAAAACAATTGTATCTAGGGTTTATAATACTCACATATATGTTTCGTAATGATTTGTGAATAAAAAAAGGTTGAAAAAACATGAAAAAAGAAGTCTAGAATTATGCAGTAGATCTGTAGAAACTTGAGTGCCAAAGACTTGAAAATCATGTAGCATGAGCACTGCAATTTATACATAAATTGAGGCGGCGCATCGATTGAACGAAATGAAGCCGTCGCTCGAACGGACTGCCACATCGCTCGAACGACTTACCGTGAGATGCCAATGTCGCTCGAATGACAGGCGTGTCTCGCTCGAACAATGTCAGCGACCTTTTTCTTCACCTCTACACTTAGAAAAATTTCTTCTTTAGAAGTAAAAAATATTTTATAAAAGTTCCCCAAATATTTATGTAAATAATAAACACTCCAAATAAATTATTTTACCATAATCATGAGTAGAGTAGTGGGAAATGTTGAAGAGGACGTTACTTGGTGCATGATGCACATATGGAGATGATGGAGGTGATGATTTGGATCAAGTCCGTCATGGATGATCGTGTTGACATGCCGAATGTAGCAGTATCGGACATACTAACTGTGATCTTGGACACACAGAAAATTCCTAGATTCTAACTCGGACATTTATAAAACCATGTCCTTACAAATCTCCCACCACGTCTATGCCGATACATAAATAAAAAATCAGAATTATGCTACCCAAATGAAAACCAAATGACATACAATTTAATATCCACATTAAATCCCAAAACTTAAAGTACTAAATGATATGTCTTCAAACAAACTTCAACAACTTCAAGTCTCTAGCTCTTCAATCTTTCCGTGTCATCATCAGGGTGCACAAAAATAATCCTCAATTTTGTACCTACACACAAAGACAAGAAATAATACCCCTGATGTGCAACAGTTTAAAATATAATGATAAGAAAAAATAAATATCAATTAATGCTCAAGCAAATCACTGTTAAATCATACAAAAATTCTATCCCATAATTCGTTCTCCCCCTTTTTATGATGTCCCCAAACAAAAAAATATTAACAACCTAAAGTAAATGAAAATTGAGAATGTCACAAGGTCATCAAACTTTCTCTTTTTGAATTTTTCAAAATTTTTCTCACAAAATATACAACAAAGCATCACACCATGAAAGAACATGAAAACCACCAAGTCAGTGATAGCAGAAATGTAGGGATGTGAACAAATTTGACAGGAAAATCAATACATATAACCATAACATATGTCCAGGATGAATTTCGGATATTCCTAATGAATGAACCCAACATCTTCCTTAGGTGTAAAAATGGTGTAATTATAAGAAATTTATTCAATCAAATCAACAAATGAAAACTCAAAATGATTTTCACACCAATAATGTACAAAACTATGTAACACTTTTTCATGACTTTCAAGGACGTGCAAACCTGTTTTTCATTTCTTTCCATCCAAAATTCCTTATAAATATTTATACATTATATTTTTGTTTTGAGGTTATGAAACTAAAACATATTGGCCCAAGTTTTGGCCTATTTTTATTTTTATTGCCTTTTAATTTTTTTGAGCTCTTTTCAAACGATGTCCTTCACGATGAGTTAATTATTTACTCTCGTAGCCCCTTCCCGTGATTCTCTCATAATTTTTTGTTGAAATTAAATCCTCACGGTAAATGGTTTTTACATGCACTACTTTCTTGTCAAGTTTTATCGCATTTTGTTCGTTGTAGAGACATAATTGAGATGGAAACACTCACGCCAATATGTGATAGATAAGTACAATAATCGAATAATACCGTGCATATGTGCAATAAAGGAGACAAGGATGCAAACATGTATAAGATATCACTAATATCTCAATGACTCCAAACAATAGAAAGCACATGGATGAAATGATGTAGCATCTCAAATCACTGTCCAATAGTCATGTGGAATATGGAATGAAGTTGTGACTATGGCTATCTTAAATGTTCATCCATAAACGTTGTAAACAAAATAGAAAAATCTTTGTGTTTTTAAAATAAAAATTACAAAAAGAAAATCTTTTTGACTTTTTCTAAAAAAATTTTAAAAAAAAACTTTTTGGATTTTTTAATTTTTCAAAAAATAAAATAAAAACCAATAAAAAAAGAATGATACAAATGATAAAATCTATAAATAGGAATCATATGATATGAACATGAAAAATTCATCCTACTTTAGACATGGGGACTAGCCCTCAGTCAACTATGCAAATTCCTAAAGACTTCCTAAGACTCTCGACTCCAAGGGAATTTAAAGGCTTCGTGAAAATATCGGCTAACTGGAGGTCGGTAGATACAAAACTCAAGGATACGACCTTCTCTTCTATAAGCTCACGGATAAATTTCTCGCGTATCCTAATATTCTTTGTGCACAAATGATGGACTGAATTACGGGATTAGTGTATCGCGCTTGTGTTATCACAGGAAATAGTCATGGTGTCATGTGATATCCCATAATCCTCCAACATCTACTTCATCCACAAAAGTTGTGTGCAACAAATCCCGGCGGCTATGTACTCATCCTTCGTAGTGAACAAATAGATGGAGTTTTACTTCTTTCTTAACTAAGAGACAAAATCAGAACCAAAAAAGAAACACCCACCAGAAGTGCTCCTACATCCATATGCATCCCCGACCCAATCGATATCTGGATAGGCGAATAAACGGTCATTGGTATCAAAGGAATAACAAATGCCAAGTGAGAGAGTTCCACTCATGTATTTGATAATACATTTAATAGTGAGTAAGTGTGACTTTTTTGGGGACGCTCTATATCGTGCATAAACTCCAACACTAAAGGCGATGTCGGGACGACTAGCAGTCAAGTAAGGAAGACTGCCTATCATACTTTGATACAAGGTTGGCTCTATGTCCTTGCCTGGAGTGTCTTTGCTAAGCTTTATTGAGGTGCTCATCGGGGTACGTGCGTTCTTAACAGAGTCTAAACCATATTTCATCACAAGGTGTCTCTAGCATATTTAGATTGGGAGATAAACATCCCATCCTCTAGCTGACAAACCTAGAGACCAAGTAAGAATGTAAGCTCACCTACCATGCTCATCTAAAACTCACTCTTCATCTCCCCCTCAAAGTGATGAGCATGTTAGGAGAATGTGGATCCAAGACTATGTCATCCACATAGACATGGGCAACCAAAATAGCATTGTCATCTCTCCTGACAAACAATGTCATATTAACTCCCCCTCTCTTCAAGTCACGAGCTAAGAGATAATAAGTAAGCCTCTCGTACTAAGTACGAGGTGTTTGCTTCAAACCATACAAGGCTTTCCTCGGATAGTAAATGTGATCAGTGTACTTAGGGTCTTCAAACCCTTTCAGTTATTCCACGTAAACCTCCTCCTATAGAATGTCATTTAAAAAGGCACTATTGACATCCATCTAATATAACTTGAAGCGTCGATGATATGCGATGGCGAGTAGTAAGCGGACGGACTCAAGCCTCGTAATAAGAGCAAATGTCTCGTCAAAGTCTACACCATCTATCTGTGTGTAGCCTTGAGCGACCAACCTAGACTAATTTCAGATAATAATACCAGTCTCATCCACCTTATTCTTAAATATCCACTTCATACTTATCATATTTGTCTCACTAGGTCGGGGGACCAGTTCCCAAACATCATTCTTTCTAAGCTGAAGCAACTCATCATGCATAGTACATATCCCGTGTTCATCTTTGAGTGCTTCCTTATGATTCTTGGGCTCGACTTTGGATGTGTAGAAAATATGGCTAACAACGTTCTCTAGCTGAGCACTAGTCTTGACCCCTAGGGTGGGATCTCTTTGAATAGAAACTGGATCATGACTCTTGCGAACTCAAGTAGGAGTGTCTCCTAAATCAGGAATATGATCCACTTTGGGTGTGAAAGGTACAATGGGATCATCAATATAAAGTGCATCAAACTCACACAAAAGTTTAAAATCAACAAGCGCCGACAGTTTGTCATCTTGAACGGTGACGTTTATTGACTCCATAACCTTAGAGATACTCATGTTAAAAACATGATATGAACTACTAGTTGATGAATATCCTAACAATATTCCCTCATCACTCTGGGACGCAAAATTTCCTAATTTCTCTTTATCCCATAGAATGTAGCATTTCCTCCCAAAGATACAAAAATATGAAAGGTTGGGCTATTTTCCAGTCCACAATTAGTAGGGAGTCTTTAGTGTGTGTGGACGAAGGTAAACCCTATTCACCGTGTGGTATGCAGTAGAGACCGCCTATGCCCAAAATCTCCTAGTAGCTCTATGACCTAGAAGTATAGATATAGCCATCTCCTGAATCATCTGATTCTTCCTTTCAATAATCCCATTTTGCTGAGGAGTCTTCATGGCGAAAAAATCGTGTTTGATCCTGAGGCTATCACAGTAAAGATCTACTTAACTTCCTTAAACTCAGTGTCGTTGTCACTACATATCCTATTGATAGTGACTCCGTGTTGATTTTGCAAGACACGTCACTTGGTCATGAGAAATTTTGCAGTATCAGATTTCTCTTTCAAAAAACCTATAATCAAGTAATGAGAGAAATCATCTACCATCACGAGGATATACCTCTTACCACTTAAACTTTCAGTACTAGTAGGACCCACAAGATCCATGTGTATCAACTCAAGCACTCGTGAAGGGGTAATGGATTCAAATTCCTTTGGGGGCTACAAACATGCTTTCCTAACTGACAAGGTTCACAAACCTAGAAGTCAGCTTTCCAAATGATGGAAAGCCATGTACTAGGTCCTTTTTAGCTAATTTTTCCAAATCTCTAAAATTCACATGACCTAGATGTTGATGCCATGGATCCATAGGAGTGATCGCGGTGCTGTTGCAAACAAATGAGTACTTGGGCACAATTCCATAGCATTTATCTCAAGTCCTCACCCCTTGCAATAAAAGTTTACCGGCTTGATCATAAATATTGCACTCATTCAGGTTAAAATTTATTGCAAAGTCAATGTCGCATAACTGGCTAATGCTGAGAAGGTTTGTTTTCAAACCTTTGACGTACAAAACATCCTCTAGCTTAGGAAATCCTGGTATCTCTACTCTACCTTATCCTATGATGCTAGACTTACTCCCGTCTTAAAAGATGACTTTACCTTCCTTGCGATCCTCTAGGTAGGTAAAAAATGAGACATCACATGTCATATTCCTGGAGCACCCACTATCGAAATACAACTGAGAAGTATTATGTTCTTTAAGAGCATCTTGAATAATAAAGTCTTTTGCATCGAGTTTAAGCACCCAAGATGAGGTAACCTTCTGTTTTCCCTTGTCATTGTTGGCTCCAGTAGGGATATTAGAAGTGTACTCTCACGGCATAGAAATCTGTTTGAACTCTTCCATTAGACTCTGAGATGTGGCGACTGGACTCAACATGCTATCTAAGACTCAAAAAATCACTAGTGGAATGTGGTGGAGGAAATGTACGTCATGTCCGACCCAAACTATAGCAAAACTCCCTAAGGTGGCCCTTTATTTTATAGTTGGTATAGAAATACAAAGTCTTTGGCCGACATTGGTTTGATTTTCTTGGCCAAAATCATCTACAGGGTTTTTGGTGATGGCCATATTTATTTGTAGTAAACTCAGGAGCTGATTTTGGTGTCACGTGGGACATGGAGGCACCATCAAAACCAATTCCCTACCTTTAACCAAAATCTAAAGTAGGGGCGAGGAGCATCTTTCCCATCTTTCTAGATATGTCCTCTATCTTTACCTTGACCTCCTTGGCTATATCAAGGTTATGAGTAAGTTGGGCTACAAGGGCTTCAAGTTTCTTTCAAGTGTCCATAGAGGTCTGTAGATCACATGTAAGACTATCCATTTGCTTGGACAAGTCCCCTTTATCGTTCTTTAAACATCTCTCTCTCTCTCTCACCAAACTGAATCTCTCTCTCACCAAACTGACTCTCTCTCTACACAAACTCTCTCTCTCTCTCTCTCTCTCTCTTTCTCTCTGAAGGCAGTGCTAATGGAGGACTCTCTCTCTCTCGTCTCTCCCAAATCTTTCTCTAAGGCAACTATCCTAAGTGCTAACACTTTGTGACACTTTTTAGTTTTCAAATAATTAGAATATAAATCAGCATATGCGCGTCGTAAATCACTCTCGCTCTCACTTGCAGCATCCTCCCCTCACTCACATCGCTCCACTATCGAGGTGTCCTTGTGAAGTAGCATCCTCATCATTATGAGGTGCTTTTTCAGTACTCCCATGACTAGCCATGAATGCGATGAAGTTACAATCATGCGGTGACTCATCTCCAGAATCCATCGACTCGACCTCATTGTTGTCACTAAGGGAGGCATTAAGAGCAGCTTTGCCTTGACGATGCAACCTAGTAGGAAACTCAAACTCTTTATGACCTCTACCGTCACACTCATAACAACTCTCCTCGTCTTTCTTAGGATGGTCCTTTTTATCCCTTTCATTTTTCTTTTCAAACTTATTTTTTCCTAAAATTCGTTTTATCTTTGATATTGCCATTTTTCTTTAATTTGAGAAATATCTTGAACTATTTTCCAAACAAGGCCAAATTGTCTAAGTCAAAATAAAACTCAGAATCAGACAACTCTTCCCCTCTTATCCAAGATGACTCACCTCTCTTTCTTGCCGACCCCTCACTCTTCCCAGCCTGGTCTTTAAGTGCTACCCTTTATCTTTTAATTTTATCGTATTAGGAAACATGTCAATTTCATAAGTCTGGAGGTCTCCTACCAATTCTTCTAATTTCAGACTACTCAGATTTCCTAAATAATTTTGCACAGTGACTTTAGGGATAAAACTCTTAGGAAGTGATCTCAAAATCTTTTTAACTACTCTAGCATTAGGAATGTGTTCACCGAAACTGAAACTTGTGTTAACAATATCAAATAAGCGTGTATAGAATTCATCAAAACACTCAGATTCAAGCATGGTTATTGTCTCAAACTGTGTAGTTAAATTTTGCAATTTTGATTCTTTAACTGCATTAGTGCATTCATGGGTAAGTTGAAGAACATCCCATGCTTCTTTAGACGTGGTACACGTCATGATGCGCCGGGGGTGATGTTTCTAAAAATTGCACTAAGCCCGCTTGAGTTATATGTACTCTATTTAAATTCATCCTCAGTTCATGTAGTTAAAGATTTTAAAGCAGTTACGTTATCTACAGTGACAGTGGGAGGCGTCCACCCTCTTTCACACACAACCTAAACACGTTCTTCAATGGCCTTTAAGTGAGATTTCATACGGGGTTTCCAATATGCGTAATTTGACCTGTCAAAAATTGGCACTCGATTATAGAAGTTTTCCATTAAAATTGCGCTATTTCAGAAATCACATTTTAGACCAAAATTGATATCCAGAAAAATTTTGCGAAAAAATTTACACGGTATAATTTTGTAATAGCCTCTCATACCAATTTGAGAGTGTGCCAACAATCAATGATTAACTTGTTTAATTAAATTCCAATTTTTAATCCAAAAAATCCTAACTCTTACAAACAGATTGTGGCAGACTAATTAAATTAAACCAAGGATGCACAGTCAATCACAATATGATGAAAAATCCCCCAAAGAGGAAAAACCATTTTTATTTCACTATAATTCATAACAACTTACAATTAGAGAGAAATATAGTGACACACGAATACCCGCAGGTGTCGGTTCGTTATCGTCCGTGTTGTCAGCAAGAGATCCCGCAAGAGCTTCAATTCAGTAATGGAAAATAACCTTCTTCTCCACAAGATTACTCTAGATGAGTAGAACAATTGGATATAGGGTTTATAAGACTCACATATATGTTTGGGAATGATTTTTGAATCAAAAAGTTCAAAACCATGGAAAAGAAAGTCATGAATTATGCAGTAGCTCTGCAGAAACGTGAGTGCCAAAGACTTGAAAGTCGTGTAGAATGAGCACTACAATTTATACAGAAATCGAGGCAGCGCGTCGCTCGAATGATATGAAGTCTTCACTCAAATGGACTGGCAAATCGCTCAAACGACTTTGCGCGAGATGCCAATGTCGCTCGGACAACAGACATGTCTCGCTCGAACAACGTTAGTGACTTTTTTCCTTCGCCTCTAGACTTAGAAAAAGTTCTTCTTTCGAAGTAAAAATATTCCAGACCCTTAAAAATATTTATAAACGTTTCCCAGTTATTTATGAAAATAATAAACACTCCAAATAAATTATTTTACTAAATCGTGAGTGAAGTAATGGGAATGGTTGAAGAGCACATTGCATGATGCACATATGAAGATGATGGAGGCGAGGATTCAGATCAGGGCTGTCATGGATGATCATGTTGACCTGCCTAATGTAGTGGTATCAGACATACAAAATGTGATCTAGTACACATAGAAAACTCCTAGATTCTAAGTCAGACATTTATAAAATCATGTCCTTACAAATTTCCCCTATGTCTATGCCGGTACATACATAATAAATCCGAATTATTCTACCGAAATGAAAACCAAATGACATACAATTTAATATCCCCATTAAACCCAAAAGCTGAAAATAGTAAATGAAATATCTTCAAACAAACTTCAACATCCTCAAATCTCCAACTCTTCAATCTTTATTTGTCATCATTAGGGTGTGCAAAAATAATCCTCAATTTTGTACCTACACACATGAGACATGAAACAATACCTATGACGCGCAACAGTTTAAAATATAATGATAAGCAAAAATAAATATCCATTAATACTCAAGAAAATCACTATTAAATGAAACAAAAATTCTCCCCCATAATTCGTTCTCCCCCTTTTTATGATGTCCCCAAATAGACAAATATGAAGAATATAAAGTAAATGCAAATGGAGAATGTCACAAGGTCATCAAACTTTCTCTTTTTGTAAGCAGAAGACATTACCCTTTTTTATGGGCAAAAAATTGTATTGAAACGACATAAAGTGGTGGTCATGCACATGTGGTTATGTGTGACCAGGCAGAAACAATCATTATCTTCTATATAAATGGGCACCAAGGCAGCTTCCATGAAAATCATATGCTGACTGGGCTGACATGTGTTATAGTGCAGGAAAGTTGACATAAGCATTTAGTGCGATGGGATTATTCAATAATGATATCTTTAGTGCTAAGTTAACCCTTTGGCATACCTTGGGAGCTTAATGGGTTTTGGTGGGAATTTTAAAAAATTAATTTCCCAAGTACAAACGTAGAGATTCAAAATCATTTATAATAATAATAATAATAATAATAATAATAATAATAATAATAATAATAATAATAATAATAATAATAATAATAATAATAATAATAATAATAATAATAATAATAATAATAATAATAATAATAATAATAATAATAATAATAATAAAAGAGGTGCCCAGTGGATGAGATTATGAGGCCAATCACACAAATGCTTGCTCGAATGAAAAAAATGATCGTTCTAGAATATGTTCTCCAGCACTTTTTTTTAGTGAAAGCTAACTCGTATGAAATGTTTCATCTAACAATATCTTTCCAG
The DNA here is from genome assembly GCA_949130495.1 of Sambucus nigra. Taxonomy (NCBI): domain Eukaryota; kingdom Viridiplantae; phylum Streptophyta; class Magnoliopsida; order Dipsacales; family Adoxaceae; genus Sambucus; species Sambucus nigra. Next base: position 373,597,993 of record OX422212.1, read on the forward strand.
TCAATGGCTATTCGAAAATGTCTTTTATTACAGGTTAAAGGTCACTTGAAGGAAGACGATAATGTTTCTGCAAATATTTCTTCATTACTAAACAAATATCTCCATGAAGAGGAAAATTTAGAAGGAAGTTAAAGCTAATGGTTGAACTAGTAATAATCAGGCATACCAAGGTGGATTTAAGGACGATGAAACATAAAGAGAAGGATCAACGTTGATTAGAGGAAGATCATTTGAAGGGACTTTCACAATAAGAAAGTTCGCTTGAAGGTAGCCCATAGAGAGCAAGGTTCCTTGAAGGCATTCTCACAAGGAATTTCTTTCGAAGAGAATACTCATAATATATACTTAGCTTATATTTGTTCTCATTGGTCAATTATTTGGGACCTATTTGTAATAATATTGAGGTTACTTGGTATGTACGAAGGACCATGTCTGGCAGGACATAGGGGAGCTCTCATTCTCTATTAAGTGACTTCGTTTAGGAAATCTCACAGGGATTTGGTTTGGAGGATTGAGAATATAGAAATGTTTGGAAACAATCCAAACCTCCTTGGTGCGCTTGGGGATAACCTTTATCTAATAAGATCAAGTTAGTGTTTCGAATCACGTTTTCCCCGAGGGAGAACACTCGAGGGACCTTATTAAAGAGATCATTCGAGGAACCTCTCACAAAGAAACCTCATCTAATAAACACATACAAAGTAAAGTTGTCAGAGGAACCTTATCTCTAGGAACCTCATTTGGTTGACAAGACATCATATCTTGTTGCCCCTATTTAATATCTGTATGAAATCATGATTTCTGACACTTTAGGAGGAAAACTAGAACTTGAGTGGGTTAATCCTTAGACCATTTTCCCATTGGGAGGGATGTCCCATCGGTCTCCACAAAGGAAACTTTTGTGACGACTTATCACATCATAATCACTGAGAGATGGCCTAAATAGTGTTCCCTCCCAAGTAAAATATCTCATGTATTTAATACATTATCTCTGCACTAAATGCACAATACTCTTGGGATTTAGTGTAAGCTCAGAGCATTTAAATGTGTAGCAAGGTCACTCGAACGATCATGCATTACTATAAATACTTTCATTAATCATTCGTTAAAGGACTACATTTTTTATATCTGATTTCCCTATACACGAGAGCTTCCCCTGAGTTATTATCATCAAGTTTATCCCCTTGTTCTTGGATCATATTTATTACTAATCATTGCACTTATTGAGTGAGAGATTTTCTACCTTTCTTTTATTGCCCTAAAATTCTTATTCTTTCTCCCTTCAATCAAGTTGGTTATTCATAATCACTTTATTTATTAGATTGTAAGCGTATTTATGCTGTAAAGACTCATTAAATACATTATATTGTACTGAAATCATTTATTGCAAGTGTCAGAGTTAGTTGTTAATTTTGTTGCTCTTCGTGCATTAATTATCACTCTGAATAGGGTTACGCCTCTCTCTCTCTCTCTCTCTATATATATATATATATATATATCCTCCACTCTCTCTTTATATTTTGAAGATCAAACCCTATAAAAATCCACAGTAAGTAAATATTTGGGCTATTAAATTTTATAATATTAAAATAGTTGGTTCTTTCAAGGATCGGACTATTGTTTATAAGATTTTAAGAGGTTAAAAAGTTTTATTCTCTCTCTTCCTTCTTAGACCAAGCAAGGCAATGCTTTCTTCCTCTTCTAATATCTTTTACTTGGATTTCGGTAAAATATGTCGATATTCCTTAAAATATCTTCGTCTCATCGATACTGTTGACTCTTTTGTTTTCATTGAACTCCTTGATTGAATACTCTTGTTGGAACTTGAAAAATTCATTTATCTTGTTGATTTCCCTTTAAAATGACTATTTGTTCTTTGTAAACTAAAACCTTTGTAAAACCCTGGTTACTAGGGAGAAGTGATTGACCTTGATTTAAATGGATGTGATGAACTTGACATTGAGAAAATGACTCCACCATGGTTAAAATGATGACAATGGCCTTAAAGTAAAATATTGATAAAGCTTTCAAGGTTATTTGGGGAGAAAATATGTGAATAGAAAATTTTGGAATTTGTAAATGAAGAGTATAAAGTAAAATACTTTTCTTAAATGAACTTAAACCAATGGCTTCTTAAGTTAAATCTTAGGTTGGGATATACCCTCTTTCCTTAAGTAAGGCTTGATATTTTAATATAATGTGATTTGATGTAAAAAGATATTTCTTAATGGTTAGAAAATCACTTGGGATTAAGGTATGGTTTTGTTCATGGTTATAATATGGATGATAACATCCTAGGGTGAGGAGTCCCTGAACCTCCAGAGGGTTCTATGCAAGATGAGGTAATTTAATGCCACATAATGGGGAGTCCATAGAATGTCCAAACCGCACTTGTTTTGCTCACGAGTGACTATTACTTCTTGTAATATGTTCATGTAACTAGAGGTTCTTAATGAAATGGTTTAATTATTTCTAAAGAAATATAAAATTTGATATAATTTTTATATTAAACTATTTTTATTAAGTTTTTAAGATAACTCTTTCCTTTTTATAAGACTATAGTAGTTTCAAGGTTTATTAAATTGAAGGGCTTCGTAGTTTCATTGCATTCAAGTATTTCAAATTTTATTCCATTTACACATCACACCTACCCTTGTAAACGTAGTTGGCTTAATGAATTATATTAGTGATGAGACTTTTGGTTATCCTCTCTCCCACCTATCATTGTGATATTATTTAATTTATTTATTATTATTGGGAATTTGTCACACTTCCTTGTCCTCTTTATCTCTTTAATGTACAACAAAGGATAAGGGTAAGAAGATATTCAGGTTGAAGCTCTGAAATGGATTTTGTATTTGGCTAGGATAATTTTACCCTCACACATTTCATTTTTTTCATAAGTTTAATATATGGACTATCAACCTTATGTCTTGTTATTGTACTTTATCTATTTATGATGACTATTTGTAATTGATTTTAGTAAGGATATCTAATGATGTAATATTTCAGGTTATGCTTGGACATGCGCCCTGGTGACTTAGACTATTGCAATATAAGCTTTTGTACTTGGACATATGTCTAATGAAACTATTTATATGTTGTGATATATATTAAAAAAAACTTATCTTTCTTTGGTACCTGTGATTTAATCTGTTAGATTGCCATTTAAATTGTAATGTATGTTTTGATGAAGTACAAGTTGATTTTCATGTATAAAAAAAACTTTACCATTTCATTTAAGATGAAAAAAATGTTGAATGTGATTAACTTATGTTATGATAATTTTGTTAATGTCTCTTGGAGTGTAACACCAATGTTTGTGTTGCTAGGCCTTCCGTATGAGGATTACAATATTGATTGACAACTTTTTAGTACACTTAGGACTTAATGAAGGATCAGAGATTCATAATTTGAAATTATGGGTCGGGATACTACAACTTAGTAGCAGAGAATATGTTAAAAGTTTATTTCGGGCTTTTGGTAGTGTATCTCATTTCATGTTCGTTATGTATCTTTTTATATTTTTTTATGTTGTCTATTTTAATTATTCTCTTATTTCATCTTTAATATTGGATAACCATGGACGACACATTCATTCCAATCATGTCAATGTCTCTTAAAATACTATGTCGTCTGGGTCCAGCCTAAGATGTTAATCTTGGAGTTATCGCTCAAGCAATACCGCCAAACTAATTCAACAATTAGTTAAAGAGTTTGCCAATGATCTAATAAATTATTGTTGGGGTTTTATTCTTAAACCAGTTATGTCAATTACTTCTAAGTAAAGGAGTGTCATTTACAAAAAAAATAAGAATCGTGGTTCCTCGAATGTCTTATATTTGGTTTAAATATATTGTAGACATGGCAATTAATAGTGCTAGGTAAGAATTCCAGTGAGTTATATTCGGGTTGATCATTAGGAGATCGATATTCCGATTCTATTACTATTGAAATGTTCACAACCTAGATAGGGATTTTACATCCTATTAGAACAGTTATGATGCAGTCGTAGTAGTTTATCTCAAACTACGAGAACCCGTATTATGGTTCAAGAACTTATATAATAGTTCGATATAGGATTGTCATCGAAACATCGTAGTAATGTATTGAAGATGGCCACCCGTGACATTTGAGTCTAAGGGACATCTTGATTAAACTCGAGAAATATCACACCATTTTAAAAGGGCGCATAGATTCTTAATCTCGAGAATTATAAGTATTGAAATGCTAGTGAAAATGTCACTTTCATTGTTATGGGTTCAATATGTTTTTATATAGGACCAAATCATCTCTATATATTGGGTGGCAGTTGTGTGCATAGGCTTGAGATAATATTTCGGACGAATTCACATCTAAGACATACCATGAATTTTGATACCCCCTTGATAGACTTGTATGTTTATTTCGGCCAAGTAAAACCTGATCGGTTGATTATTTTATAATCCTGGTGGTGTATTAAATAATTTAGGTTCGAGAGTCAAAGAATTAATTAGATGTTGGAAAAAATATTTTAACAGTATATTGATCTAATCAAGTGCGTATTGAATAGTTAACATGGGGTATTATATTATACACAATACTCAACTTAGAAAATAATACCTCTTTATATCCGAGTGATTTATGAGATAATTAAATTAGAGTGAAGATATAATTATTTAGTCGAATTAATTATGAGTAAATAAAAAAGGAAATAAATTATGATAATTGTAATTTGGGAGCATTTATTTGGAAGCTAATTTAATTATTTGTCTTAGGTCCCTAGTGCAGTCCAAATACCCAATTAGTTAGGCCTAAACTCTCAAGAAACCTAGTTTGGCCCAAGACCACCTTTTATAATTGTATATAACGGTGTGGTATTAAAGATGATGATTCATCTTGAGGGTTTAATAGGGGTGAGAGAAAATACTATTCATGTTTTTATGAAGAGGCCTAGAGAGAGACCACCATATCTCAATCAGATGTAAGGATTTTTTTTAATCTCAAAACGTGTCCACGCAACCTAGCTTTGGGAAGGATCATACACTAGAAAATCCTAGCTTTACATAAGTTTAAAGAAGCATTTGGATATAAAAAAAAAGGCAACACTTCATCTTTAAGAAAGATTGCAACCAAATCCACCTAGGTATTGTATTCTTACAATGCTAGGTTTAATCTTTAAGCCTAGTGCTTAATTTGTTTTTAATGCATGATTGATCAAAGATATTTAGGGTTGAGAATTTTTTGCATTTTAAAGTTAAATCCCAAGTAGTTTTCTCCAACAACTATGACTTTTTTTCATTCTCAAACTACCCGTATATGATAGATTTTTCCAAGTACAAGAAGATTTTTCTTCTGATGTTTGGTGGTATGGGTTATCCTGACATGACCAAGGAATTTATAGAGCAATTGGAGGATACCTTTGTAGTGATGAATGTGGAAAATGACCTTAATGTGGGTTAGATACGTTATAATTTCACTATCAGGCCAAAAGGTGGTGAAAGTAAAAGCTGAAAGAAACGATAGTGTCTTTATGTCTTGGGATCAGTTCCATAAAGCATTTTTGGATGAGTTCTTTTCTTGTGTGCATGTGAGTGACAAGTTATCTAGGTTCCTTTCTCTGGTTCAATGAAAAAGGAGCATATTCGAGTAAAAAAAGAAGTTTAACAGTATGTCGTGGTTTTCTCTATTTTTAGAGCATGAGGAGAAAGTTTGTTTGTTCATTCTTAATTTAAAATCACCCATTCAAGAGAAGTTTGTTTTTCTAATTTTAAATAGTTTTGCAATGTAATTCAGCGTGCCATGAGTTCCTAATAGAATTGGATTAACATAGTATCTTTTTGTGACGAGAGGAAGAGGTCTTCAGACTCATGTGGTCAATGTGGTAGCCGAGGTAGTGTAAATAAGCACATGAGCTACTTTAGTTATTTAGAAAGACCGTTCTCAGGTTCTAATGACAATGGAAACCAACCTAAGCCACATATATATTATGAATTCCTTTAACAGGGGCATATGCATAAGGAGAGTCCTTATTTGGGAAAGGGTAAGGATAGGCTAAGCAGCCACCTAAATAGTCATAGCAATTACCATTCCACTTTCATCAGGTCCATGGACAGTTCTAGCATCCTGGTAACAATAGTGGTAAGTCAAAGTTTGACCATGTGGTATCTCAGTGATGGTGAATCAGAACATTAAGGATATGGAAGGTATAGTCCTTGTGTTCAAAACCTGTATTAAATTTTTTTTTATTGAGGTGGATCACACTATGTTATTTCAACGTCGATTGTGTTCATCAGTTGGGTCGAATATATAAATCATCATATCCTCCTCCACTACTGAGTACTCCGACAAAAAGAGATGTTACCCTTAGTGATGTGGTTTTATATTGTCCTATATCCTTTGATGATCTTGTCCTTGACTTTGACTTATTCTTTAAGGAAATATGTGACATTAATGTAATTCTAGGCATGGATTATTTGAGTTTCTTTGATGCCATAAGCAATTATTATAGCATAGGGTGTTTATCATAGTATTAATACGTTACCCTTGTATATTTGAATATTTTCAGTGGGATGTCATGTAACACCCTCTAATTTTAATGTATTGGGTGGCCAAAACTCAACATTAAAGATAAGGGTCGCCGAACAATTTATATCACTCTAAGAAGTAATGAATATCTACAAAAAAGAGAATGATCCACGATAATATATAAAGATTCAAATAAAATGAGATAACAAATATGAGTCTTAAATAATTGAATTAATAAAAATGAATAAGTCCCATAATACAAAATGTCTCAATATCTCCAGAACCAAAACGAAATGCAAACAACTCTGGAACCTACCACTGTCCATAATAAAATCTTTCAATAATAAACCGAAATGTACAAGGTCCAACTATACAATAAATTCAGTGAGAAGTAATCATACTTCTCTTGCTTTAATTACTGGCTTAGGCTAACCCTATAATTGGTTTTCTCATCCATAATCTTGCAACTTCTGAGTATCTAAAAAGATTTTTAGAAAAACAATGCAGGTTAAACCCCACAAATAAGCAAGAAATAGATTAAGTTAAGTAACACTATTTAATGCGACTCATCTATATCTCATGCCGTCCTACCTCCACTCACATCCAAAGTATCTCACCCCACCCATCCTAAGGTAGTCCTAGACATAGATTGGACTTATAATTGGTCTACTCATTCATGATCCTGCAACTTTTGAATATCTAAAAAGGTTTTTAGAAAAGCAACACAAGTTAAACCCCATAAATAAGCAAGAAATAAATTACCTTACATAACAATATTTAATGTGACTCATTTTACGTATCATGATGTCTTATTGCCACTAACATAAAAAATACCTCACCCTACATATCCCAAGGTAGTCCCAACCATACCTTCTGATACTACTCAAGGCGTAACTAACAACGTAAGTATCTAAGTCCCAATACTAATCGTGTAACCTTCATACCACATAAATCGAATAAAATATAAGATCGTTATTGACAATAATACACTAATATACTAAAGTCATAGTATCCTCACCTAACCTAACATCCAAAAAGATTAATTCCTTCAAAACGGCTAACTATTATCCTACATAGTTCCTATGAAAGCTCTACTCATCGCTAGACTAACTATGATACTACCCAATATCCTAGTACATCATACCTAACACTAATCTCACTACTACGATATATATGATATCCGCACCACCTATCCCATCATTTGTCTATCTACCCAACTATCCACTATACAAGTAACTAACTATCTCCATAAAATTAGCTATAAGATACCACTCTAAGAATTCAAATATTAATAACATAAATCTAACTATGTAGTAAGAGTAATAAATTCTAAGTAATTTTCATATGCTACCTCATAGCAATAAGTAGGAACATCAGAGTAAGAACAACATCACAATTAAAATACACATATGAATATGTCCATCGTCGTCTCCACTACATATATATAAGTATCACAAAAGTCTCTAAACTCTAGTGACCTCTACCATGCCTTTATCGGGTCAATCCATAGGTAGTTTCACCCCAACGGATTGCAAAAAATCCACACATAAAGAAAAAGTGGAAATATTTAGGCAATCACGCCACCATATAATAACGTACTGATATTTGCACAATAGATCAAGACTCAACTATCTCCCACTTGCGATATGGTTGCCAACTTAACATAGATTTAGGATATTGTAATACCCCATGATTTTGCATCGTAAAATATCTTTTTATAAATAAAAAATCGTAAAAATATTTTTTATTGGACTTTAATTTTTTTAGCATTTAAAAATGTTGGTTTTGATATATAAGAAATAAGGTTTTAAATGGATTTGAAATTGGGAACAAAATTGAAGTTTTTCAACTTTTCTTCGTTATCGGCTAAATAGGGTGAAAAGATTTGTCTCTTAAGAGGGGGGAATCTATTCGTCCTGAGGGGGAACTAATTCCTCCCTAGGGGGAATCGATTCGATCCAGGAAAGGTTTGGTGAATTATCTTGTTTTAAAGTGTTTGAGTTGGTTTCAATCTCTCTTATTTTCCTATACTAAAAAAACTCGGGTTTAGCATTTTTTCAACACTTCCAAATTATCTCAATAAGAAGTATCCTCCTAAGTTTTATTTTCTCTTTTTTACAAAACCTAAACCCATTAAGAACAGTTTTCAACTCAAGTTTTGAAGATTCAAATCAAGTTTTATCAAGAACATCCAATAACAAGTCTTTGTTATTTTAGCGAGGGGATTGCAACTGTGTAATAAGATTTTTTTGGGAACTTCTTATCAGGGATGAATACTTATATTGTTCTACTTAAGTTTTGTATATTTTAAATGTTACCTAAACCTGAATTAATCACGTTTTCTTAAAAATAATAAAGAAGATTAATTAGGTAAAGTGAAAGTAAATTCGGGATTATTTTTATTCAATCTAAAAATATGATTTAAGACTTGAAACAATTGCGTGATTAGGTTAATGTTTTGGTCTACAATAAATTTGTGGGACGAATCGCATATTAAAATTAAAAAAATGAACTTAAAATAATGTTTTGACTTTTAAAATCATGATATTGGTGTCTGTGTTGTAGAACACAATTTATTATTGTGTAGGATTATTGTTAAGCATATTTGATTTGGATTGTGTGTTGAATTATTAAAATATCACTCATATTGACATTATAAAATTTGACAACTTATGTGACTAATTGGTATAATTTGGTTATTTCATGATAAAATGGATGTTATTTGAATGAAATTAAAATCATAGTATTAATTAGACAATTTTAGTGTTAGATTAAAATAAAATTTACATGGAGCTTGTTTTTCTTAACAATTCGACACTGCGAGAACATAGGGATTTTGGGATTAGTTGTACTTTCACCTATTTTTATAGCTTGCTTTCTAGGTATGGGACAGTAGGTATACTTTCTTGTTGTTGGAAATTTCTAAGTATGGTACTAGCGAGTGTGTGCTTGTTCGATTGGGTATTTTCCTGGGTGGGGCAAGGTAGTATGCCGTTATGTTATTTCTTTAGCCTAGGTGGGAGACTAAGTGATGAGTTTTGGTAGCTATTCTTCCAAGGTGATAGACTAGGTATTACTTATGGTTTGGTGATCTCTAGGTTTGGGACTACAAATGGTTTTAGATGGTGATACCTAAATTATAGGTGGGACTAATTGTAAATAAAGAAAACCTGATTAAGAACTAATAATTAATGCCTAAGATAATAAAGATGTGTTATAAAGAATTTTCATTGCGAGTATGTGCAGGGCTAACGATAATTGGGTTGACTGGCTATAACAACATAGGTGTGTGTTGACGTCATGAGTATGTGGAAAGCTATTGATAATTGGGCTAACTGGCTATAGTGACGTGTTGTGCATGGAACATCAGGAGTATATGTGTAGGGCTAACCTTGTTTTGAAACTTAAGATCATCAGGAGTATGTGTAGGATCAATAAAAAGGTTGACTGGCTATAATGGCATCGCTCCAATAAAGAAGAATTAAATAATTAAATTGATTAAGATAAAGTTTTAGAGCAAATTCATTATGGTAATAAAATAATTGGACTTGAATAATGGGTTGTCTTAGCTTTGTGGGTAGTTAGCATTACTTTACATTATTCGCATCATTTTATATCATTTAATTTGAAATACTCTATTGTAATATTTATCTCCTATGATGCTTATGTATGGATTCACATAGCCTAATTGGGAGGAGTAGATGGTATTCAGGCGGTGAGCTCTGACTCATTGTATTCACTAATAAATCAAGTTTAAACACTGGAGTATCTGCATCAGATGGGTTAGAGAATTGTGGATTGCAGCTGGAGTTATTTTATTACTTTATTAGTTTAGATTCATTAATTCCATTATTTTATTTATAAGACAATTATTTATGGATTTGGTGGGCTATTCGGTCCCATAGTTTGTTTTTTTATTTTCTTTCTAGTTGGATTATTTCATTTAAATATTAATCTATCTTTTGAAGTTGAGTTTTGTTTTGGAGTTAGCATCTTGATGGAATTTCTTGTGTGGATGTTTATATTCATTGGATTAAATTTTGGATTATATCTTGTGGACAAAGTCTTTAATGTCTTAAATTTTTATCACATGATAAGAATGGTATTTTAATTCTGACGCCCGATATAGTTTGGTAGCGATGACTGGCCACATCTAATGTAAAAATATGAGGGGTGTCATAGATGGTTTCAAAGCATGGTCTCAGGTGTCATAGGTTTCAAGTTCGTTATAGCTTTCGCGTTACCGATATTTTATTCCCCTTGTTGATTCTTAGTCTCTAAGGTATTGGATCTAGCATACGTGTTTGTTGTGTTTCTTAGAGATATGGAGTTTTGTGTTAAGGCCGTTGTAGGAATTGAGGTTAGAAGTAATAATCTTGATGTGAAGATCCTTAGAGTTGATTTTTATGACGAGATTTATTTTGAAGAACGCTAATACAAATGTTAGGTGTACCTAAAATCGATGTGCTGATGTGATTTGATTGAGGACTTTAGCGTTGCGATTGCTTTTGGAGATAGAACTGAGTAGTGGTTCGTGGGAAATCATGATACGCCATTATTTTCACGATATGCTTATATATACCGTTAAGATATATATATTGTACTTTTGTTCATGGTATAGTTGCATTTAAGATTGGGTGTATGGGAGAATAATCGTGGTATTCTACAGGTAGGCATATGTGAGCCATATTTTATTTGTGCAAGTTTACATTTCATCAAATTTCGTGGACAAAATTCTTATATTAGTAGGGGAGAATGTAATACTCGTGATTTTGGATCGTAAAATATATTTTTATGAATAAAAAATCAGAAAAATATTTTTTATTGGACTTAATTATTTTTAGTATATAAAAATAAAAATGTTAGTTTTGATATATAAGAAATAAAGTTTTAAACGGATTTGAAATTAGGAACAAAATCAATTTTTTTTCAACTTTTCTTCCTTGTCAACTGAATGGGGGGAACATATTCGGCCCTAGGGGGGATTGATTTTCCCAGAGGGGGAACAAATTTAGACGTGGGGGGAATCGATTTGGCCGGGGTAGATTTGGTGAAAAATATTATTTTGAAGCCTTTGAGTTGGTTTCAAACTATTTTATTTTCTATATTAAAAAGGCTTGGGTTTAGACTTTTTCCAAGTCTTTTAGATCATCTTAAAGAGAAGTATCCTCCCAAGTTTTCTTTTCTCTCTTTTACAAAATTTAAACCCCACTAAAAACAAGTTTCAACTTAAGTTTTGAAGATTCAAATCAAGTTTTCTCAAGAATAACCAAGAACGAGTTTTTGTTATTTTTGTGAGGGGATCGTAACCTGTAATTAGATTTTCTATTAGGATGAATGCTTATATTTTTCCCCTTAACTGTTGCATGTTTTAAATGTTGCCTAAACCTTAATTAGTCATGTTTTTTTTTAAAAATAGGAAGATTAATTTGGAAAAGTGAAAGTAAATTCGGGACTAGTTTTATTCAATATAAAAATATGATTTAAGACTTGAAACAATCGTATGCTTAGATTAGGGTTTTGGATTACAGTAGATTTGTGGGACAAATCGCATAATAGAATAAAAATATGAACATAGAATAGTGTTTTGACTTGTAAAATCATGATATTGATTTGGTTATTTCATGATTAAATGAATGTTATTTGAATGCAATTGGAATCATAGTATTAAATAGAGAATTGTATTGCTAAATTAAAATATAATTTATGTGGAGAATATTTATGTTAATAATTCGATACCATGAGAATATTGGGATTTTTGGAATAGTTGCACTTCCAATTATGTTTACAAGTTGTTTTCTAAGTATGGGACTAGTAGGTAAACTTTGTTGTTGTTGGCAGTTTCTAAGTATAGAACTAGTTAGTGTGTACTTGTATGGTTGGGTATATTCCTGAGTGGGGCTAGTTAGTATGCCATTATGTTATTTCCTTAGCCTAGGTGCAATACTAGGTGATGGTTTTTGGTAGGTATTCTTCCTAGGTGGTAGATTAGGTAATACTTATGGTTTGGTGATATCTAGGCATGATACTAGGGATGATTTTAGGTGGTGATACCGTAATTATGGGTGGGACTAATTATAAATAAAGAGAACTTGATTGATAATTAATGCCTAAGATAATAAACATGTATTACAAAGAATTTGCGTTGCGAGTATGTGCAGGGCTAATTATAATTGGGATAACTGACTACAACAACGTGGTTGTGTTTTGGCATCATGATTATGTGCAGAGCTAATGATAATTGGGTTGACTAACTGTAGTAACGTATCACATGTGGAATATCATGAATATGTCCACGACTAATAAAATTGGGACGACTGGCTATAGTGATGGGAATTGGCATGATGTGTTGAAACTTAAGCATGCCAGGAGTATGTGCAGGACCAATAGAGTGGTTGACTAAATATAGTGGCATCGCTCCAATAAGAATAGTTAAATAATTAAATTTAGTAAGATAATGTTTAAGAGCTAATTTAGTGTGGTAATAATACAATTGGGCTTGAATAACGGGGTGACTTAGGTATGTGGGTAGTTAGTATTGTTTTACCTTAATCGCATCTTCCTATATCATTTAATTTGAAATACTCTATTATAATATTTATCTCGTATGATGCTTATATCTAGATTCACAGGTACTAATTGGGAGGAGTAGCTGGTATTCATACGGTGGTCTCTAACTCATTGCGTTGACTAACATTTCAGGTTTAGATATAAAGGTATAGGAAGTGTAACCAACTACGATTTACGAACGTAACAATACAAATTAGACTAATAGTGTCTCATATTTATCCTTAATCCCCAAACCCAAAATTTACACATAAAAGTATAGGATCGTAACCCTAATAAATTACCCAAAATCTTTGGAAATATCCTAGGTCAAAATCCTTAGTCATTTGGTAAAAATCTTAAAAAAACTAAAATTGGTCAAATCTACCCCATACTTGATCATTCCCCTTTAGGTACTGATCAATCGTCCCCCCGGCTTATCCCTCGGGCCCTGATTGATCATTCCCACTAGACACCAAAACAACATAGTTTTATAAAAAACATGCTCAAAACATTATTTCTTCAATTTTCTTCATCAATCAAAAGAATATATTTTCCTATAATTACTCCTAAAATAACACAAATATAATCTCTAAGGGTTCCTAAACATGTTTTTAACAATAAATAATCATTTACTAGATCAAATCCATTAAAATAAGGTAAAATCATCAATTTTATCATGTGTTTGATAAATGTTCTTCTTAATTATGGGATTAATCATTTAAAATAGACTTGAATAGTCAAAATATAAATCTAATAATGTTAATCATGGTACTAAATCATTCATAAAATTGATGCAAATAATTATAATCATCTAACAACATTAATGCTAAGGTACTACCTGATTATGCATGAGATCTCACCCTAGAATGTGTCTAATACAAATTTAATTGATAAAAGAAATCAATCATAATGAACTTACTGGGGATTTATATAATAAAAATTTGCTGCCCAAAAATGTTTGATCGATTATGCATTAGAAAGAAAGAATAAAAACTGGATGTAAAGCATAAACCTATGGTTTTGAATCATGACACCTTCGCGGATCTTTTAGGTGGTTCAAATAAGGAGAAATCTGATTTATAGAAGATCAAGATTCTTATTTTATTTTCCATCCAAAAGCTTTTTAGAACGCCTTGAATGCCTTGAATCTTCTAGTATATGATCTTTCCAAAGTTATCTTAGTGTGTAGGCACTTTCGGAGATGAAAAATTATGATTTATGAGAGAAATCACTTTTTCTCTCCCCCACCCCTTCATAAAAATGTGAATAGTATTCTCTCTCTCTCTCTCTCTCTCTCTCTCTCTCTCTCTCTCTCTCTCCAATTCTCAAGATGTGTGATATATCTTAAAACACTACCTTAGAGCTATATATATAGCTATACAAGTGAGTTTGGACCAATTATGGTTTCCATAGAGTTTGGGCCTACTACTTGGGTAATGGACTATATTAGGGATCCAAGACTAATAATTAAATTGACTTTGAAACAAAAATATAAAAATTCCATATTACTTCCCATTATAAATTTTCATTCCCATTTAATTACAATTAATTCCAATAAATAATTATGACTGAACTCCAATTTAATTACCTCAAAATGACTTGAATAATGAGGTCTTGCTTTCAAATTTATATAGTGCATAATGTGATTCTCCACGTAATGCATAAAATTCTCTTTCGATAAAATTCAATTTGTCATTAATTGACTTTCACCAAAGTCTTATTTTTTCCTTGATCTTAAACTTAAATAATCCACTGATTAATTTTACTGATAGAATTAAAACTTATAAGTTTATCAACTGGTATCACAAACTTGTACACACAATGATTGCCCAACTTATGGAGAGTTAGACCCAATAAATTGGCATACACCAATAATAATCAAAGCAATAATTATATACATAATCTAATCCTCATAGTTCTCGGGATTAAGAATCTATGTACCCTTTGTAAATGTTGTGAGATTATGAAAATATAATTTAGTTTGATATCTAGAATTGAGTCTTATAATGACCCTAGCCAAATTTATGGGTCACCTGTGGGCTAACTCAATACGGTCCGGTTGTGTTAAGTGTGGAATGATGTGAAATAACCAAGGTAATATTTCTAGTCCATTTTAATTGATTTAATTTATTGAATAAACATGCAATTTTATTTTTTCGACATAATAGTAATAATGATAATAATAATAATAATAACAATAATAATAATAATAATAATAATAATAATAATAATAATAATAATAATAATAATAATAATAATAATAATAATAATAATAATAATAATAATAACAACAACAACAACAACAACAACAACAACAGTAACAACAACAACAACAACAACAACAATAATAATAATAATAATAATAATAATAATAATAATAATAATAATAATAATAATAATAATAATAATAATAATAATAATCATAATAATAATAATAATAATAATAATAATAATAATAATAATAATAATAATAATAATAATAATAATAATAATAATAATAATAATAATAATAATAATAGTAAGTGTGGAACCCAGTAGGCAACACCCTAGGGTTAAAGCAATGAGAGATAGTAGCATTAATAGTAAGACTCATTTACTTGCAAAACTCTCTCAAAAGACAAAATATCGATTAACCTACTGTAACAATGGAAACGTGGTGAGCTAATGCCCAGTGGGTTTCCCAATACTAATGAAATATAGAAATGGTAGGTAAAAATCATGGATGCAGTATCTTAACCATAACTTGAACGTGCATGCAATAACTAAACAATATATGTTTAACCATGCTTTATTTCAAGACATTTCCTTTATCTTAGGATAAAAGCCATTAACCTTTATATTTCATACTTTATCGTTTTATTTTGAAAACAATTCTTTAACGCATTAATCCACAGAGTTAAATTTAGGAAAAATCACATTGTTAAGTTACCATTCTTGGTTTCATCTAGTTTTCCATTAAAACCACTTGTTTTATACTTTTAACTACCATATCTATCAAAGTTTCTAAAAATAGCATTTCAATAAATGCACCTGGAATTATTCAAGAATTATTCGAGCTTACACTGTAATTATTGATTTCCTTTTGCACATATCTTTACCACCCCAATATTATGTTAAAATTGGGTTTATACCAGCTATGAGTCATTTATCCACCAAAGTTATCATTTATTCTCTCAAACATTCACTTGTTAAATTATTTAATTCATTTCATACCATGTATTAAACAATTTCCTTTGTTATATTATTACCTAAAAATTTCAATGTATATTATTTTAAACCTGGAATATGACATCCGTATATAATTATTAACCATTTATCCTTTCATTAAATTTACTAATTCAACGACTTCCCATTTATAACCTTTTACATCTTGGAGTTAATCGTACTCTATTTATGTTTACGGGTCTTCACCGCCTTCCATAAATGCTAAGACCATTACTTTCTTATCTAGTGGTTTTGGGTCTAAGTCGAAGCCACGCCCTATGGATCCGGTCCCTTCTTGAATTTTTCCAGTACCCCTTATGAAAACTCTTTCACTTTTCATTGAGTCCATTCTTTGTGATCCAACCGTAGTTTTAATTAAAATACCTGGCTTTTTAACATCATTATTACTTGCATGTATGCATCATTTAGTTCCATTATCACTTTAAGATTTATGTCCGGCCTTCCCAAAGGCCATTTTAACCAAGGTAATTATCGCCTTATTAGTTTATTTATCACATTTGTCACATACCTTAAATACTTTTATTCGTTTAGTCCATAAATCTTACTTATTTCCAACATTTAACCCGCTTTGTAACCTTTACCAAAACAAGGTAATTTTTTAATATTATAATTTAAGGAATGTTTATCATTTTTGAGTTCACTTTGTAACATGTATGACCAAACGTTTCTTTACAAAATGCCATTCCTCCAGGGTAAAAACTTTATTTTTTATAACCTTCAGGGTGCAATTCATAACTTGTGCTAAATCATAAATTTCGCTACAATACTACCAACTTTTTGTGAAATTATCACAAAATGTTATTTGATGCCTTACTATTTTCATTTTCAAGCTTTATTAGGTTTTACCTAACCTTTTAAAGTGTTGAAAGACATTCATACCCATTTTTCTACATAGTGGGTTCCTTATCAAATTTAACTTTACAAATAGTTTCCAACATTTCCGTAAAGGTTTACACTTTTATTTAATCATTTTCAACCCAACATGATAACAAGTGAAATATTATAATATTTTTTGCATAAAATAATAACTCTTATAACGCATTGTTTCATTACATGAATTGACACATTTTCACATAAAATAATAATATTTTTACATGCTTCATTCATAAAAATACCATTTAATATATTTTGAAATTTCTAACAATTTAAATAATAAAATTTTATTACATATTTTCATACAATATTAATGAAATGTCAATATTAGAACCATATCATGTTTGAATATTATTCACACATAAATATGCCTTAATATGAAAGCATGAAATTTCAGAATATAAATAAGGTAAAATCCCCCACGTTATGATCCCAAAACATAAGGAAGAAAGTTAAAGAAGAGGGAAACTTATAATACCCCGTATTTTTTTAAAGATTTTATTTTAATTATGGGACTAGGATTAATTAATTTAAATGGAGAGAGTTTATTTATAATTAATCCAGATTTATATTAAATAATTACTAGTGTAACCAGAGTTAGTATTTATTGGTGATAATTATGTTTAATATTACTTAGCAAGTAAAATAATATATAATTTTGAAAATATATTAAAGTTGCCATGAGTGAAAAATACGACACTTATAGAAATTAAGTCGGGACAAGCGTGTCGGTCGTGTCGGGACTAAATTAATGGAATAAACAGTAAAATAATTATAAGTCACTCATATGATCGTTTCGAGTGCGCCGTTGAGTCCGAAACGGTCGAGATAGTCAGAAAATTCTACCCGGGGGCTTAGTTTGGGTGTCGGGGCACTTTTAGGCCGAACCGGCACCCCAAAAGGGTATTTTGGTAAATTATATTTTTGGAGTAAATTAAAGGACGAAAATTAGAGAAATAATAGATCTCCTATGTGGGTTATATTAGGTTATCTGCCGTGACAAAAAAGTTAGACACAGAGAAAGAGCACAAAGAGAGAAAGAGGAAGAAATATGTAATAGCTACCACAATTGCACCTCTTCCACCACCGAGACCACCATCGCATAAATAGAAGAACGAGGGTCACAACCATACCAACAACACCAAAGTATCAGACCATATTTCGTAAGGCAAGTGTTTAAATCTTGCTCTTTTAGCATTAAATGTGTTTATGTTAGTGTAGGTAATGAAACCCCCTTAAATTGTATGTGATTTGATGAAGAATTCATGATTAAAAGATATATTAGGGTTACATTGATACCGAGTTGAATGGTCCATGAAATTTGAAGATTAACTATGAATTTATTTTAATAATTGCTGAGTAAATTTGGGATTAAATAGGGTTAATTGGAGATCTTATAAGCTAGGGTTTTATGAATCTCGAATTTGGGGATTTTTGGTTTGTGGATTAATTAATCATGAATTGATGTGTTTAAGATTTTAGAAATCATCCTTCTATGTGGTAAAATAAATTTAAATTTAGTGGAAGGAATTTAGGACTGATTTATAGAGGTTTTGGGACTGTTCGGGGATGAAAAACGTAGCAGTTACAGGTTGGGTACGGAACTGCTCAATCTCGTTCAAACGAGAATGATCGTGGTTCGAACGAGAACCCCTGTTGCACGATATGTCATTCTAAATACATGATATCTCGTTCAAACAAGATAGCTTTTTATTCAATCGATATGTACAGTTTCTAGGAAACTTTCTTCTGTTTCAAATCTGGGTAGTAGGTTTATTTTAAATGATGATCATCACTAAATTAGGATTCAAGTTAGAATATAATTATTGGGTAATAAGATGGGTATGATATTTTACGACAATTGGAGCAACAAGTTATCTTTAAGTTACGAGAGAGAGAGTATTCGTAATCTAGTATGTGTAATGCAAGTATTAATGAGAGATACCGCGTATAAGTTAAATATTTGGGTTGTGTGTATGCCGAATGAAATTGATAGGTTGCGTGAATGATTATAATGATATGTATTTTGTGTATGACATACCTATTATACTTGCTATCACAAGAGGTTGGGAAAAGGGGACAATCCTATCATGAGGAGCCTTCGAGGGGATATTTGACGGGTACCTCAAGGGCATAGAACCAAGGTACGGGCTATTTGAGAATGATAGTGTTGACAATCATATGGGTGCCTAGGTATGTGCGTAGCCCATAGGATTGGAACCAATATGTGTAATTTATAAATTTATGGTTCATGGGAGATTTCAAACCCCTTGTCCTTATTCAGTGCGAGATGTACCGGGACTTGATAGCAGAGTATGAGGGCACAGTAGCTGAGTTTAGAGGTGCCTTTTTAGTATATATAATATATAGTGATATATGTATATATACCTGTAGTGATACTTGTTGTGTGAAAGTATATGGATAAGATATATAATGATGAAAACCTATTAATAACTTAAGTAAGCGAG
This sequence comes from Sambucus nigra, assembly GCA_949130495.1. NCBI lineage: Eukaryota > Viridiplantae > Streptophyta > Magnoliopsida > Dipsacales > Adoxaceae > Sambucus > Sambucus nigra. The sequence goes on from OX422212.1 coordinate 373,617,615, forward strand.
CACTTAACATGATTTATGAATACTTCCCAAATTTGAGATAACAGTCATGAAAATATTTAATATGGTGTTGTGTGGGAAATTCCGGTTGGTATGCGGGTAGTGATTAGAAGGATTTTGTCTATAGTCTAGTTAGGTGATGAAATAATCAGAATGGGTTTGGAGGTGTGTTAGGTGTGCACATTAGTTGAGAGGGCAGAATCTCAAGTGAGTGTTCGAAAAGCTAACATGTGCATACTATTTTCTTTACTGTAATATTTCAATACTTGCGAAATAATTTAAATGTTTAACACTCGGGCTGTGACCCGTCTCTTGCAAATCTTTTTTCTTTTGTTAAATTAATTTAGATGCCTAGCCACAGGGACACGAAGCATATGAGTTCCATTCATTTGACGTGTTGTAGATGTTTTGGAAGTTACAAGACCTCGGTAGTAGAAGCTTCCATGATTATCTTTCCTTGCATCTTTGATCGTGGTACAATAGGCCCTACCCCAGGCACCGATGGTGGACCCATCACCAACTCACGCATTACCTTTTGCTTGGGAGAGAGTCAGGGATGCCTTCTAGAAGGCACATCCTCAGGAGTTCGCTGGGATTTCCGATGTTGTAGTGGCTAGCGAGTTGAAGAAGGACATTCAGTGGCACTTGATGATGTATGAGTGCACTGAGGTCCAGAGGAAGATACTGGATACATTTAAGCCAGTAGGAGCGACACTAAAGTGGTGGAAGTCTATTACCACTACTGAGGAGAGAGAAAACATGACTATCAGGGGCTTCTTGGTACGGTTCGACCGCAAATATTCCCCCTCCACCGTTGAGACTGAAATGAGGTGGAAGTTACTGAGCCTCACCCAAGAAGGGAAAACAATTAACGAATACGAGGAAGAGTTCACGAACCTACTGAATATAATGCCAGATGAGGTACCTACGGAGGAGAAGAAGATTATGATGTTTATGGATGTTTTACATATAGGATTCTCCAATATTTGTTTGGAAATCTTTCGTTGGCTACGTATTATGATGTGGTCAATGCTTCTCTACTACACTGCCCGGATCACCACTTCCATACGAAGGGAAGAAAATGAGTGGGGGAGTCTCGCCAACAGGGCCGGACAGGAGGTAATGGTGTCAATAGGGCACAATTAGCCCAGGGTCTGCAGCGACGGGGTGAGCAGAGTTCCCATCAGGGGGATGCTGCTAAGAGGTCCAGATCAGGTGACTACAGCCAGGGCAGGGAGGTTTTAAGCAGGGCCATCAGGTCCATCCTGGTTAGCAGGGCTAAGGGAGGGGTGGTAACGGCCATTAGGGTCAAGTGTAGCAGGGGCTGAGGGTTGACACTTTTAAGGGAGATGCTTTATTTGTGGAAAAATTGGCCACAAACATCATGATTGTCCTCAGAAGGGTAGAGCCCCACAACAGCAGGGCACTCGTCAGTAGCCCTAGTGATCGATATTTCCAGGCGTCTTCCCAGCGCTATCGCAGATACCAACCTTTCTGGCCGTTCTGATCGTTCCAGTCCACCAAGGACAACTACAGTATGGGCGTGTCTACAACGTCCACCAGGGTGCAGTTCCCCAAGCTCGACCTGCGGTTGAGGGTATGTTTTCTATATAAGGGACTTTGGGGAAAATATTATTTGACACGGGGGCATCACATAGTTTCATTGCCACTAGTTTGGCACGCGCCATGGGGTTATGCCATTTGGGCTAACCAATGCACCGTCTATATTCATGGATTTGATGAACATGGGGTTCAGAGAGTTCTTAGATCAGTTTGTCATTGTCTTTATTGATGACATCCTACCTTATTACATAACTGAGGATGAGCATGCCGAGAATTTGAGACTAGTTTTGCAGACCCTATGTGAGCATGAGTTGTATGCGAAATATGAGAATTATGGGTTCTGGATGAGAGAGGTTCAGTGTTTGGGGCACATTATTTCTGAAGGAGAGATATTTGTAGATTCGAGGAAAGTGTCAGCGGTGAGGGAGTGTGGATAGCCCACGACGCTGACAGAGATACATAGTTTCTTAGGGCTAAAGGGACACTACATGCCATTTATTTGGGTATTCTCAATGATAGTTGGTCCATTTATAAACTTGACTCGCAAAGGGGTGACATTTATATGGGATGATGCCTTCCAGTTGGATTTTGATGAGCTAAAGGACAAGCTGAATTCAGCACTAGTTTTAGCACTACCCAGGCTGGGACTGTAATACCTAGTTTATACTGATGCGTCCTTACTAGGACTTAGGGGTGTGCTTCAGCAGGAGGATAATGCTATAGCTTATGCCTACCGTAAACTTAAGGCTCACGAGAGGACTTACCCCACCCACGACTTGGAGTTAGGGACAGTCGTGTTTGCATTGCGAATATGGAGACATTATCTCTTGGGGGAGAGATTTTGCATGTTCACAGATCCCAAGTCACTGCAGTATTTGTTCACGCAGTTAGAGTTGAATATGCATCAACATAGGTGGCTTGAATTTGTACAAGATTATCAGTTCGACATCCATTACCACTCGGGGAAGTCTAACGTGGTAGCAGACGCGTTGAGCCGTAGGCCAGCAGGTGAGGGGGCTGAGGTGTGGCTGGCGAAATGGAAGGAACTGGGACATTAGGTTACACCCGAGATCATTACTAGGGTGATACATGCTCAGTAAGTAGATTCATTATATCAGGATCGGATTATACAACTTCTAGTTAAGGGGGAGAGTCGTATTTCATGAGCTCATATGGGGGCTTACGCTTCAATGGCAGTTTAGTAGTTCCAGAGTGGGAGGATTTATGACATGTAGTGATGACAAAGTCGCATGGTTCACAGTTTGCAATACATCCCGGAGGGGATAAGATGCACAAGGATATGAAGCGATAGTACTGGTAGAGTGGAATGAATAAGGACGTCACAAAAATTGTTTTGAAACTTGCCATTTGTTAGCTGGTGACAGTGGACCACCATAGACCGCTAGGGCTCTTACAACCATTAGATATCCCTATGTGGAAATAGGAGAGAATTTACATGGATTTCATCACAGGGATTCCTACATCACAGAGGGGTCACGATTCCATATGGGTGATTGTGGATTGGTTGACCATGGTATCTCATTTTCTGCCAGTTCGGATAGACTATACTATGGGGCAGTACGCTCAGGTTTTCATTGCCGACATAGTGAGACTCCATGGGGTGCCCCTTGATATTGTATCCGACCAGAACAATATTTTTGTGTCTAGATTTTAGGAGAGCTTCCAGGAGGCCATGGGTACGTAGTTACGATTGAGTTCATCCTCTCACCTGCAGATGATCAGGTAGATAGAGCGGACGAATCAGATGCTTGAGGATATGTTATGGATGTGTATACTTGATTTTGGCGGGGGTTGGGAGCAGTACCTTCCACTAGTGGAGTTTGATTATAATAACTCCTACCAGTTCACAATTAGCATGACTCCATTTGAGGTGTTATATGGTAGAGCTCGTTCTCCAACTTGTTGGTTCGAGGTGGGGGACAATAATTTTATTGGGCTAGAGGTGATCCAAGACACCTCAGCTAAGGTTGAGTTGATTCGGAGTCGTATTCGGGTTGCTCAAGATAGATAAAAGAGCTATGTCGATGCCAAGAGATTCTTTAGGGAGTTTAGATTGGGGGATTAGGTGTTGCTACGAGTATCTCCTATAAAGGGGATAATGCGGTTTAAGATGAAAGGGGAGTTGGCGGCGAGGTATGTAGGGCTATTCCCTATTATTGAGAGAATTAGGCCAGTAGCTTACACACTTGGGTTACCGTAGCACTTGCATAGGATTCATGATGTGTTCCATATTTCTTTGCTGAGGAGATATCTTCGGGATGACTTATCCCACACTTATATTGCCTTAGATGAGATTGATCTATAGCCCAATAGTTCCTACGAGGAGGGTCCAACTCATATCCTAAATCGTAGCGAGAGAAAACTGATGTCGAAGATAGTGTCGTTAGTACGAGTGTAGTGGAGGCATCATAATGTCGAGGAGTCTACCCGGGAGATAGAGGATGACATGCGGGAAAAATATCCAGAGTTATTCCTACCAGGTATACTTATATTTTCATTCTTTTTTGAATTTCGGGACGAAATTTCGTTATTAGGGGGAAGTATATAATACCCCGTAATTTTGGAAGATTTTATTTTAATTATGGGACTAGGATTAATTAATTTAAATGGAGAGAATTTATTTATAATTAATCTAGATTTAAATTAAATAATTACTAGCGTGATAAGAGTTAGTATTTATTGGTGATAATTATGTTGAATATTACTTAGCGAGTAAAGTAATATATAATTGTGAAAATATATTAAAGTTGTCGTGAGTGAAAAATACGACAGTTATAGAAATTATGTCGGGACTTGCGTGTCAGTCATGTTAGGACCAAATTAATAGAATAAAAAGTAAAATAATTATAAGTCACTCATATGGTCGTTTCGAGTGCGTCGTTGAGTCCGCAAGGGTCGAGATAGTCAGAAAAGTCTACCCAAGGGCTTAGTTTGGGTTCCGAGGCAATTTTAGGCCGAACTGGCACCCCAAAAGGGTATTTTGGTAAATTGTATTTTTGGATTAAATTAAAGGAAGAAAATTAGAGAAATAAAAGATCTCCTATGTGGGTTATATTAGGTTATCTTTCGTGAGAAAAACATTAGATATATAGAGAGAGAGAACACAAAGAGAGAAAGATGAATAAATATCTAAGAGCCACCACAAGTGCACCTCTTCCACCACCGAGACCACCATTGTGTAGATAGAAGAACGAGGGTCGCAACCATACCAACAACACCAAAGGATTAGACCATCTTTCGTAAGGCAAGTGTTTAAATCTTTCTATTTTAGCATTAAATGTGTTCATGTTAGTGTAGGTAATGAAACACCCTTAAATTGTATGTGATTTGATGAAGAATTCATGATTAAAAGATATATTAGGGTTAAATTGATACTGAGTTGAATGGTCCATGTAATTTGAGGATTAACTACGAATTTATGTTTATGGTTTCAGAGTAAATTTATAGAGTTGCTTTTCGTATTTATCGTTGTTTGAAACTCCTCTAATAAAAAATCTCAATTACCTACAAAAATATATAAAAAACTAGGATATAGTGGTAAGTGAGGTATCAATCCAAATCTAAGGGTGAAACATGCAAGAGATGCAATTCATTTTTTCTTCATTATTTTGTTTTTCAATTTTTCACTTTTCTAAATTTTTTTAGCGTTAACAATATTAAAACATTTTTTGTGTGGAGGGTGAAATAAGAATAAACTAAATCAAAGATGTAAAGAGCTAACTAAAAAGTGACTAAAAATGATGAACAAAGTCTAACACTAAAATAAGAGGTAAAGTGAGGTAAATAAATTTGAGAACAATCAAGGAGTGGGACTACACTACAAATTCTAGCTAGTCTAACTAATTAATTTAATTATTTGAAATCTCCTAAATTAATATTAAAATTACAAATCAACTCTCGTTGCAATTGTAATTTTAATAATAATCTTTTAAAAAATTAAGTTTAACCCACCACAACTCTAGAAAATAAATCTACACTCCTTTTAATTAATCACCCACTAGGATCGATTCATCAAAATTTGTATAAATATAAGAAAATAAAATTTAGAGTTGAAATTTAAGGAATAATACCACACTTAAGAAACCCATATCTATAGTTCGAATATAAAATGGGTATTATATCTCGAATTTCGATTTTCTCTTGAAAATCATTTACCCTCTCTCCAGGCATAAGTTTAAGGGTGAAGTATAAAAATTAACATTCAAAGGAAATTTTAAAATAATCAAACTAATTAAATCAAAATAACATCAAATAAGGGTTTACCCCACCCCTTGAAAGGGGATTTTAGCCTAACATGATATTAAAATTGACAAACTAATAATCAAAAGCATTAAAATAAATGAGAAGATAAGGGTTCAATCGAACCCAATCTCTTGATGTGTAATTGAACTCCAATCTTTGTGATTAAATTTGCCTCCCTCAATTTGAATGATACAACCAAAATTATATAAAAAAATATATACTCAAATTGATCCTCACGATAATTTGTTTTTCCTCACTATAAAAAAATAAAAAATCTAATCTAACCGGATTTATTTTTCTACTCTAAACTCTATCTTTCTTCTCTCTAAAACCCTAGATGGGTTTAGATGGGTCTTCAAATGGCCTTGAGTCATCTTTTATATGCACATGGAGATGGGGTCATTTTTTGAAGGTAATTGTGCATGTGTTATGGGTGAGGTATTGAGAGAGGTTAAGTTGGGGTTTAAATGGGAAAAATGAGGGTAAAAGATATTGGGGGTATTTTTGGAATAACGGTCAAGTTGGTTTAAACACATGTGGAGTTTAAGTTATTTTATTTGGCTTTGATTTTGTGCAGGTAGAAAATCGTGTATGGCTTGGAAGATGGGTTTGGGTCATGGGTTAAAGGTAAATGGGTTTGGAAGGGTTATATGGATTTATGGCTTGGGTTGCATGGTCTCAAAATGGGACTGCCATGAGTTGGTGGGTTTAGTCAGATTTTAGGCCGGAGGTGGATGAAGCAGGCCAAAATAGGGAACCAGGTTCAATTTGGTATGGGGGATGCTCGGGTTTAGTCGTGGCTCGCTTGAATTGGGTTTGGGAAACAAGGTCGTGGGTCTCATTCTTTTTTGGGTTGCCACGGGTTCGTGGGTTTGGTGTTTGTTTTGAATGGGGTCAAAGTCGGGTTTCATGTTCAGAGCTAGAAAGTGGTCGGCCATGGTGGTACTCGGGTTGGCATTGGAGGAGATGGGTTTTATTTTTGAACGATGGTGGGTTCGATTTTGGTAACAAGGAGGTGCCTGGTTCGAGGTCGGGAATGGGTTTGTTACTGGTTTAACTGAAGGCGGGTCAGTCTTGGGGTGGACACGAGTTGAATGTTAAGATGGCGGTGAGGTTTGTGTGGGTAGTTAGTTAATGGAGGGGAGAGAGAGTGTGTGTGGGTGATGGTGCGGAAGTGCTGGGAGAGGAGAGAGAAAACAAAAGGTAGGGGATGATGAATAGTGGAGGGGTTAGTGTTTGGGTGTGGTGAGGGTGTATGTTAGTTAGTGTGTAGGTTGGGGAGGTGTTTGTGTGTAGCTAAGTTTCTAGTGTACACCTAAAAAATAAAATAAAGACTCAACTAAAAACATAAAATAAATCTAACTAAAAATTAAAATTCTAACCTAATAAAAATAAAATAATAATAAAGCTAAACTAATAATAAAAACTAAAAATGAAAATTAAATAAAAATAAAAATAAAACACACACCTATATTATTAATCGACATGGACTTAGTACTAAATAAAAAAGACACACGTGGAGTACAATATTTACATAAAATGGAAAAGTACTGAAAAAAATAAAATAAAAATGACTTGAAAAATATAAAATAATAAAAATAATACTATGCACATAAATAAAACATAAAAATACTAAAAGTATGTACACAACTCAAATAAAAATCTAAAAATAACTAATTACAAACTAAAAACACACATATGGTTTGGGATATGTTTATGCTTGGTTAGGGCTTAGGGGATGGGGACAGGGTTTAGGTCGGGGACAGGGTAATAGGCATGGGGATTCAGGATTAGTTCATTTAAATGTGCATTTGACTTGAAATAAGTGTTTGAACTCCGCAAACGACAATTGATATACAAAGCGCATAAGATCCAATTTTGTCGAGAATTAACTATTAAAATATTCGGGGTATAAAATGTAAACTTTTGGGTGCTTATCACACCACTCCCATGTAACACCCCGCCTAAAATAATAACGGGTGGCCATCCCTATATACATTAAATCCGGAATTTCAGATGGTCCAGTCTCAACATCAACTGTCGGTACAATATAATATAGATCTAACTACCCGGTATCATACAAGCGAGATGTTAAAATTTAAATAAAATGTGCAACAGACAATCAACTAAAACTACCAATAAAAGAAAGAAAGATGCATGAAAGAACTATGAGAAATGAAATGCTAGAATAAAATGAAATAAATAACTACAACAGAATGTAATACAAAAAGTAGACCCGAATAAGCTGTCGGGTCACAACGAATACAATAACTGGAATGGAATAAATATAAACATGTATATAAATATCCCTTGGGTACAAACCCGATATACAACATGAATCCTACCTAGAATTTTCAAAGGAGGAAGCGACTACATTCTACATACCGTAACAGTCCGTACCTGTCGCGGCTCCCACGACTTTGAATAGAAAGTCATCTGGCATCCATACGGTAGGCCACCTGTAGTAATATATATATATACAGGCAGGAGAGAAAAGTAAACGGGTCAGAGACCGAGTTGTGAAAAATATTTAGCAAGTGTGTTAACCGTGCATAATAAATATCGGTGCACTTATTTCATAATTAAGGTGGAATCGCACTCTCGTGGAACCCTAACTCACCTCTCATCTAAAGGCGCGCACCTATTCGCGGCCTCAAATTTTAGTTAAATTACCCCCATTTATTAGGACAACCTAACTTAACAACGGCCCAGTATATACCCACGAGAATTTTCCTTCCTAACTTAACCCAAGAATCCATTCTTTCTAAACGAACTTAAGTATTTATTTATTTATTTTCAAACATATATGCCTTATTAGGCTTAATGGATTCTGGATTATCATTTAACCAATTAAAAATTTAATAAGTTACCCAATATGCATTTGGGTTGAAACATATGATTTAATTTCTAATTAATAAGCGTGCATAATTATTATTAACACAACTTCCCTCCAATTTCAACGATGCACTGCGTTTTGTGCGTGGGGTGTCTCGCAAAGCGAAATCCAAACAAGGAACCACCCCGTTACACTACTCCTTGTCAACGTCGATCCTGGAGATACATTATGACACACATAAATATCGACAGAACTTCTCTCTAATCTCAACAATGTACTACATTTCGTGCGTGGGGTGTCTCGCAAAGAGAAATCCAAACAAGGAACCACCCCGTTACACTACTCCTTGACAATGTCGATCATAGTGATCCATAATGCCGTACATACCATAATTGGTAGAACTTTTCTCCAATCTCAACACTGCACTGCGTTTCATGCGTGGGGTGTCTCGCAAAGCGAAATCAAAACAAGGAACCACCCCGTTAGACTACTCCTTGACAATGTCAATCCTAGAGATCCATAATGCCATACGTATAATATAATGCTACCACTACTACTAAATCTCCAATAATATCCTTGGGATGATGTAACTGAAATATTCCTTAAATGTGATAAATCAACCCCCATCATTCTAGTACACCATAATCATCCAAGATGTACTCCACAAAGCTTCGATATCCTTTCATCTATAGGATATATAAATATATATATATAGGCATTTTATTCTCACCATATATATATACATATACCAATCATCCATACCCATGACCAAGTGTACATATCATATCAGATGTATAATGGACATGCACATAATACACCCGGCTATATATATCGCCGATAAAACTGCATCAATGCTATCATCTTCCCAGTGCCCAGCTCACGTAGCAACTGGGGACCACCTGGTGGGGATCAACGACACCCACCTCGTGATAACTCACACACACGACGTCCCGGGAAGCGGTCATAGATCCAACTGGCAATGAGACGAAACATACCCACCACGTCTCATCCAAAAAATATATCTATCGTATAATAACACAAGGGACGACTATGACCTGGGGAATATCCACACCCTGCTCTATATGCCAGGATGCTCACCCTCTGCGCGGAAACTTCCCAATGATAGCATGAGCGGGGTATGCTTAACCACATAAGTATATATATCGCTCACATATGCAATATACATACATCCATATGATCCCATCATATGATCAAATAGTAAACCATCATATACGGTTTAAATATCCATACCATGTATGTCCACATCATAAATATATCCATATATTCATATTTATATATAGATATATGTACATATATTCACACATCGTCATATCTATACATACAAACTCATTCTCGTTCATATGTATAAGATATATAAACTCGGCTATAAGTATACATAATCCTCAATGTACAAGCCATCACCATAATTTCCTTTAATTTACCTCGATATGTGAATACAATCCCTCTCTTGAAACATATTCAATCATTTTTCATATGATGAATAGTCTCCCAAAATCATATGTATTTATATATACATATATATTCAACCTTAGGGTTATCACCCAAAATTTTGTGTAGGAACCCATCACTACACATTTCATCCATATTCGAAAGTACATAATCGCCTCTAGTACTATTTAACCATAGGCACATACATGACTTAATAGTCTAAAACCTCAAATTATTCCAACCTCGTTTCAAGTATTGGAATCTCAATAATTATTTCCCCCACAATTACGTGTAAACTGTCCTTACTAGAATTTATGCCACCGCTTATTCTAGTCGATAGCACGGTCCAAAGCGTTCCCAATTTCACTTATGGTTCAATTATTCTTATGAACCCTTACTCCTATTGAGTTATCAATCCTTAGTCTAAACATTTCTAAGGATATGAGACCCCTCACTCTCTAAGAGTTCTCAACCTCACATCATATTTATAACTTTTATCTATAATTGGCATTCCCAACCTCAATGAGGTTTCCCCACAATCTCCATATGCAACTCCAATACATACATGGATACATTTATCCCAAATTACCCTAAGGAGTCCCCAAAATCCTAATATGTGAGAAACTATTTATATGTCTCCAAGAACATATCTCTTACATCGTAAGAGAAGGCCCTCAAATCAATAAACCCAACCAAAAAGGGTTTGGAATCACTATAGAGAAAATACCTCAAAATGCCCTGTTTCCGAATCGATTCGGCCGTATTCCGAATCGATTCGGCCTAGAGAATCGATTCGGCCTCCAAGGAGAATCGATTCGGGTCCAAAGACCTGGGCTTCTGCCACATGCCGAATCGATTCGGCTTGGGTCCGAATCGATTCGGTCAATACAGACCTGCCAATTTCCCTAAACCGAATCGATTCGCTTAAGGGGGCGAATCCATTCGGACCTGTAATTTTTGAAGGGTTCTTCTTCTTCATCAAAACCCACGAATTCTAAACCCTAAATTTTCATTTCTAAACCCCAAACCTTCATCAAATCATGATTTTAAGCCCATAAATCAAACCAAAGTTAATCCCAACCATTTCTATTCCATTAAATCCATATATAAACATCGATTTCAAGATTTAACCCAAAAATCTAGGTTTTGATATTAATGCCCCAAAATCTATTTCTTTAACCCACAAATTATGAAATGAAACACACAAATAGCTATTTAGCAATATTAAACACTTGCCTCAGATTTTTAGAGGTTGGATAGTCCTCGATGTCGCGTTTATGGCCGGAATCTCCAAGCTTTTCTTCCTCTCTCTCTTCTCTTCTTCTTTCCTTCTTCTTTTCTCTTTTCTTTCAATTTCTCTCTTTCTCAAATGATAAGGCTTCATCCATAAGACTTTAAATCCCTTAAAATAATAAACCCAATTTTAAATGTTAATACACACTTTAAACGACTCGTTTACACCAATTCGGGTCAAACTGACTTAAAAAATATTTCGGAGCCGAAATAAAACTCAATGACAGTCATTTTGACTATCTCGACCTTCCGGAATCGATGGTACACTCAAAATCATCATCCGGAATACTTTAAAATATTTTCTATTTTTGGACCTAATTTCCCAAATTTTATAATTCTCCAATTTAATTAAATTTTATTTTCCCAAAATTTAATTTCCCAGTCTCCAAAAATCGTGGGGTGTTACAATCTTCCCCCCTTACAAAAATTTTGCCCGCAAAATTTAAAATACGCATAGGACCTCAATATCATCTAGTCCTAACATCCACTCTCAGGATCACTATACCAATCCTTACTAGTTCTCATGTCGAACCATATAAATTTAAAATCAACTAGCTACCCAGGGCGCCCATACACCTTGTATCCGAGTTTCCACTCGTAGATCATAATCAGGATCCATTAGCCTCAAATCATAATATAACCCTCGGCATTATAATCTATAACAACATACTAAATATATAAGAGTTTGAAAATTTCCCAATGGTGGAACTCTTCTCAATTCCTGACGTTAGCCACCTTCGCGCGGGGGAGGTCTCACAAGCGAAATCCAAATAAGGAACCCTCCCAATACACTACTGTGTAACTAGGTCGGGAATTGAGATTAGTTGAACCAGGGTTAAAGTTTTATAAAAGATTTTTATATTTTCGATATTGCCCGAGGGCCTATACAACAATATGATATAAATATATTCCGCGTCTTTCGACACGCCAAACAAACACCTTTTATTTAAAACACAAGGCCTCAACAATAAAATACTACTAACCATTACCTAGTTCTCAAAACGAACACAACTATGAGCTAAATTCTCCGCTCAAAATAAATCCATTAAGCTCTAAACCTCCCAACCTACTGATTCTTTTCATCACCCCAAAACATCATTTCAAGGCAAGTCCTTAAATTTCAACTCTGGGTACTCTACTTCTTCTAGGACAATCATTTATCCTAAACCTATTTCTACACAAAAGAGAAACATCTTCCTCAAAATCCTTCCCAACCATTCCAAAGGACAATGCTCTATTACGACCACCGAAAACTCCCTCAGTCCTACTTAACGAAACCGAGCCTCCAAACTCTCTCCCTCTTCCCAGAAGGCAATACTCCTGATATTGGGACAACTACACCTTCCTCACCTCGGTTAGAGTCACCAACACCAGGTTTCCTAATGAAGGCTGACAGGTTTCTCAACCTAAACCTCCCAAGGACTACACTAATCTCTCCTCAGACTTACTTTACTAAGTCCAAGGTTCGCCATTCGAAAAAAATTTCCTTTCTTACTCAGCTGTCGATAAATCACCTCACACCGCTATGAGAAATCTCCTCAATATCTCCGATTAAAGCGTATCCAAAATATGCTATGGGTATTGTACTTTTAATCCTATCCTTTCCTAGACGACAAAATCTAGGGACGTCTGAAATGAAACAAGAGCAACTGTTATTAGAATGCCAATCAAGTGAATATACTTCACAGAAGAAAACAACACAGTGAACACAACAGTCCTATTTGTAGGGCTCTATGTCAAGAACGTTAACAGAAGAATGCAGAAAACTCACACGGATCCTAAGGACTCTAAAACCTGATGCTCTGATACCATATGTAACACCCTGTCTAAAATAATAACGGGTGGCCAGCCCTATACTACATTAAATCAGGAATTTCAGATGGTCCAGTCTCAACATCAACTGTCGGTACAATATAATATAGATCTAACTACCCGGTATCATACAAGCGAGATGTTAAAATTTAATAAAATGAGCAACATACAACCAAGTAACACTACCAATAAAAGAAAGAAAGATGCCTGAAAGAACTATGATAAATGAAATGCTAGAATAAAATGAAATAAATAACTACAAAAGAATGTAATACAAAAAGTAGACCCGAATAAGCTGTCGGGTCACAGCGAATATAATAACTGGAATGGAATAAATATAAACATGTATATAAATATCCCTTGGGTACAAACCCGATATACAACACGAATCCTACCTAGAATTTTTCAAAGGAGGAAGCGACTACATTCTACATCCCGCAACAGTCCGCACCTGTCGCGGTTCCCAAGACTCTGAATAGAAATTAATCCGGCATCCATGTGGTAGGACACCTGTAGTAATATATATATATATATATATATATATATATATATATATATATATATATATATATATATATATATATATATATATATATATATATATATATATACATGCAGGAGAGAAAAGTAAACGGGTCAGAGCCCGAGTTGTGAAAAATATTTAGCAAGTGTGTTAACCGTGCATAATAAATATCGGTGCACTTAATTCAAAATTAAAGTGGAATCGCACTCTCGTCGAACCCCAACTCACCTCTCATTTAAAGGTGCGCACCTATTCGCGTCCTCAAATTTTAGTTAAATTACCCCCATTTATTAGGACAACCTAACTTAACATAGGCCCAGTATATACCCACGAGAATTTGCCTTCCTAACTTAACCCAATAATCCATTCTTTCTAAACGAACTTAAGTATTTATTTATTTATTTTCAAACATATATGCCTTATTAGGCTTAATGGATTCTGGATTATCATTTAACCAATTATAAATTTAATAAGTTACCGAATATGCATTTGGGTTGAAACATATGATTTAATTTCTAATTAATAAGCGTGCATAATTATTATTGACACAACTTCCCTCCAATTTTAACGATGCGCTGCGTTTCGTGCTTGGGGTGTCTCGCAAAGAGAAATCCAAACAAAGAACCACCCCATTACACTACTCCTTGTCAACGTCGATCCTGGAGATACATTATGCCACACATAAATATCGATAGAAATTCTCTCTAATCTCAACAATGTACTACATTTCGTGCGTGGGGTGTCTCGCAAAGCGAAATCCAAACAAGGAACCCCCCCGTTACACTACTCCTTGACAATGTCCATCATAGTGATCCATAATGTCGTACATACCATAATTGGCAGAACTTTTCTCCAATCTCAACACTGCACTGCGTTTCATGCGTGGGGTGTCTCGTAAAGCTAAATCAAAACAAGGAACCACCCCGTTACACTACTCCTTGACAATGTCGATCCTAGAGATCCATAATTCCATACGTATAATATAATTCTACCACAACTACTAAATCTCCAATAATATCCTTGGGATGATGTAACCGAAATATTCCTTAAATGCGATATATCAACCCCCATCATTCTAGTACACCATAATCATCCAAGATGTACTCCACAAAAATTTTATATCCTTTCATCTATAAGATATATAAATATATATATAGGCATTTTATTCTCACCATATATATACATATACCAATCATCCATACCCATGACCAAGTGTACATATCATATCTGATAAACAATGGACATGCACATAATCCACCCGGCTATATATATCGCCGATAAAACTGCATCAATGCTATCATCTTCCCAGTGTCCAGCTCACGTAGCAACTGGGGACCACCTGGTGGGGATCAACGACACCCACCTCATGATAACTCACACACACGACGTCCCGGGAAGCGGTCATAGCTCCAACTGGCAATGAGACGAAACATACCCACCACGTCTTATCCCAAAAATATATCTATCGTATAATAACACAAGGGACGACTATGACCTGGGGAATATCCACACCCTGCTCTATATGCCAGGATGCTCACCCTCTGCGCGGAAACTTCCCAATGATAGCATGAGCGGGGTATGCTTAACCACATAAGTATATATATCGCTCACATGCGAAATATACATACATCCATATGAGCCCATCATATGATCAAATAGTAAACCATCATATACGGTTTAAATATCCATACCATGTATGTCCACATCATAAATATATCCATATATTCAAATTTATATATAGATATATGTACATATATTCACACATCGTTATATCTATACATACAAACTAATTGTCGTTCATATGTATAAGATATATAAACTCGGCTATAAGTATATATAATCCTCAATATACAAGCCGTCACCATAATTTCCTTTAATTTACCTCGATATGTGAATACAATCCCTCTCTTGAAACATATTCAATCATTTTTCCTACGATTAATAGTCTCCCAAAATCATATGTATTTATATATACATATATATTCAACCTTAGGGTTATCACCAAAAATTTTGTGTAGGAACCCATCACTACACATTTCATCCATATTTGAAAGTACATAATCACCTCTAGTACTATTTAACCATAGGCACATACATGACTTAATAGTCTAAAACCTCAAATTATTCCAACCTCGTTTCAAATATTTGAATCTCAATAATTCTTTCCCCCACAATTACGTGTAAACTATCCTAACTAGAATTTATGCCACCGCTTATTCTAGTCGATAGCACGGTCCAAAGCGTTCCCAATTTCACTTATGGTTCAATTAATCTTATGAACCCTTACTCCTATTGAGTTATCAATTGTTCCATAGTCTAAACATTTCTAAGGATATGAGACCCCTCACTCTCTAAGAGTTCTCAACCTCACATCATATTTATAACTTTTATCTATAATTGGTATTCCTAACCTCAATGAGGTTTCCCCGCAATCTCCATATGCAACTCCAATACATACATGAATACATTTCTCCCAAATTACCCTAAGGAGTCCCCAAAATCCTAATATGTGAGAAAATCCTTATATGTCTCCAAGAACATATCTCTTACATCGTAAGAGAAGGCACCCAAATCAATAAACCCAACCAAAAAGGGTTTGGAATCACTATGGAGAAAATACCTCAAAATGCCCTGTTTCCGAATCGATTCGTCCCTATTCCGAATCGATTTAGCCTAGCGGATCGATTCGGGTCCAAAGACATGGGCTTCTGCCACAGGCCGAATCGATTCGGTCAATGCAGACCTGCCAATTTCCCTAAACTGAATCGATTCGCTTAAGGGGGCGAATCCATTCGGACCTGTAATTTTTGAAGGGTTCTTCTTCTTCATCAAAACCCACGAATTCTAAACCCTAAATTTTCATTTCTAAGCCCCAAACATTCATCAAATCTTGATTTTAAGCCCATAAATCAACCCAAAGTTGATCCCAACCATTTCTATTCCATTAAATCCATATTTAAACATTGATTTCAAGATTTAACCCAAAAATCTAGAATTTGATATTAATTCCCCAAAATCCATTTCTTTAACCCACAAATTATGAAATGAAATACAAAAATAGCTATTTAGCAAGATTAAACACTTGACTCAGATTTGTAGAGGTTGGATCGTCCTCGATGTCGCGTTTAGGGTCGGAATCTCCAAGCTTTTCTTCCTCTCTCTCTCTCTCTCTCTCTCTTCTCTTCTTCTTTCCTTCTTCTTTTCGCTTTTCTTTCTATTTCTCTCTTTCTCAAATGAGAAGACTTCATCCGTAAGCCTTTAAATCCCTTAAAACAATAAACCCAATTTTAAATGTTAATACACACTTTAAACGACTCGTTTACACCAATTCGAGTCAAACTGACTTAAAAAATATTCCGGAGCCGAAATAAAACTCAATGAAAGTCATTTTGACTATCTCGACCCTTCCGAAATCGATGGTACACTCAAAATCATCATTCGGAATACTTTAAAATATTCTCTATTTTTGGACCTCATTTCCCAAATTTTAAAATTCTCCAATTTAATTAAATTTTATTTTCCCAAAATTTAATTTCTCAGTCTCCAAAAATTGTGGGGTGTCACATCCCACACAAAACATTGCTTGTCCTCGAGAAAAATATAGAGAGAAAGAGAAAGATAAGAAACCAAAAGTGTACCACTTTCACGGGCACTCGTGATTGCACTTATCATGTGTAACAAGCCTTTAAACCTATAGGTTGCCCTACAGGATGAGTTCTGTCTCGTAAGGGTTTGTAGGGAATTTACCCACAAAATTCTTTATTTGCAACGACAGTCAATCTCTTATTAGATGTATAATGATCGTACAATCCATCACATGAGAAATATTTTGGGAAATACAAGCTAGAGGTGCATAAAAAGTTATCTAAGTAAATACTCAAGGAAAATCCTTCCCAGGACTCAACGTGTGTAGTCTGAATGAAAATGGGTCGATCATCATAAGAGTAATTCCTAGATTGGATTTTCGGAATCAATGCTTTAACTTCAAAATCTCATGGGATATAGCTCTCTCAAATGAATTCTCATGATTTGGGTTAGTGTATCACTCTTGTGTGTGAGGAGGTGAGTAAACGTAAGCAAGTTCAAACGTCTCACATGCATATAAGAAAGAACGAACATAAATAAAGAAAAATAATCTCGTGAAGGAATGCTAATCACTATAGTAAGAACGTCGAGGTATTCACCACGTCGACTTTCATTTTCCTAAAGACCTAGGGAAAATATGTATTCATATGGGTTAGGGGAAAATGAAATGGGAAGGATGGTATGAGGTGTGGTATGATGATGATGGATGAAAGATGGATGGATATGCGAGAAGAGTATTCTATACTTGTAGAACAAATGTCTTTATTACACAAGAACTAACTACAAACTCTTTTTTCTTTTCTCTTTATTTTATTTTATTTTCTTCTTTTATTTTTCTTTCTTTTTTTCTCTTTTTTCTCTTTTCAAACCAACAATGAAGACATTTAACATTTGGAACAACACTATTTTCTTTTTAAAAAATGAAGGATGATATATGAATGGAGATGATAGATGGATGATGTGGGGAATATGTGAATATGGAAGAATATGGGAAGGTAATGAAAGAAGTGAATGGTAATTAGTAGGTGTATGGATGAAAATCCAGTGATCGGGATAAATTTCAAGACACGTGTTTCTTACAACTCGAAAGTGATGTCGTTCTCAGTGATCAAGACAAAAATTTAGTGAAAAATAATGAGATCATACAACGAATTAAATGCAGGCCCAAAAGAAGTTGAATCAACTTGTGACTCGGAGATTGCGCAAAACACTCTAAAAGGGTGAACGACACGAATCTCATAAGCTAAAGTCTCCACTAGTGATCCTTAAGGTTTTCTTGAGAGTTATAATCCTCGTCAACTCTAAACCGTAGTGACGTGATACGTGCGCAAATCTTGTTGAGTCTAGAAATTCGTGGTGAAAATGCCTCGCTATGTATTACATAAGCTATTTAGAAAAAAACATAAATCCTCTAGCTTGATTCCTAGACTAAAAAGATGGATGACAGAAAAATCACGTCAATGAGTGAGATGAAAGAAACTGCAAGGAATTTTTTTAAATCAGGTTTAAAAATCATTTTTTTTCAAAAGAGGTATGATTTTGATAAAATTCCCAACCCCCAAACAAAAATGAACATAGTCCTCGATGTTAGGTAAATTAATTTTTAAAATTGAGAGCTGAAGGGAGGAAAGATATACCAGAATCAACTGCTAATGAAGTGGACAGTTGTAGTAAAAATGAACCTGAAGAAATGAGGATATAAAATGTGTACAAGTCTATAAACATGGTAAATCATTGGGTGATGAAAATCACCCCCAAACAAGATAATACTCATACAAGAAACAACGGACAGCCTCCCGGTAGCGCTAAATTTAATGTCTTCAGCCAAACGGATCGAAACTCACCCTAAAGATAAGATCTATCAAAGCGCAGGGCAGCAGAAAAATGGGTGATGATAATCACCCTTAAACAAGACTCAAACATCAGCCTTTTTGGATAAAGGCTAAAAGGGATCAATGAACTTGTATTGCAAAGTGCATCACACGATGAAAAGCATCGGTGGGCCATGGGTGAGTGGTAATTAGGGTAAGGATAAGAAAGGCAGGGGAGAATAAGCATCAATCACGCGCCTTATTGAGCCGGATGGTGAGGGAAACGAGGGCCCTATAAGCATGGTGCTCTAGTTGGATGGGGATGAAAAATGGTTTGGCAATAGAAATGTGGTGGGGCTCATAGAAAGCACACGATCGTTCTATAAATTGACAATGATAATGGTCAATCCGTGACACGTCAAGGAGCCGTCGATGGTAAAAATCAACACCACAAGAGAGTGGCAAGCACGGGGTAACAAGATCGGTGTCACGAAAGTAGAGAGTAGCACCATCTATACTCTCATGGAAGGTGGAGGTTGGTTTCAGGTGAGGATATAAAAATGCATATGGAAACATGAAATCTGTAAAATCAAGATCCAAACCAGGTGGTGGGGTGGAAGTGAAAATGGGTGGATAAGGTGGTTTAAAGGGAGGGGGAAGATGATCCATCTTAAGTGTAGGGGGCACACACTCGTCAGGAGGAGTAAAGGAATATTCATTAGAGAGTGTGGTTTTCAAAGATGGAGTGGTCAACTTCTTCAAAAGAGTATCACCAATTAAAGGGGTGGCTAAGTCAAAAGAGGCAACAAGATCGGAGATAGAGTAATCACTCGAAATATTAGGCTCAAAGGGAGCCATGCATAGTAGAATATGATCCATATCCAGAGAGGTAGGAACCATCTCAGATTCAATCTCGATAAAATGGTGAGCACGCGTAGTCGGAGCTAACCTAGGATGAAGTGGTTCCTCAGGAACACACACGGTGGGCTCAATAGGTGTAGACTCGGTCATTTTTTTGGATTTGACGGGAAAAGAAATGTGAACCTCAATGATGGGTTCTTTTTTATTTGACGGGAGAAAATCAGTCTCACTAATGAAGGTAAGTCAATAAGATTGTCGAGTTGGGGACCGAACCACGGAATGGTCTCAACTTTGAGATTCTCGAGGTGGTAGCTTGGTCACACTCAAATTCAGTGGCATAAGACGACTCATCATCACTCTGGGCAACAATGGGTTGACTTGTGATGAAATTCGACTCTATCTCACACTCAATTTCATTTAATCTTTGTTCTAGCCATTGGAGGGCAGCATTTTGAATTTTAGTGGCTTGGTCTTGCTCGATGATGAACTTTTGAAAGAGGCTTTTGAGAGTGGAGGTGGATGATCGTGGTGAATTGATGGGTGGTGGAGGTACAATGGTGGATGGGTTAGGTGGATACAACACACTAGTATCATAACTAAATGTAGAATACTCATAGGAAGTGTGTGGAACGGGGTCAAGTGTATCATACACGTGAGAAGCATCTCCGTGAAAGAAAAAAGGATGATAATCAGTGGGTGCATAGTGAGGGAACTGATCGAGAGGAGGTGCACTTGACTGCCATGATGACTGTTGGAACATGTGAGGTTTCATAACATCGGGTTGGGATTCGTATTGCGTGAAAGGGTGATCAGGCCTCCACGAATAGTTTCGGTACTCACAGCACTCGAGATTAAATACATCATGATAAAAGACTAATGTGGGTTCCAAAACAATGTCATATGGATACACATGTTCCATGGTGGGTTCGAATGAATATGAAAAGTATGAACACTCAGGGGACAAGTGCTCGGCGTGAAAGACATAGGTGCATGGCAAAGCATGTGACGTATTAATACTCGTCATTGGAGGCGATGGAATGTGAAATGCATGTGAGGACGATGCAAGAGTATCAACAGTGTGTGGTTGAGAGTTAAAGCCACAAAGTAAGGCATGGAGGTTCGATTTGGGCTCAACTTCAAACATGCTTTGATAAAATGAGAAATGGCCAAAGTATTCCCGCAAAGGGTGTTCTTCGCCCATGACGGGGGAAATATATTTTTTTGAATTTTTTCAAAAGGAAAGAAAATATTTTTGGATTTTTCTGAAAATGAACGAAAGAAAATATATTTGGATTTTCTAAAAAGAAAGGAAGAAAATGTTTTTGGATTTTTTTGAAAAATAAAGGAAGAAAATATTTTTTAATTTTTTAGAAGAAAAAAGTGGGAAAAATATTTGGACTCTTTGAATTTGCACGAACTCACCTATCTCAGTCGGTCCCGGGAGTCCTACCGACCCAAAGTAGAGATACTTCTAAATCCTCGCCTCAGACGCCCTTTCTCTACCTTGTCCGGTTTCCCTATCACGTTTTTCTTTCTTTTATTATTAAAAATTTAAGCAAAATAATGGTGTCTCCAAGCACCGCAATACAAGCCAAGAATAAAATAAACCTAATACAAGCCTTCTAAAAAAATGAAAATGGTATAAAAAAAAATAAAAATAAACGGAATAGAAATGAATTACAATAAAAATCCGCTCCAATTCTTCAAGATCCAAAGATTGTCAACGACACCATTTGGTAGAGTTGCTTTTGTAATTGCCGTTGTTTGGAGCTCATCTAATAAAAAATCTCAATTACCTACAAAAATATATAACCAACTAGAATATAGTGGTAAGTGAGGTATCAATCCAAATCTAAGGGTGAAACATGCAAGAGAGGCATGCGATTCATTTTTTCTTTATTATTTTCTTTTTTCAATTTTTCACTTTTTCTAATTTTTGTTAGCTTTTTCAATATTAAAAGAATTTTTGTGATGAGGGTGAAATAAGACTAAACTAAATCAAAGATGTAAAGAACTAACTAAAAAGTGACTAAAAATGATGAACAAAATCTAACACTAAAATAAGAGATAAAATGAGGTAAATAAATTTGAGAACAATCAAGGAGTGGGACTACACCACAAATTCTAGCAATTTTAACTAATTAATTTAATTATTTGAAATCTTATAAATTAATATCAAAATTACAAATCAACTCTCCTTACAATTTTAATTTTAATAATAATCTTTTAGAAATTAAGTTTAACCTCCCACAATTCTAGAAAATAGATCTACACTCCTTTTAATTTATCACCCGCTAGGATCGGTTCATCAAAATTTGTATAAATCATAGAAAATGAAATTTAGAGTTAAAATTCAAGGAATAATACCACACTTAAGAAACCCCTATCTCTAGTTTGAATCTAAAATGGGTATTATATCTCGAATTTTGATTTTCTCTTGATAATCATTTACCCTCTCTGGAGGCGTAAATTTAAGGGTGAAGGATCAAAATTAACATCCAAATGGAATTTTAAAATAATCAAACTAATTAAGTCAAAATAACATCAAATAAGGGTTCACCCCACCCCTTGAAAGGGGATTTTTGCCTAACATGATATTAAAATTGACAAACTAATAATCAAAACCATTAAAATAGATGAGAAGAGAAGAGAACAATCAAACTTAATCTCTTGATGAGTAATTGAACTACAATCTTTGTGATTAAATTTTCATCCCTCAATTTGAATGATCCAACCAAAATTACATAAAAAAACACTCAAATCGTAATGTTTTATTTGGCTTGGGTTTTGTGAAGGTAGAAAATCGTGTATGTCTTGAAAGATGGGTTTGGGTCATGGGTTAAAGGTGAATGGGTTTGGAAGGGTCATATGGAATTATGGTTTGGGTTGGATGGTCTCAAATTGGGGATGCCATGAGTTGGTGGGTGTGGTCGGATTTTATGCCGGAGGTGGATGTAGACGGCCGGAATAGGGAACTGGGTTCGATTTGATATGGGGGTTGCTCGGGTTTGGTTGTGGCTCGCCTGAACCGGGTTTGGGAAAACCAAGGTTGTGGGTCTCATTTTTTTGGGTTTCCATGGGTTCGTGGGTTTGGTGTTTGGTTTGAACGGGGTCAAAGTCGAGTTTCGTGTTCAGAGGTAGAAGGTGGTCAGCCATGGTGGTTCTCGGGTTGGCATTGGAGGAGATGTTTTTTTTAACGATGGTGGGTTCGATTTGGATAAAAAGGAGGTGCCCTGTTCGAGGTCGAGAATAGGTTGGTTACGGGTTTAACTGGAGGTGGGTCTGTCTTGGGGTGGACACGAGTTAAATGTTAAGACGGTGGTGAGGTTTGTGAGGGTAGCTAGTTAATAGAGGTGAGAAAGAGAGTGTGTGGGTAGTGGTGCGGAAGTGTTGGGAGAGGAGAGAGAAAATGGAAGGTAGGGCATGATGAATAGTGGAGGGGTTAGTGTTTGGGTGTGGTGAGGGTGTAGGTTAGTTAGTGTGTAGGTTAGGGAGGTGTTTGTGTGTAGGTAAATGTCTAGTGTACACCTAAAAAATAAAATAAAGACTCAACTAAAACATAAAATTAACAAAAATAAAAAAATAAAATCTAACTAAAAATTAAAATTCTGACCAAATAAAAATAAAATAACAATAAAACTAAACTAATAATAAATATAAAATAAAATAAAATAAAATAAAACACACCTATATTATTAATCGACACAGACTTAGTACTAAATGAAAAAGGCACACAGACTAAAATATTTACAAAAAATGGAAAATTACTAAAGAAAATAAAATAAAAATGACTCGAAAAATATAAAATAATAAAAATAACACTACGCGTATAAATAAAACATAAAAAATACTAAAACTATATACACGACTCAAATAAAAATCTAAAAATACCTAAATACAAATTAAACACACACACAAGATTTGGGATATGTTTAGGCTTAGTTAAGGCTTAGGGGATGGGGACAGGGTTTAGGTCGGGGACATGGTAATTGGAATAGGGATTCAGGATTAGCTCCTTTAAACACGCATTTACCTTGAATTAAGCGTTTCAACTCCGCAAACGGCAATTGACCTACAAAATAAACAATAAAGAGCATAAGACCCAATTTTTCTGAGAATTAACAATTAAAATACATCTATTAGGGGTATAAAATTTACACTTTTGGGTGCTTATTATAAATCTGGGATCAAATAGGGTTAATTGGAAATCTTATGAGCAAGGGTTTTATGAATCTGAAATTTGGGGATTTTTGGTTTGGGGATTAATTAATCATGAATTGATGTGTTTAAGATGTTTGAAATCTTTTTTTATCTATAAAAATAAATTGAAATTTAATGGAAGGAGTTTGGGACTGATTTATAGAGGTTTTAGGACTGTTCCTGGATGAAAAACGTAGCATCTACAAGTTGGGGATGGAACTGCTCAATCTCATTCAATTGAGATTGAGCCTGGTTCAAACGAGAACCCTTGTCGTGCAATATGTCATTCTAACGACATGTTATCTCGTTCAAACGAGATAGCTTCGGGTTCAAACGACAGGTCGAGTTTCTAGGAAATTTTCTTCTGTTTTAAATTTTAGTAGTAGAATAATTAGAAGTAATGATCAGCAGTAAAATTGGGATTCATGTTAGAAGAGAATTATTGAGTAAAGACGAGTTATCTTTAAGTTATGAGCGAGAGAGTATTTGTAATTTAGTATGTGTAATGCAAGTAGTAATGAGAGATAGTGTGTATAAGTTAAATATTCGGGTTGTGTGTATGCCTAATAAACTTGATAAGTTGCGTGAATGCCTATAATGATATGTATTTTGTGTATGACATACATACCATACTTGCTATCACGAGAGGTTGGGAAAAATGGATAGTCCTATCTTGAGGAGCCTTCAGGGGGCTATTTGACTGGTACCTCAAGGGAATGGGACCTAAGTACGGGCTACCTGAGAATGATAGTGTTGACGATCATCTGGGTGCATAGGTATGTGCGTAACCCATAGTCTTGGAACCATGTTCACCTCCAATATGTGTAATTTGTAAATTTATGATTCGTGGGAGATTCCGAACCCATTGTCCTTATTCATTATGACATGTACCGAGACTTGATAGTAGAGTATGAGGGCACAGTACCTGAGTCTAGATGTGCCTTTTTAGTATATATAATATATAGTGATGTATGTATATATGCATGTATTGATACTTGTTGTGTGAAAGTATGTGGATAAGATATATAATGATGAAAACCTCTGAATAACTTAAGTAAGCGAGCACTTAACGTGATTTATAAATACTTCCGAAATTTGAGATAACAGCCATGAAAATATTTAATATGGTGTTGTGTGGAAAATGCGGGTTGGTATGCGTGTAGTGATTACAAGGATTTTGTCTATAGTTTAGTTAGGTGATAAAATAATTAGAATGGGTTTAGAGGTGTATTAGGCGTGCATATTAGTTGAGAGGTGAGAATCTCAAGTGAGTGTTCGAAAACTTAACATACGTATACTATTTTCTTAACTGCGATATTTAATTATTTGCTACAAATTTTAAATGTTTTACACCCGGGATATGACCCGCTCTTACAAATCTCTTTTCTTTTGTCTAATTATTTTAGGTGCCCAGCTAGAGGGACACCAAGCATAAGAGTTCCATTCATTTGACGTGTTGTAGCTGCTATGGAAGTTATAGGACTTCGGTAGTAGACGCTTTTATGATTATCATTCCTTCATCTTGATCTATTTCCTTCTATTAGGGCATGTTTCCCCTTTTCTATTTAGACAGTCAGAGATTATTGATTTATTATTTACTCCTTTCACTTTCTGGATTATTTATGTTGGATTATTGTTCTTGATACTTAGACTAGAAGTGTTTACTCCATCCACATTTATTATTGTAGTTATTTTCTTTCATATGAGATTGGTTTGAATGGTGAATGTTTAATTACTCGTTAATTTGCCTTTATATTAATTAAAAGATAAAATTTTAACATAAACCTTTTTAAACATTAGGTAGTTAGTATTTTAATAAAAATTTTCGACAGTGATGCATATTCTGAACCAACTGGATATTCTGATTTAATTTAATAAAGGATTGATCACCCGGTATTTAATTCGACGGGGTATCACAAAACCCCGACCTCCAAAGGTGGTCTTAAAGTTGTTATCAAGATCCCATTAAATGTCCATGAAAATTCCTTTAAAAATCCTCTTTCAATCTCTATTAAAATACCCGAAATTCTACTAAAAAGACATAGGCTCCACTCTCAAAATACTCCAACAATAACCTTAATGGATTATGTTAAAATAGTTAGGTTGTTTCTATAATGCCCCGCATTTTTATGATATTAAATAATTACGGGATTAATTATTATTGTTGGATTAATTAAATTAAAAAAGGTCGGAAAATTTAACTGTTAATTAATCCGAATTTAAAATAAATATTAACTAGCATGCCAAGGGTTAATACTTATTGATGGAAATAAATGATTATTAATGTGGGTATATGTAATATGTAATTATATAATTTTTATAAATTGTCAGAGTGCGAAATATGACAGTTTGGTATTTTAAGTCAGGACGTGCGTATGAGTCATGTCGAGACTAATTGTATGGAATAAAAAGATAAATTATTTTTGTATAACTCTCATGGTAATTCCAAGTGCGCCATTGAATTCGAAAGGGCCGAGATAGTCAGAAAACACTACCCATGCATTTTATTTGGACTCCGGGGTAATTTTAGGCTTAACCGGCACGCCATAGGGGTATTTTTGTCCTTTGGAATTTTGGAGTAATAACATGGACGAAAATTGGGAAATAAAATATTGATGTACATGGGTTAGTGGGGAGTTATCAGCTCTAAACCTACGTGAGAGAAAATAAAAAGGAACAGAGGAAGGAAGAAGAAGCTATTGGTGTTCTTGGTGCCTAACTCAAAAAACAATACCAAAGTGTAGATCGCGAGACAAGGAACACACTCATACCCATATCAACATCGGATCAGACCGTCGAAATTAAGGTAAGTGTTTATTACTTGTGATTCATAGCAATAAATATTTTCATATTGTTGTAGGTATATTATATCCACTTTTGGTTTATGAGTTTTGATGAAATTGGAGATTTAAGAATAAGAATTGAAATCTCAAAGATGAATTATGATAAATCCCTCATGTAGATAGTTTAGAAATCCCATTTTGATGACTATTGTTGATGGACAAAATTGAAATTGACGTTATTGTATGGAAATTTGATGAACTAGGGTTTTGAATTGTTAAACTGGGGATTTTGGATTTATAATTGTTTTATGATAAATTAATGGTTCAAAGTTAAGGGAAATCATTTATACATGTTAGAACATGAATAAGAATTGATGTTTTTGTGTTGGGGTTGAGAAGTTTAGAGGTTTTAGAACTGAAATTTTGAGGAATACGAAGTATGAACAGTAAAATGTAACAGGTCTGGCCAAAGTAGAAAAAGACGCCATCTCGTTCGAAAGAGATGGAGTCTCGTTCAAACGAGAAATTAAAGTTGTTCAAACAACCTGCTAACTCGTTCGAACGAGAGGTCCTAGAAAGCCTAGAAATTTCATTTTTCCCCAGATCATGCTACCCAATTAATTATGTTAGGGATACTGCCATTTACTCATATTAAATTAGTGCAGAATTGTTTGGGAATTAATCCTAGAATGAAACCTTAAGTATTGAATAGCTGAACTAACCTTGGAAAATGCGAGAGTGTGAATAATCGAGTAAATTGCATAAGTAGTAAAGAGAAATATATTATCTGAATAAATATAAATATGGGTTGGGTGAATACCTAAAAAGCTTCGGGAATGCCTATTATTATTATATGTTTATCATTATTGTTTGTATAACATACCTACGTTGCTTGCTATCGAGCGAAGGTTTCGCATAGTGGGCAGTCTTATTCTAAATGACCTGATGGGGGGATATTTGACTTATACCGAGAGCATATGAACTTGGATACGTGCTATTTGTTACGTATGATAGTTTCGACGGTTGAATGGGAGTTTAGGTATGTGTGTGACTCATTTAGCTGGTAAGTATGCTCGCCTTCAATATTTGTGTTATAAGATTTACGGTTCGTGAAAGATACCGAACCAATTGTCCTTTATGAAATGAGTGATGCACCAGGACACGATAGCAGAGTATGCAATGTGCCAAGTGGTCCTAACGAAGGGGCGCCAGTTTTATATATATACATATATAGGGACGATGTGACTATATGTGTGTGTGTGTGTGTGTGTGTGTGTGTATACTTGAGAATGAATTATTCTAATGTGTGGAATTATAAAATTTATAAGTATGGATAAGTAAAGTAATTCTAGTGGATAAAAGACTTCCTATCAAAACGGTGAATTTAAATAGGTAACTGGCATAAAAGAATATTATTAGTGTATTGTATGGGCGATACATGTTACTCCCTTGAGATATATTTAGGAGTTCATGTCAATAACCTAGTTGGGAATATTATAGATGACTAGGTTGGGATAGACATACGCTAGGTGTGCACATTAGTAGAAGGGTGAGGATCTCAGGCGAGAGTTCGAAACTAATATGCACATAATAATTGCATTAATGCAGTTTTAAATACTTGCTAAAACAATTATTTTTACAAATCGGTCTTTGACCCGTTTCTTGCGATTTCTCTTCTATATTTCTCTCTCTCTCTCTCTCTCTCTCTATATATATATATATATATATATATATATATATATATACTAGCGTATGCCCGTGCCTGAAGGCACGTCGAAAATTTTCCAAAGTACGTAATAGAGAAACGGTAAAAAAATTTCATATTACGTAATTGCAAAACGAAAAGTTTTTTCAAAGCGAGTACTTACAAAGCGGCAAAATTTTCATTCCTCAACAAAACAATGTAATTTAAATAAACAATCGTCATAATCTCTTTTAGTTCACAACATTCAAAAGTATACATCATTGATAGGACATAACTCATATTTAGTTCACAATAAATAAACAATTTTTTAGAGTTTTATGATGTCGTGTAATATCGTGTTCATATGTAGTGTTATACAAAATGGCAAAAAGCCAATTTTCGAAAGTGTATGCCGCTGATAGGACCATGCGTCGTTTTTAATTCGCAATAGATAAACAATATTTGAAGTATCCTACGGTACGAAGCTATTAGTCTAAAAAAATTGGAATTTTTTTTGTTTTGCATACATACATACATACATACATACATACAAACAAACCTATTCGTAAACTTCTACAATTGGCTTTGAAAGTGGACAGCTAAAGAATGTCCGTCAGTTTTTAAACATCTATACTTTTCCACTGCTCAAGGCAAGTGGGTAGGCAAATCGAACAACTAAGATATTAGACTGTAACAACTATACTCAGCTACTATAATGCAGTAAAAAAATGATTTGACACAGGAAAACGTTGGGGTCGGCGTGTACTTATCACTGATAAAAGACATCTCATAGATGCCCGTACCTTTCATAATTTTTTTATTGATTATGTACTTTTAGGACTTAAAATAATATTAATTATTGATTTATATTAACAAATATTTCATTTTCATTTTTAGTCCTTATTGACATGGCATGCTTTGATTGGTTGACATTTTATGGATATGGATCCGCACCAATAACTTGTCCAAAAATAGAAACTAAACTTATAAATAAAATGTTTGTTTTCCTATTTCCAAAATACATAATAAAATAGATCCTAAATTTACAAAGCCCATTTTTTTATTGGTGAGGGTGAGTTTTTTTTTCATAATTAAAAAACACCATTTATTATTTTTTATTAATAATAAAAAAGAAATTTTACTTCATAAATTTTGTTCAATTTTAAATTTTAGTTCAAAAATTATGAAAAGAGAACACATTTTTTTATTTAAAAACAAAAACAAATTTCTACTAAATTTGAATTTCAAACAAAATTACACCAAAAATATTCTATTATAAAATAACTGAAGGATGTTTTTGTTAGAAAAGATGGAAATGTCAACAACAAACTTAAAATACATTACTTTGTGAGAGTTCATTACATGTTGTTTTCCCCCGAAGCCTTGAAAAAATAAATAAAAAATAAAGTAGAAGACTATACCTTATTGTTGATACCAAAATTAATATGCTGATGTGGACGAATAGTTTGAAGACACGTGTTGATCTACGTGGCACAATAACAGAGAGGAAGATCATTTACTGAACAACCATGGTTGGTACCGAGCAACGAGAATACACCGAGGAGCTCTATCATACTGAGGAACTCCATCCGAGGAACTCCATCATCCCGAGATACTCTAAGCCCTCCGAGGAACTCTTGATCAACGAGCAACTAAGGCGGTCCGAACTGCACCTCGGCCGTGTCATAAATTATCAGACGGACAACTGTTCAACTATTCATTAGATTCTTGACGCACACTCTGCATTAAATGTATTACCCATTCATATGTATATCATTTAATGTATTGGACCTTTCATGTACAGCCTTGAGGCTATAAATACCTTGTATCAATCCCATTCAAAGGGACCGGAATTTCTTGAGAGAACTTGTAATCAAGAATTCCAAAAACACTCAGCAATAACATAACAGTGGACGTAGGCTTTATTCCTAGCCGAACCACTTTAAAAATCTTTGTCTTATTTATTTATCTGTGATTGAATAATTAGAGCGATCTAGTTTTTTACATCAACAGATTGGCGCCGTCTGTGGGAAACGACTGTTGTTATCGTTTTTCATAAAAATCATTTATCACCAATGGCAGATAATCCAGAATCCAGTAATCAAAATGCTGGAAATACTGGAAATCTTCCAAATCCATCTGCATCTCCAGATCTGGCCGGAATTATGACGAATCTGGCTCAAGGACAAACCGCCATGCAAGAATCTATGAGGCAACTCCTTCAAACTCTTCAAGGCGGTGTACCTACTCATTCAGGGCAAAGGACTGATCATGGGCAATCACGATCCAGACGTATTGGGTCATATCGCAATGGGGAATCCAATGATTCTTCTTATCAACCTGGGCGAACTTCATCAATACGGGCTACGGATACAGATCAACATATCTCTCTTTCTCCGGAGAGAACTAGCGCTTTAGAAAGATTAAGCAGGGTGTCTCCTTTCAGTTGGTTAGGACCAAGGAGGAACATGAGTCCACCTAGGGCTCCATCAGGAATTTTCGACCACCACCAGGTTTGAGAGAAGGATCTGCACAATCACGACCAATTACTCGTCGAGATAAATCTCAGGAAGCTACGTCAGAGCAATCAGTTGCTCGGACTAGGCGGCCCGAGGAAGGGAATGAAGCATGGAAAGGTTCCATTCAACGATTGGAGGATAGACTGGGAGAAATGGCTAAGGCGAGGAACCCCTTACAGAGAACTTTTGTTCAAGGGACACCTTTTGTGCAAGCCATTGTGGATTTCCCTACACCGTCGAAATTCAAAGCACCTGTAGTGACCCCCAAGTACGATGGAAAGACGGATCCCGTACTTCATATAGAACAATACCAAGCTGCTGCAGATATCTACGCTGTCCCCGACGAGATGAGGTGTAGAGCATTCTCGGGAACTCTTACCGGATCTGCACAGATATGGTACAATAATCTTCCTCGGGGTAAGATTTCGACTTTTGTTCAGTTAGCCGAGCTGTTTATTGGCAATTTTTGTTTTGGAGCAAAGCCAGTAAAGCGAGTAGCGCACTTACTAAGTGTTAGACAAAAATCAGGAGAAAGTACTAGAGATTACATAACTCGTTTCAATAACGAGAAGTTGGAAGTCATAGATTATGAAGAAAAGACAGCAATCACTGCTTTGATGAGTGGTTTGCTGCCTAACAAGCTGTACTATACTCTGGCTAAAGATCCGCCTAAAAATATGTCGGAATTGATGGCAAAGGCGGCCAAAATCATGAATGCCGAGGAGGCTATGACTGCGAAGAAGAATATGGATAAAGAAGTTAAAGTGGAGGTCGACAACTCTAAGAAGAAAGATCAGAAAGGTAATGGTGGTGACAAACATTCCAGGAATAACAGGATAAAGTTGGAAGCCCTAAAGAAGTATGATAATTATACTCCATTGAAAATGGGTATTAATCATGTTTTAGAAGAGATCAGGAATAACGAGGAAATCAAATGGCCAGAGAAACTGAAGACAGATCCAGACATGAGGAATAAGACCAAATATTGCGAGTTTCACAAAGATCATGGCCATATGACCAAAAATTGTATAGCCCTTCAGAACGAGATTGAAACACTCATTCGAAGAGGAAAATTATCAAAGTATGTAGATCGCAGAGGTGAGAGGACAAATGAGGACAGAATTAGAAAGAGATCTAGATCTCCTCGTCGTGCAGAGGAGAAAAAGAGGAGGGACCATGAAGAGGATCCGGATGATGACCCCGATCTTCCCAAGAAGCCAAGAAAACCTGAACGAGAGGTATTTTCCATACGTTTTGGATCATTTCATTGTAACGTTATTACAGGGGGAGATGCAGGAGGAGGAGACCTTACTGCAGAAAGAAAAGCTTATCTCGGAGAGGCTCAAGCTTGCTCATATATTCAGCGAATAAACCTGGCCGAGGATGATCGTCCGAGGAAGGTAAACAAAGAGAAGCTAGTAATTGGTTTTTCAAAAAACGACCTGGCAGGTGTTCTTTACCCTCATGATGATCCTTTGGTGATCAAAATGAGAATGAAGGACGTGATCATTTCAAGGGTGTTGGTAGACAATGGTAGTTCGGCAGACATCATGTACTATTCATGCTTTGATAGCCTGAATTTGAAATTATCTCAATTGGAACCTTATCACAGACCCTTTCTGGGTTTTGCTGGCGAGAAAGTTTTTCCACTTGGGACGATCAAGTTGGATATATTCATTGGAACCTGGCCTGTTTGTCGAACAGAAAGAATACGATTCTTTGTGATGGATAAGAATGTGCAATCGGCCTACAACATCATCATGGGAAGAGTTGGATTGAAGAAGTTCGAAGCCGTTCCTTCTACAGTACATCAATGTTTGAAATTCCCAACAAATTTTGGAGTTGGAGTGGTGAAAGGTGATCAAAAAGTAGCTCGGGAATGCTATTATTCGTCGGCCGAGCAAGAAGAACTAGAAGGATCGATGAAAAAGACTACTACTTATCAAGTGGATGAATGTACAGAAATTGAAACTCTTGATCCCAGAGATGAGTCTCAACTTGTGAAAGGGCAAGTGGTAGAATCTACAGAAAATGTTATTCTGGACGACGAACATCCTGAACGAATAACCCAGATAGGTTCATCGTTGGATATATCAATAAAAGAGGAGTTGATAACTTTCTTGAAGAATAGGAAAAATACTTTTGCTTGGAGTCATGAAGACATGCCAGGAATAGATCCAAACTTCTTATGTCATGAACTCAATGTGAATAAGGAGATTAAACCTGTAAAGCAGAGAAGAAGGGTGTTTAGTCCCGAGAAGAACCAGGCCATACAGGAGGAAGTCGAGAAACTCCAGAAAGCCCAATTCATTGAAGATGTAAAATATCCAGATTGGTTGGCTAATGTGGTGATGGTAAAGAAGAAAAACAACAAATGGAGAATGTGTGTCGATTTCACCGATCTCAATAAGGCATGCCCCAAGGATCATTTTCCATTACCCAGAATTGATCAACTGGTGGATGCTACCTCGGGACACGAGCTACTCAGCTTCATGGATGCTTACTCTGGCTACAACCAGATCAAAATGAAACCTGAAGACAGGGAAAGTACTTCTTTTATTACCCCTAGGGGAACTTATTGTTATAATGTTATGCCTTTTGGTTTAAAAAATGCAGGTGCAACATATCAGCGGTTGATGAACAAGGTTTTTACCGAACAAATCAGCCGCAACATGGAGGTCTATGTCGATGACATGCTCACTAAAAGCAAGAAAGCTGCTGATCATTTGGTTGACTTGAGTCAAACTTTTGATCAATTGGATAAATACAAAATGAAGCTTAACCCGACGAAGTGCACCTTTGGAGTACGAGAAGGAATGTTCCTCGGATACATCGTCAATCAGCGAGGTATTGAGGCAAATCCAGATAAGATCAAAGCTCTTCTAGGGCTGCGATCTCCGACGACGAAGAAAGAAGTGCAGAGTCTTACCGGACGAGTTGCAGCGCTCAACAGATTTGTATCTCGAGCAACTGATAAATGCATACCATTCTTCAAAACACTTCGAAAAACCTTTGAATGGAATGAGGAATGTGAAAAAGCTTTTCAAGACTTGAAGAAATACTTGGGAGCACCTCCACTGTTGTCCAGACCAATAACAGGAGAAAAGTTGTATTTGTATTTGGCAGTATCAGAGAACGCAGTCAGTTCAGCGTTGATCAGATTGGAGAATGGAGTCCAGAAGCCAATTTATTACACAAGTAAGGCTTTACGAGGTGCAGAAATCAGGTACCCAAAGCTAGAAAAATTGGCATTGGCGCTAATTGAAGCAAGTAGAAGAATGAGGCCATATTTCCAAGCCCATACCATCATCGTTTATACTGATATGCCATTGAGACAAGCCCTCCATAAGCCAGAAAAATCAGGGAGACTGATGTACTGGGCAGTAGAACTTGGTGAATATGATATTGTGTATGAGCCCAGATCATCATTCAAGGGGCAAGCTGTAGCAGATTTTATAGCAGAGTTCACATACCCTGATACCCCCGAGGAGCAAAAGGTGCCTGCTGATCTACCTGTGGACGATACAGGATCAACAGAAACATCTGCTGATCTACCTGTGGACGATACAGGATCAACAGAAACATTTGCTGACCTACCTGTGGACGATACAGGATCAGCAGAAATAGGTCCAAACCAGCCAAGGTTGGTAAAAGGACTTGTGGATGTAGAGAAATCATTATATTCAAACTCAGACCAACCACGGTTGGTAAAAGGGTACGAGCAGATGACTGACGAGGAGCGAAAGATACCGGGGGATGATGGAAGAAAACAGCAGATATTTTATCGAGGAACTCTGACAGATAAGAAATTTGAAGACGAAATACCTACATGGAGATTATATGTAGACGGATCATCCTGCACAGCTGGTTGTGGAGCAGGAATTGTTTTGATCACTCCAGACGAGATTGATATGGAATATGCTTTGCGATTCCAATTCAAAGCCTCTAATAATGAAGCGGAGTATGAGGCCATGATAGCAGGTCTTAGCCTAGCAAAAACTATGGAAGCACAACAAGTGATAGTATTCAGTGATTCTCAATTAATTGTGAATCAGATGATGGGAATATATGCGGTTAAAGGAGACTTAATGATCAAATATCATGCAAAGGTGATGAAATTGTTGACAGAATTTGATGCCATTCAATTGGTGAGAATACCGAGGATGGAGAATGTACAAGCAGACGCACTGGCCCGACTAGCATCAGCTACTCGTACCGAGATGCGAAGAACCATACCGATTGAAGTATTAGAAGGTCGGAGCATAGATGAAGATCTGACAACGAATGTGATTACTCTTGATTTAGGACCATCTTGGATGGATCCAATCAGGAAATATGTTGAAGAGGGCGAATTGCCGGAGGACAAACTCGCTGCCAAGAAACTGAAGTATAAAGCTGCTCGGTATGTATTAACTAATGGTATTTTGTATAGACGAGGAATTATGGCAGGTTTGCAGAGATGTGTACATCCCACCGAGGTGAAAGAATTGATTGAAGAAATCCATGAAGGATCTTGTGGAGCTCATGTAGCAGGTCGAACACTTTTACAAAGAGTGATAACACAGGGATATTACTGGGCGACAATGAGGGCTGATTGTATAGCCTATGCCAAGAAATGTGACAAGTGCCAACGTTTTTCCTCCATCCGACGAACTCCACAAGCATTGCTAACACCAATAACTTCCCCTTGGCCATTTGCCATGTGGGGAATTGATTTGGATGGACCACTGCCGACCACCCGAGGAAGATTCAAGTATCTCGTAGTTGCAGTGGACTATTTTACTAAGTGGGTGGAAGCTGAGCCTCTTATCAATATGACGTACGAGAAGGTATACCAGTTTGTATGGAAGAATATCATTTGTCGATATGGTCTCCCTCATGCTTTCATCACAGATCATGGAACACAATTTGATAATGAAGAATTTGCTGCCTATTGTCATCAGTCGAACATTTTAAAGTTTCATTCAGCACCAGGCCATCCCCAAAGCAATGGACAGACTGAAGTGACGAACAGAACATTACTAAACGGGTTACAAAAGAGGCTAAGTGAAGCTAAAGCAAATTGGATTAATGAGCTCCAATCAGTATTATGGGCCTACCGAACAACTCCCCGAGCAGCAACTGGAGAATCACCATATATGTTAGCATTTGGAAGTGAGGCTGTAATACCGGCCGAGTTGGGTCTCCCAACGCATAGAGTGCTGAATTTCAACTCCCCGATCAGTGACTTGATGAGAAGAATGGATTTGGATATGCTCGAAGAAGTAAGAGAAGAGGCAGCCATTAGGAATGCTGCTTATCAACAACGAACAGTTCTGTTCTACAACAAAAGGGTGAAGAAATGCGATTTGAAGGAGGGTGATTATGTGCTGAAGAAAGTCATTCAGAAACAGAATAAACTGGAAGCAAACTGGCATGGACCTTACCGCGTTACAGAGATTGTTCGACCTGGAACTTACAGAATAGCAACTCTAGAAGGAGAGGAATTCAAGAATGCATGGAATGCTGAACACCTGCGCAAGTATTATCAGTGATGTAAAATGTAAAGTATTTCTTTCATTATGAATAAAATGATGAATAAAATGAGGATGGTTCACCATTTTCTTTCTGTTGAAAGTTTTTCGGGGAATACTAGTGTTGAACACTACACTGCTTGATAACAAGAAGAAGACTGCTCTACGGAGCCAAGCTCTACGGAGCGCTCTACGGAGCAAAAGTGCTATAAGTATCCAACCTCCTTTGGTTAGGAGGATAAGCTCTACGGAGCGCTCTACGGAGCAAAAGTGCTATAAGTAGCCAACCTCCTTTGGTTAGGAGGATAAGCTCTACGGAGCGCTCTACGAAGCAAAAGTGCTATAAGTAGCCAACCTCCTTTGGTTAGGAGGATAAGCTCTACGGAGCGCTCTACGGAGCAAAAGTGCTATAAGTAGCCAACCTCCTTTGGTTAGGAGGATAAGCTCTACGGAGCGCTCTACGGAGCAAAAGTGCTATAAGTAGCCAACCTCCTTTGGTTAGGAGGACATGCTCCAAGGAGCCAAAAAGTTCGAAAGAACCCTACTACTCCTTTGATTAGGAGGTGTATACCAGCATGATCAACTACGGTTGGTAAGATTTTATATACTCTCGCATTACAGCTTATGTTGGTCGGGAGGTAACATTATTACAAAAATTTCTTTAAAGAACAAAATATTCCAAACTGTACCAAGTATGGTTGGTCGGGGATAAAAACCCACTAACTGTAGTTGGTCGACGAGGACAAAAGTATTGACCTTAGTTGGTCGGACACATGTTTATATTTTAAAATTGAACCAAGTATGGCTGGTCGGGAATAGAAACCCATCAACTGTGGTTGGTCGACAAACATTATTTATCCACCTTGGTTGGTTGGAAACAATTTTGAACAATTTATGCTTGTTATAAATTCTAAGTTGGTTGATGAACCATATAATTTGCAAACAGAAAAATAGCTATTGGCAAAACAGAAAATGAAATTCTTTCATTAAGATAAAAATGTATTACATGTTACATGTATGTGCTAACTATTACATTAAAGATTCCTACTCTATTGGTTTCTTTCCTTTATCTTTTGAGACAGGTTCCTCGCCAGCAGGAGGATCCTCTAGACAAAGAGGAGAATTAATAAAGTTCATGTCCTTCAGCATTCTGACATTCATTATTGTAGGAGTGTCCAACAGGTGCTCAGGACGAGATACTTCAACTTGAGAATGAAGGTTATAATCACCAAGATATTTAGAGATCAAACTCCGAGGAATGGAACGAGCAGGAATCCATGCCATATCCAATTTATAGGGAGGAACAGGCAAGTCTAGCAATCCAGGAGCATGATAATCCCATAAATAATGACCTTGTTCCAATTTTAATACACCCAGAGCGTTCAACCATCCCTGCTTATAACCTTCGTTGTTAGCATTTTCAATGCGAGCATCCAAATGATAAAGAGCTTCATTATAGCCTGCATTCCAGAACTCCCGAGGCTGTTTATGGAATTGGAAAGTTAATCTATCTACTTGCTCGAGAAAGTTCTTGATAAGAGCATCTTTATTATTCAGAGCAGACTTCATTGCAACCAGTTGATCCTCTAAAGATAAGTTTTTCTTAGACAAATCAGACAGAGCACGATCCTTAACATTCAGTTGGAATGCTTGAGTTTCCAGAGTAGATTGGGTACGAGATTCTTCAACACTGCGGCTAAGAACTCTTGATCGGCTCCGAGAAGCAACTGGAGAATTTTGCTCCTCGATGATTCTTCCTCGTCCCCGAGAACTCCTTCCTCGTCCCCGAGCAGTCACAGGAATAATAGACTTTTTCAAGTCATCCAACTCTTGCCTTAGTTTGGCGTTTTCAACCTCTAGAAACGAAAAACCTTCATCAGTAACTGGTACTAATGCAGTAGAAGAGGAGGCAACGGATTCATATTGAGTCAATCTTTTCTGCAGACTATTATTTTCTTGTTCCAGGATCTCGGCAATTTGTCGGCAGGCTTCAACTTCACCTCTTAGGGTCCTTTCCCTAATGTCATATGCAGCAATGATCTTTTTATGACCTGTATCAGAGGAAAGTTGTTGATATCTATTTTCATATTCCTCGTGTAATGAAGCCATCGATTCATTGTGCTGGCCTTGGAGATCCTTTAAGGAACAATGCAGCTCTTCAATCAAGTCATAATAAGCAACATTGTTAGCTACAGCTCGGTCGAGTAAATCTTTCAAGTACCGATAAGCCTCAGTCGCCTGTTCTGAAGCATCATGACCAAGAATGTCAGCAATTTCAGAAGAACTAAGGTCTGTATGACCAGCCCTATAGTATTGGTGACATTGCTGCATCAGCTCGGTATCATGAGAAGAGATTAGTTCCATTCTAGCAACAAACTAAAGACAAGAAAAAGACAACAATCAACAAAGAATCATCAATAACAGCGATGAGTAAAGAAGTATTTTATTAGATCATAAAAGGATTACATTGTTCGATTACAAATGATAAAAGATAGAAATGATACCGAACAACTTCACACCTTTTCCTTGTCTCCCAAGACTTTCTCGGGAGGCTGGGACGAGGAGCTCGGTTGCTCGGTGATAACAACAGCTTGATCGGCAGAAATCTTCTCGGCAGAAGGAGGCATAGAAGAAATATCATCAATGACAGAAGGTTGAGAAGCAGAGATTGGGACATCCACAGCCATGGAAGATTCATCTGAAGCAGGTTCATCTTCTTCTTCTTCCACAATTGGTGGAGGAGGACCAGGGAGATGCCTTTGGAATAGCTCAGAATCGTCTTGGATTTTTAGCTCTTGTAGAGCAGCTACCCAACCATCATAGAAGTATTTCAACTCCCCATATTTGACTTGAGATGTCATAGCAGCAATCCCTTTATCCCATCCTTTCTCCCAACCAGCACTGAAATGTTTCCTAACTGCAACTTTTCTTTTCAACTTCTCCGAGGAGAGTTTGACATCCAATTGTTCTTTCTGGATTTTGATGTCTCGCAGGAT
Organism: Sambucus nigra; assembly: GCA_949130495.1. Classification (NCBI taxonomy): domain Eukaryota; kingdom Viridiplantae; phylum Streptophyta; class Magnoliopsida; order Dipsacales; family Adoxaceae; genus Sambucus; species Sambucus nigra. Next base: position 373,657,303 of record OX422212.1, read on the forward strand.
AGACAATTCTTCTTCTGCCTTCTTCAGTTGGTCATCGCACCTTTGCTGATTGACCTCTAAGCTTTTCACTTTCTCCTCCAAATTCTTGGAGGTTTCAGCCATCTTCATCTTGTCAGCCTCAGCTGCAGACAATTTTTTCTCCCAGGCAGTTTTCTCCTCGACGTACTGCTGGCGAGATTCTTTCACAGATTGGGCTAAACCCAAGAGGGCATCGTCAACATCGGACGAGGAACTAGAAGCTTTAATAGCTTGATCTTTCTTCACGATGGTATTGAAACAGTTCACCAGCTGAAAGATAAGAAAAACAATAAAGTCAATACAAATGCAAGAAATCAAGAAAAAGAAAGAAAGACCAAAGGTATGAGAAATTTACTGAAGAAAGATGGCGAGCAGCTAAGGATGTCAGTGTATCCCTAGGAATCTTTTCATCAACCCCGAGAACCTCAGGTATAACTGAGCTCGTTGAAGAACTCGGAAGAAGGATTTTTGAAACACTACTACCACCAGCGGGTAGAGAAGATGCAGTTCCAGCAAGATTAACCGAAGATGATTTCCTCAATCTCTTCAAAGGAGGGTCAGCAGCATCAACCAAGGAAGAAGTCTTGGTCGGAGATATTGTAATTACATCAGCACTAGCACTTTTCTTGCTCGGGGCCACTGGGGGCTTCCCGGCAACTTTGGAGGAACTAACATCTATTTTTTTAGTCCCCTCTGGGACATCAATTTTGCCTTTCTTTGCTCCAACAGCAGAAGAAATTTCACCAAATAGAGCAGGAGGAGCTCTTTTCTTGCCCATTCTCTGAGATAGGGGAATATGAGAATCTGAAGATGAACTTTCTGGTGTTGAGGCTGGTTCAACAGGGCGAGCAGTATAAGAGGTTGTGTAGCTCTTATACTGCAGCAAATATGATGCAGATCTAATATGCTCGTCTGCAATAGTCTTATGCAAATTCCAGATAAGTTTTAAATGCTTGATATTCACTTCCGACTCTTTTGGAGTTTTTCTTTTACTATCAACTGCAAATAAATACATAAATCTCAGTCATACATTTTGTCAAACATGATGAAAACGCAATTTCATAAGTAAAATAAAATGAAAAATAAACCTATCCCATTGCCGTATGGGGGGCATCTGGGACCGTTGTATACTTCATTCCCAGATAAAGGCGCGTGTTGCCAATTTTTTATGACCAACCCATGCTCAAAATAATCTCTATTTGAATCAGGGAGGTTAACTACAAGGGCTCTATTTAAAAACCTAGTTTTTAAATAATAAACATTATCTAAAGTGGCCCATTTATAGCAGTACATGATTTCTGGGATCCCTATACGAGTCCCATGAGTTAGATTTAACTTGTGCACCCCGTTAATTATTCTCCATGAATTGGGGGCTATTTTTGCAGGAACAAGATCAAAATATTGACAAAACTCAAGACATAATGGGTTTGGGGGAAAAGAAAAACCACATTCAGCAATGAAAAGACTGGGGAACCAATGTCCCTCAACCAATCGAAAGTAATCTAAAGGCTCAGAAAGAACCTCTAGAGTTACCCAAGAAGGAATGGAAAAGTCAGAACGAAATTTCTCAACAGATTCAACAATATAAACCATATTGAATAAAAGAGATGTAGAAGAAAGGAAGAAGATCTTACAGAAAGAAAGGAGATATGTTGACAACGAACGAAAACAATGATGAACACACAAGAGAGATGAAGAGAATAGAAAACTTGAATGCAGAAAAATGGAAAGTGTAGACGACGGTATGGTTACCAAAGGAGTTTAAATACTTTGCATTGGGAAGCGGCGAAAGAAATGATTACTAAAAAGAAACTACTGAACTTCCGGCGGCTAAAAAGACAAAAGTTGCACGAAGATCGAAGCGCTTGTAAAAAAGGCGGAAACTGCGAAATGAGAAGGAAATTTGAATACAATGTTCCTAAAAACCAGGAAGGTCATTTAATATTACCATATATCGAGAAAGAATGTCTCATACTCCTCAAAGTTCGAAATATGAAACATTGGGGGCTTCTGTTGATACCAAAATTAATATGCTGATGTGGACGAATAGTATGAAGACACGTGTTGATCTACGTGGCACAATAACAGAGAGGAAGATCATTTACTGAACAACCATGGTTGGTACCGAGCAACGAGAATACACCGAGGAGCTCTATCATACCGAGGAACTCCATCCGAGGAACTCCATCATCCCGAGATACTCTAAGCCCTCCGAGGAACTCTTGATCAACGAGCAACTAAGGCGGTCCGAACTGCACCTCGACCGTGTCATAAATTATCAGATGGACAACTGTTCAACTATTCATTAGATTCTTGACGCACACGCTGCATTAAATGTATTACCCATTCATATGTATATCATTTAATGTATTGGACCTTTCATGTACAGCCTTGAGGCTATAAATACCTTGTATCAATCCCATTCAAAGGGACCGGAATTTCTTGAGAGAACTTGTAATCAAGAATTCCAAAAACACTCAGCAATAACATAACAGTGGACGTAGGCTTTATTCCTAGCCGAACCACTTTAAAAATCTTTGTCTTATTTATTTATCTGTGATTGAATAATTAGAGCGATCTAGTTTTTTACATCAACACTTATGTTGCAGCTAAATCCCAAGGCATGACTTTTTTTAACGGCAGTTGATCCAAGGTACATAAAAAGGGTCCCCCACCTATCCAAACAAATCAAAATCACCTCAAGTTAGACTCCATTACTAAAAGCAGTAACAAAAAAACAAAACCAAATCGTGGGATAGATTTAGATAGCCATAAGGTAAATTATAAATCAAAGTTGATCGCAGTTGATCGCAGCCATAAATCAAAGTTGATCGCAGTTGGCATTAGCCATGGATTAGCCATTAGTATCGGTTCCAGCAAAATTATAAATCGGAGGATACCTGGCCCGGTGTACTTTGTTTTGATGTTCTCATCCGCAAAATTCACCGGTGTAGTTCCGTCTTGCCGCTCCTGCCAGTGCAAAGTGCAGGTGAACCGCCGATTTGCATGCCATGATTTGAACCGCCCAAAGTTTTGGGTTTTTTTCCTGTGTCATCAAACATGATGCGTAAGAATGCCAAAACCGAAATTGGGTCAGAGATGGCTTCTACATATAAATCACCAAAATCGAAAATTGAAAAAAAAAAGTGAGTCAAAACCGGAGCCAGGAGGTGCGATGAAACTCATCTTCATCGACACCGTCATACTCTTCCGTTCTTCCGCCGTTTTCATCAGGTTAGTAAAGGGTCGAGTTGATTCTAGCCGCGGTTGCGTTTGGGAAGGGGATAATATGGATTGGGTTTGGATTGGATTGGAGGTAAGGGTTTGGTTGTTGAATCCATGTACAAAGAGAGAGAATAGGGTTTGTGTTTGAAGAGAGGAGCGGCAGGTGCTGCGGCGGCAGAAGTAGGGTTTTTTTTGGGGTTGATGATGAGAGAGAACGGGAGAGAATTAGCGCATGAGAGGTTTGTGTGGGTCAATGAGAGTGTGTGGACAAATTGATGATCAGATTTTGACGAAAATACCCTCAATTTTGAATTAAAGTGTTGGTTTGGGAAGTAATAAAAGAGGGAGAATCCAAATTTGTAAGGGATAAAAAGGGTATTGCAGAAAAAATGTATATTGATGACATCATCAAGTAAGCTTATGACATACATAAGTTTTATACTTTATTATACAGATATATATATATATATATATATATATATATATATATATAATATTAGGTCTCCAACCACAGGCTCACCACCAGATTTAGACGCGTGGATCATTCGATGTGTTGGAGCTGTTGTGGAAGTTATAGGTTATTGATATTAGACGCTTCTCTCTTTTCATTCAGTTCTTAGTTCAGACATTTCAGTTAGGGCATATGTTTCCCGTTTCCAGCTCAGTTATTTCAGAGAATGTATTTTCTTTTATCTATTATTTTCCTGTTGGATTGAGTATTATGATTCTATTGGTGTTAGACTTTAAACTAGAATGCTTTATCCAGTCTCATTTATTTCAGTATTTAATTCATGTTCAGTATTTATTCTTGTGGAATTGGAATGACTTATATCTTAAAGCATGGAATTTATTAATGGATTAATTGGGTATAATTAATTTGGAAAATGTTTTGACACTTAGCTTAATTAATTATTAGGTTATTAATAATGAAAAATTATTGTTCGACAGTGATGCTAAGAATTAACCAAACAGACACTTTGATTTTAATTTAATAAAGGACTGATCACTCGGTATTTAATTAGGCGGGGTGTTATAGTTTTTGGGAAAATGATGCTTTTTTTATTCCAAAAACCCTAAAGTAAAATGGTGGTTTATACAGGAGAATGATATTTTCCTTTTTCTAGTGGTTTTCTCTCTTTTGGGAACTAAAATTGAGCGAGTGGAATTTTTGAATCACTGTGATCGGGTGGAATATTTTAAAGGATAAAGGGATAGAAGTTTAAATGGATAAGAATCCATTATAACCATTAGGAGTTTGAAAACACCTCACAACCAGCCAATGAGGACGCAATAACGCACTTATCCTTATTTGTTACCTTCCACCAACCACAACGGTCGTAATTATTTCTTCCCCTGATTGGGGATCAATTGCCTCCATCTTGGCCTCATATAACCACAGTGGAAACCTATCCCTTAGGTTTGGCCAAAATTTCCTTTTTAACCCTTAAGGTTCTACCCCTTTCAACTTCTACCCCAAAACCTTTTCTTGAACCAATTTCTTCCATTATAGTTTAACTTTGTGTTGAAAACTCCTCCCCATGAATCACAAGAAATCTTAGGGCTAGAATTGTCAAACAATGATTTATTTTCACCAAACATTTATTAGAAGTACCCCATTTTTCCAATTTTGTTAATTCATTTCCAAGCAATTACCATAGAAGCCATGCAAATATCATGCATTAACTGAAATCATATATTCAACCCTCAGATACTCATGAAAGTCCAGATTTGCACTTTGTTTATGAGAGAAGATTTCTGCTAAATTCGTGCACAACACATAATTAACACATAGTCACTTTATTAAACAAAACTGTGGCATTACAAATCTCACCCTTATCCTACTGCATACATTCCTGATATACAGGTACAATCATCTTTGAACTATCAGATAAGTTTTGAACCATCATACATGTTCTCGTTGTCAAGATAAACTACAAAGATCATATTTGCAACTTTGTCGATCAGATGCCAACCCTTTATCTAGGTTTTGTACATTTCAATCGAAATAGAACTGGAATTTAAATCTTCTGTGATTAGGCTGAACCCATCTCACTAGAATTCATTGTAAGTTCTATTGATCGATATTAATGCAATATATTTAAAATAAATAAAGCATGGCCATAAACATGGCTCTAATTTCAAAATGAACTTAATGCACCTTCATTAATACATATACGTAATACATGATTTTAAGAATAAAACCTAACATGACTTACATATAATAATGTAGTAAAGTAAGGTATTTCTTCTTGAATATGGAATGTGAAGTCTCTTTATTGAATCTTCTTATTCTCCACAAATCTTCTTCTCAATTACTTCCAAAATTTCCTATACTGGTTAGGTTTTTCCTTATGTGTAAAGTATAATATTAATGAGGGCTAAGTCCCTATTTAACTTTCTAAACTTATTGGTATCAGATGGGACTAAGTTAATACCTCCAAATAAGCTCAAAACACTACCTAGATACTCCCAAAACTCTGCCCAAAGGGGTACCCACCCCTAGGGTCAAAACCGACATACTATAAGCACCTTTTCGGGCCTATGTATATCCTAGATCCAAGTCTAATGATACCAACCTGAAACCTAAAAATAAATAAGCATGTTATTATTAATTTATGAGTCATCCACATTTCCCGATTTAAATTAATTATAATACATAATCAATTATTTAATAATTTACACGATCAACCCTACACGCTAGCAAAATTTAAAAAAACATTAAATAACTATTATTTAGTTAATAAAAAGTAGGAGGTATCACATGTGACATATTATTATTTCCAATCATGGGAATAAAATTACTACTTGGGTTGGGTCGCCATTCTACTAGATCATGAATCTGTTGAGTTTAAAGGACAAAACCTTCTTGTCGTGGGTGAATTCCACAAATATATTTTCTGAGAAGTTACCTAGGTTGCCTCTACATAGCGATATCGAGTTTTTTTATAGTGTTTTATCCTATAACATCTTCAATTTTCTTGAATCTTATCATATGGAACCTCCTGAGTTGAAGGAACTTAAAGTATAGTTGGAAGACTATTGATTAAAGAGTTTGTATATTCTAGTGTATCACGTTGCACCTTTCTTATTTAAGAATAAGTATGATGGTAGCCTCCATTTATATATTAACTATGTCCAGTTAAATTCGAATATAGTTGAGAATAAGTACCATCTCCCTCGCATTTATGATTTGTTTGACAAACTACAGGTTCTTCAATTTTCTTAAAGATTGATTAGGATTTCTGTTATCACCAATTGTGTATTCATGAAGAATATATTCCAAATATAACTTTGCATTATCTTTATGGTCACTTTGAATTTCTTGTTATGCCATTTGGTTTAACCAATACACCAAAAATATTCATATATTTGATGAACCGTATATTCCATCCTTATTTTAGCAAAATTAATGTCATGTTTAGAAGATATTCTTATCTACTTGAGGAATGATGAAGAACATGAGATTCATCTTTGTGTTTCCACTCAGGTGTTAAGAGAATACCATTTGTATACTAAGTTATCCCATTATGACTTCAAGATGTAAGAGGCTAAGTTCTTAGGTCACATTGTTAGTTTTTAGTGTGTTTCCGTAGACCCCTCTAAACTGGATGTCGTGTTGAATGAGGATCAAACTTGTAATGTCACAAACATTCAATTTTTTCTTACTTTGTCATGTTATTACCATCGTTTCATCTAGAATTTGTTTTGCATCAGGTTTCCTCTTAAATGTATAACCCAAAAAGGAGTTCAATTTGTTTGGTAATGTTAATCATCCTTTATGATATTGAAGTCTCATCTTACCTCAACTCTTGTTCTTGTCCTGCTTAAACGCGAGAAGGGTTATACTTTTTTCTTTGATATATCCCATATCGGTCTAGACTGCGACCTTATACATCTCGAAATAGCATTTGCTTATTCCTTGAGTCAATTAAAGCAACATGATAAGAACTATACTACTAACAATATAGAGATTGATTTGGTTTTTTTTTTGGAGAAGTTGTCTCCGTAATCTCTATGGATAAATTTTGAGGTTTATTTGGATCATAAGAGTCATAAACACATTTTGGCATGAGTGATTTGAATCTTCGACAACTTGGTTAGGCTGAGTACCTAGGGTATTACAATTTGGAATCATTATATCATCGTACATAAGTCCAATGTGGTAGACGACACTCTTATTAGGAATGCATAAGGATCCATTACCGGATTTGGATACCGTGAATGGAAGTTACATCACGAACTTTAGAAGTTTGATTGTATGATCATGAGATAATAAGATTGAGTTTATCTTTTTAATGCGGTGACTAGGCCAACACTTTACTATAATGTTATTCTATCATAGTTAGAAGATGAACTCATCGAAGGGTTAACTCAACTCTTGGATTAAGGTGTCAAGGAAGGTGATTTTATATTGGGAATGATGGAGTTTTTCTTGAAATGGAAGGTTAGTTATAATACCACGTGTTTTTATGCATTAAATAAATTGTGAAATTATCTTATTTTAATTGTCTTCCGTGACATGTGATGTGATAATTATGATATGTTCTTATGTATTATATAAATTATTTAGGAAATTGGATTTAATACATGATAAAATAATAAATAAATACTCTAACCTGATTGTGTATTATGGGAAACTTTGGAATGGTCGGGGGTTTGGTATCGAGGGTATCCTTGCTTGGATTATCTCCTCGGTGTCAAGTTCCAACTATTGTGAAGTAGTGTTTCCTACAACGTCATGTTGCACTAAATTATTAAATTAATTAAATTGTGGACATTTGGTATCGTATAGGCATAGTTACTAAATTATTGAGTTAGATTAGTAAAAGATTTTAGGAAATGTTTTGGGTTGGCTTCAAGACACTCATAAGGTCCATTTTAGTCTAAAAGTACGAATTTTAGGTTCAAAGGGCTAGTATAAGACTTTAACAAGGTTTTAAATTTGTTAGAGATGTTTTTGGGCTCAATTAAATGAGGCTCATATAGTGGTTTAACCTCATTTCATGGGTATTAAGTCTTAAGGAGTCATTCGGATTTCCATATTTCACAAATTTCAATTAGGGAGGCTTAAGAAGGATTAGAGAGAAAGGACTTCAAGAGAAGAGTGGGAATTGAGAGGATTTAACACCATTTCTTCACCATTTATGATTGAGTTAAGTTTAATTAGGATTTTATTTTTAATTATTTTATGTTGTGATATTCCTACTTATTGAAATATGAATTAAATCAAACAAAAATTTGCATTAGATTATGGAGATAGTTGGAGTTGTAATTTCCTAATTGAGCTAAAGAACCTAGGTTAATTACATAGTTAATATTTGATGATTCCTATATGATTTTCAATGGAAGTCGTTATAGGATGAGTATGGATTAATTATATTTTGTTTAGTCATCAAAAGCCCAATGATAATTGTTTGAATTAATATATAATTGAGTCAAATTGGACAAATTACCTAAAAAATAAGATTCTTGACTTAGATTGAGAATTAACCCTTTAATCATGTTATGATTGTATAAAATTGTTAAATACGGGTTTGTAATCATACTATATCAACTATATATAAAGGATATTGAATAACATTCGATTTTAGGATCTTATTAAACTTTAATGGAGGGTTAGGGGTTCCAATCACGTAACTAGGAAGATGATGATATTTAGGACCATTGATCGATCGATTAATGGCAGTCAATTGATTAAGAATGACTTTTTGGATCAATGTTAGTTTACTCTTATTTTGGGTTGGTTTTAAAATTGGGGATAGTTAGGACAACACTGAGGTTTTTTATCCATGAAACTTTGAAATTTATATTAGAATCGAATACCTAACTTTTTGGAACTTAGTAAAGTAAGTGATTTTGATTAAGATTTAGTGAATTTTTATTCTAGGATTTACTATTATTATATGTGATGTGAAAGATACCTAGTATTGAGTTCTCGTGGTATTACGTACTCGAGGGGATATCCTTATGAGGCACATTCGATGTTGATTCTTACCCCGGTGATGAGACTTGATTTACCTTGATTATTTTACCTAGAAATCTACATGTTGTTATACATGTGTTATCCCGTGGTGATAATACGAGGGGAATCTTTTTATATAAGTTTGTGTATGTGGCTATATGAGTGGTGTGAAGGCATAGTGATTAACCCTGGTCGATGCTTTAGGGTTATAGGGTTAGGAAAACATATAACTCTACCTAGTAGGATGTGAGAGTTTCTAATGTCATTATGGTAGGGCTTTGTTCCCTTATATGGTTATGTATGTGCCTAGGACCGTACTTAAGTTTAAAGACTCTACGAATGTCTTTACTTATATACTTATACACTTGTTACAATTTGTGTAAAGTTGTTTGGTATCCATTAGTTATATGCAATAGATATGAATAATATTTAATCATGGGATCACTCGGGCTTGGCTTTAGACACATGAGATACCTAGAGGTTGTTTGAGTCGGGATAAACATAAAAAATAACTAAAAGATGAGAGGAAGATGCGTAATAATATGGTAGCCTAATTTCATTAAAATCTTATTATACTTAAATTGTTAATGTTGATGTTGACTTTAATTTTCTGGACCTAGGGTGTCATTCCCGCCTTAACCCTGATCTTCCATTTTGTATTTCTTCATTTGTTGCTGAATTTAGGATGTAGGTGTTTGTTTTGTGTACCCATTCTCTTTACTACTATTTACATTCTATTGGGTCGAATTTATGCAGTGCTTTTATTTTTAGATGTTAGGATTATGTTTAAATAACTTTACAATTGTGTCAGACTTTAGTTATGTTAGTGATGGTATCAAATGTTGTTGCTTTATGTACTTTACTTTATTGTCATTTGCTTAGAATGGTACTCAATTGTATCGAATCTTGTATTCTTTATTTAAATTTGATCAACCTATTATTGGATTTTACGTGTTGTCACATTAATGGAACCTAATATCCCCGAATTATGAGGACATATATTAATAAAATATATTTTTCATGCCTTTTTGTTTATCTGAGTACTAGTATGATGTAGAAGGATCTTCAACATTGATTTTGGTGGATAATAATGAAACATCACACAACTGATTATGTTTCTCAATGTGAAAATCGTCAACAAGTGAATGATTAACATTGTCAACCACTAAAACTTCTTCAACCTTAGCTTATTCCCGACTAGATGTTAAAAACATTACAACAGACTTCATCACATCTTTAACTTGAGCACCATCAGGGCATGAAACCATTTTTTTTTATCGTTGATAGACTTAGGAAATCCATATAATTTCTTCCTATCCGCATCGGTGATTATTTGCAGAGTCTAGTTCAAATCTATATTAAGGAAGTTATTCGGTTAAATGGTGTCCAGTTCTTTATTATTTGATCTTATGACACTTGTTTTACATATCGTTTTTGGAAAAGTCATCGAAAGGGTAATGGAACAATGTTAGACATGAGTACTTTATTTCATCCATAAACCGAAGGTCAGTTTGAATGCCCTTTTTTAGTTTTGGGTTGCGTAGAATTTAAACAATTGATTTACGGGGTATTTGGGTTAAGAATTTACCATTGGTGAAGTTATTTTACAAAAATAATTATCATTCAACAATTTTTATTGTACCATTTAAATCATTGTATGGAACATTGTGTAAACCTTCCATGTGGCTTTATTTCTTTGGACATAATTGGTTAAATAGACGACAAAGAATGTAAATCTCATTATATAAAGGTTTAAAGGATATAAAGATCAACTATAGAGTTATGTATATAAAATCCAAAACTCCTTAGAGTTACAAGAAGGAAAACATGTTTTGTTAAGAATAAAGCCTTGTTTTGGTATCGTTATTTGGTAAAAAAAAGGCAAGTCGGTCCCTTATTGCATGGGACTATTTAACATTCTTGTCAAAATTAGTTTTTTTTTCTTTCGTTTAACATTGTCTCCTTATCTAGAGAACGAGCATAATGTCTTTCATGTTTTGATTCTACGAAAGTTCATTCCCTACTATTCTCAACATGTTGAATTTTACATATAATTTCTAATAAGGATGTATCCTATGGAACCAAAATGTTTCGTATCTTTGATCATCATGAGCATATTCTTCAAACTCGACTGATTCTTTTTGTGAAGGGGGTGGGGTTACATCATAGTGTTGAATAATCTACATGGTATCTTGAACTGGAGATCTATGACAAGTAGTTGAATTTATTCTCTTAAGCTACTTTCTTTTAATTTCAAGGATAATATTTTCTTAAGCGGGTGAGAATTTAATGACATGTGCTTTGAAACATTTTATTTGTCTGTTCATAACTACGTCTGTGACATTACTTTGAGTTTTGCTTGATAATTTGAATCCCATACTTTCTAATCATATTTGCTAATTATGCTCTCCAGTGAGATATTAATCACTGTAGTGAAGGTCTCTTTTATTGGTAGATTTCACTCCATTCGAAATCCTAAATTTTCTAGTTGAGTTTGTGACATTCGTTATCTGTAATTTATTATAATGAAGCCCTCATGCACTATATCAAAGCCTTTGTTCGTAACCTACTAAGTGAGGCCAATCAACTGTGTTTTTAACTATTTGAATGGTATAAAAGGGTCTTTATTTTGGGAAAAGACCCCCAAATTCCATTTATAATCATTAATTTCTCTCTCTAAAACCCTCAATATTCTTCACCTTCACTTAAGATTTTGAAGATCAAACCATAGAATCACCACATAGAAGTAGATTTTTGGGTATTTAGAGTTTAGAGGATGAACATAGTTGGTTCTTTTTAGGATTTAGGCATTATTGTTTAGATTTTAAGAGGTTAAACAAGTTTTCTTCTCTCACTTCCTTTGTTGACCAAACAAGGAAATGATTTCCTCATATATTGATTTCTTTTACGGTATTTATATTGAATAGCTTATTTTTTGTATTAGTAATTTAGTAGATCAATCTCTTATCTATTATTTGCTAATAATTAGTATATTCCAGCTAAGGTAAAAAGTGTAAGGAGAATAAGAACCAGATTTACGTGGTTCCACAGATGCAATGTTGATTGTATTGATTTACGAGTATAAAGTCATTGATAAGTACAAAGGTGAAGCTCTGAAGTTATCTATATAGTTTATTAGCATAACAATATGGATAATCTTGGTTCCCCCAAAATGTTGTTTGTGTGTGTTTTTTATAGGCTGTTTGAGGAAAGAGAAAAGATAGATACATGTTGCTTACCTTTATATGTTTGTTAACTACACGCTTAACATTCTCGGTGAGAGAATAATAAGTTAGTTATTAACACATTGAAGGAGAATATTTGCATATCTTCTCCAAGTGCACGTGCAATAAATGTTAATGAAATCCCCTAACCATGTAGTATGTCTTATATAATGGAGACAACTAACAGTGTTAACTAGCGGGGTTAAATAATCTATCAAGTGTGACCGAGCTGACGTCTTTCTGGGTCGTACCAGGTTATTTGCTAAGACTGACCATATTCCTCTTGGCATATGCGTCTCGGTGTCCTTTTTTAATTCTTCCACGAGTCTTCCCATATTTATGGTATAAAATACCCTAAAAACTTTCCTCATGGTTGTAGCTTGTAGTAGATTCCCTGGAGTGTTGAATTTTTCGGGTAGATTCTAGGCAAACTGAGTGAGTGAAGTTTTGACTGTAAAATGCCATAAGCTTGTAGTCTTGGGAGGTCATCAGCTTGTCCCTTACCGAGAAAATTTACCTGTGAATCTTTGGAATTATCTAGTATTGATGTTGCCACGTGTAAAACACTGGGAGTGGTTTGAGGTCATAATTAATGGGCGTGTGCCTAGGACAATGCACACATAATTTTGAAGAGTTGGTTCATCTATTTGTGGTGTGATGTCAAGATTTTTTTCAAAAAGGCAATGATTAATGCCTCAAGTCTATAAAAACAATACTACCCATCTTTTCACTCTTTCATAACCTATATCATTCATATGCAATCTAGAGAGAGAAATCTCTTACGCATAAGTTTCCCTTTTTTCGGTCATTTTTTTACTGCATTCTGCCATTTTCGGTTGCCTCTATGTTGGAAAACCTTATTTTTTATGAGAGGATGTTTGAAACTCTAGGTACCACTTCCCCCTTTTCCTTTAATTTCTAGGGTTTTCTTCAATCTCTCTATTGTTGTCTTGCGAACTTCTGAATATTGTTGTTGTTGTTGTCGATTTTATTATTGGATGGTGGATTTATCAATTTAAATTTCCATTGAGTTGGTTGGCATAGGATTTCATAGACCTTAGGGTTTTATTACCCAAATTCCTTACTTTCGAGAGTAAACAACCTCCAAATTCCTTTCAGACTTGCTATTCACCAATAATGAGTGAGGCCTCGTGGGTTGATAGGGTGTTGAAATGCATTCGCTAGTTTCAAGAGAGTTGTGCTGGATTCTTTGAGGAAAGAAGGATGGTTCCTTTACAAAAAATTAATCCCGAGGAAGATATATATAAACTAAATTTTTTAGCTTGTGTTCCATCTTTATTTGGGTTGGCTTCTCACCTCCAAGTGTTGTATAAAGTAGGTTAGGATTCATGGCTTCTACAAGTTCTAACAGTTCTAATCGTGAGTTTGGTTGTAGGAATTATGCAATCACGACCTCATAGGTGTTCATAGTTGACCAGGATATGGATCCTAAATATCTTTCTCAACATTTGACTTCACATATAATTATCCCAGTAGATGAGGAGGGTTTCTCTAATTCTGAGAGCTCGTATGACTCTGTTACCACAAAGGCCCAATATCATGCATGCGATATAATTCAGGATGAGCTTATCGACTTTTAAGATTTTTATAACATTACAATGGACATAAAATGTATATTGACCATCCCATTATATAGGGTTTATGATCAGCGATCTGTCAACGAGATTTGCTTCCCATTCTGGGCTATAACCGTCAGTCTTCGTATTCCATTTTGTCCGATCATAAGAGATATTTTAAATGGGTATGAAGTGGATCTGACCTATCATCCCCCTAATTCATATAAGACAATCTTAGTGTCAATGGTCTTCTAGAGGGAGTACTTAAGGTAAAACATTATTGAATAGGTGTTCAAGTTCATTTATGGGAAAAAAGACTTTGAAAAATCCCTTAGATAATATTATTTCTCCCTTAAAAAACCCCATCAGAAGTTGGTGAAGGTATCCAGACGAGAAACCATCACTAAAATCATAAGTTTTTGTATCTAAAAGGGAATTAGGAGTATGACTCAAATATAGGAGATATAATTGTGAGTGTTCGTCGAGAGTAGAATAGGACGAACAAAGTTGGTATATCTTTTTACTCTCCATTTCAATTTACTTAGTTGATTTGTATTGTAACTTGCGTTTGATCTTTTACAGAGATGGCTTCTCCCAAGTTGTTTTTATCTCTTAAGAATCTGGTGAACAGAGTATGTGTGTCTCATCCTCCTATCTCCGTAGATGTTTTTATCCAGATAAGTTCACTAAATTTAATTACTACAAACCACCACCATTAGGTGAAGTTCAAGAGGTATCCCCTAGTACATCTGTAAATGATGCCAAAATTAGAGCCGAGTATGAGATCGAAGAGGTTAAGAAAAATTTCTTAAAGTGTTAGTTCATCCTTGCAATATAGTTTTATTAACTGTTGTATGTTTATCTATACCTTCTAGTCTATTTACCTTAGGTTTTCACATAGATCCTTCTCCTAGGATGGGCCCCAAATGAACTAATCACAAACCCCTTGAGCTTATTCTCTAACAAAAGGTTAAGAAGGCGAGAAAGAAGGCAAAGTTAGAAGCTCAAAAGAAAGCTGAGGCTAAAAAGAGATCTGAAGTCGAGGCTTAGAATAAATAAAAGGTTCCCTCTAATCCCAATCAGATGTTAGGTGGTCCCACAAACACTAATGACCCCCTCCTACAGGGAAGAAAATTCAAATAGAGGCCTCCACCTCTAAACATGATCCGAAACATCGAAGGTTGGAAGAGACGAGGATGATGAGGCCTAAATTAGGGAATGTATTGATTGATAAGCAAACAACTCGTTAGCTAGCTAAGGAGGATGGTCCATCCTATGAATACCTTATGGTGGAAGAGTATATGGGGGATCCTAAAAAGTTCATCACTGGTGATCTACTAAAGAGGGACAATGATTCCATCATCCATCATATGGATAATGCACTGGATGTGCTAAAATTTGTGAGCATAATTCTAATTTCAAGTTCCTTAGGGGTCTGAGTCCTAATATTTTGTGGACCCTTGCTCATCATAAGATTTACTCGGTAAGGTTTAAAACTTGTTTCATTTTAAAAGATTTATGTTATTAACTGACCTATTTCACTTTGTTACATTTCACGGTGCCATGGTGGCTGAAATTCTATAGGAGAACAACGCAATGCTAAAAATGCATTTTTAAGCATACAAATGAAATGAATCCAAGTTTCCTGACACCATAATTAAGTTACATGAATGAATGGAATATAATTGTTACTTGGACATCTTAAATGCGCATCCATATATGGTGTAAAATAAAATACAAAAATATTTTTGAATTTTTGAAAATTTTATCAAAAATAAAATCATTTTGAAAAATTTGAAACTTTTTCTAAAAGAAAACAAAATCTTTTTGAATTTTTTAAACTATAAACATAAGAATACAATCTAGCGATACGGAGAAAAGATAGCAATATGAAAAACACCCTATACTAGACACAAGTCTTGACCTCAACCATTAGTCTGAGAGTTGTTATATAAAAGAGTATACATACTTTAAAATTCATCCATAAAAGATTGAGATGTATTGATTAAAATTTCACTTCCTTTCAAACAATATCAAAGTCTATATAGTGATGTGTTGGAGCATGTGTGTGAGAAACTCTTCCTATCTTAACAAAACTCCCTAAGGTGACCTCTTTGTTTGAAATGGGTACAAACATAGACTAGTTTAGGGTTGACCTTGGTCAAATTTCCTAGGACGTCTTCTCCTTGGTGGGTTAGGTCGAGTCCTAGAAGGAGCATCATAACTTGGCAACCCGTAGAGAGCGGTATTGGAAGCGGATGAATCATGGAAACCTATGTCTTTCCTCTATGTAAAACCTAACATGGGATCTAAAAACATCGTTCAAATTTTTTTACATGTGTATTTTATAATGGCTTTGACCTCCCGAGCATGCGAGAGATCCATTCGGAGTTGGAAAACACGGGCTTCAAGTTTCTCATGAGTCTCCAATGATTCTTGAATATCTATCGTATGACTAACCACTTTTTTGGTAAAGTCTTTCTTTTCCCTACCCACCGACATAAGTTCCTCACTTAAAAATATCCCCATCAAGATATCGCTCTCTCTCAAAACTTTCAACTCATTCTCTCAAGCCGACACCTTAATAATCAAATTTTTATCTTGATTTTTGGTCTTTAAATACTCAGTATGAAGTTTGGAATATGCACATTGGGCACCTCATTCGACCTCAGTCAAATCATCACCCTCACACAAATCATCACCCTCACTCGCTTCAGAATGGTTCGACATATTATCCAGGTTATCATGTTTAGAAGTGTCATCTTTAGCATGACACATACTAGTAGTGCTAACTTCATTAGCTATGAATGCAAAAACATTAGGTTAAAGTGGTGATTCATCTATGGAATCCATGTACTTAACATCACTATTTCTTAGAGTGGAATTATATGCAACTTTGCCTTTGTCTTTTTTTTAAGCCTAGTGGGACACTCGTGGGCTTTGTGACCTTTACCCTTGCACTCAAAACATCTATATGATTAAACTTTCCTCAGTACTCACCTCTAGATCTCTATTGATCATTCTAAAAAATATTCTTGCCCGCTTTGAAATTTTTGTATTTCTCAAAACTTTTACTTTTCTACGTTAGAAGAATTTTATTTATTCACTTTGAGAATTTTTTTGCAAATAGGACAAGACCATCTAGATCAATTTTGGAATCAGAGTCAAAACCCTTTTTCTAGTTTAGCTTTTAAAGTTATTCCTTCCTTTTTCCTTTTTATTTTGAGGAACATGCCTATTTCATAAGTTTGAAGACCTCCTATGAGTTCTTCTAACCTAATCATGTATATACTTCACAAAGAGTTTAGGACGATGACTTTCGCACTAAAACAAGGCGGGAGAGACCTTGGAATTTTATTAACCACTCTCACTTAAGGATTTTTCTCACTCAAACTAAAATAAGAATTCACAATATTATAAAATGTGCATAGAATTTATCAAAAGTGTTAATTTCATTCATGAGTGTGGTCTCAAATTGTGTAGTGAGATTTTAAAGATTAAACGCTTTAACAACTTTAGTACCCTCATGATTGAATTGGAGGATGTCCCAATATTCTTTAGACGTGGTATAGGTCAAGATGCGATGAAATTCCTCTAGAGTGATAGCACTAAAAATTGTATTTTGACCTCGAGAGTTAAGATTACATAGTTAAAATCACCTTCAGTCCAATTAACGAATGGATTGAGACTAGTGACATGCTCATTAGTCATAGTGGGAGGAGTCCACCATATTTCCATAGCAAGCCACACACGCTCATTAATCGATTTCAGAGATGATCTCGTTTGAGATTTCCAATACTCATAATTAGAGACATCAAATAAATGTGGTCTATTGTACGATTTATCCATATAACCACTAAGATTCATCTAAATAACTTGTAAAAATAAGCCTTGATACCAATTTGAAAAATACGATAGAGTGGTACGATTATATGTATAAATAGTAGAGTAGGTCACACACATAACAAAATCTATTCAGTCCAAATTTTATATTGATTAAATTAGGTGAACCTAAACTTGCAAGATATTGAAACTAGTTGAAGCTAATCAAACTACAAACCACAAACAGATGATAGGAGATGAGGAAAAATCCTTTTTGGCCAAAATTTATATTTCACCACTATTACAACTAGGTATTACGGAATGACATCTACATAATTACAAAACTTAGAGGTCCACTAAGTAATGCAGTATTATTTTCCTTCCAAATTGTTTACAACAAGCGATGCAGATCCAATAATGCCTGATGCGAGGGAAACTAAGTGTTCGTTTAGGGACAATATCGTTAATTTCTACTCCTTATCTTCATACAAAAAACCTAATCTACTACTACACTTGTGAGGCAAGCACAGTGGTAAGTCGGGTATCATAAGAAATCCACAGGGAGTGATTGAATTTTATATTTTAATTGCTTTAATTGCTTCAGGAATAAAAGTGTAAAGGAAATAAAAGAAAGGGTGATGTTTGGTTGTGTTGACAAAAGAAAAAGAATAAGTTACGCTACACAAAATTAAAGCAAGGATCGGGATCTCATTCCCCCACATGGATCGAAACATCTACTAATTAGAATTTCAGCTCAAAAGCAATTTAATCGAGCATTTTCAATTAATCATAAACTTCACCCAATAAGGAATTTAACTCAAAGTTGCTTGAATAAAAATTTAATAAAAAAATGGTCACACGCGGATTAAATTCGGATTGTCTCTTTAAACTCTAACGTTGCGTGATGAAGAAAGATAAATTCATAACAATCCAACTTTGATATTCGTGGTTTCAATTAAATGCAATATTACCCAAAAACCAACTTTCGGAGCTCGAGGCCCAACAATGGCGGAACATAACCCCAACCCTATTTATCTAAGGGAAATACATAAATTAAACTATTTTAACTCTAGGAAAGTAATAAATAAATGAAGAACAAGGAAATCTAGGTAAGGAAGTGTAAAGAAAGCATGGAAAATAAACTAGAACAACAAATATATTAAAGAAGACAATGAATAGTAATAAAAACTTACAAATTAAGGGGAAAACACCTAAAATGGAGAGTAGGGCTTAGCTATCTCTACAAAACCCTAAAATCTAAGAAAAAATGGTGATATCTATCAAAATGAGAGAAAGAGTTTATTTAAACCAAATCCCAAAATGGCAAACTTGTAATAAAGGAGAAGATGAAAACAGGGGATCGATAGATTAACCCCTGAAGTCGATCGATCGATCCATCAAAGTTGTGCCCACTGTCTTCGAACCAAGGCAAAAATTGAGGAGTCGATCTATTTACCCCTTGGTCAATCGATCGATCCATCAGGTTTCAGCCAAGATGCTTATCCCCTGCTTTGATTTCTTTATAATTACCTTCCCCGAAAAATCTAGTAGCTTCTTCATTCGGACTCAGAATCATGCACCATTTGCGGCAACGCAAAGCTTGATCAGAGGGATACAACTTCTATGAAGATATGATTCCAAATGCCCAAACTGTGAAATTAATAAATTGCCCTTGAACGTGCAAAATTGTATGAAACTTCACTGGAATGTGTCCGAACTTCATACTAAGTATCCAAATACCTATAAAAGCCCAATTAACCCCTACAAAACATATATATATATATATATATATATATATATATATATATATATATATATATATATATATATATATATATATATATATATACAAATCTGAGGTTGTCTACTTAACGAGCATAAATATAGGGATTAAGATACCCGAGGGGGCTAATAACGCCTAGGTTAACAGGTGAAATACGCAATATTTGCATCGTATTACACCCCTTAACTTACACATTCCTAGTCCATATAAATGAAATAGGAAACAAAAAGAACTACAAGTAAACCAAAAGCATCGTACAAGAACAAAAATTGGATAGAAAAGGATAAGGCCACTTTCGCGGGCGAACAATTGCATTTAGCGTATTCAATAAGCTGTTAAACCCCTAGGTTACCTTAATGGAAAAGTTTCGTCTCGTGAGGGTTTTCGGGAATGAAACCCACAAACATCATATGGTGTCCCTCAAAGTATTCCCAATCCAACATGCGATAAACTCAACAACAACGAAAAAGATTTCAAACACGTTATTAGAATATTGAACGAATTCAAGCTAAAGTCTGTTGTTATTAACAGGTCGAATGCATCTCATAGAATTGAAACATTAAAAGTGGGAGGGGGGAGAGCACAAGAAAAAGTATGATTTGGTCAAAACTTAAATAATCTAGATAAATGACATTAAAGAATGCATATATTCAATCCTCAAGGGCATTACACTCATCAAATGAATTCACTTGAAACAGGGAGGTAACACATGGAACATGCGAGCATAAAGAGTAAATGTAAATGGAAACTAGGCCACGCACATGTCACAAATGAAGAACGCTCTATAGAAAAATGAAAAATTGTAATCTCAATGAAAGATATCGCACATTAAAAGAGGCTAAATGTATTTTCGTAAATTATCAAAACTATTTAAACTTTTAAATTGAACTCACCCTAGGATCACATATGACTTGATAGGGTTATAATATAGGTTTGGGGTTAAGGTACGAAATGAAAGGTATATGTACGGATTCAAACTGTTCGGGGATGAAAACTCGAGATAATGGAAAATTGTGGGAAATTTCAAAATTGGAAAATTATTTCCATAACAAGCATTAAATATAACAATAGGAGAGTAATCAAAGCTTATTGGACACAATATACAACATATACAATTTTCTCTTTTCTTTTTTTCTTTTTCTCATGTTTTCTTTTTTTTTTTTCTTTTTTTTTTCACTACACTTTTTTTTTCTTTTCTGGCTCTTTTCATGCTCAAATTGCAACCACAAAGCAAGAACATCATTGCAACATTCCAAACAAAGCTATGGACGGTAATATGTATGGTTTATAACTCCAATGTATAGTAGATTATGGGATTTTGGGTGATCAAATTAAAGGCTATATTTAGGCTCAAATGGGTTGACTAGGGGAATAAGGTGAGGTTAAGGCTAATATGGGTGATATAACAAAGATTGCCTATGATAATTTCGTAAAGTTTACTCAATTCTCGAGTCAAAACAATATATGAAAATCATTCTCAAGTAACACATTTCAAGATATACACTCAATTAATGAACGATCAATGAAAGAATATTGAGATTATCGATGAATTCAATGTTTTCAAAGAATAAAGAATAGTGTATACACTCACAAATGACAAAAGGTACAAAACTTACTCGGTGTAAGTATATACAATGCAACAAAATATTATCGAGTTATTAAAATCTTAAACCTATAACAAGAAAAGCGCATGTGCTCAAGGGATAAAGTTTAATTCATGAAGTTATTCACAATATCAATGATTTGAGGAGAAAAGTCTAATAACTTCTAAAATTGAGAACATGCATCATTGAATGTCTAATGGATTGGGCAGTTATTGAAATTTATCATCGAAAACAAGGCAAAATGCACAAGAAAGGAGAAGAAAGAAAAAAAATATTTTTTAATTTTTAAAATTTTTCACAAAAAGGCATACTTAGTAACTAGAAAGTAAGAAAATCAATGGACTACACAAAGAAGTGGATAAAATATCCCACACTCCCTAACTTAAATGTTGCATTGTCCTCAATGGTAATTAAGAACACAACATAAAGAGAGGAAAAGAAAGATATTACCCAAAATGGAGCGATCTCAGATAATCACGAGTCCAAATAATCTACAAAACAAGTTAGTACCAAGCATAACAAAAACAAATAACAAAAAGGTTAACTAATTACACTAGACTATAAGTAAAAGGAAAGAAAAAATGAAAAGAACGACAGAATAAAAAGCTAACTATTTACAACCTACTATATAGACTTCACACTAACTATACACTAGAAGTCTAAATAGTTGAGGGTCCACCCAAAAAGGGATTTGTCTTTGAAAGATCAATGGTAGACCTTCCAAAGCGAACATGCCTCCTGCAAAATAGGAATTCTATTTGAAAAACGGAAGGCATGTGTAAGGCTTAAGAAATGAACCATCGCTAATTTGAAAATTTGGGCGGATGATGGGGGATTTGGATAACAAGGGGTAAGTTACACTAGAGGACTAAGAAAAATCAACTCATCTCCCAAAGGTTTTTCAATAGGAATAGGAGATGGTGTACACACGGGGATAACATCCATCGAAAACAAGTCCGATAAAGAGTCCTCATCGGAAAAAGGTTCACAAGTTTCAATAATCACTACCGACTCATAGGAATCAATCGAGAATTCTAATGGTTCGATCATGGAAAATGAATATGGTGATGAAACAAATTCAATCTCAATCGACTCATCATCGGAAGGAGATTGAAATTAGGGGGAGAAAGATGCACACTCGATGAGAAATTCTTCTAAAAATTTAGGTGAAACACAAGTTTCCACCTCCCCATTGTTTTGTGCATAAGAATTCATCTCATCGTAGCACCATTTAGGTTTTCCAAACCATAGGAGTAAAAAAAAGTTTCTTCCAAAGTAAGCTTCCTCGGCTCAAGAGCCTCGGACTCCTCATTTGGTTGAAACTCATCTTCGAAAGTATCGTAATAAGAACCGTCATTGTATTCGAATAATGAATCCAACTCAAGCTACCAATAACGATTTTCATTCAGATAATTGTTTTTAAGTCTTTCAATCTCAAGAAAATCTTGAAAATGGAAAACTTGAAAACTATCCCCAAAGTAAGAATCATTAGAATGACCAAAATAACTATAATAGTAGCACATGATTACCTCGTTGTTTGTAGATGGAGAATCCGAGCAAGAAAGTGAGCAACCACGAATCAAAGTTTCTTAGCACTCAAATAGTTAATCCTGCAAAAAAGGTTAAAACAAAGAATACAAATACAAAAGGAAAAATACTATGAAATAATAAAACAATTACAATCTAAAACACACTTCCTGATAACGAAGCCATTTTATGCGAGGGAAACCGAGTGTTCGTGTAAGGACACTATCGTTGATTTCGGCTCCCGCTCTACATGAAAAAAACCTAAGATACTACTACACTTGCGAGGCAAGAACAAAAAGGTCGTGTATCGTAAGAAATCCATAGGGAGTGATTGAATTTAATATTTTTATTGCTTTAATTACTTCGGGAATAAAAGTGTAAACTAAATAAAAGAAAAGTGTAACACCCCGTAATTTTGAGGATTAACTATTTAATTATTGTGGGAGAAGTATGTAACACCCCGTAATTTTGAGGATTTAGTATTTAATTATTTTTGGGAGAAATAAAAATATTTAAATTGGAGAAACTTAAATTTATGATTTGGAGAATTTAATTAAGTGGGAATAATTGTTTTTAATTGGCAACTTTAAGTTAAATTGTTCGAATTAATGTGCGTCGTATTTTTGAGGTCAAATTTGGAAATGTTATAAAGTATTTCGGATGTTAATTCTGAGTGCGCGGTTGAGTCCGTATGGGTCGAGATACTCAGAAAAGAGTACTCGGGATAGTAATCGGGTCTCGGGGTATTTTTGGGCATAGCCGGGCCCACATGGTGTGATTTGGGCCATTTTAATTAGGCCCGTATGGCCTAAAACGGGATTAGGGGTTTTAAACCTAATTGGGGGAAAGTTGGACGGTAGTAAACAAATTCTAAACCTAGGTTTTGACAGAGACACAGAGGAAATCAAAACAAGAGCCAATTGGGGGGTTTTTGGAGCCAAATTAAGGGACAAATTGGGGTGTTCTTCATCAACACCTTCTCCATGCCAACGGGTAAGACTTTACGAACAATTAGAGGCAAGTGGTTTACTGTTGTGATTTTAAATTGATGATAATCAATTCATACTATAGGAGGTGTAAACCAAAATTCGTTTTGGGGGGGGGGGGGGGGGGGTATTCATGTAAAATTGGGTTTTCAGAAACTGATACACTTTAATGGGATTAATGGTGAAATTTATTATGTTTATGATTCTGGAATGTAGAGGTGTGAATCATACCTTAAAACCAATAAGAATCGATGGTTAATTTCTATTAATAGCAATGAAAATCGTATTGGAGATTTGAAACCCAGATAAAACCCAAATTGGGAAAATGTTGGAATCAATGGAAATTAGTTAATTAATAAAGGTCTCTAGGATGTTTAGACCCTTTTATTAAGTGGAAATAATGTTTGTTGTGATTTGTTGAGGGTTTGGAATGAAACAAAAAGCTTGAGGGTTCATCAATGGCTGAAACAGCAAGCCAGAGAAGAAAAATACCTATTCGATCGATCGATCGACCCAGGGGATCGATCTATCGAGGATCCCAGAATTTTGGCAGTTCTGCCTGTCTATATATATAAGGGAAATTAATTTAGGATTTAGTCCCCTACTTTTATTTAGTGAAAAATTCATATGTGACACATATTCCTTAATAATTATAAGGGGATATGATTGGGTTTAGGAGGGTGTAATTGTATGTCACGGGACGATTAAATTTCGATAATTAATTCGTAGATATTTGTTTTGGATCGAGGGAAATGGTTCGGATATTGTAGTTGAGTGGCACTACATTATTAAAGATATCGAGGTGTAATTAATTAGTTAAGGGGGGAAATATAGAATCGGGTATTAACGATGTTACGGGCCAAGTGAGCGAGTCCGGGTATAATGGTTGGCTGACACCAAGTGTTAAATTAATTGATGTGTAAATTAATTAAATTAAAGTCGGACCATAGACTCGGATTGGTAATGATTAATTAATGTGTAAATTAATTAGATTAGAGTCTAATCATAGACTCGGGTAAATATTATATAAATTAATGTGCAAAGTATTTATATAAGAGTCGGACCATAGACTCGGGGAAATATTATATTAATTGACGTGTGAATTAAATATATTAGAGTCGACCCATAGACTCGATGAGATGATAAATTAATAAGTGAGAAAATTAATTAAGTTGAGTCGGGCCTTAGACTCGAGAAATTACAGGCTAATGTTACGTTTTTTTTAGTACACGGTAGAGCCGGGGTTTATATTATATATATATATATATATATATATATATATATGTGTGTGTGTGTGTGTGTGTGTGTGTGTGTGTGTGTGTGTGTGTGTGTATACATATTATGTGTGCTATAAATTATCAATGACTAGATATTTATTGAATTTATATACTCTAGTGGTATCAAGGGAGGTTGCGCAATGTGGGTGAATCCCCTAGCTTGAGGAGTAGGGTGAGTATATCCCCAGGTCATAGCGTCCGGTATATGGGTGAGGGATTTATCACACTTTTAAGAAAGGAATATGACCACCTCCACTACGTTTATATTTTGGGCCAAGTTGGTGAACGATTCCAACTCGGGTAACTAGGTTATGTGAACACACCTAGTAAGATAGCACTTTAGAGGGAATAATCCGGTGAGGGTATACTCAGAGGGATATATATATATATATATATATATATATATATATATATAGGGATATATGTGTGTGTGTGTGTGTGTGTGTGTGTGTGGTTGTTCTTAGTAAAGGTACGTATATAGTGGTAGTAAATGTTATAAGCGAGAAATAATATAATGTGTGATGTATATACTTTATATAACTTGTGTCAGAATGATATGTTATGATTTAAAGGAAATTAATTAAGTTAAATGGGGAGATAAATTATGATTCAGAAATTATTATACTCGAGTTAGAGTAGTATGGCAAGGGGAGATT
Organism: Sambucus nigra; assembly: GCA_949130495.1. Taxonomy (NCBI): domain Eukaryota; kingdom Viridiplantae; phylum Streptophyta; class Magnoliopsida; order Dipsacales; family Adoxaceae; genus Sambucus; species Sambucus nigra. Next base: position 373,682,964 of record OX422212.1, read on the forward strand.
TTCCCAGGACTAGTTGGACGGGGTAGCACAACTAGGTGGGGTTAAGGTAACCATTAGGTGTGCACATTAGTGTAGGGGTGAGTATGTCCTCAAGGTAGTGCGACACTAACTTAATTATGAAGCGCATTCATGCATTTGAAATTACTTCACTTGCCAAATATTTTCAAAATGTTTTGGTTCTAACCCTTGCTATAAAAATATTTTCAAAACCTTTTAGGTGTCCAGCCACAGGGATGTCAGGATTGATATTCTATTTCATGGACACGGAGCTGCAGCATGTGTGGATGCTAGTAGGAGCTTGGATTAGACGACTCATTCATTCTTTCCTAGAGTATGAATCATCTATCAGTTTCAGTTTACTTAGGGCATGTCAACCAGACTTTCAGTTCAGTTTTCTGATTTAATTTATTCAGGTGTTGAATATTTATATCGGACTGTGTTTACCTGGGTGGCCGATGGTTTATTCATCATGTCGCTTTATTAATTGTTCAGTTGATTTAATTTAGTTATGTGAATGGTTTATACTTATTTCCGCATGTACTATTTTGTTAATTGATAAGATAAAATTTGGCACCAGATTTTTGGAATACTAGGTTGTTAGTAAGTTTTAAAAAGGTTTTCGACAGTGATGCTAAGGATGAACCAACTGGGATTCCTATTTTAATTTAGTATAGGACTGTTAGGCGGGGTGTCACAGATGGTATCAGAGCATCAGGTTCTAGTGTCCTTAGGATATGTGCCGCTTTTCACGTTTCATCGCAGCGTTCTTTGATGTAGAACCCTATCATAAGATTGTTGTATTCTCATATGTATACGAATTTACTTTCTTTTGCCAATTACTTTATATTTGAGGGTGAACTCATACGATTCGATTCTCATTTTAGATGCCGCCCAGAAGAGAGAGAGAAGCTAGGGTAGCAGGGGGAGGTGAGACTCGAGAGACTCATCAGGAGCAAGAGTTACCGCAGCAACAGCCATAGATGATTTCGGCAGCACAGGTAACTGAATTAGTACCACAGGTTGTTCAAGATATGATGATCGCAATGGCAAGGTACTTTCCATGAGATTAGCCACAGGTGTTATTTGTACCGGATGTTCAGGTCCACCAGGGGCAGTCGGAGTGGCAGCAAGTACGAGAGGTCTTTCAAAAGGGCCACCCACCAGAGTTTCGAGGGGGTTCAGATGTGGTGCTAGCGTGTCAGTGGAAGAGGGAAATTCAACGTCACATACACATGGTAGATTGCAATGAGGTTCAGAAGAAAATTCTAGCCACTTTTAGGTTAGTGGGAGAAATGCTTCAGTGGTGGGAGTCGATCACCACAGTTGAGGAAAGGGATACATTAACTATTGCAGAGTTTTGGGTCCGGTTCGACCGCCAGTATTTTCTGCTAATAGTCGAGGCCTAAATGAGGAGAAAATTCAGTGAGGTGACTCAGGGGGACCGTTCAGTGGACGATTACGAGGGAGAATTCACTCATTTGGCAAATTTTGTACCGGATGAGGTAGATGATAAAGAAAGAAAGAAGTCAAAGTTCATGGATGGGTTAGTCTGGAGGATTAGACAACATTTGATTGGTAATCCCGCCTTAGTAGGTTATATGAACGTCGTTAATGAAGCACTCCTGCACTGCGAGAAATATCGCTTGCACATGAGAGGAAGCAAGAGGGGAGTGGAACCCATTCAGCCGGATAAAGCAAGAGGGAACAATACCAATGGGGTATCCCTGCAGCAGACAGGGAGGCATCAGGGGAAGGATTTCAGGCAGGGGAATCAGGCCAAGTGATTTAGATCTGGGGGCTATCGACAGGATGGCCAGGACTTCCGACAGGGCCAGCAAGGAAGGGATTAGTGGCAGGGTGAATTTATTAGGAGGTGTTTCATTTGTGGGGAAGAGGGACACATGAAGAGAGATTGTCTCAAGCGAGGTAAGGGTCAACTACAAGACGAGGTCCTGGATGTACAACCACTACAACAAGTCATAGGTGCGTTTGGGAAGGGGGAAGCTGCTCAGGAACCTGAGGATCAGCCATTGCAGCTAGAGTATGGAGAGGTAATTATCTTTTTATCTTATGGGCACGAGGTACGTTTTGGGTGACAGTGAGGGTGTCACAATATAAGAATTATTTTCACTAGAGTTCGTGGGTACATTGCATTTAGTCGGTGCGCTGGCTATAGCAGCCATATTACATATATATTAATGTGGGATAGTGGATTTTTTTAGTGTTAACCACTAGAGAGTGGGGGTATGCACAGAGATGGGATTGGTATTATGCGAGGGGTTACTACTTTCGAAAATTATGAAAGTAGGGTAGAAAATTTTTATATCGGCCGGATAGCGATGGATTTGAACTATTGTAATTAGTGGGGGTAAGTTTTGGTGTTCGCGACACCAGGATATGAATGGTTTTTACTAGGTATCACCTGAGAGGGCGTGTAGCCTATATATCTATTGTATTATGTGGTGCGATAGACACATAATGAGGTCTTGTGTTCTCATATTTTATCCCGGTAAGTAAAGGAGTCTACTAAAGTAAATCAGGGTGGCTAAATTTATTTTCGAGCAGGGAGAGATAACCTGGGGTTTATTTTGCACAAGAACTAGTGATAGTAAGGGTGTGGTATTTTCTGTTGTCTTTTGTAGCATAAGAGTAGGCGTGTATGCTTTTGTGTTAAAAGACAAGTATTTGGGGGTACATAATATGGACTGACGGTCTAACAGATCTCAACGACTAATAATGTTAGGTAGTAGTGTATTGGGGGGGTTTCTTGTTTGGATTTCTCTTGCGACACGTCCCACGCCTGAAACTTAGTGCAATGTTGGAAGTGGGGAGATGTTTGGTCGTTAGTACATGGGTTGGGTAACTCGGTTATTATTCATATATGTGATATGACTATGGGTTGGAAGCTACATTACGAGTCACGACTAGCATAGTCGGGTAAATTTCATGCGGTAAAGCACGGGGATAGGGTGTATGGGCACCCGGGTTAATTAAGGAAACTTTTGTGCGGTCAAGCATAAGTAAGGGTGTATGGGCGCCCTAGTTAAATTAAAATTTATATTTGTGTAATTTATAGTTAGAAGCGGGAGAGATAGATATAGCGAGCTTAGAGGCACATGTATTAAAAGTGATATTCAAAGCTTGGAGCACTAGGTTCATCTTAATTTCGAGGACGAAATTCCTTTGTAAGGGGGGAAGTATGTAACACCCCGTAATTTTGAGGAATTAGTATTTAATTATTTTTGGAGAAGTATGTAACACCCCGTAATTTTGAGGATTTAGTATTTAATTATTTTTGAGAGAAAATAAAAATATTAAATTGGAGAAACTTAAATTTATGATTTGGAGAATTTAATTGAGTGGGAAGAATTATTTTTAATTGGCGACTTTAAGTTAAATTGTTCGAATTAATGTGCGTCGTATTTTTTAGGCCAAATTAGGAAATGTTATAAAGTATTTCGGATGACAATTCTGAGTGCTCGGTTGAGTCCTAATGGGTCGAGATAGTCAGAAAAGAGTACTCGAGGGGTAGTAATCGGATCTTGGGGTATTTTTAGGCATAGCCGAGCCCACACGGGGTGATTTGGGCCATTTTAACCAGGCCCGTATGGCCTAAAACGGGATTTGGGGTTTTAAACCTAATTGGGGGAAAAGTTGGACAGCAGTTAACAAATTCTAAACCTAGGTTTTGAGAGAGATACAGAGAAAAGAAAATCAAGAGTCAATTGGGGATTTTTGGAGTCAAATTAAGGGACTAATTGGGATGTTCTTCATCTAGACCTTCTCTACGCCAACAGATAAGACTCTACGAACAATTAGAGGCAAGTGGTTAACTGTTGTGATTTTAAATTCATGATAATCAATTCATACTATGGGATGTGTAAACCAAAATTTGTTTTGGGTGTGTATTCATGTAAAATTGGGTTTTCAGTAATTGATACACTTTAATGGGATTGAGGGTGAAATTTATTATCTTTATGATTCTGGAATGTAGAGGTGTGAGTCGTATGTTAAAACCAGTAAGAATCGATGGTTAATTTCTGTTAATAGGAATGAAAATCGTATTGGAGATTTGAAACCCGGATAAAACCCAAATTGGTAAAATGTTGGAATTAATGGAAATTAGTTGATTAATTATGGTCTCTAGGATGTTTAGACCCTTTTACTATGTGGAGATAATGTTGGTAGTGATTGGGTAAGGTTTTGGAATGAAACAAAAAGATTGAGGGTTCATCAATGGCTGAAATAGCAAGCTAGAGAAGATAAATACCTGTTCGATCGATCGATCGACCCAGGGGATCGATTTATCGAGGATCCCATAATTTTTGCAATTCGGCCTATTTATATATATATAAGGAAAATTAATTTAGGATTTAATCCCGTACTTTTATTTAGTGATAAATTCATATGTGACACATATTCCTTAATAATTATAAAGGGATATGATTGGGTTTAGGAGGGTGATAATTGTATGTCACGGGATGATTAAATTTTGGGAATTAATTCGTAGATATTGGTTTTGGACCAGGGAAAAGGTTCGGATATTGTAGTTGAGTGGCACTACATTATTAAAGTAATCTAGGTGTATTTAATTAGTTAAGGGGGGAAAATATAAAATCGGGTATTAACGATGTTACGGGCCAAGTGAGCGAGTCCGGGTATAATGGTTGGGTGACACCAAGTGTTAAATTAATCGATGTATAAATTAATTAAATTAGAGTCGGACCATAGGCTCGGATTGATAATGATTAATTAATGTGTAAATTAATTAAATTAGAGTCGAATCATAGACTCGGGTAAATATTATATAAATTAATGTGCAAAGTATTTATATAAAAGTCGGACCATAGACTCGGGGAAATATTATATTAATTGACGTGGGAATTAAATTAATTAGAGTTAGCCCATAGACTCGGGGAGATGATAATTAATAAGTGAGAAATTAATTAAGTTGAATTGGTCCACAATCTCAGGAAATTACAGGCTAGTGTTACGAGTTTTGTTTAGTACACGGTAGAGCCGGGGTTTATATTATATATATACAGTGTAGTGATAGTATATATATATATATATATATATATATATATATATATATATATATATATATATATATATGTGTGTGTGTGTGTGTGTGTGTGTATGTTGTGTGTGCTATTAAATATCAGTGACTAGATATTTATTTAATTTATATACTCTAGTATTATCAAGGGAGGTTGCGCGATGTGGGTGAATTCCCTAGCTTGACGAGTAGGGTGAGTATATCCCCAGGTTATAGCGTCTGGTATATGGGTGAGGGATTTATCTCACTTTCAGGAAAGGAATATGACCACCTCCACTACGTTTATATTTTGGGAGAAGTTGGTGAACGATTCCAACTCGAGTAACTAGGTTATGTGAACACACCTAGTAAGATAGCACTTTAGAGGGAATCATCCGGTGAGGGTATACTCGGAGGGATGGATGGGCATATATATATGTGTGTGGTTGTTCTTAGTAAAGGTACGTATATAATGGTAGTAAATGTTATATGCGGAAAATAATACAGTGTGTGATGTATATACGTTATATAACTTGTTTCACAGTTATATATTATGATTTAAAGGAAATTAATTAAGTTAATTGGTGAGATAAACTATGATTCAGAAATTATTATACTCGGGTTAGAGTAGTATGGCAAGGGGAGATTTTACCAGGACTAGTTTGACGGGATAGTACAACTAGGTGGGGTTAAGGTAACCGTTAGGTGTGCACATTAGTGGAGGGGTGAGTGTTTCCTCAAGGGAGTGCGACACTAACTTAATTATGAAGCGCATTCATGCATTTTAAATTACTGCAGTTAATTCACTTGCTAAATATTTTCAAATTATTTTAGGTTCTAACCCTTGCTATAAAACTATGTTCAAAACCTTTTAGGTGTCCAGCCACAGGAACGCCATGATTGATATTCTATTCCAGGGACATAGAGCTACGGCATGTTTGGATCTATTCTAGGGACACGGAGCTGCGGCATGTACGAATGCTAGCAGGAATTTGGATTACACGCCTCATTAATTCTTTCCTAGAGTAGGAATCATCTATCAGTTTTAGTTTACTTAGGGCATGTCGCCCAGACTTTCAGTTCAGTTTTCAGATTTATTTTATTCAGGTGTTGAATATTTGTATTGGACTATGTTTACTTGGGTGGCCGGTTGTTTATTCGACATGTCACTTTATTAATTGATCAGTTGATTTAATTCAGCTGTGTGAATGGTTTATACTTATTTCTGCATGTACTGTTTGGTTTAATTGATAAGATAAAATTTGGCACCAGATTTTTGGAATACTAGGTGGTTAGTAGGTTTTAAAAAGGGTTTCGACAGTGATGCTAAGGATGAACCAACTGGGATTCTTGTTTTAATTTGGTATAGGACTGATCACCCGGTATTTTATTAAGCGGGGTGTCACAAATAGGTGATGGTTGCTTGTGGTGATAAAAGAAAAAGAATAAGTTGCGCTACACAAAAGTAAAGTGGGGATTGGTATCGCATTCCCTCACATGGATAGTAACAACTTCTAATTAGAATTTCGTCTCGAAAGAAATTTATTCAAACATTTTCAGTTAATCATAAACTTCAGGCAATAAGGAATTTAACCCAAAGTTGCTTGAATAAAGAATTAAAAAAAATGGTCACACGAGGATTAAATTTGGATTTTCGCTTTAAACGCTAATGTTGCGTGACAAAGAAAGATAAATACATAACAATCCAACTTTGATATGTGTAGTTTCAATTAAACGCAATTTTACCCAAAAACCAACTTTCGGAGCTCGAGGGCCGATAATGGCGGAACACAACCCGACCCTATTTATCTAAGGGAAATACATAAATTAATCTGTTTTAACTCTAGGAAAGCAATAAACAAATGAAGAACAAGTTAATATGAGCAAGGAAATGTAAACAAAGTGTGGAAAATAAACTAAAACAACAAATATATTAAAGAAGATAATGAATAGTAACAAAGAAACTTACAAATTAAGGGGAAAACACCCAAAATGGAGAGTAGGGATTAGCTCTCTCTACAAAACCCTAAAATCTAGGGGAAAAATTGAGGTATCTCTCAAAATGAGAGAAAGAGTTTATTTATACGAAATCCCAAAATGCCAAACTTGTAATAAAAGAGAAGATGAAAACAGCGATCGATTGACCCCTGAAGGCGATCAATCGATCGAGAAAAGTTGAGGCCACTGTCTTCGAACCAAGGCAAAAATTGAGGATTCGATAGATCGACCCCTTTGGTCGATCGATCCATCAGGTTTTAACGAATCTGGTTTTCCCCTGCTTTGATTTCTTTATAATTCCCTTCTACAAAAAGCCTCATAACTTCTTCGTTCGGACTCAGAATAATGCACTATTTATGGCTAGGCGAAGCTTGCTAAGAGGGTACAAATTATTTGGAGATGTTGGGCTAGATGACCAAACTGTGAAATGATTAGATTTCCCTTGAACGTGCAGAATTGTACAAAACTTCACCAAAATGTGTCCGGACTTCATACTAAGCATCCAAATACCTGTACAAGCTCAATTAACCCTTGCAAAATAATATCTATACAAATCCAAGATTGTCTCGTTAAACGAGCATAAATATAGGGATTAAGATACCCGAGGGGGATAAGAACGCGTAGGTTAACAAGTGAAATACATAATATTTTCATCGTATCAATGCCCCACAACAATCTCCACTTATCTCTTTGTCCACCTATTAGCCTTAGAAAACTTTATTCCTATCTTCAGGAGTGAAGAATTAACTTCATAAGTTTATGAACATGGATTATGTTGTTCGTGTCTTGATAAAGTAATCTCAAATCATCCATGGGGTTAGATTGAAAAAAAAAGAGTTTAGTCACAAAACAATGTCTAAAAGGCTTCGTGTAAAATACAAGTCCACATCTCAATATATAGGGAAAAAAATTTCCAAGAGATACACATGAAATATTTCATTAGAAATCAGGTAAAAAACTATATTTTTATGGTCATTTTCAAATGAGGGTACATCTCCATAAAACAGAGCATACGTTCTTCGTTGGGATCTTTTGGACTTATGCCGGTAATTATGTACGATCTGATGGGATCCATCCAAGGTAGTCCCATATTCAGCTCCATAACTTGAACAGTTTATTCCTCAATACTATGTTGCATCAGTATTTCCTTAGGCACTGTTCTCTTGAGTTTGGCCCTGGTTACCGAAGCCAAACAAGCTAATGTGTTGACTCGGGAGTTCTCAGTCCTCATAATTCTTTCCATTTGAACAACGGAGAATTTTTGGAGTTACAGTTTCACTTTTTCCAAGTAATTTGACATGGTCTCCTATCTTGCTTCATATAATACTAGTACTTGATTTACGAACATTTGAGAATATTTATCGGATTACAAGTATTGGACAACTTACGACAAGAATCGGAGGGCATATTCAACATTTGCACCTTATGGTGTGGTTATGATCATCCCAGCTACACTACCATTTGTGCACAAAGAGCCATTAATAAACAACTTCCAAATAAGGGGCTTATTCTCAAAACTGCCTTCGACCAGGGAGCCATTCTTAAATAACTTCTTCATTTCCTTTAAATCTCAAGATCTTTATAGTTTCTTTGTATAATATTTTGGTCATTCGGTGTCTTGGGCAAGAGAAGCTTCAGCCTCAATTGGATTTTCATCGTCGTACATGAATTCTTCCACGACCTGCCCCTTGATGCCTATTCTTGGGTCATAAACTATATCATATTCCCCAAACTCCACAACCTGGGCCATTAGCCCTCTAAACTTCTTAGGTTTATGGATGGCTTGTCAGAGGAGAAAATTAGTGTACACTATAATAGTGTGAGCCTATAAATATGATTTCATTTTCCTGGAAGCTTGAATTAGTGCCAATGATAATTTATCAAATATCGGGTACCAAATTTATGCTCCACGTTAAGCCATGATCATGCAGTAGACAAGTTTTTGAACACAATCTTATAATCTCATTAGAGCCAAACTTACTGTCAACTCGAATACTTCCAGGTACAAGTATAACTTTTCTGACATGATTGACCTAGACAACAGGGGAGTTAAACCTAGGTACTTCTTCAATTCTTAAAAGGATTTCTAGCATTCTTCATTCCATTCAAAGGTCTTTCAACGAATCTTAAAGAATGAAAGACATTGATCTATTGCCCTTGACACAAATCTCTTGAGCGCACCTACTTGGAAAGTCAGCCTCTAGATTTCCTTCTTTCTTGTTAGAGACTGCATATTTATCAACGCACAATATTGTTAGAGTTGGACTATATCCCCATTTGATTGATGATAAAGTTGAGAAATTTTCATGATCTTGTAAGGAAATTTTTGTCCATTATCAATTTGTATGTCATACGCCGTTACACCGTTGAAGAAACTCAAGATCGCACCTACATCAACGAATCCGAATATCAAAGCGTCTTCAACATCATAGCCTCTGCGAGAATGAACTTGGTAAAGTTTTGTTTTTAAGTTCCTTAAAGTTCATATTTAGTATTGGGAAATTTTTATAAAATGTTTTTTATAAAAATAAGAAGTAAGTTTTTTCAAGAAAAATGAGGCGTTTAAAAGTTTTTTATTTTTCTAGGAAGCCGGACCGGTCCGCCTCTATACCGGACCGATCCGCCTCCGGACCGGTCCACCCTCTACCCGGACCGATCCGCCTTGCTTTGTCCAGTAGACCACCGACCGATTGCAAACCGAAGAAGCCAAATTGTAAAAGAACCGATCCGAGGTCGGATTGATCTGCCTCCAAGCCGGACCGGTCCGCCTGGGATAAGTTCGATTGGTATTGAATGGGCATAACATAGTAGAAAAATGTACCTCGATTGGTATTGAATGGGATTTTCCCCATCTTCTGGGTTCATTTTTATATGATTATACCGTGAGTAAGCATCCATCAAGCTGAGAATCTCATTACCATATATCGCATCAACCAGTTGGTCAATTCGGGGCAAGGAGTATTGATCCTTTAAGGTAGATAATATGGACCTACATGCGCTATTTATCATTCTTCAGAACCATCACTTCATTTTTTAGCCAGTTGGGGTATTTCATATGCTGAATGAAATTAACTTTCTTTAATTCATACACCTCCTCCTAGATGGCCATATTTTTCACTTCGACAAAATACCATTCAATTATGTTTTATAGGTTTCAAATCGTTCACAATGCTGAGCTCGTGATAAAGGACATTTGGATTTATTCTAAGCATGTCCTCATGGATCCATGCGAACATGTTCTTCCTCGGCCTCAAGAAATCTACAATTTCCTTGTATAATGCTGGATCTAAGGATGAGCCGATATGGGTTGTCTGTTGTGGATGATCATTGTCCAGAATTACAGTCTCAATTTACTCGTCCGCTTCTTCGGTGACCAATTTATCTTCATATCCATGATCTAATGTTTTGATAATTCTATGTCATCTTTTCACATTCCTCTTTCTCAACTGAGGTGTAGAAGATTTCTTATGTTAACATTTGGCCTGTAACCACTTCTAGGGGCATCCATGACCCAATGTGGTAATGGATCTAGTCACGCTAAAGGTTGAGATGGTTACGACATAAGTCCATGACCAGCTAGTCATGACCCAGTTCCATGAAGAACCGACCGTGACCATTCGCATAATTTGGTGTAGTATCACTTATCCCACTCCATAGTAAATTGGGAACATCATGTAATAATTGACTATGGAAGATACTTCCTCAAACTTCTTTAACCGAACTCTATTGAAGATAATATGATAAGTTAAATCTATGTTTTTGTCTAAGATAAAAAAAAAGAATCGTCTTTGTTCGATAAGTCAGCCACATCCCAATAACAACTTCCTGTTCAATAGTTTCCAATGGGTACACCTTTTCCCCTAAGAAACCAATAAGTGGATGGTGGTATGCCTGAATCTTCCTCTCTAACAACCTCAATATTTTGAAATAGTAACGGAGCTACCATTATCCACTAAAGTTCTTTGAAGACTCTTCTCGTGGAGCATCATGGTTATAACCATAGGGTTATCATGTGGTTACAACAATCCGGATAAATCATCATTGGAAAAGACAACTATTAAATAATCTTTATTTACCATTTAACTGTGGGTTATATCAGTCCCGTACAAATTCACCTCGTTGATGTGCAAGCGAGAATTCGCCTAATCAGAGCCTTAATTTCATCCTTTAAAGCCAAACACTTATCAGTAGGGTGGTCATGATCTTTACGGAAGTCACATAACTTGCCTTTATCTCTTCTACCTAGACCTTTTTTGACCACCTGAGCTTTTCACTTCCTCAGATCTCGTCGATAATGTGATGAACGTACATAGTAAGAGGTGTGTATTAATCAAACTTCTTCGACTTCGAATTCTATAATTCCTTATACTTTTCCTTCCTGTACGATCTCCCACCAGTATCGAACTTCATATAACCGGACTGTTTTTTGTCCATTGCCTCTTTTTCTTTATAAATTTTCTCGCCTTGGCTAGGATCTTGGCCATTATGTTTGAAGTCTCTTTCACCAATGGACAGTAGATATTTCATTGTAACAGGTCATTCATAATGGCAGTAATTGCAATATTCTCATCATAGTATATCACCTTTAACGTCCACATGTAGAACTAGGTAATGTACTCCCTTGTCATTTCATTCTCGTTTTGGTGGATGCTTAACAAGTGATCCACCATTTTCCCCGACCTGTTGTCGAAGAAAAATTTATTTATAATGAGACTATCCATCTTTTTTTAGTTGGAAATCTCCCCCCTAGGAGCCAATTGTAACATATATATATATATATATATATATATATATATATATATATATATATATATATATATATATATATACAGTCCTGCTCTTGTGCGGACTAATCGGCATTTTAAGAATGCGGACCGAACATGTGTCACCTGGCGATGAGCCCAGAAAAGAGAGAGAGAGTGTGCCTATAATTTTTAGGTGCACCGTTAGGTGACACATGTCCGGTCCGCATTCTTAAAATGCGGACTAGTCCGCACAGGAGCATTATTATATATATATATATATATACGGACCCAATTAGAGTAATAGAGAGATCTCAGCACTTCATCTCATTTGGAATGGAATAGATACCAGAGGCAACCTAATACTTCTCTATATAAAGCATTGAATTAGGCTTTCCATTGTATCCTAGAGTTACAATAGGAGGCTTGAAATTCACAAGTGTCGGGTATCCCATTATAGACGTTATGAACGGAGATCCCTGAAGTTAACCCATTTGAAAAGTTTTTTTTATCTTTATAAGATCCACTTATCAATCCCCCAAACGCTAAATTAACCATTTTTATGTTTGATTCTTCTCTTCTTGCTCAGACTTGATAGCCTTATCATTTCATTCATCACCTTCATCCAAACTTTCTTCCTTTTTATGATATTCTTGGACTTGGTTGAGCCTCTAAAACTTTTCCTTGACATCGTCGAGCATGTAATCCTTTTGGACACAGATTTAAAGACTCTTACATGTGCTCCTTGGGCTCTCTAGTGTCCCTACATGGATGTACTCATGCCGCCCTCCAACCCAATAAATCAAAAGTAGAGGTTTTGATGAACCTCTCCAGCATACAGGGATGCTCCATTATGGAAGTATGGCTATCATCTATCATGTTGATCGAATAGCGGTGTTCTTCTTGGACTGTAGAATTGATTGCTTTGATCAATCTCAGATCTCCTCCTAAACTTATTTCCTTATCCACATGAGCCCAAATTCAGTCTCCTAGGGTTTTCCACTGCCCATTTATGGTGCGCCCACCTCATGTCCCTATATGGGGTTGTAGATGTCATATCACACCTTCTATCCGAGTCTTCCCCACCCATATGGGTGAATGGATTCAGTTCTAGGATGGTATGGTTTAACTGGTTTATATTTCCCCTTATAGTTTCTTAGATTTTATCTAGGCTCTGCAGTATTCCTTGTAAATTTCCCAAATAAACAGGCATAGAGGGTGGAATCTCATCTCCAACATTATTGTTCTCAAGGTTTTTCGTCATTCTTAATACGATTTATATATAAAAAAAAGTATCGCAATAATAAGCAAATTGAATTAAATGAAATGTAAATCTAAAGAAGAAATATAAAGATCTAAATAAAGATTTAAGGAATTACTATGAATCAAACTGAAATTTCTTATGAGAGAGCTCTAACCCTTTGAAACCGAATCGAATTGGCTCACAATTCGCTAGTTAATTTAAATTGGGTATCCTTTTGCCTTGGGAATGGAAAATGATGGAAGGAGACAACGAAAACGGATGACGTTAACCTGTTATCGCCTATAATTAGTAGGAGGTTTGTCTTAGTTAGAATATACTAATTATCAAAAAATAACAAATAAGATATTAATCTACCGAAATACTAAGACATGAATAAGCTATATAGAGAAAGACATGGAAGGACAATAAGAATCAGATTGCGTGGTTTGGCCCAAAATGGTACCTACATCCACAAGTGCATTGTTAATTATATTGATTTACTAGACTAAAGCCATTGACAAGTACAAAGTTGAAGTTATCAAGTTTTCTCTACATTTTGGTAGCATAACGATAAGGATAATCTCGGATGTCCCAAAATATAGGCGATGTATTCCAATTATAGAATGTTATAGGAGAGAGAAAAGACATATACACGTTGCTCACCTTTACAAGTTAGATGAGTACACATTTTACATGCTTAGTGAGAGAATAATCATAAGTTATTTATTGACACATTAGGGGAGAAAATTTGCATATCTTCTCCATGTTCATGAGTAATAAATGTTGTTTATGTCACCCAATCACGTAATGCATGCTTGCTACAATGGATTTAACTAATGATGTTAACTGATCTGTCAAGTGTGTTCGATCCAACCTCGGTTTGGGGTTGACTAGGTTGCCTGCTAAGGTCGACCACATTCCTGTCTGCATCTGTGTCCAGGTGTCCTTTTCTAATAGTTCCATGAGTAATGTCATATTTATGGTATGACAATTGGTATTCCTTGAAATCTTTTCATTTCTTCAATATTTTTTACTCTTGTAGGAGGTTAGTGGTATTATGGTATTGTAGACACCCCATTATGTTACCCCTTAAACTCTCCTTAGGTCCCTAGCACCTCCCTTCATCACTACAAACCCAATTCATACCCTGAGTACTGACCTAGAAGCCATTGGTCACTCCCAGGCTTCGTTTGACCAAAAGTTAAATTCTTCAGCTCGATTGAGACTGAATGAATCTTTGAAGGTCACTGAAACCCCTTTCCAATGGTCCGCTCCGTGCACGATTCCGACTTATGGTACAGACGAATGATCCATTTTACTCCGAGAGGTCACTGAATGCTTCCAGGGACTGATTGGCCAAACTCAGCTACCTGAACTGGATCAAACTCTGTGGAGTGTCGAACTAAATCTCCTAACCTTTGTAATGGTCCTCCCCTTGCACGATTCTGACGTACCATGCGGACGAACGATTCGTTTGCGTTCGACGATTTCCCGTCCAATGGACTAACGAATGCTTCTGACTCATGTTTGACCCAAATTCATCTCCTGAACCTGGGATTAGTCCAAAGGACTTTCGAAGGTCTCTGAATTACCTTTCCAACGGTCTTCCCCGTGCACGATTCTGATAAAAGGTTTGCGTTCGGCGACCGATTTTTTGAAAAGGCCTGAAAGACACTACAAAACGGTAGGTCCCAGACCCTTCCTATCGAAAGGTTCCGATAGGCAGGACTAGGGCTATGCCGATAGGCAATTCCCTAGGCCGATAAAAAGGAGGCCGAACTCACTTTCAAGGGGGGCCTAGATCTGATAGATATCACTCTCAGCAAATTTAGAAAACCTCTCTCGAAGTCAGCGTGATTTCCACACCCAAATCCAACCTTCACTTTTCATCATCCTTTTCATCAAACTTGGTGAATTCACTACCCTCCATCATCATCCAAGTCTAAGGCTACTCTCCAACATTCAAGATCAAACTCAAAATCTTCAAGAAGGTCCAATTTTCTCAACTCTCTCCTTAAATTCTCATAAATTCGCAATAACTTGTTTTATTACTTAGCACATTTATTATCTCATCTCACACATTCTAATATACTTTTTATTTAGTATTATTGCACATCCCTTATTTTCATATAAATAAAAAACCCAAAAAACAAGAAAAAGAGGGTTTACTCATAAATTCCAAACGGGAATTCTCATATTTTTCTTACACTTTTCTCATAACTAAAACACTTTTTCTACACACACACACACACATACACACACACACACACACACACACACACACACAAATAAGAGAATCCCCTCGATTGGATTTATGGGATAAACCTCACCCCTCGTTTTGCATGCGAACTACGTGGACTTTGATGCCTCTATAGGCTACATAGGCATCTCGGGGTAAAACCCGAGACTCGAGTCCTATTTTTATTTTTTCTCCCATTTTCTATCTTCTCTAAACTCCACTATCTTATATTATATATATACATATATTTGTTCTTAGTGGCGAATTATTCCGCATGCGTTATCGTTCCATCATAACGGTCAACGTAAGGATAATCGCATAAGTCCTATTTTCTAATATTATTTTTATACCTCCCTATGGATAACTCGCTTTATCGCTTCCATCATACAGGTTGAGGAATCATATCTCCACTATATATACACATTCACACATATCACGGGGAAAATAAAGAAAAATAACAAAAATCCATGAAAGACCGCAAGGTCGGAATGGGTGCCTAACACCTTCCCATTTCGTAACTTAGCATCCGGACCATTTTTGAATCATTTTGGTTTCGTATGCATCAGTATGTCTTTGGATGCTGTCATTCGGGACGACTCCCTTTCTTTTTTCTGTTTTGAGTAAAATAGACTGGTGACTCTAATCTCTCAAAATTTTTACACCTCACCCAAATGACGTCGGCCGATGCGCTCCCGAGAGGGAGGCGTGGGACCTAGGATCCTCCCTCACGCTCTCCCGCCCGCTGCGAGGATCCGGGGGATGGCCATCGGTATATGACAATATTTAAAAGGGTGAGACAAAACCCAGTCCAGTGGAAACTGCCTTTAAGACAATAATATTTTAAAGGCAAGAATACATACTCAAACCAACTTTTTGATCTGATAACGATGTTTCTGATTACAAGAGTGGATAACTAATGATTTAATATGACTTTTGATAATAAAATAAAGAAATTAACAACTTAAAAGTGCTGATTTTTTAAGAACAGAGATGTGAGAATATCAATATTTGAGTAAGAGCCGGGAGAGAATACCCTCGTGAGAGAATTTATGATGAGTAACACTACTAAAATAGTTCATTCTTATAAATGAACAACTACTATTTATAATAAATATTATAGGGCATACGTGGAACCTGAGACGCCGGGAAATATTTCCATGTGACCCAAAATATCTAAAAATGGTTGTCCTTATTACCTCCACCCACAACTTATCTTTTGTAGAGTGGAACCTGGTGTAATAGTGGACAAAAAGTGATCCTATCGGCCATGATGCCAAAAAGTGTTATTTTGTTCGTTTATGAAAATTTCTTGCTGAGTATGTTTGAAAACTTGAGGGTCACACGTTATTTTCATTATTAAAATTATCTGGTGAGCATGCACATGATTATTTGATATTTTATAAATGTGAACTATTTAGTGTGAGTGAGTGCGAGTAACCTCTTGGGTCCCTCATCTGAATATTCTCTATATCCTACGATATTAAAGTGGTTGATCCTTAGCTTGCTCAGTGAGAATTACCTCTCAGCCTCTCAACCAAAACTCTTAAGAAGTCCCAACTGGCCATCTACTCGAGCCCTACTTGCCCGGCCAAGTATTCTTGCTAAGTAAACATGTGTCTTACAACAAACTAACTGTTAGTGAAGGAAGTGCTCGTTAATATTTATGTGTTTCTTGAGTGAGTTATTGCAACTATACGTTTCTTAGGAAGCCAAGCTTTGCTCAAATACTCACTCTTGTTACGAGAGCTAACTTTGGGTTGCTTACACATCCCAATTATAGGTACTGCTCGTGTGACTTTTGCATCTAAATTGGGGTACACGCGCATCCCCCTTATTGGCACGGCACCTGTGACTTTTAAAGATAACTTGTAGTTGCTCGCACAGCCTCCTTACTAACACCTCTCGCATGGCTTTTGGATCTGACTTAGGGTTGCTCGCGTAACCCCATACTGGTACTGCTCGTGTATTTATCGATTTCTTTAGTTCTCTTTGGATTGGGAGGATTTCTCATGCGTCCCCTTTGATTGAGCACTAATCACAAAACTCTTCAAAAGTTTAAGGCTTTCTCATGTACCCTTCTACATTATCCCCCTCGTACAAAATTTTATTGTTTATTTGAATAGAGAGAGTTGTGCATGAAAAGTATTTTTGGGATTTATAAGGATTTTTTTATCATTACCTGATTTGTATTACATTTAATGCTCTAACATAGTTATCTGGTGAGGCATGATGCTTAGTATTCTGAGTGGTCATGTTTCACATTAGGGAAGCCTATTTGTGATTTAGGTAATCATTAGGACCTTTTAAACTACCGACGCATAAGTACCCTCTTTTTTTAACTTAACCATTTCCATGAAAATTATTTTTACATAGAGAGTTTTAAATAACAGTTCCCTTTCACCATTGTTACTTGAATTTCTTACGAGTTCTTCTTTGTTAATCCACCGACTTCTATGGCTTATTTTTCTTCAATTCTTCATTCGACTGTCTCATCCACTAATACATAGAAGATAATGGGCTCTTTACCTATTCAAGTCATTCTAACCATCTCTGCCATTACTGGGATTTCCACTATTTCTTTGGTGGTTCTTACTACTTATACCTTCGTCTCCTCCATTTCTGGTGGTGTTTTTTAAAGTGGGTTTTATGGTTCTTTATGTACCACCAAGGCCCACCAGAAGAATTTGGAAGCACGCTTTATGATAAATTTTATAGCTTATAGATGTGCCCCTTTCTTTGGAGATGACGATCATTTCATGTATGCCCATGAAGGGTTTGAGGCTTGGTTCGTGGCTATGGTTGATGAGTAGCCTTTGTTAGGGTTTCCTTATTTTAATCATGACTTTATTTTCTTACCTATTATAATTTCAAGAAATCGACTGGATGGGGGTGTTTTTACTTTTTCAACTATCAATTTTGATGTTTATGGTAGAGACCCCTTAGGAATGGGCACACTAGGTTGATTATGTTATGTCCGAGGAAAGCCATCGTAATATTATCAAAGAGATTAGTCTATAGGGGACCCTCGAGAGCTTGAATACTTTCACTATTAAAAAGAGCAAGGATGCTCTAAACATATTAGTGTCTCATTAGAGCATAGACACCCATATATTTTGTAGTGGTCGGGGGAGTTTCTCATCACCTTAGGGGACATTTGGGACTCACTGTTTTGTCGATCTTGAGAAACCACATGTTTACTAATGGGTATGAGGATGCCGAGTAAAATAAAATGTGTGAGGAGGTTAATAAAGTCTTGGGCTCATGTATTCACTACATTGGAATTACTCGCACTGGTGTGAGAAAATATTCCTCTGACAAATGGTAAATGTATTAGTTTAGCAACTTTAAGCCTTTGTCCAAGGAATATTCTAACACCAGGGTTTCAAGGAGTGAAGATGGTCCAAAATTGAAACCCACATACATCTTGATACTTTCTTTATCACTTTTATATCAAGGTTCTTATTTTAGGGTGGACCTAATGACTCCCCTCGTAAGTATTTTTTCCACCTTGCTACGAGAATTTCTCCTAGCAGGTATAAGCCACTTGCTTCTTTAACCATGGAATATTTATAAACTTGGATGGATCAAAATCACATTGATATATCTAGATTACACGAGCATTTTTATATCTTCAACTTCGCCAATTACTTTGTGCTTATGGGATTTTTGTTCGAGCGCTTCCCAAATTAAGAACTACAGCCTCACTCATTATCAGGCATCACTACTTGGATAAATATATGGCATATGAAGACTCCCAATCAATCACTTGGCCTATTCGTGTATAACATTAATGAGTTCTCCTTTTGCCCCACTCGTGGATACTGGGAGGTATATTATATTGGGTTTTTTCCTACTACTTTTCAAGTTTTTAATCACCCGGCAAGTAGTAAGTCTGTGAAGGATTGCCCTCATATTTCTTCCATAGCTTTTATCTTACTTTGTATTTTCCCATTATTGATTGATTTGGGGTAATGAGTGTAATTCTATCATGTGACCGAATAAGTAAGAAGCACAACTCTGATCAAGGTTCTTATTCACCTGATTTCCTAACTAGTCACTCTCCCAATGAGTTGTACTCATAATCTTATTCATACTTTACTATCAAAAGAATGGTCCGTAAGATTGCTCATTTTAATAACTTTCTCATCTATGCTCGTGATTATCTACCATATATTAATTGTCCATGGTTTGTCTTGTGGTAACGTCAAATCCAACTTATCAAGTATTGCATTCAACATGATCCTCATGGATCATGTATTGAAATGATTCCTACTTCTGATAAGTATATTATTAAATGTACTCGCAAGTAAGACTAACATTATAGCCAGGTTAGGAGAACTGCTTTAACAAAAGTTACCTTTGTTTTGGTGAACCCTATTGACGAGGGGTCCATTTACTCCAAACGACCATGATAAAGGGAAGAACAAACAAAGGTGAAAACGCGTAGGGACCAGATTTTAAAATCTTATAAAAAATTATTTCCTTTCATAGATGCGAAAGCAAGATAGTTCAAATAAAAAAAAAAATTAATTTCTTCTAAATAAAAATTAAACCAAGTGAAATTAAGATGAAACACACACACAATTTAATTTCACTTAAACCCAATTAATTTAACCCAAGTCCTGGAAATTTGCTTAAGTCATATTTTCCATATTACCAAATTAGGCCAAACCAATTTTAACAAATTAACTTAATGACTTGAATTAACTACACATTACCCAATATTTATTTATCATTAAATTAAACAAATAGTGACTTAAAACTAAATTTTATCTTTTTACCTAAGCAGGCGTTCTAGGTGATTTCTCAAGATAAAATAAATAATGAATCACTACGCCGCGATGTACGAGGAAAAACCCACAACGGGAAACAACCTCGGATGGCCCTAGACTTAAGTCCACTAAGTACAGAATTACAATTACAAGCAAGATGACTTACAACACTCAACTCGACTACTTCAAGCCCCGACGCGTCTTCTGGAAAATACCTCTGCTTAGTCGACAATCTCGAACTCCACCGGAACCTTGGAATCCACCAATGAGGAACTCGAAAGAAACTGTCAACCACACATAGTGCCTTTCACCATGTGAGAATTACGCAGTAAAAAATGAGCCTCTTCTTCTTTAAGGGATTTCGAAGAAACCCAAAACGAACTCTTCCAATGGTAGATATATACCGGTGTTAAAACTCCAAGCAAAGTATATATATATATATATATAAAGAAAATTGGATAAACATATCGGTGTATATGTGCTTTGAAAGGAATTTACTCCATAAAACTTAACACATAAAAAGGAACTTTTTCTTCAAAGTATTTTGCTCTAATGACTCTTGGAAATGTGAAAACGTTATCTTCAAAAAGTTAGTTCCCGCACTTAAGAAGTATGTCAAAAAGGAAGTGGGGCAAAGTAGTGGGAAAGTGGAAAAAACTGGCTTAAAACAGTTCCCGCTGTATTTTCCTTAGAAATCTCATTCAAACGAGTATGTTCGAACGAAACTTCTAACGAAAAGATTGAAATAAATTCTGAAATTTCGTTTGAAATCTCGTTCGAACGACTTTTCTAATGAGTTTTCAAAACTTGATTCTAAATATTTCGATACGAACACGTGGCCGCCAGTTTCGTATTTTTTAGAATTTTTTTGGATTTGATATGATTTTTCTATGAATAGGTGTCCGAGAACAAAATCTTTAGAACTATGAATTCAAAAAAATTAACAAAAAAATACAAACACCCCAAAAAAATGTCCAAGCTCCTATATATATATATATATATATATATATATATATATATATATATATATATATATATTAATGCATTCGTACCTTTTGGAGACAATGAAATCCTCATGTTGATGACATAAAACGAGGCACTAGAATGCGGCATATGATGAAGATTTATACTCTTGGCCTCTACGTCTTCAACTAAACACATCATAGGCTTGAATAGGTACATTGAACACTATCCTATGACATAAACGTTTTTGCCCGGAATGGAGCCAAAACTGCAATGAGACTCAATTGGAGAATTGTGTCTTTACAAATCTCCCCCTTTGGCTATTCCAGGATAAAAACAAAACAAAAATCCTAAAGGGCCGTCAAGCTCTACTAGACATAAAACATCCCACCCAAACTTGACTCGAGACCTAAGGATCAAAATCTTTGCCGGTGAAAGTTGTCGCTTAAAATAATTCCTGCACACTTAAGCAAACTATAAAACGCATAGGGAATATCAAAAGATTAAATGAAATTAAAATAATTACTCCCCCTAAATTAATTCTCCCAATTGTCAACTATGATCTACCTAATAAGTTCACGACTCCCCCTAAGTTAAATCTCCCAAACTAAGATATGATTACAATATGATTAGATACCATTTCTCTCCCTATCATTCTCCCCCTTTTTGTTCAGGAATAAACAAAGGCTAAATAATCAAAATGTAACTTATCTCCCCAATTAAAGCATATACTCCCCTTAAACTCAACAAGGGATAACTAGAATGGGATAACAAGCTAACCATGCAATAGTGCGTAAAGTGATGAGAACATTAAAGTACAAGGGAAACAAAAATTCAACTAATCCAACAAATAATAACGGATACCAACTAAGATGCAAGAAAATGATACCAATAAGATACATGAAGTATTAAGCATGCGATATCAACAAGGAATGCAACAAGATAGATACCAATTTTGAATTGAAGCATAGATGGACTAGAAAGCAAGGCAAAGACCAAAAAAATATCAAATATATGTATACAAAATAGATACCAAATAGACATGAGTACACATATATAGATATAAACACCAAAATGACACACACAAAATATAATATGAGTCTTCCACGCTCTTATATCATAAATATGTCATATGGAAAGGAAGTGTTGGGGTGTGAACTAGTAACAAGTAAATTTATACGCAATCACTTAAAACATGTTCACGGAGTTCTCATTTGATTGCAAACTTTATCACATTTGAATATAACCTCATGTGATAATATAGATTGAACTCAATGAACAAACATACACAATGCATACAAGCCTATCATGTGGATGATTCTACAAACCAATAGAGTCATGACATTGAAAGCGCAAATAGGATAAACGGACATTGTGCAAACCGTTGATATACAATCCAATCTCCCTTTATAAGCATATATTTTTTAATGAATATATATATTAAACGTAGTCCTTGGCAATTTTTCTTTTCGATGCCATATTTTTCTTTTTTTGAGGCCTTCAGACCACGTATTTCTTTTAGGTCCATTTCAAACGGTGGCTTACTATTCACAAAGGATAATAAATTCTTTCGGAGCCCTTCCCCGTGCATATTATATATATATATATATATATATATATATTATTTTTATTTCTCACAAATCTCATGTTCAACGGATTTTGACATGCACTTGTCCTCCTAGGTCACAAATATGTAGATGACAAGATTGGTAGGAGAACACCTCACAAAGCTCAAATGTACATTTGAAGTTAAATTTGAAAATAGCACGTGCATGTGTGAATAGAGGCATATAAAATTAGAATCCATTTAAATAAACACAAAATCCAACTACTCCACGTAAGCATGGTAAAGAACATTTTAAGGATTGACAATCTGAACCAAAAGTTCTAGCCACATGGGAGCGTAAAAGATGGGATTCAAACACAAGTATATGCCACATAGAGTGTGTCAAACTAAAATAAAAAAAAAAATCTTTTTGAGTTTTTGAAATTTTTAAATCCAAACAACAAAAATATTTACTCAAAAGACACACAAAATCATTTGTATTTTTCATAAAATCTAAATTACTAACAAGGTAAAACAAAAACGATAAAGAAAAATCTTTTTTTATTTTTTATTTAATGCAACCTAAAATGAAAGAAGTATAATACAAAAGATAAACAAGTCATGATTTCTAGAATGAGATATGAAATAAAGCAATGACTAGAAATTGACTAAACAAGCATACATTTAGCATGATAATATAGCATGAAGAACAGAAGATAAAGTATGCAAATAAAACTAACACATTCAACCTTTAGATTTACCAAGACAGGAAGAATGTGAAAGTAAATGAGAATCAGAAACCCTATCTTGTAAATCTACCAAGTCGGATCTCCTAACCCAAACTAGTGACGAGTGACTATCTTAGGGTGTAGGAATCTTGGCTACCTTGGTTGACTTACGTTGGGATTTTTTAGGACCTCGTTTAAGATCAAAACAAAATTTCATTAGATGACCTTTTCGACCACAATGTGAACATCTAAAGTCACGGCAAAAAGATATACCTAAGAAGTGATCTCTAAAGGCTTTCCTAGGTGATTCTCCTAAAATATTTGTTTTGGATTTATGAGTTGATTCATTACACGTATCGAAGCCTAAACCACAAGTGTCATTTTTAATTTGGACCATTCCCAAAATTTTATATAATTTCTCCGAACGACACTCCAAATCAAATTTGACTTTCCTAGAGTCTTTTAATTTATTTTCTAATTCTAAAATTCTAGACTCTAATAAAACATTTCTCTCTTCAAACTCGAGAAGTTCCTTTTTCAAGGATTCCATTAAACCTCTAAGGCTATCTCTCTCGCCTTATATATATTCTAGCTTCTCTCGAAGAGTCCTCTCTCGTGTCCTAAGGTCTTCCACTAACGTACTATTATCAACGACCTTGACACGCTATTTTAAAGAAGCTTCTAACTTCAAATTTGCTCTTTTTAATTTAATAGATTTTTCATGTAATTCTAGATAAGCATTTTGAGTTCACTCACATCAACCTCAACCTCATCTTCATTTTCTCTCTCTCTCTCTCTCTCTCTCTCTCTCTCTCTCTCTCAATACCATAAAAAATAAGGGAATCATAAACATTGACCTCGGAAGTGTCATGTGTTAAAATTTCATCAGTAGACGAGTTCTCACTATCACTCACATGACTAGTCATAAAAGCCACAAAGTTGGGCTTAGTGGGGGAATTGGGTCCCTCTTCATTTTTACTATCACTACGGGTTGCAGTAAAAGACATTGGTTGATTACCTTCTTTCCTTAGTAAAGTGGGTCACTCAAAAGCCCTATGGCCATACCCTTCACAAACAAAACATCTATTTGACTCGTCCCTATTTAAATTTTCTTTAGGAGTTTTAGGGATGTTCTCGGCTTTGTCATGCATATATTTTTCAAATTTCTTAAAATTAATTTTAAATTTATCTTTGTTAAATGAAAGAAATTTTTTGAAACTTTCTAGCAAACATAGCCATATCTTCCTTGTCACTGTCACTATCACACTCTACTACTTGTTTTTCCTCTTTTCGAGCTTTTAAAGCAACACCCTTTTCTATTTTGTTTTCAGTTTTAGAGGGAAACATGTCCAGTTCATAGGTTTGTAAATCACCTACGAGCTCTTCTAATTTCGTAGAGGCTAAAGTTGGTAAAGAATTTAAAACGGTCACTTTTGGAATAAATCTATAGGGTAGGCACCTTAAAATTTTCTTCACTACTCGGTTGTCGGGTATTTTCTCTCCCAAATTAAAACTTAAATTCACAGTATCGGAAAGTCTAGCATAAAATTTATCAAAAGTTTTTTTTTCATTAATTTTAATGGTTTCAAATTGAGTGGTGAGGTTTTGGAGCTTTGAAGCTTTCACGACACTAGTTCCTTCATGAGTGAGTTGTAAAATATCCCAAGCTTCTTTAGAGGTTTCACACGTCATAATGCGTCAGAATTCATCCTGTGTGACCGTGCTAAACAAGAAATTTAAACCTCGAGAATTAAAATGAGAAAGTTTAAATTCACTCTCACTCTATCTATCGACGGGTTTGGGAAAACGCTCATTATCTACTAAATGAGTAGGTGGGGACCACCCGTTAACAACAGACATACAAACTCTCTCGTCGATAGATTTTTGTGTCGATTTTTTTGCGCTTTCCAATACGCGTAGTTAGAACCATCGAAAATAGGAAATTTAGAAAATGGGAAAAATTCCATTTTAGCCAAAAATATTTAAAATATCTTAACGAAGTAATTTATTATTTTTAGCTCTGATACCAATTTGAAAACGCGTAGGGCCCCAATTTTAAAATCTTATCAAAAATTATTTCCTTTTATAGATGTGGAAGCGAGATGGTTCACACAAAAAACAACAAATTTTAATTTCTTCTAAATAAAAATTAAACCAAGTGAAATTAAGATGAAACACACACAAAATTTAATTTCACTTAAACCCAATTAATTTAACCCAAGTCCTAGAAATTTGCCTAAGTCATATTTTCCATATAACCAAATTAGGACAAACCAATTTTAACAAATTAGCTTAATGACTTGAATTAACTACACATTACCCAATATTTATTTAGCACCAAATTAAAAAAGTAGTGACTTAAAACCAAATTTTATCTTTTTAACTAAGCATGCGTTCTAGGTGATTTTGCAAGATAAAATAAACAATGAATCACTACGCCGCGATGTACGAGAAAAAACCCACAACGGGAAACAACGTCGGACGGCCCTAGCCTTAAGTTCACTAAGTACGGAATTACAATTACAAGCAAGATGACTTACAACACTCGACTCGACTCCTTCAAGTCATGACGCGTCTTCTTGCAAATACCTTTGCTTAGTCGATAATCTCGGACTCCGCGGGAACCTTGGAATCCATCAAGGAGGAACTAGGAAGCAACCGTCAACCACAAATAGTGCCTTTTACCATGTGAGAATTCCGCAGCCAAAAATGAACTTCTTCTTCTTTAAGTGATTTAGAAGAAAACCTAAACGAACTCTTCCAATGGTAGAGATAAACCGGTGCTAAAACTCCAAGCAAAGTATATATGTAAAGAAACCTGGATAAACATATGGGTGTATATGTGATTGGAAAGGAATTTACTCCATAAAACTTAACACATAAAAAGGAACTTTTTCTTCAAAGTATTTTTCTCTAATGACTCTTGAAAATGTGAAAACGTTATCTTCAAAAAGAAAATGCGGCAAAGTAGTGGGAAAGTGGAAAAAACTAGCTTAAAAATGTTCCCTCTGTATTTTAGTTAGAAATCTCTTTAGAACGAGTATGTTCGAACGAGTATGTTCGATCGAAACTTCTAACGAAAAGACAAAACAAATTCTGAAATTTCATTTGAAATCTCGTTCGAACGAGGTCGTTCGAATGACTTTTATAATGAGTTTTCAAACCTTAATTCTAGATAATTTCGATACGAACGCGTGACCGCCAGTTTCATATTTTTCTCATTTTTTTATTTGATATGATTTTTCTACGGAAAGGTGTCTGAGAACAAAATCTTTAGAACTATGAATTCAAAAAAATTAACAAAAAAAAATACAAACACCCAAAATAAATTTCCAAGATCCTATATATATATATATATATTAATGCATTCATAACTTTTGGGACTATGAAATCCTCATGTTGATGACGTAAAATGAGGCACTAGAATGCGGTATATGATGAAGCTTTATACTCTTGGCCACTACGTCTTCAACTAAACACATCATATGCTTGAATAGGTACATTGAACACTATCCTATGACATAAACGTTTTACCCGGAATTGAGCCAAAACTACAATAAGACTCAATTGGAGAATTGTGTCCTTACAAAAGGCCTAAGATAAAAGTCAAAACCAAGGCATCTTCTAAAAGGAAACATACAGGCACTGATATTTCAAATTGTGTTCCTACTAAGCTTAGCTGGAACTCCTCACCACCAAACCGAGTTAAAACTCGAGACGAGAGAAAAAATAAGCGATCGATCAAATCCACTGATGCTTTTGTTGTGGAGGATCAAATCTTCGACACTGATACTTTCGATATTAAGGTGAAAAAGTACCACTTAAGTCGTTTAACTCAAGATTAAACTATCTAAATGGATTCGAATAGTTTGTTGAAGAAAATCTTTTCTTAAAACAAATTTCTTAACACGAGATGTGTAAAATAGTATGAACGGGTTATTTAATGTATAAGTTTACCAGTTTTGTAAACCAAAACTTATAAAGAAATTAAATTAACACAGCCTAAAGAAAGAAATGAGAGGAAGAGGAAGTATACAAGTACAATTTTTAACGTGGTAAAACCCCACCCAGTTGGGGAAACATCCAAGAAGGTCTCAACACCTCAAAAGTAAAAATCCACTAAAATAGAGTAACAATTTACAAACTATATAACAATCAAGACACACAATCTGACCTAATTCTAAGTTCAGAAATAAACCAACTCCTCTGGATTTTCGGACTTCTCCCAAGGCTCTGATGTTGTTGATGTTCTCTCAGCGTTGTAACTCCACTCCTTTTAGCTTTACGTCGACTCGAAAATCCAAAATCTCAATACCAACACTTTTCAGTGTAGTAGTGTGAAGGTGTAAGTGGTGATGTGATCTAAATCACATGCATGCAACTCACACACACTTAATTATAGACAAGATGCTAATCAAATTACAAATAGATCACAAATATGAAAAAATTTCCAAAATCAGTTTAATCAAAACTATTAGACTTTGGATCTTTCAATATATCCACATATCAAGAGGGAATCTTTCTATATACACGGTCCAAGATCCTAAACACTTTCTTATTTTGAAAATATACAGACTATTTCACAAAATGTGAAATATGTGAAAGTGTACATCCCCAATCAAGTTCTTCAACAAGATCTGGGTCTGAATATTCAAAGAAACTAAAATCAGAAGCTGTTTTGTTGGTTTTGAGGTTTGAAAACATAACAGTTCAAAACACCCAACAAAACTATGATTTCTCGAAATAAGAAATCAAAACTAAGAAAGATAGACGTGAAAATGTATCACAAAATTTCAATCTCAGTTTTCAATGAAAGAAAATGAGATCAAAATGTTGTGATTAAGTTGGAAAAGATATTAAGGACAAAAGAGGAATGATCTTCACAACTCTCGAACTAACACACTCTCAGAAATTATTTTGTAGTGATATTTGGACAGATTTTAGTTTAGGGTTTTATTTTTCTCTCTTCTCTCTCTCTCTCTCTCTCTCTCTCTCTCTCTCTCTCTCAGAAGTGATGTAAACAAAATATTGTAATTGAAACACATATGGCATCTATTTATACTAATACATGGAAGCTTCTGGAACTTCGATGCAAATGAATGGTCACGGTTAAGTCTTAAGAGATCGAGGTAAATCTGATGGCTACCAATGCACCGAAATTATAAAGAATCTGATTGGTTTAAATGTAAACACAAGGATCAGGTAGGAACGCATGAAGGCCATAGATTAAAATGATCCAAGGGTTCGCAATTAAACACAGGTATGTGAGGGAAAGAAAAAACAAATCCAACCTTTTAAAGGAAGTTTAGACTGGAGTGGGTTTTGACTCACCCTTTTAACGATTTTCATATACCATGATACCACTAACACATACATACACCCTTTTGCCTCACCATTTTAAAGGGATTTAACTCACACATACACATATTATGAATAATGCAATCTCATATGCAACACATAAATGATCCTAGGTGTGGTGTTGGTGTTTATACCTTTGGACTATTAAAGGAAATTGAATGTAGAGTCTGAAGGCTTGCTGGTTGAAAAGGGTATGACTCAATTTTGTCACTACTTCCAAACTGGATGAGAACCTAAATAATATAGACGCAAGTAAGTCAAAGATATAGGGTTCTTCATAAGGAAACATTAAATCCATTCTTGAGCAAGACTATGAGGATGTTGAGGCAACCCAATCATCTAATCCACTCACTTCTTAACCAATGGAAAATATTGTTATTACTTCTCGCTTACATTATATTAATAAAAATAATGTAGACACAATTGCTTACTCAACACCATGGTCATTTGAAGAATAACTTATTGACTATGGAAGTACACCTTCATATGACTATCATAGTTCTTCTTTAAATAACGTCGGGTCTATCATTATTAGGGATGGTCATTGAATTTTTTCCTCATCTTTTTCATTAGTTTCAAGGCATGTGATGGATTATAATGAGTCAATGATCCACTCTCTCAACACCATAAGCCCTACCACTGTACTACTACCACATGGACACATTCCTCATTCTGGGCCCATAAGTATTGTCGCCTTTTTCTTGTTTAATTTTTGTTTACTATGTTGGATAATTTGTAAGTAACATTATTTTTATTTTCTTTGAGAACGTTCTATCCGTGAGGATAAGTGGGCCCCCCAAGGGTGAGCAAAGTATCTTCATCTTCTCATTTACCTCTTCATCCTTCTAGTACCCCTTTTTAAAGGGAGACAAATTCCATGTTGGTGTCCTCGTTAGCCTGATAGGTATTGTATGCACCATATCCTAAGACCCTCCTAAGCACTTCCTTAGGTCCATATCACTCACTCATTCAACACAAACCCTAGGTCATACCCCAAATACTAATCTAGAGACCACCAGGCACTCCCGAGCCCCCTTTGACTCCAATAAATTTTCTCATCTGAGAAAAAGCTCAATCAATCTTCGAATGGCTATGAATTCCCTATCTAAAGGTTCTCCCTGTGCGCGAATCAGTCTTATAGTTGGGACGAACGATCTGTTTTAACCCAAAAACTAATCTAGAGGCCACTGGGTGATCCCGAACTCCGTTTAACTCATGCCAGCTTTTCAACTTGAACAAAACTGAATGAATCCTTAAAGGGCTCTGAATACCCTTTCCAAGTTCTACCTCATGAATGAATTAGCCTTACGGTACAGATGAACGACCCATTTTACTCCGAAGGGTCATTGGGCACTTTTGGGCCCCATTTGACCAAGGTCAACTCTCCAAAATGTACAAAACTTAATAAAACCTCAAAGTGTACCGAATACCCTTTCCAACAGTCCATTCCGTGCATGAATGTGCCTTACGATTAAAAAGAAACCTTGAACATCCCTCTTAGCAATTCAGAGAAAATTCCCTCGAATTCAGAGTTGTTCCTTACTTAAAAGCCCATTTTCCACATTCCTTCCATAATATTATTTTGAGCAAATTCCCACCCACCTCCTTAAACCTCCGTCACTTCATCGTGAGATCACCGCATCTACAAGAAAGGTCTACTTCAAGTCTTCATATGGAGGCCCATTTCTTCCTCTTTGTCTTAAAATCCAGTTAACTTTCCATTAGTTACTTCATTTTTTCATTAGTACTTTACTTCATTACATCAGACATTTTGATTCTAAACTTTCAGTATTAGTATTTGCGTATACTTTATTTTCATAGAAAAATCCAAAAATAAGAAAAATTGGGTTCACTTGTAAATTCCAAAAGGGGATTTCTCATCACACTTTCTCATAGTAAAACACCTTTTTCTACACACGCACATATAATACAGTCCCCGGTTGGACTTTTGGGTTGAACCCCACCTCGTATTACTTTCGAACTACTTTGA
This sequence comes from Sambucus nigra, assembly GCA_949130495.1. Classification (NCBI taxonomy): domain Eukaryota; kingdom Viridiplantae; phylum Streptophyta; class Magnoliopsida; order Dipsacales; family Adoxaceae; genus Sambucus; species Sambucus nigra. The sequence continues at coordinate 373,713,581 of OX422212.1, forward strand.
TGGCCCTTGGTCTACTTTGGTGTATTGGGTAAATCCCCTGACTCAAGTCCTCCCACATATAGTTGTTACTTTATTCTCATCATATATTTGTGATCTATAAGTGTTACATATTTCCTTGCTTGTGTCTTGTTCGATATATGCAATCGTTATTTCATAACGACTTGTGAATTGACCATGACGCGAGTTAAGAGATTATATCCTCCATTTATATTATGCACATAAGCATGCACATCATAAAATTCTACAAGAGAAGATTAACGCATTCCCATAAGAGACCGAAAGGGTGGTATGGATGCCTAACACTTTCCCAATCCATAACTTAGTCCTGGGACCCTTGAACTACTTGGTTTCACAAGTATCAATATTTTCCTTTATGACGATCTCTCATGGAGGCAACATTTCTTTTTCATGTTTTACGAAAAATCGGATGGCGACTCTATCTCTACATATCACACCACATCGACGACGGTCGAGTGCCCCGATAAAAGATGCAATCCCATGTGCACGTCGAAAAAGGGGGAAAGAATGAGGTATCCACCTACGGAGACCGACCCCTCGAGATGGACACAGTGGAAACTCCACTAGGGATTTCTATGAGAGGATTAGACTCTATTTTTGCATGGGAGTTAATTTCTTACGCATGTGTGCATATGCACCTACTTGTATGTTACCTTTTTTTTCTTTTTACTTTTTATATCTCTCTCTCTCATGTATGTATCACTTTCCACCCACTTGGACACTTCACACACATGTATATATTCTCCATATACAATTTACACACTTACACTAACTTCACTTTACACTCACATGCTTCACACACCACTTAGAATATCCATACTTAGGCTTTACTAGCACACAATCACACTTCCTACACTTTATATATGTTCACTTACACATGTCACACACCACTTGTAGTTGATCCATGTATAGATTAACTGCCACACACACTCACTTGTATATACTCCCATGTCACTTACTCATTCACATGTATCCATGCATAGTATAGTTTCCATACTAGATATACTTGTATATGATCCCTATTAGTGTAGTTTTACGTTTACTCATCATAGTAAAAAATGAAAAAAATACTCTCTCCATATTATGTTAATTAAGACTCATGTATTTTTGCACACTACATCACTAAGAGCATGGATATATAGACAAAAATTTTGTCCCATATAAGGGGGGTCACTTTGTGATGGACACTGGAACTATGGGTCACAGTTAGCCTAATTGATATGACTCTCACCCTCCATTTCCCTCATACCTTTGGCGTATATCGAACGGTTTTCCCCGCATCGTACCGCTTGACTGAACTCATGACTAGAGGTATATAGAAGGGAACTTGTTCACATACATCAAGCATATCGAATTTTGTCTCATAAGTACTGTCCTCATGAGTTATATGGTGATGCAACTCACGTACACTTAGGTATATCAAACGGCTTGTCCACACGCACTGATGAATGATTGTCCTTATAGACAAAAGGTATATTATTGAAGTGATGCCAAAGGGGGAACCCCTTCGCTAACCCAATAATTTCTTAAACCTCACATAGGTGTCAAACCTAGAACACTCATATTTAGTTAGTCGATTACCATATGAAACTCCGCTGAAATTCCAGGTTGGCATATTGCCCGAATTTTCCCATGATTTCACCTTTTTTTTAAATCGGACCCCATTCGTGAGCCTTGAAACAAGTCCAACCGTGTCTTGTATATTTTCAAACCCTATTTTCCCTGGCTCAGGTCCTGTCCGACATTTTTTTTTGCATTTAGGCAAACCTAATAAAAGTGAGAGCCTAATAATAACATTAATAATAATCATGCTGAGATTCCTCTCCTTTTTAATCCTTTTCCAAAAATACAAAAAAAAATCTATTCCTTCCAAAATACTCGAAATATTTTCCCTTATTCTTTTAAAAATAATTTCAAACCTCTTTCACTCTTAGGTTAATCGTATATTCGATTTTGTTCTGACTCCATATTAGCTTCGGTCTTCTGTCAAACTGCCCCGAAGATTCATCAATTCTTTTGCTAACTCATCCTAGTTTGGGATTTACCTTCACAAGATCTTTATGGAGAACGTCAACCAAGCACTGAATGTGCAGCCCAATTTGATAATCGTTTTGTCCCTTCTTCGTACCAAGATTGATAACCTTTAAACTGAGGTCTATGAGATCCAGCGTTATCGGGCCCAGATTTCTGAAGAAACCAAAGTTCTCTTTACTCGTGACATAGGTCCACCACTCTCGAGCCTGCTTGAGTCCCAGAAGAGTACAAACATTCTCCGCGCGCCTCGCCTTCTAATAGGATATTACCAGCTTAAATCCCTATCCCAAACCTTACCCAACTAGGGACTAACCTTCCAGTACCTGCAAATCCTAAGGAAGAGGAACTGAACAAGTTCAAGGAAGAACTCAAGCTATTATTGAAGAAGTTTGACCAAGTCAAGATATCAGAAAACTACATGGACTACACCCATATGTCTCATTATCCCCAATCAAGACTGCCAGAGAAGTTCAAGATGCTAGACATGAGAAGTTTAAGGGAAACAGACTCTTAACTACTCATCTTTGAAGCTATCAATGAGCCATGGACCTCCTTGGTTCCTCTAAAGAGATAATGTCCCAGATGTTCGAGTATTCCTTAAAAACAAAAGAACCCTTCGCTGGTTTCTGTACCTCAAAGAATCAAGAATTCATAGTTAGGAGGATGTCCCTCGGGAATTAATGTCAAGGTACAAGTACAATGAGGATATAAAGTTTATAGCCTGAGACCTACAGCTTTTAAAGCTGAACCCTGGTGAAATAGTTATTAACTTCATAGGAAGGTGGAGAGAGAAAGTTACTACCATGAGCAACAGACCCTCCAAGGAGGAACAAGTCAATATCGTGAAGAATAATTTCTTGACTCACATTTGAGCATCCATAGGAGGACAGTACTACCCACACTTTTGAGCCTTTCGAGAGGTCGGTGGAGAAATTGAGGAGGGTGTTGCCAAAGCCAATTCTACAGTCTCAACCATCACCAACATCTCCTAACCTACTACATATTGGGAACTAGAAAGTCTCCCTAACCCTACCAAGAAAGAGTACACTTAGCTCTATGATCCCCTATCAAAAGTCTAGCAGAACCTGCTGAGCCGCAATCTCATCAAAACCTTGGACCCTCCATTACCAAATCCACTCCCTTAAAACTTCAAAGTCGATGCCCACTTTGATTTCCACAAGTCTGTTGGCCACACTACCAACCAATACTTCCATCTTTGGAATGTGATCCAAGGTTTAATTGACCAGGGCATCATCGCCCCATAGACCACTGTTAAACCCAACACCACTCATTACCCACTTCTAACCCATAAAAATGCCATCGTTCTAGAGAGTGACCTCGAATTTGATCCATTATCTCAGATTTTTCCTAGTAAAGCACCCATTATACTCGTAATCTCACCCAAATCGCTCAAAGTTTACCCATATTTTAACCTACACCCTACCTCCTTCACCAATCAAGATAACTATCACTCCTCACAAGGGCCTACGTAGCCGTCTGCACCAGATCTGATATAGAGTTACCAATTGTGTTGAACTAACTCTTAGAGTTTGTGCTGAAATTTCCCCCCGAGATGACTATTGATTGTAGTAAATTCAGTGGCTTGTTCATGGAAGCCCAAATGGGCTTGGGAGTCAAATGATTGGGTGGTACCTATTGATAAAGTCAGTCTAGATGATGTAGTACAGATAATGGCCAAGGAATTTTGACAAACATTCAAAATTTATAGTATTTATGAGCTAATCACCACCTTGAAGCTTCAGGGACGGTTGGTCCCTTCACTCCTGCACCTTCTCGATGAATGGGAAGATTTGAATGATGAAGCTGTCGAGGTTGTTAAATGCATTAATTTATCTTGACAATGTGACATAGCCACCATCGGATGGGTTCATGACTTTAATAGCTCAAATGATGAGCCCAGTCAGGAAGACACCTGTCTAGTAGCCAGTTTTTGCATAATGATATCCTTTAAAGATCTGTTGGGGGAAACCAATAATATAGCCATTTATTTAGAAATATATGAAGACGCAGGGTTCATATTCTTCCCCACATCAATAAATCATATAACTAGATCAGGAGACACTACAAATAGCTGATTCCTCATGTGACTGAGACAGATGAGGGAAAATGAGTTGCCAAGAACTTTCCATGCTAGAGATGACCACCAAAGAAAGTTATGTGCTTAACCAGATCAAGAAAACCTAAGCCAACACCACCTTATGGGGACTTTTCATGTCTCCTATCTTCACCATAATGCTCTGATAAAACTCCTCATCGGGTCTACAGTCTCTCCTAGCCCCAGCTTCACCATATTCGAGGGGTATCGTCTTCTCTTCATTAAAAACTAGAATTATTTGCCATTGTCCAGGTTATCACCATTTTAAGGGATGATGACGGTTCAGACACCGCCTGTTTTAGTAACCCGGCGTTAGATATGCAACATAGGATGAATGACATGCTCCTTTTTGGCTTCAGAGTTTACCCACTTACCCTTCCAGCGGGAGATAGTTTCAAAGAACATGTTTGTCCAGAACTCAACCCTCATGGAAATTTCAATATGATTCAAATGTTAAAAAATATGCACTTTAAGTCCATAATGGGGATATGGCAATGCCAACAAGGAATCCTTGAGCCCATAGTCCTGAAGGACTATTTTCCCTCATGGGGCCTGGGCTACCAACCCTCATAAGAAGAACTCAAAGCGCTCCGGTGGACATGATAAAAAATAATCTTAGAAGAATAAAGGATTATTTGGAGAGAGACCCTTTGAGTGGAAGGTTCATAAAGGAAGGATAAGACTTCCTTTTCTGCAGCTTCCTCGAACTATGGTATGACCACGTTGATAAGAAGATGAAACTGGGAATAGAAATCTTCTTTTAAGACAATAAACCTTGGGCCACAAAATACTAACAAGAAATTCAACCTCTTATTGAGAAAGTCATGACAATTACCAGGGATTTTGAGGAAAGTGATTCCAAGGACTCATTCAACCTACAGACACTGGGGATGAGTCTCTGCATGATCAGTTAGATACTATGCCGTCAGACTCGTCTAATCATATCAAAGATGATGACATGCCTCTCTTCAACTGGAATGTTGTTCTTGTCCAACCTACCTAGATTTAAGCCGACACTTCTAACTACTATATCCAAATCTCTTCATCTTATGTTGTTATTCCCTTTTCTGATATCAATGTAAATCAGACCTCTTTTGACGAGATTTTTAATGTTATTTTTCTCAAAAAAGAAATAAACATAGATTTTGAGTATCTTGTTACGCCTTATATTAATTGTCTTGATTCTAATCAAAATTTTGATGATGATGATTTTGCAGATGAATAATTCTTAACCGATCTTAATAAGGAGAATATCAAACAACATAATCGCGTTCAAATTAATGATGATGAAACTATTGTTATTAATCTTGGTTCTAGTAGCCATCAGCGTGAGATTAGGATAAAGTACACCCTTAACGAGCATGAGTGTGTAAAATTTGAAGAACTACTAAAGGAATTTATGGATGTCTTTGCATGGTCCTATGATGACATGTCTGGTATTGACCCAAAAATATCTCAACATGAGATCCCAACATTCCCAAAATGCAAACCAGTCAAACAAAAGCTATGGAATCTCCACATTGAATGGTCGCTCAAAGTCAATAAAGAAGTGGTCAAGCAATTGAACATGGATTTCATTCGTGTAGTCAAATATCCTACATGGTTCGCCAACATTGTCCCTGTGCCAAAGTTAGGAGGGAAAGTCCTCATGTCCTTTGACTATAGAGATTTGAATAAAGAATACCCAAAGGAAGATTACCCATTACCCAACATCGACATGATCATGGACAACATGGCTAGCCACACCCTTAAGTCATTTATCTATGGATTTATCAGGTACAATCAGATCAAGATACACCCTGACCATTAGGAGAAAACGTCCTTCATCACCCTATGGGGAACCTTATAATATACAGTCATGCCATTCAGACTCTAGAATTCTAGGACTACCTACCAAAGGGTTGCCACAACCATCCTGCGTGACTATATTCATAAAGTTATCGAAGTCTATGTGGATGATATGATCATTGACTCGAAAAGGTCATACTCCTGTCATCCGAGCGCCCGTGGCATACCAGATGAGGCTAAACCCATATAAATGCATTTTCAGCATCACGAATGGAAAACCCATAGGATTTATAGTTAATACGAAGGGAATCGAAGCAGACCCTGTTAAACTGAAAGCCATACTTGTGATTCCACCAATATGTATGGAGAAGGAAGTCCGAGGATTCTTAGGAAAACTATACATTAGTCGGTTTGTTAGCCAACTGCCTTCTATATGAGAACCCATTTTAAAGATTCTCCGAAAGGATTTTACCGAAGTCTGGAACGAGGCCCAGTAAGAAGCCTATAATATAATCAAGAGATACCTTACCTGACCTCCGATGCTTATGCCTCCTTAGACAGGTCTCCCCCTCCTCTTGTACTTCACCATCACCGATACTACATTAGGGGATTTTCTAGCCCAATAAATTGAAGAATCCTGCAAGGTAAGAGCCATTTATTAAGCCAACCAAAAATTAGTTGGGTACGAAGTCAACTACACTACTTTGAAGAAAGCATGTGTTACCCTGGCCTTGGCCACATAGAAGATATGAAACTACATGATTTCCTTCCTCATCAGACAAGTATCCCGTATAGATCTCCTTAAGTACTTGCTACAAAATACATATATGTCCAGCATAATGGCCCAATGGTTGATGTTGCTAGCCGAGTTTGATATTGTGTACGTCATGCAAAAAGCTATGAAAGGGAGAGCCATCTATGACTACCTTTCCTACTAACCCATGGAAGAAGTTGATGTTTAGGTTGATGAATTCCCGGACAAAGATATTATCTACACTTCTCAGGGGACCTCAGATGGAAAATGTTCTTTGATGAAGTTGTAAAGAAGAAAGGATACGGCATTGAGATACTCCTGATCGCCCTGATGACTCTCACTCCCTAATTTCTATTAGACTAGACTTCCATTTCACAAACAACATGACTGAGTACGAGGCATGCACTTTAGGTCTCAATATCACCCTCTAAAGAGGAATTCAGTATCTATATGTCTACTTAAACTCTACCCTTATCGTCAGCCAAATCCTCAGAAAATTAAAAGTCAAAGATGAAAAATTCCTACCCTTCGATGACCACCTAGAAGAATTGCCCTCCAAGTTTAATGATGTCCCCTTCCACTACTTTCCCCGTGCAAAGAAAATCTTAGTTGATGCCCTTGCTACCCTAGCCTCCATAGTCAACATGCCCGAAGGAATAACAATGGCCCTTTTCCTGGTTCAAAAACAAGATAATCCTACCCATTTCTACCATAATAAACTTGTGCCCAAAAAAGATCCTGATATGGTCGGATTATGGTACTATGACATTTGGCGCCTCCTCAAATATGGTAGGTATCCCCAAGATGAAAATAAGAAATATAGTGTGACCCTTCGAAAACTGGCTACCCAATATATCATTTGCAATATAGCATTGTTCAAAAGAAACTTTAATGGAACCTATTTGCATTGCATAGCAGGGGCTGGTGTTGAAGAAATGATGTAAAAGATCTACAGTTAGGAATGTGATTCCCATATAAATGATCACATGCTTTCTAAAAAGATCATCTGTCAGGAATACTATTGGACCACTATGGTTCAAGATTGCACTACCCATGTCCGAAGATGACTCAAATGCCAATAGTTTGCTAATCTCAAACACTTGTCACCCCGTGAGCTATATATCATGACCTCTCCTTGGCCTTTATCCAATTGGGGCACTGATATCATAAGGAAAGTTATCCTCAAGGCTTTAAACTATTATGAATTCATCATGGTCACCATTGATTAGTTCACCAAATGGGTCGAAGTCGAGTCATACGCAATGCTGAATGCCAAGAAAGTGGTCAAAATTATTAGAAAGAACATGATATACAATTAAAAAGTTATCTAGGAGTTAGTGTCAGATAATGGGTTCCATTTTGAAGTTTACATCATAGAAATAGTCGATGAGTACGGGATTCAGAGACCCAAATCCTCTCCTTACCGAACCTAAACCAATGGTGCTACTAAAGTTGCCAATAAAAGCCTCAAAACCATAATCAGTAAGATTATTAGGAGTTACAGAGATTGGGCCGACCAAATGCCTTATGCCCTATAGGGATATCACACTTCAATTAGAACACCTACTTGAGCTACCACTTATTCTCTAGTATACGGCATGGAATCAGTCTTACCCATCGAGTTCGTAATACCTCCCTCCACGTTATGATCGAGAGAAAAGTTGACGAAGAAGAATGGCATCAGAGACACTTTGATAAAATATCACTCTTAGATGAAAACAGACTGAAGGCTCTGTATCATATACATGGATACCATCATCGAATAGCGTGATCATTAAATCGAAAAGTCAAGGACCAAGGTGTACGGGAAGGAGACATTACCCTCGAAGAGATCACATAACCCGTCTGGGACCCTAGAGGGAAATTCAAACCAAATTAAAGTGTCCCCTATATCGTGAAGAAGATTCTCTCAAGAGGCGTCAATATTCTCGCAGACCTTGATGAGAAGAGATGGTGCATACAGTCAACCTAAACCATTTCAAGAAATTTTACCCCTCACCCCCTTCTATTTAAAAAAAAAATCAGTTCTCCCTATCCAGAACTACGTGGGACCTAATCCTCTCAATAACATTTTCTTTTCAAAATGAAACTCATGAGAATTTTCAAAACCCATAAAGGTATATAGGTAGCCCACACGTCATACATGGGTCCGATCCCCTTCTTTTCACAAAATGATATTCTACTCTAACCTTCGATAACGGCGATCCATTTAATCATTTATATGAACAAAAGGATTATGTATGCCTTAGAAATTAGTATAGATAAATTAAATGCAAAACTCATTAAGAGGCAAAACAAAATATTTTCAAAATCAACTTTTATTTTGATTAAGGAAAATAACACTGTTACACGAAGTATCAATGAAGGGAGTCAAACTAACCGGCCCTCTCCGTTGAGAAAACTATTCTTAAATCTAATCCTAAACCAAACTACACAAAATTGTTCCCAAACCCCAAATAAAAAACATCCCAATCACCATAGCATCACAAGAATCCCCAAAAGTTTTAGAAAACACTACCTTCAACCGTGGGACGACCCGACTTCATCATCATTACTAGACCCTAGAGATTCCCAATTTCCCACTCTTAGTTGAAATTCTTTATATGCTTCATCGAATGGTACTCCCTAACAAACCTGGAGAGAAAAATAACACTGTCTTCCATGGTATCGAAAGCCATGAACCACCTTTGACCGTTCTCTTTCGCGAGGACCTTTTCTACTACCTGTTTCCATAACCATATTAGGTAGCCCCCAGAAACATGCCATGACCCTCCCACGAACTGTGACGGACAGATAGACGGTCGATAATGCTATCAAAAAAAGCCCAACATCATCCTCAATGATTCAATCAAATCCTCCATAAAAAATAAATTTATTATATAATGGGGAACGATCTATTCCCACCTAACTTAGCATAAGAGTTTCCAGGGGAAATAGAAATAAGTCTACCAAAGTTGCACCAGCAGTACATACCCTTAATCTCCAAGATGCAAGATAGTCAGTCAGACCATCACCATTGAATTGACCAGAAAAGACACCGAGCTCCATGATCTATAAGCTAGTTCACTCAACTCTCCACGAATGGGCGAAAGCTGAAGAAAGGTCGGACAAAGAAATTAAGCACAACCTCCAAACGGTACTTAGGATGGGTTGCCAAGCGAAACCTCTCCATAATTCACATAAACAACGTTACGAGGATCCCTCTCAAAAAGTCATAATGATACTCCTTTCAAGCATCTAGGCCATTCAGGGTCTCAGCCAACACCATCGCTGCATGATAATGACGGTAAGACATCCAGGTCATTATCACAACAACTTGGGGATTAATAGTCAAGTCCCCTATCATCAATAATAGCCTCACAGTAAGGCCTAAGGAGATAGCTCCAGCAATGCCGACATCCCCATAACCCCTCAACCGCATTGAATATGTAAGGACACAACTTTCCAATTGAGTCCTTTTTAGTTTTGGCTCAATTATGGACAGAAATATTTGAGTCATAGGATATAGTTAATTGATCATCTTTCAAGCCTATGACGTGTTTGTTGAAGATGTAGCGGCTAAGTGTATAAAGCTTCATTGCATTGCCGAGTTTGTTTGTGCCTCGTTTCTACGTCATCAATAGTGGTTCCATTCTCCCAAGGTATGAATGCATTACATATATATATATATATATATATATATATATATATATATGAGCTTGAAACGGTTTATAATGGGTGTAGGTTTAATTAAAAACTATTATTTATTTGTCAGAAAGATTTTATTAAACTTCTATATAAAATATATAAAGTTTCTAGGCTAAATTCGTATTTTTCAACTTTCTGGGGTCTCGTTCGATATTGTTGTTCGAATGAGATTGTCATTCGAACGAGAATGTCGTTCGAACGAAGCTGCCAACGAGCTTCCCCATAGGCCACTGGAACATCGTTCGAATTGTCGTTCGAACGAGATGGCTGTTCGAATGATACTTCGAACGAGACTTCGAACGAGATTTCTAACGAGTTCATTTTTAAGCCACTGGAACTTCGTTGGAAAGGCTCGTTCAAATAAGACTTTGTTCGAACAAAAATCTCGTTCGAACGAGATTTCAGGTGGAAAATTTTTATGGCCGTTTTTAGCTGTTTTTACCATGTTTCCCATTTCTTTACCCCACTATCTTTTGACAGAACTTAATAGTGAGGGAACTAACCTTTTTTGTTTAACTTTTTCATACACATCTATATCCAAGAGATAGTTTGAGAAAAAAAAATGATTAAGTAAAAAGATCATGTTCTAAAGTGTCTAAGTTTTCAAGAAAAATTAATTACACACTTTAGTTTTACCCCTATATTGTTTATCCAAGCTTCCATAGATATATGATACTTTCTTGGAGTTTTGGAACCAGTTCTTCATCTCTACCGTTTGAAGAGACATTTTGGGTTTTCTTTTAAATCCCACAAAGAAGAAGCGGTTTTCGTTGATTTACCCACTTGGAGAAAGGCTCCTGGTTCGGGTGACGGTGACCATATAAAGTCCGATCGGTGGATTTCGAGACCGCGGTGGAGATCTGTGGTTATTCTCTAGGTGGAGGTGTTTACAAGAAGGAGCATCGGGGTTTGAGAGGGCTCGAGCCATGTGTTGTAAGTCTACTATCTTGTATTTGTAAATTCCGTACTTAGTGGATTTGAGGCTAGGGTCGTCCGAGGATTTTTCCCGTTGTAAGTTTTTCCTCGTACATCGTGGCGTAGTGGATTAATTATCTATTTTATGTTTTACAAAATCACCTAGAACGCATGCTTAGGTAAAAAGATAAAATTGGTATAATTTAATCACTACTTGTTTAATTTGGTGCAAATTAATATTGGGTAATGTTTATGTTAATTTAATTCAAGTCATTTAAATTGATAAAATTGGTTTGTCCTAACTTGATTAAATTGCAAAATATGACTTAGGAAAATTTTATAGGACTTGGATTAATTAATATGGTTCAAGTGAAATTAACATAAGTATGTGGTTTAATCTTATTACACTTTGGTTTAGTTTTAATTTGAAAAGGAAATTAAAATTTGTAATTAGTTTAATTGAACCATCATATAACGCTTTCGCATATCTAGCAAAGAAATTGATTTTAAAGATTTTAAAATTGGTGGCCTTCGGTACACTTGTTCAAATTGGTATCAGAGCCAAAACGATAATTTACTTCGTCAAAGATCCTTTGACTAATTTTTGGCTAAAATGGAATTTTTTCCATTTTCAAAATTTTCTTTTTTCGATGGTTTTAATTACGCATATTGGAAAGCGCGTATGAAATCGGCACTTAAATCTATCGATGAGAGGGTTTGGATGTATGTTGTTAACGGGTGGTCTCCACCAAATCATTTAGTAGAAAATGAACGTTTTCCCAAATCGGCCGATAGATGGAGTGAGGGTGAATTTAAACTTTCAAATTTTAATTCCCGTGGTTTAAACGCCTTGTTTAGCGTTGTCACACCAGATGAATTCTGTCGCATTATGACGTGTGAGACCACTAAAGAAGCGTGGGATATTTTACAACTCACTCATGAAGATACTAGTGTCGTCAAAGCTTCAAAACTCCAAAACCTCACCACTCAATTGGAAACTATCAAAATGAACGAAAAAGAGACTTTTGATGAATTTTATGCTAGACTTTCCGACATTGTTAATTCATCTTTTAACTTGGGAGAGAAAATACCCGACAATCGAGTTATAAAGAAAATTTTAAGGTCCCTACCCGATACATTTATTCCAAAAGTGATCGTTTTAAATTCTTTACCAACTTTAGTCTCTACGAAATTAGAAGAGCTTCTAATGATTTACAAACCTATGAACTGGACATGTTGTCCTCTAAAACTGAAAAGAAAATTGAAAAGGGCATTGCTTTAAAAGCCCGAAAAGAGGATAAATAAGTAGTAGAGAGCAAGAGTGATAGTGACTCGAAAGATATGGCCTTGTTTACTAGGAAATTTCGAAAGTTTCTTAAAATTAACAAAGATAAATTTAAAAATGACTTTAAGAAATTCGAAACTTCTAAGCATGACAAAGACGAGAGGATCCCTAAAACTATTAATGAAAATTTAAATAGGGACGAGTCAAATAGGTGTTTTGGTTGTGAGGTTTACAACCATAGGGCTTCTGAGTGCCCCACTAAACTAAGGAGAGAGGGTAAGCAGCCCATTTCATATAATGTGACCCTTAGTGATAGTGATAAGGAAGAGGGACACGATTCCCCCACTAAGCCCAACTTTGTGGAATTTATGGCTAGTCATGTGAGTGATAGTGAGAACTCATCTATGGATGAAAATTTATCACATGACACTTCCAAGGTTATAATTTATGATTCCGTTGTTTTTTATGATAGTGAGAGTGAAGAAGAAAGAGAGAGTGAAAATGAAGAAGAGGTTAATGTGAGTGAACTTCAAAATGCTTTTCAAGAATTATATGAAGAATAAATTAAATTAAAAAGAGCTAATTTGAAGTTAGAAGCTAGTGTTAAAGAACGTGTCAAGGTCGTTGATAATAGTGTGTTGGTTGAAGACCTTAGGACACGTGAGAGGACTCTTCGAGAGAAGCTTGATTATGTAAAAGGCGAGAGAGATAGCCTTAGAGGTTTAATGTAATCCTTGAAAAAGGAACTTCTCGAGTTCAAAGAGAGAAATGTTTTATTAGAGTCTAACATCCTATAATTAGAAAGTAAATTAAAAGACTCTAGTAATGTCACATTTGATTTGGAGTGTCGTTCGGAAAAATTAGATAAAATATTAGGAACGGTCCAAATTAAAAATGACACTTGTGGTTTAGGCTTCGATACTTGTAATGAATCTACTCAAAAATCCAAAACCAACTTTTTAGGAGAATCGCCTAGGAAAGCCTTTAGAGACCACTCCTTAGGTAGATTTTTTCTACATGTTTTTACTTGTGCACATTGTGGTCGAAAAGGTCATCTTAAGAAATATTGTTTTGATCTTAAAATATTTTCTAGAAAATACCAATGTAAGGCAACCAATGTAGCCAAGATTCCTACACCCCGTGATAGTCACTCATCACTAGTTTGGGTTAGGAGATACGACTTGGTATCTTTACAAGATAGGGTATATGATTCTCATTTACTTTCACATACTTCCTCCATTGCAAAATCTAAAGGTTGAATGTGTTAGTTTTATTTACATACTTTAGCGTTTGTACTTCATGCTATATCATCATGCTAAATGTATGATTGTTTTAGTCATTTTCTAGTCTATGCTCCATGCTTAATCACATGCTAGAATAATGATTTTTGTTTATTTTTTGTATTTTATTTCTTTCATTTTTGTGTGCATTAAATGAAAAATACAAAAAGATTTTTGTTTATCATTTGGGTTTTTATCTCTTGTAATTTAAGTTTAAAAATAAATACGAATGATTTTTGTGTGTCTTTTGAGTATATATTTTTATTTTGGGTAAAAAATTTGAAGAACTAAAAAAGATTTTCTTTTGTGTGTATTTTAGTTTGACACACTTTTTGTGGCATATACTTTTGTTTGAATACCATCTTTTACGCTCTCATGTGGCTAGAACTTTTGGCTTAGATTGTCAATCCTTATTATGTTGTTTATCATGCTTACATGGAGTAGTTGGATTTTGTGTTGATTTAAATGGATTCTATTTTTATATGCCTCAATTCACACATGCACAGGCTCATTTGAAATTTTAACTTCATATGTATATTTGAGCCTTGTGAGGTGTTCTCCTACCAATCTTGTCATCTACATGTTATGTGACCTAGGAGGACTAGTGCATGTCAAAATTCATTACACGTGAGATTTGTGTGAAAATAAAACATGATAAATATAAATGTGCACGGGCAAGGGCTCCGAAAGGATTTTTTTTATGCTTTGCGAATAGTAAGCCACCGATTGTTTGGACCTAAAAGAAATACATGGTCCAAGGCCTAAAAACAGAATATATGGCATTCAAAAGAATATAATTGCCAAGGCCTATGTTTATTGATATATTCATTCAAAATTAATATCAATGCTTATTGAGGGAGATTGGATGGTATATCAACGGTTTACACAATGTCCATTAATCCTAGTTGCGTTTTCAATTTTATGACTCTATTGGTTTGTAGAATCATCAACATGCTAGGCTTGTATGCATTGTGTATGTTTGTTCATTGAGTTCAATCTATATTGTCACATGAGGTTATATTCAAAAGTGATGAAGTTGAAAATCAATTGAGAACTCCGTGAACATGTTTTAAGTGATTGGGTCTAAATTTAATTGTTACTAGTTCACACCCCAACACTTCTTTTTCCATATGACATATTTTTTCCATACGAGTGTGAAAAGCTTATCGTATTTTGTGTCATTTGTGAGTTTATATCTATATATGTGTACTTGCGTCTATTACGTATATCTTATGTATACATATATTTGATATTTTTGTTTAGTCTTTGCCTTGTTCTCTAGTCCATATATGCTTTAATTCATAATTGGTATCTATCTTGTTGCATTCTTTGTTGATATCACATGCTTAATTCTTTATGTATTTTATTGGTATCATTTTATTGGTATTATTTATTGGATTAGTTGTGCTTTTGTTACCCATATGGTTTAATGTTCTCATTTTTTTGCACATTTGCATGTTTAGCTTGTTATCCCATTTTATTTATCCCTTGTTTAGTTTAAGGGTAATATGCTTTAATTAGGGTAGAAAAGTTAATGTTTTTTATTCTTTAGCCTCTATCTATTCCTAAACAAAAAGGTGGAGAATAAGTATAGGGGGAGAAATGGTATCCAATCATGTTGTTATCGTATCTTCGTTGATGGAGATTTATCTTAGGGGGAGACGTCTTTATAAGTTGATCATTATTGATAAAGGGAGAGAGAATTAATTTAGGGGGAGCACTTACTTTACTTGTATTTAATATTTTGATATTCCCTATGTGTTTAATGTGTTTGCTTAAGTGTGTAGGAATTATATTCTAAGTGGAAACTTTCACCGGCAAAGATTTTGATCCCTTGGATTGTTTGAGTCAAGCATTGTAATTTAATTTTGGGTTGGACATTTTTGTCAGTCTAGTAGAGCTTGACGGCCCTTTAGGATTTTTGTTGCTTTTTGTCCCGGAATAGCCAAAGAGGGAGATTTGTAAGGACACAATTTCCAATTGAGTCCTTTGTAGTTTTGGATCAATTTCGGACAAAAATGTTTGAGTCATAGGATAAAGTTAATTGATCATATTTAAAGCCTATGATGTGTTTGTTGAAGACGTAGCGACCAAATGTATAAAGCTTCTTCGCATTACCGAGTTTGTTTGTGCCTCATTTTTACGTCATCAATAGTGGTTCCATTCTCCCAAGGTATGAATGCATTACATATATATATATGTAGGAGCTTGGAACGGTTTATAATGGGTGTAGGTTTAATTAAAAATTGTTGTTTATTTGTTAGAAAGATTTTATTAAACTTCTATATAAAGTATATAAAGTTTCTGGGCTAAATTCGTATTTTTCAACTTTCTGGGGTCTCGTTCGATATTGTCGTTCGAACGAGATTGACGTTCAAACGAGAATGTCGTTCGAACGAAGCTTCCAACGAGCTTCCCCATAGGCCACTGGAACATCGTTTGAATTATCGTTCGAACGAGATGGCTGTTCGAACGAGACTTCGAACGATATTTCGAACGAGTTCATTTAAAGCCACTGGAACTTCGTTAGAAAGGCTCATTCGAACGAGACTTCGTTCGAACGAAAATCTCGTTCGAACGAGATTTCAGGCGGGAAAATTTTGTGGCAATTTTTAGCAGTTTTTACCCATGTTTCCCACTTCCTTACCCTACTATCTTTTGACATAACTTAATATTACAGGAACCAACCTTTTTGGTTTAACTTTTTCATACACATCTATCTCCAAGAGAGAGTTTGAGAAAAAAATTGATTAATGAAAAAGTTCATGTTTTAAAGTGTCTAAGTTTTCAAGAAAAATTTATTATACACTTTAGTTTTACACCCATATTGTTTATCCAAGCTTCCATAGATATATTTGTACTTGCTTGGAGTTTTGGCACCGATTGTTCATCTTTACCATTTGAAGAGACATTTTGGGTTTGCTTATAAATCCCACAAAAAAGAAGAGATTTTCATTGATTTACCCACATGGAGAAAGGCTCCTAGTTCGGGTGACGGTGACCATATAAAGTCCGATCGGTGGATTTCGAGACCGCGGTGGAGCTCCTTGGTTATTCGCTAGGTGGAGGTGTTTACAAGAAGGAGTGTTGGGAATTGATAGGGATCGATTCATGTGTTGTAAGTCTACTGTATTGTATTTATAAATTTCGTATTTAGTGGATTTGAGGCTAGGGTTGTCCGAGGTTTTTTCCCGTTGTGGGTTTTTCCTCATACATCGCGGCGTAGTGGATTAATTATCTATTTTATCTTTTACAAAATCACCTAGAACGCATGCTGAGGTAAAAAGATAAAATTGGTTTAATTTAATCACTACTTGTTTAATTTGGTGCAAATTAATATTGGGTAATGTTTATGTTAATTTAATTCAAGTCATTTAATTTGATAAAATTGGTTTGGCCTAACTTGATTAAATTGTAAAATATGACTTAGGCAAATTTTATAGACATGGATTAATTAATATGGTTTAAGTGAAATTAACATAAGTATGTGTTTTAATCTTATTTCACTTTGGTTTAATTTTAATTTGAAAAAGATATTAAAATTTGTAATTAGTTTAATTGAACCATCATATAACGCTTCCGCATATCTAACAAAGAAATTGATTTTAAAGATTTTAAAATTGGGGGCCTTCGGGACGCTTGTTCAGAATACATAACTTCCTGAAGAAAAATGTCCCCTTCGGTAAAGAACGGCAAGTCAATGAAGGATAAATGTGAAGCAACTCTGACAGGAAAACTCAGAAAGAACGAGAGAAATCAGGCATAGTCGCTGCAACACTAGGGCTGACCCCAACATGGACGAGAACTCATCATAGGTGGGACGTACCTCATCTAGGCCAAATTTGAAAACATGGCCCTCACGGTACCAAAATTGTACCACCGCTACTAGAAAATTTTGGTAAATATCTCTAGTAAATCCATCACCAGTACAGTCTCTCCGACAAACCAGAATCAATATAACCCAACAAAGGCGATAAGATCCACTTTACATCAAGCCTTTTATCTCCTCATTCATATACCAACCAAGCCCTTAAGGCCTTTCGCTATCCAAAAATTTCCAAAAACACATTTCCCCCCAAATAGTTCCCTTCAAAATGAAAACTCTTTGGAACCAGGTCTCCAAGGACTTCCTCTATTCAGAAATTCAAAAAAAAAAAAAACTTTTCCTACTCTTTCTGAAAACGAAATATCAACAGAAAATTAAAGGGAATGTAGAATAAGACACTAAATTAAGATAATCAAACAGAAAATGCATCATTTTTGCCTTCTTGAGTCACTCTTTTTACGTACAAAGTCGCTAAATCAAGCATACTACATGGTTAACACCAAGACTCCTCCGGTTACAATGACAGATCAGCAAGAAAATCTAGAAAGGAAAGAATAAAAAATGGATGTCACCTTATCCGTAAGCCCCAATCAACCCAGACATGATCTTATGCTCCAACAACCTCCTTAACTACGCCTGCATACCCATAGCCCCCCATGGTCCCCAAAGGAAAACTCCAAGGGTGGAAGGTCATCTGCAACCCCCAATAAAGATTCAGTCATTTATCCAGAAGTAAAGTTCCAAAGCCTCAGTCCATACTGATCGCCAACCGCATTTTCCTCTTGCCAAGTAAGCCCAAGAGTCTGTGCCCTTACCAATTGAAAACCCTCTATGACTGCCTATCGGCACCCCATCCAAATTTTGTATAAAAAATGACAGAAAAATCTATAAAATTCCCAAAAATTGCCAAAAAATCCCAAAAATATATGGACCTCATTTTCCTCAAGAAAATCACTTTTAGAGCACTAAAGCCCCTTATAAGACTCTCAATATCCCCAGAAATATTAATCTTACGCACTTATCCCTAGTATAATCCCTATCTGGATTAACCTTGCAAACCTATCCTCAACATATTCCATAGGCAGAGCTAACGATGCATTCGCATCCAAGTCTTACTAATCTCCGGCCTAAACATCCCCTAGTGGAATCTCAAGACAATAAAATACCTATTCAAATATCTCAAGGGTAATTCTTTCCCCAGTGGAGTCCTAAAATAACACAATCCCTGAAGAACCACAGATGCATATGCACCCCCAAGATAACTTAATATTACTAAGAGAAAAACTCCCTGCATTACAACCTAAGGTCCTAAGAATTGACCTCAGCCTGTAGAATCGGTGGTCACAACTTTAGGTGCGCATAATCGACCTCGATCCGCAGAATCGATCGTCATAGCTTTAGGTACTTAGAATTAACCTCGGTGCATAGAATCAGTCATCATAACTTTAGGTCCTTGGAATTGACTTAGGCCCGCATAATCGATCATCAAAACTTTAAGTCCTCATAATTGACCTTGACCCGTAGAATTGATCGTCACAACTTTAGGACCTCAGAATTGACATCGGCCTATAAAATTGATTATCAAAACTTTAGGTCCTCGTAGTTGACCTCAACCCATAGAATCGGTCGTCATAACTTTAGATCCTCAAAATTAATCTTGACCCACATAATTAGTCACTGTAACTTTAAGTCCTCATAATTTTCCTCGACCCTCAAAATTGGTCACCAAAACTTAAGGTCCTCTGAATTGACCTCGACTCACAAAATTAGTCGTTACAACTTCAGGTCCTCATAATTGACCTCGACCTACTGAATCGGTCATCATCATCACTTTAGGTCCTCATAATTGACCTCAACCTGTAGAATTGATCGCTATAACTTTAGGTCCTTAGAATTGACCTCGGCCCCCAGAATCGATCGATATCACTTTAGGTCCTCGGAATTGACCTCGACCCTTAAAATCGGTCGTCACAACTTTAGGTCCTCCGAATTAACCTCTGCTCACTGAATCGGTCGTCATCACTTTAGGTCCTTAGAATTGACCTCAACCTTCAGAATTGGTTACAATAACTTAGGTCCTCAGAATAGATCTCGACCCTCAGAGTTTTTCATTGCCAATACAATTGACCTCAGACCTTAGAGTCCGTCATTCCCAATTTAGATCCTCAGAACTGACCTTGACCCGCTAAATTAGTCATCTTCATCTCTTTAGTTCGTCGAAATTGGCCTTAACCCCCTAATCGATTAACCTTATCCTCTAGTTTCCACAATCGACCTACGAAACCTATTTGCTAATATCGATGTAGTTTATATCATTAGGATACCTTCACTTATTCCAAACTCATGCGTCGAGGGTCTCTCTATAGACACCATATACTAGGACCACCTTAAGCACCTTTTTAGGTCCCTAACACTCACTCATTCACCACAAACCCAAAGTCATACCTCGAATACCGATTGAGAGGCCATTAGGCACTCCTAAGACCCATTTGACTCCAGTTAACTTTCTTAATTGAGAAAAATCTCAATGAATATTTGAAGGGATCTGAATCCATTTTCTAATGGCCATCCCTGTGCGTGAATCAGCCTTACGGTTCAAACAAATGATCCATTATACCTCAAAAACTAATCTGGAGGCCGTAGGGGGATCCCGAGTTTTGTTTGATTTGTATCAACTCCTCATCACGAATTAAGCTGCATGAATACTTGAAGGGCACTGAATACCCTTTACAAGGGTCTGCCCCACACATGGATTAGCCTCACGGTTCGGACGAACGATCAATTTTACTCTGAAATGTCATCGAACGCTTTCGGGCCCATTTGGACAAGGTTAATTATTTGAACCAAATGATAGTAAATGAATCTTATAAGGACTCTAAATACCCTTTCCAATGATCCATGATGTTCATAAATCGGCATTATAGTTCAAACGAATGATCCATTTTCCTTTAATAATTTCCTATCTAGTGACCAATAGATGCTTTTGAGACATGTTTGACTTTGGTTAACTATTAAACCTAGGAGTTTCTCAATGTATTCTTAAATATCTCTAAATACCCTTTCTAACGATCCACCCCGTGTGCAATTCAGACTTACGAATTGCATTTTATGACTATTTTTCTGAAAAACCTGCCTCAAATTGTCAATTGGTAACCCCGGGACCCTGCCTATTGGCAGTGTGTCTAGGGTTCTATGTCGATAGGTAGTTCTAGTACCATGCCAATAGACGCCCCCTGTCCTTATAAATAGGGGCCATGACCTCACATTAAAAAGGACCCCTGAACATCCCTTCAACACTTTAGAGAGAATTCCCTCGAATTCAGAGTTGTTCTTTCCTTAAAAGCCCATTTCCCTCATTTATTCCATCACTTTCATACTCATTTGAGTAAATTCCCACCCACATCCTCAAACCACCATCATTTCATCTGAGATCAGGGCATCTATAAGCAAGATCCACTTCAAGCCTTCATAAGGAGGTCCATTTCTTCCTTTTAGTCTTTAAATTCTCTTAATTTTGCATTAGTTACTTCATTTTTGATTTATTACTGTACTTTATTACATCACATATCTTAATTCTAACCTTTTATTACTAGTATTCACACATACTATATTTTCATAGAAAAACCCAAAAATAAGAAAAAGAGGGTTCACTTGTAAATTCCAAATGGGGATTTCTCATCAAACTTTCTCACACTAAAACACCTTTTTCTGTACTCACACATATAATTAAGTCTACATTTATATTTATGGATTAAAACCCACCCTATATTGTGTTCGAACTCTGTGGACTTTGATACCCCCGGGCTACGTAGGCGTCTTAGGTAAACCCCTCGACTCGAGTCCTTCCCAAATATATTTGTTACTTTGTTCTCGTCATATATTCATAATATATATATTTTATATGTTTGCTTGTTTGTGTCTTGTCCGATATATGCAATATTTCTTCCATAACAATTCGTGATTTAATAAACACTTACATTATACTTTTTATTGATATTTTGGGAACACTCCTAGGGATGACCTCACCCCGCCTTTAACCATGATGCGAGTCGAGCGATTCTGCCCTCTATTTACATTATGTACATAAGCATACACACCACAAAGTTCTGCATGAGAAGATTAACACACGCCCATGAGAGACCAAAAGGGCGGTATGGGTTCTTAACACCTTCCCATTTTGTAACCTAGTTCCCGGACCCTCGAACTACTTAGTTTCGAAAGCATCAGTATTGTCTTTAATATCGTTCTCTCGATGAGGCAAAATTTATTTTGCCTATCTTGTGCAAAATAGGTTAGGTACTCTATCTCTATACATCACCCCACATTGATGACGACCGAGTCCCCTAAAAAGGGACATAATCATGTGTGCATGCCAAAAAGGGGAAGGAAGGAGGGATCCACCTCTGGAGACCGACCCATCAAGATGGCCACAGGTATTTTTATATCTATTACTTGTGAATTTTCTATAAGAGAATTAATAGGAGTGTTCGTAATCTAAGTTCATAATTTCGTTTGAAGCTCTCAATGATATTCTCTACAACTGTTGAGAGTTCTTCAGTAATTTGTTGCATACCAATCATGTGATGAACACTTTATCTCAGGTATCTATACGTAGAAATCTCATATTTTTTAGTATTAATATTTTTAAACATTTACGCTTGTTTGTCTTGGTGAGTAGGTGTCAATTCCACATTTTCATTCTACTCGTGACCTTAAAACTTCTACAAGGGTGAGCAGTTCAACTAGCCAACCTTCTTCCAGTATTTCCAGTAGTTTGGGTTGGGTATTTTATCTTCCTTCGAGCATTTTTATTCACTAATGGCTTTGAAAATGAAATGGCTCATGAGTTCCTTTTCTTCATCTTTATAGGATTTTTTTATGAGTAACCCTCTTTCATCTGGGGGAATTTATTTTCAAATGAGACTAACTACCCCGATTTGCCATTTTGTGGCAGAATATTTGTACCACGAGTGCATCTTCCTATGGATAATAGGCCTCAGATCCAAGCTCTGTCTACTCAACCCATTTTTAGTGTGGCCTCAAGCGGGCCCACATTACCTATTGATCTTTTAGAGTAGGTAACTTTGTATATTTGATAATAAAAAATACTCTTTTACATCATTCATTTACCTGAATTATTATTTGACACATTTGGATTTTTTTATCTTTTCTTGTTAGGTTAGTAGGAGTGATCCCTCTCTTCCTGCTGTTAGGTTATAAGGAATCATCCCTCTCTTCCTTCCACTCAACTAATTGAGTCTTAGGAAACTGCCATAACTTAATTGAGAAGTTACCTTCTTGTGGGGACTTAGGTACATATTCTTGGTTATTTTCTCATTCATTTTAAACTTGTGCATTATTTCTCAGTCTCTGATTTTTTTTTGAGATTGAGGCTTCACTTATATCTAGCATTCCTATTTTTCAGGGAATTCAGGTACTTTGTGTTCTTTTTTACACCTGTATTCATTCCTGGTAAAGTTTACTTTATGTGATTAACATATTTCTTTATTGTCTAGGCTACACATATTCCACATTCGAGCGCTCCTATGCTGGTGGAGCCTTTTGTATTTACATTATTATATATGTGTATTGGTTTTCTTAAATAGTTTAGTACGGGAGAAGAAACCCATCCTAGTCCTATGCTTTTAGGTGAGTACTACGAGCGCTTCTATGCTTATAGAGCCTCAAGTATTAAATTGGCATACCCTTTATTCATTTGCTTATTCTTTGCAAATACTTTCTCGTTTGATTAATCATGTCCCTTTTTTCAGGTTAACACTACGACTGCTCCTATATCTCTGGAGCCTTAGGTACTCGACTGTTTCATCTTTTAAATTTTATTTTTTCATACATTGAAAATATTTATCACTTTTCTCATCATGTTTCCTTGTTTTCAGATGAATATTTTGAGCACTCTTACGCTTGTGGAGTTTCAGGTAATAGATTGTTGTACCTTTTATTGTAATTTCTTATATTGTGCAAACATTTGAGTGTTCTTTTCAATCTATTTCTTTTGTTTTCAAATTGAGGTTGCGAGTGATCCCTTATCTGTGGACCCTCAGTTA
Source organism: Sambucus nigra (assembly GCA_949130495.1). Lineage (NCBI taxonomy): Eukaryota > Viridiplantae > Streptophyta > Magnoliopsida > Dipsacales > Adoxaceae > Sambucus > Sambucus nigra. The sequence goes on from OX422212.1 coordinate 373,737,349, forward strand.
CTTACTTTTTTACCTTCTATTTGTTTACTCATACTTGCGTAAATAGTTTACTTCTCTTCTTGATCCATCTCATTACTTTCAGATTGAGACTGCAAGTTCCACTATGTTCGTGCAGCCTCAAAATGAGCAAGAGGGTCATCGTTTTCCCATTCCCACTATAGATATGTTTTTCTAGAAAAGGGTAAGTCTTATTCACTCCTTGATCATATTCTTCCCTTGCTATTATCGAATATTTATCTAACTATATACTTCTATTTCTTGTAGGAGAGAGACGAGCGTAAGTTCTCGAGTAGTATTTTCACTCTTATTTGCATGTAAGTGAGTATCTTTTCTTCAAGCTATTTATAACTTTACCTTTTACTTGGTGTACAAATCACTTATCTTTTTCTTCTAGGAGGAAAAAAATGAGGGAGGAGAATAAGTTAATGAGGACGAGCAAGACTCTGAGGCTATTCATTCGGGCATAGCCAATGGCAAGCAGGCTAGTGAGGAATCTGGCGATGAAGAATCTAATACGGCTCAATGAACACATGTTATAACCTGGTAGAGACAGATATTCCACACGTCTACTTGAAGAATTTATTGTCTGTGAGTCATGTGCAAAAATTTCATAAAGATGATAGAATTGTATTAGATTTGGTCTTCGAGCACCATCCTGAGACATTCTCTAGCTTATCTGTTCAAAATATTGAGTGAATCTCTGTTACTAAATTTAAGGCCCTTTCCAATCATCTTCATCGATTTACATATACTCGCCTGAGCCCAGAACTCCTGCATATGCTCTTACTTTTTTTATTTCTATTAAAGACTTGTAGGATTGCTACCACTAAAAGTTGGATTGGTTGGATGTTGTTACTCTCTATATTATTTATCCTACCATGAGGCAACTTATCAAGTCTCCCTCCTCAAATAATGCTAATGGTGAGCAACGCCATGAGCGAGCGGATTCCTTGAGGGAGCAGATCAAGTCCCTTGAAGTTGAGTTGATCACGATTGTCATTGGTAAGAAGGTGAGTATCGATCGCATTAGTAAAATTGAGAACGAAGTAGAGAGAGAGAGAGAGAGAGAGAGGGAGAGAGGTCCTTTTCCTTGTAATAGTTTATTAAGCTCTTGTATTTCTTTTCTGGTATTTTTAGACATTTGTAATATCTCTGCATCTCTTTCAAGTAGGCCATTTTTACGCAATGGAATGCCAATATTGTTATTTGTCATGTGCAAGTACTTTGCACTCTGTTTTTTCCCTACAACCAAATGTTATTAGTATGTGAAATATTTGTGCACTTACTTTTGCACTTTTTGCTTTCTTTTAATACCATGGGACTATCCACTCACAAATTTTTATACATTATTAAAATAAACAATAATAATCTTTTACTATATTTCCCTTATACTGTGGGATCATATGCTCACAAAATCTTATATATTACTTGTGTAGAGGGTTTTGCGAATGAAATATCATTACTAATATGGAATGTTCACCCTTGTACATGGGCTTCTATGCTTATTGTATTTTTCTTTTAAATTGAGGAAATTATAACTGGGAGAGTATGTCCCCTCTAAATATTGTGATCAAAGATAACTCATACTTTAGAAATTATATACTACACCGCTCGCTATATTTTTCTATAAGGACATTGACATGAAATTATATCCCCTCGGAATATTGTGAGCAATGACAAACTTGTTAAATTTAGCCTCATACGTTGGAAATTATGTAATTCTCTTCCTGTCAAATTTTGTTTGTTGGACATTGACATGAAAGTATCCGCTCGAAGTTTTAGGAGTGAAGGTAAGATTGTTAATTTAGTAAACTGTATTTCCTTATACTTGGAAATCATGTGGTATCTTTCTTATCACATTTTTTCAGAAATTAAATTTTAAGCGGACATTAACTTGAAAATAAATATCCTCGTGTAATGTGGCGAGCAATTCACTTTTCCCTCTATTTTTTTAACATAATCTTTTTCCTTTTACCGTAGGAATCTTGGTACTGGTTTGCTCTTTATATTTTGTAAAGAAAGCAATATGATAAGAACTTTAAATGTATCCCTTTGTATGATTTTCTGAGAAAATATATAAAATCTTGTTGGTTATATAATGCACCACAGGTAAGTAGTATAATTATTATTATATAATTTTGGAGAAAAAATTAGATATAACCAAGCATTAGTTATTATATTGAATCTAGCAAACTTGAATTTTTTTTTGCTACAACTCGTACAACAAGTTTTCTTTCACATGCAATAAACTTTTAATTTCATAAAATAAAATATGAAACAAACACTGAGATACCTCAAACATAGTACTTTTAAGCAACTTGTAGTTGATTGACTGGATGCATTCACTTACAGAATCTAAAATCTAGTAGTAACTTGATTTTCCCACTCCTTTAACAATGGAATACCCTTTCCAATTAGGTTTGAAACTAGAGGCAGACATACATCTCAAGTGATGATAGGATTCTCATAGAACTAGGTGTCTAACCTAGAATTATCTAGGCTTGACTACATTCTCGTAGGCACTTAAAAGATACCAAGTACAGACTATGAAATTTTCTTTAGCTTTGTCTATATGCTCGTCTAGAGCTTCCAACTGCACATGTCTTAGGTCTGGGATTAGATCATGAATCGAAGCCACTCTTTTGGAAGGTACTGCCGATTCCACTTGCAAGACTGCATTTGTTCCATAAATAAAAGATAAAGGAGTGGACCTCGTTGGCTTCCTCTTTGAAGTCTTGTAGGCCCACAAAACGATTAGCAATTTTTCATCTTATGTCCCAGTGAGATCTTCTAAAATATTCTTCAAAATATTGATCAGTATTTTGTTAGTTTCCTCTTCTTATCCATTCCTTTTTGGATAAGAAATGGTGGAACTATTGTGGATGATTTTATACTCATCAATGAGCAGTCCCATTTCTTTGTATACGAATTATTTTCCATCATCTATGAGGATGATCTTGGGGATTCCAAATCTAAAGATAATATACTAATGAATGAACTCAGTAACTTCTTAAGCAGTTTTTATTCTCGGAGGGATTGTTTCTTTCCATTTAGTGTACAATTAAGTGGCAAGTAGGATAAAGGATCTTCCATGAGAAGCTGAGGTAAGATTTACTACTAGATCAAATGCCTAAGTTTGGAATGGATAAGGAGCAACCAAATCTATAGGTTCACTTATGAGCCATTAAACATGATCCCTTGAACTTGACATGCTCTACACCTCTTCCCAAAGTTGATGGAGTCTACTTCCACAGTGGGCCAATAGTACCCCAGAGTCATCAACTGATCATACAAATTTTCTCCACCTATATGTGAGGGCTCGTAATCTTCTTTCAATACTCTTATCATTCCTTCCTTAGCAACACATTTCAAAGCTTTCTTATTATACCCTTTTATGTACAATTCTCCTTTGACTAAGTAGAATCCAACAACCCTTTTCTGTAGGTAAAACGCATCTACTCTCTCAATGGGTAACTCTCCATATTTGAGATAAGCTATGTAAGGCTTTATTTAAACATCCATATCCTTAATAAAATTGGCTTCTAATTGGATGATCGAACTGGGTCTGACACTTCAATTACTCTTATTGCAGGTAAGCAACCTTTATTTTGATACTAGGCTAGTAGTAACATGCCCATTGTAAATGCCTATTGAGTGGAACATATATGTCCCCACAATGTGTCTCTTGCATTCTTTGCAACTTATTGTGAGCTTTTTATTCTCCTACAAAACTTGCCAAATATCCCTTAGGAACTTTGAAGTCGAGAGTGACTTGAAGAATATAAAAGATCTCTAACTATGACAACTTCATTTCCTTCATGTTCTTCCAATTGCTTCAGAATAAAGGAACTCCAACTTGTCGGATCCTCGCTTGAAAATAGAGATTCACCGTCGTGGTCATTGTTGTTCTTCGAAGGATGATTATAGCTTCTGGTTCATCCCTATCTAACTTCTAAGAAATTTTTGCAAGGGCATCGGGATGACTATTCATTATCCTAGTATGTCGCTCCACTTTGATTGTCAAAAATTTATTAATCAAGTGCTAGATAATTTTTTTATAGGGAGCAAGGTTGGCATGCTTGAGAGATAACTCTCCATTTACTTTCTTAACAATGAGGTTAGAATACACTCATATGTAAAGTAGTCTAACCCATATTCTTAAAGCTTCTAATAACGTAAGGATGAGTTCTTCATATTCTTCTTCATTATTTGAGCACTTGACTTCTAGATTATAAGAAAGGGTGATATTATGTTTGTTATTATAGAGTATGATTCCTTTTCCCCTGGTACCTTGTTCATAAACCATTGAATTCCATCTTTCATTCTTCCATCTTATCAACCAAACAGGATTAGAAGTTATCCCCTAGTAGCTCCTCACTCAGAGGTTCAAAATTCTAGCTTGGGAAATTAGTGAGGACATCTACCAAGGCTTGACTCTTGACAGCCTTGGGAGAAAGACACTTTAAATCATATTCTAGGAGTATAAGGAATCTCTTGGTAGCTCTCCCTATCAAAATAGTTCTCATGGGTAGATAATTGATAGGATCACACTTGGTGATTATATGAACAATGAATGCGAGCACTTAGTGTCTTAAATTGTAAACCATAAAATCAAGATCAAGCAATGTATTTCTACACTTGTATATCTGGACTCAATCCTTGATATTACTTGGGATAAATAATACACATAAGTCTACTTTCCCTCCTTCTCTTAGGTGAGCAAAGCCCCGATCGAATGCTCGATTTAAGTTATATATCAAATCAAAGGCTTACTATTTTTGGTGCAATCATATTGAAGGGAGAGCTCAAAATCTCTTCGATCCTCACAAATGCTTTCTACTGCTCATCCCCCCATACTCACTTCACCTTATATTTCATGAGTGGTAAGAATGGATGGGTAATCTTTGCTAGAGCTAGTATAAGAAAGTTTAGCCAAGAAGATTTTGACTTGCCTCTGACTTCTTAGTGGTGGCATCATCAAAATAGCTCGTTCCTTATCAGCATCCATTTTCACACAGTGACTATTAACAACATACACTATATATTTCCTTTAGTAACACCAAAGGGACACTTAAAGGGGTTCATCCTCATCTTATACTTCCAACAGCGTTTAAACTTGCTTCTTAGGTATTGGATGTGCCTTATACCCCTTTTGGATTTCACTGCCAAGTCATTCACATAAAATTTCAATATATAATGAAACAAATCATGAAATATTGTCATCACAGTTTGTTTCTATGTTGCCCCGACATTCTTCAAGTCTAATGGCATAAGCGTGTAGTGAAAGTTTCCTAGAGGAGTCTTAAAATTTTTCTTCTCCGTATTAGTAAGATCCGTCTAGATCTGATTATACCTAACATACCCATCCATCAAGATGTACATTTCATACCTGATAGTCGCATCTACGAAGCTATCAATTCTTGGTAATGGAAATTCGTCTTTGGGGTATGATCCATTTAAATCTATGAAATCAAAATAGACTCAAATTTTCTCTTTATATTTCTTGGCAATGGGCACACTGCTCGATAGAAAAACATGATGTTGGGCAGACTTGATGAATTATGCAACGAGCAACTTCTCCACCTCTGTTTTCGTCTTCAAATAAAGGTCATCTTTGTAAGTACGCTTGGCTGGTATCAATGGCAAAGAAATAGGTAAAATGGTTAATTTATAAGCACTTACCTCTGAGTCAATGCCTGGCAGTTTTATATATTTCCATGAAAACATGTCCATGATTTCTTTGAGCAGATTGATGATTTTTTCTTGTTGTTTTCGACTAAAACTTTTAGATATGAAGTTGGGCCTCTTATCACCACCATCTTCCCCCAAATTTAACTCCTTGAGTTCTTGGATCTACTCTCCAGTTCTATCTTGCATGCACAATGGCACTTCCTCTGGTTCCTGAACATGCTTAATTATATGGGAATTATTAATTATAAAGCATTTTGGCACCATGTCTAAGCTTTCATCCCATAACATCGCCCATACACACCGTTATAAACGGTAGATAACTTTTCCATTGGGAAAATAACTTTCTTGTAAGTTAGAGCGAGTCTTGGACCTTCTTTTAACTTCCTTTTTCCGTTTCCTTTTCTTTCAAGAGGTACCACTCATGGAACCAACCTATCTTGCACAATTTTTTTACTTATCCCTCTTTCTTAATGGCTCCGATCACATCCAATTCTTTTAGAAACCATTTATTTCTTTATTTCTTTCTTCATCAAGCTCTATATAAAATCCTACATCAACCAAATGGGATTTTTCCACTATGAAAAGTCTCTCTATGGCCTTGACTACTATCTTTGTTCAACGAATATTGGCTTTCGTGCACTAATGGAACGTGAAAGGTATGATGCCATGAGTATGCATCCATAATCGACCTATAAATAGATGGTACAATGTGTTGGCATTGATAACATGAACTTGTTATGGTAAGTAAAATTTCCTAATTTTACACCGACATTCACTTATCCGAGAAATTTAATACCATCACTTTCAAATACTGATATTACAAAAGTTACTAGTATATTTTCTTTATAGGTTCTAATTTCATACAGAGTGGTTATTGGAATGATGATGATCGTTGCCCCCATACAACATTGATCTTAGAAAACTAATCCCATTTAGTAAAGAAGTAAAATACAATGGTTTGTTGTTAAAAATGGTGCCTATTTATATGCCTCGAAAAATACAACTTTTGAGGTGTACCTTTTGATCAGCCTTCCAATGGGACCATTCCAATTAATTGGGGGATCCCCTCGGTCGTTCACGACCTCGAGAATTTTCTTAATAACTGAAAATCTAGTTTTAGATTTTACTCTAAGTTGATCAAATAACCACTTAAACTTTTGACTTTTTGTGATTGATGCACATTACGAATCAATTAATGCTTCATAGGTTTAAGCATTACAAACATATTACGCTTTAGATATTCCTCCCTCGTTAAATGCGAGAACCACACTGCCATTGCCTTCTTTAATTTATAATTCTCCATCCCAATCACACTGGTAATTTGTGATGACCACCCAAGAAGACACTCATCACATACTTTATCATTTTCCACCTATGGCCATCTAGGGTCAAATTCCTCTGACGCGCGTGGCTCGGGTCCCCTCGGTTGTCAGGATGGTGGGTAGGAAGAAGGAAGGAAGGAAAGAAGGTTCCCTCTCTCTCTCTCTCTATTACCTTTTTTGCGATCTACTCTCGAATATAAAATTAGCCATCGTCAAATGGGGGACAATATGAAGAGATATAGTTTCCATCCTATTTTGTTCAAAATAAGCAAAAGAATGTCGCAACCTCAAGAGAATGGCATCAAGATCAAACTGGTGAATGCAAAACCAAATAATTCAAAGGTCTGTGCACTAAGTTATGAAATGGAAAGGTTTTAGGCACCCATTCTGCCCCTTCGATCTCCCATGGGATAATGTCAATATTCTCCTTTTTAACTCTGTTATATGTGTGCACATGTGTATAATATAAGTAATGGTATAATGGAATCATCAAACTCGCCTCATGTAAGGTATGGAGCAGACTCATCTGTAGAAAAGTTACCTAAAATAATAATGAAAAATATAATATAAGTTTTCACCGAATCATAAATCACTATGAAATAGTGAATGTGTACGTTGGGCGTGACACAAGTACATAGGAGTCTATAACTCACAAAATAAATATAATAATAGGTCAAAGATATATAACATGTAAAAGGCAGGACTCGAATCTCGGGATTAGTTCAAGATGCCTACATAGCCCAAAGGGGATCAAAGTCCACATAATCCGAAAATAGCATAGGGGTGGGTTTCAACCCATAAATCCAAATGTGAGACTACTCTTATCTGTATGTGAAGAACATTTGTTTTAAAACTGAACACGTAAAAATGGAAGTCCGGCTTTTGGAGTTTACAGATAAACTCTGTTTTGTTTTTTAGTTTTTTTTTTATGAAAATAGGTTATGTGAAATACTACTAATAAAGAGTAGAGATTCGAGGATGTGATATAATGAAAAAAAACTCTAAATATAAATAAGATGAATAACACTAAGATGGATAAACTTGAGAAATGGGTTGAAAAATAAACCTCCTTATGAATGCTTGTTGCTGACGTTGGAATGCAAGCGTACAGATTTTGAAGTGATATGGAAGTGATGTAGAGAGGTGGGGTGAATTATCAAGTGAATTATCAAGGTTAGGTAAGAGAATATAGGAAAATAGACTTTTCGAAAAAGGGAAAGGCTTTGATTATAAGGGGAACGTTCTCTGATTTTCTTATAGGGTTTAAAGGGTCTTGTGGTAGGGTGAGTTCATGGCCCTTTGTATAGAGGCCAGGAGGGGTGCTGATCGGCATAGTTCTTGACTTACCTATCGATATTAGGCTTGCCTTGCTGGGAAAGGGCTGGGTGTCTGAGGTGCCTATAGGCAGTCCAAAATGGACGTTTTGGAAAAATTGGCATAAAATGCAAATCATAAGTCAAAATTGTGCATGGGGAAGACCATTTGAAAGGGAATTCATAGATTTTTAAGAATACATTGATCCACTCTCGAGTCCCAGAGGTGATCGATGTCAAATGGGGTGCAAAAGTGATCGATGGTCTTTGGACGAGATGTTTTTAGAGAACAATGGATCATTCATCCAAATCGTAACACCGATTCACACACAAGATGGATTGTTGGAAAGGGAATTTAGTGCCTTTTAAGATTTGATTGGGCTTCGCTCAGTTTAAAGAGTTGATTAAGTTCAAATGGAGCCCTGAATCACCCGATAACCATTCAGAGTAAAACAGATCGTTCGTTTGAATCGTAAGGCTAATTCACACATGGGATGGACCATTGGAAAGGGTATTTAGAGACCTTCAAATATTTATTGAGACTTTCTCAAGCTAGAGAGTTGACCAAACTCAAAGAGGACCAAGAGTACCCATTGACCGCGAGATCAATACTCAAAGTAAAGAGGATCATTCGTCCAAACCTTAAGGCCAATCTTGTATGGGACGAACGGTTAGAAAGGGTATTCAGAGACCTTTGAATATTAGTTGAAATTTTCTCAAGATGTAGTATTGACTAGAGTCAAATAGGGATTGGCAATGATCGGTGGCCTCCAGATTAGTACTTGGACTATGACCTAGGGTTTACGTTGAATGGATGCGTGCTTGGGACCTAAAGAGGTGATTATGGGGTCCTAGGGTGGGGTGTCTATAGGTCCCCTAGATGGACGATCTTGGAACAAGTGAAGGCCTTCGAAATATTGATCACACATCGACACTATAAAAGGGGACTGATTTCAATTTTTCAGACCTAAGGGACGAGAGTGACCGATTCAGAGGGACGAAGTCAAATCTGAGAACCTAAGGAAGGATGATCAATTTACCAGGTTGAGGTGAATTTTTAGGACCTAAGGAGTGTTGAGGTCGATTGTGCGGGTCGAGGTCATTTCTACGGATCTAAGGAGTGTAGCGAATGATTCAACAATTCCAAGGGAATTCTATAAACCTAAGTAAGGATGACCAATTCTGCTGATCAAGGTAAATTCTGCAAACCTAAATAGGGACGACCAATTCTACCAGTCGAAGTCAATTTTGTGGACCTTAGGAGGAACGATCAATTTTTTGGGTCGAGATCAATTCTGTAAACCTAAAGTTGGGATGATCAATTCTACAATTCGAGGTCAATTATGCGAACCTAAAGTTAGGATGACCAATTCTGCGAGTCGAGTTTTATTCTGAGAACCTGAACACGGATGACCAATTATATGGGTCGAGGTTCTATAGACCTAAAGTTATGATGACCAATTATGCGGGTTGCGGTAAATTCCTGCAGACTTAAAGTTAGGATAACAATTCCGTGGATAGAGTCAATTTGGCGGACCTAAAGTTGTGATGATCAATTCTATGGGTTAAGATAAATTCTAAAAATCTAAAGTTATAATGACCAATTCTGCGGGTCCAAGTCCATTCTACGAACCTATAAGTTATAGTATGTGGAGGATAGTTATGTTAGGGTAAGGTGTTGACTTGAGATTCCATAAGGGATGAACTTTTATCCCCATTGGGAAGTATGTTGATTATAAGAGTGTGTAGTTGATCTAGCTCGGGACTTTAAGAGTATGTAAGGGGCTTAGTGCTCCAAAAGTGGTTTTCTTGGGGGGAAATAATGTTTTATGTTTTTCAGGGATTTTATAGGAATATTTGGGATTTTTTGAGAAGTTTTTATATTTTTTCGACATTTTAGGGATGAAATTGAGAGGGGATTGCCAATAGGCAGGTCTTGGGAGGTGACTATTGGTATACGGCATGGACTCCTAGTTTCTCAAGGAAGGGGAAAGGTCTCTGCCGGTTGGCGTGGACATGGGGCTACCGATCGGCATTCCCCTTAGCCTTCTACAAAAAGGGGGCGGCCCTTCATCATTTTTTACACCTTCAATTGATTGAATTTCTTACATTTTATCTCTAAGAGTTATTCCAAAGTCCTTCTTTCTTTATGAATTTAAATGACAGGTAATTCTAGCAATGTTAACAATGAGTAGTTATCCATTGATGATTAGGAAATCCTGGAATTGCGGGCTATGGTGCCTCTTATATTGGGTAATGAGAATGCCAACGACTCTTAAGAGTCAGTTGATGATGAAAGTATTTTTTTTCACGAGCCCGCGCCCCATCATTTGATAAAGGTGAAGAAATCAAATTGCTATGGGAGTATTTTGACCTTTGTTTTACCATTTCATATTTTCTTTTCTTCTTCTTCGGTTGATGAAGGTTTTGAATTTTTTGTAGACTAATATTGCTTCTTTGAGCATCTGATCCATAGGAATGATTGGGTTGAAGGACTTTTGGGACTATTTTCCAGAGGCGAAACATTGGATGGTATCGTTTACCAGGTTTGGTCCTTTAGCGAGTGCACTAGATGAGGAGTCACACTCTTTTGTGGTGTTGTGCGCACTTAGTGAGATATGGTCATACATGACCCACACGTTCCATTTAGGGATTGGGTAGGTGATCGTTACTCCATTAGAGGCATAGCAGCAGATGGGGCTCGATTGCAAGGGGCATCATATCATGGTGGATCGTACTCTATGGGTCACAAAGGAGGCAGTGCATGATTCCTTAGGGGATATTAGTAAAACATGTTTGGGGATTCTATATGTATTTTTGTGCTAGATGAGATGCTACTGGAGAAGCAAACTGATGACACGAATGGGAAACAAGTGAGATAGGTAGACCGCTTGTTTATTTTTCTTTTTCTTGGAGAATTTATACTGGCGATGAGTGGCGACATCATCCATCTCTAAATTTTTAATTTTTATGAATTATTTTGGATGGAAATTTGTATGATTAGGGAAGCTTTACTCTAGTGCCCCCTTTATGCTTTTTTTGGATGCATTCAGCTAGTGTTGTCATCAAACTTACATAGGACCCACATACCTTCTATAGGTAATCTTGAAGTTTATTTTCCGTTATTTTCTTAGAGTAGTCTTTTGTTTTCTTTTTCTCTAATTTTTGTCTTCTTATAGACGTGGTTTTATGAGGTGATTGAGCTCAATGCAGTATTGGTGTCCTTAAAGGATAACGGGTTGGGTGACTTTTGCAGGATGTACCGGAGGAAAAAGTTGAATAAATGATCGAACCAATCCTTATCTTTGAAGGACGTGTAAAAGGTGCTGAATGACCTGACAAGTGATCAGGTTAGATTTTGACTTTTTTTAATTTTTTTGGAATCTTTATTTTGGGTGGATATTGACTCTTTGATGGGTATGTAGGTGGCCCTATACCCTTGGAGTATCTCTTTATGGTCCACATGGGTTACGGGTATGGACGTGTAGATGAAGCGACTACTAGATCATGAGTTTGTGTATATTTGGTACCTTGTGGAGAGAGGGTTGTGAGGAAGATGAGGTTAGATCTATTTCTGGTTCTTTCCCTTTGAGATTTTCATGCACATTCGTTATTGTGACTAGAGTAGCTTGGCATTGACCATGTTGTATGCTTGATTTAACGACTTTGCACATGAAAAGGTACTCAAAATGGCAGAAAAAATGAATTTTTTGTTTGATTATCATGATTTAATGGCTTACTCTACATGCACTTTAATTTGACGATGAAGCTTTGTTTTGGAAAAAAGTTAGAAAATTGCATTTTTTGGAATTTTTTAGTAGAGGAAGGCCCTAGAGTATTGGTTGGCATATGGATGAGGAGATATAAATCTTAATGTATAGTGAAGTTTGTCGTCTTTATGCTGAATCCGATTTGTCAGAAGGATCTTTCTAATGTTGGTCTTGCTGGAGTTGTAGCCTTGGGCCTGACTTTTAGGTTGTTGTTGGTTATGGGTGACCTGACAGTCGATCCTTAGGAGGCTACGATAGTGGCGTGGATGTCTTACCCTTGTAATCCTACGATGGTGGTGCTGGCGGAGACCTTAAATGGTCTTAATGCTCAGAAGGAGGGTTATTTTGACTTTCTATGCGGGAACCATGTGATGTTGTTCATGTGGCTTTTTGAGGGGTTTCTCTTGGGGGCCCCTCATGAGTATCCCTTATTGGGTGTCCCTAACTTCTTCATCAGTAACTTCTTCAATTTTGGTTCTTCTATAGAGAATTGGGTTAACTAGTTTGTGGAGCACGGGGCCTAGTGTCTTCGTTGGTCTGTGCCATGGTGGTGGGACTTATATTCCATTCTGCAGTTGTGAGAGTACCGTTTGTGCTGCTGGTTGGTCTTTGCCAGACTTCTTTCTATTTTCCTTGCCAGCTTCTATGCCAAGTGGGTGGGAAGATATAGTGACTCCTCGTATAACTAAGTTCTTCCTGGTATAAGACTTGAATAAATCTTTACGGATGATACTAGGATCTTTATGGCAACACCATTGACCGTCTACCCAACCATCATAATTTGTTCAAGGGGATTGGTTTGTGTGTTGGAATTATTTAAAATGGTTGTGAAAGTGGGTAGTTACAAAGATTTAGGAAGTGGACACTGGGCAAAGGGGGCTTGTGTCTTTCGACACCATGGAGGTGTATTGTGGTTTCAGCAAAGCTTGTCAAAGCGTATCGCTTCATAGAGAGAATACGGAGCATTAATCAGGAGTTGGAGAATTGGGGACCTCTGGGAGCAGGTAATGATGGTAAGACAGGCCCATCAGGCAACTGAGGACAGTATTTTGTAAATCTAGGGAATTTTATTTTGGGGGTGATTTGGTGATGAGTTTTGTTTTGGTGTTGGTGTTGGTGTTTATTATATTTTATGATTTTTCTATGAAATGATTTTATTTGGTAGGGATTTGGTAGGTTGGTTTTATGTTTGAACCATCTATACTAATTTCTAAGCCATATATAATCCTTTTGTTCATGTAAATGATGAGATGGACCACCATTCTTAGGGGTTAGAAAAGAATAACATTTTGTGAATAAGAAAGAACTGCATCCATGTATGTCATATGGGTTGCGTATGTACCTTTGTGGGGAATTTCACGAGTCTTATTTGAAAAGAATTGTTTTAAGAGGATCCGGTCCCATATAGTTCTAGGTAGGGAAAATGAAGAGATTTTTTTTAAATAGAAGGGAGATGAGAAGAGTCATAGTGCATTAAGAGTTCAGATTAAGGGTATAATTTCTTAAGATGGACTAGATTGACTGGACGGGCCATAGCAACACTTCCTAAAAGAATTTTCTTCATGATGAAGGGGTCACTCCAATTAGGGTTGAACTTCCCTCTCGAATCCCACATAGGTTCTAAAATTTCTTTGAGGGCAAGGTATCTTTCTTAGACACCACAGTCCTTGACTTTTCAGTTGAATGATCACGCTATCCAATGATAGTACCCCTCTATATGGTATAAAGCTTTGAGTCTCTTTTCATTTAAGAGTGAGAGTTCGTCATAGCGGCTCTGATTATTGTCTTCTTTATTAACCCTTTTTCAAGAATGACAAGTAGAGAAGGCCCTTCTAGTTCAACAAGGAGCAGTACTATCATATTTTATACCAGAGAGTAAGGGTTAACCCTAGCAGGTGTTCTATAATAGAGGTGCGGTAGCCCTACAGGGCGTATAAGATCTGATCGCCCCAGTCTGTGCAGCTTTCAATCATCTTGTTGATGAATGTTTTGAGGCTTTTGTTGGCGGCTTAGATAATTCCATTGGTGTGCAGTTGTTAAAGAGAATACTTGATTCTCGTAATCCCATACTCGTCAACTAGTTATGTGACCTCGGGTTCTAAATGGATTCCATCACCTGATAGCATCTCATGAGGAACCCTATATCAGTTAATGATATTATTCCTAGTAAACTTTGACACTTTCTTTGCATTTAGCACCACGTATGACTCAGCTTCGACCCATTTTTTGAAGTATTCAATGGTGACCAGGATGAACTCGTGATATTACAAGATTTGGGAGTGACCTTCCATAGCATATCTATACCCCATGTGGAGAAAGGTCAGGGATATGTTATGTTGCATAATTCCCGAGTAGAAAAGGGATGGAGGTTGTAAAATTGTTGACATCTAAGGCATCTTCGAACATAGGCACTACAACATTGAACCATGGTAGTCCAATATTACCCTTGATGAATGACCTTCTTGGCAAGCATGTGATCGTTCATATAGGGCCCGAATTTTTCATTATGAATCTAGTGCATTATTTCTTTAATATCAGCCCTGCTATGCAATTCAAATGTGTTTTATCAAAGTTTCTTTTGATAAGTGCTTTATTGCAGATTATGTATTGGGCAGCCATCTTGCGAAGGGTCGCACGGTCATTTTTATTTTCATCTCAAGGATACCTACCATGTTTGATAAGGCACCAAATATTAGAGTACCATAACCCGTCCATGTTGAAATATTTTTCAGTGACGAGCTTAATGTGGTAATAGTAGGTGGGTGCAACTTATTTTTGAATCAAGAAAGGGGCCATTGTTATTTCCTCGGGCGCATCAACCATGGAGGCCAGGGTTGTAAGAGTGTCAACTACGTTGTTATTTTATTATGGAAGGTATTTGAATGTGACATATTTGAACTAGGAGATGAGCTCTTCTATATGAGCATGGAAGGGTAGGAGCTTCTTGTCCTTGACTTTCCATTTTACGAGAATTTTTAACAATAGAGGTAGAGTCCCCATATACGTCTAGGTGCTTGATGCCTTTCTTGAAGGTGATATCGAGGCCTAAAATTCATGTCTGACACTCAGTCATGTTAATGGTTCAAAGGAAGTTCAGCTGAATGGCAATGGGGATTTGGGAGTCATTAGGGGCGATCAGGAGTATTCCAATATCATCCCCTTTCTTATTGGCAGATCCATTGAAGAATATATGCCATCTAAGATTCTTTTGAGAGGTGCAAACAATGTCTTTATTTGGGAATTCAGAGACCCAAACATGAGTTCCTTCCTAGGATAATTGGCAAGGTAGTCGAAGATAGCCCTCCCCTTTATGTATTTCTGCGTGACATACATAATATCGAACTCGGCTAGCAGTATTAACCAACAGGCATTTCATCTTAACAGAGTGGATTTTTCTAGCAGGTATTTGATGGGATCCATTTGAGATACTAGTCTGATAGGAAAAATGTAATACCCCGTACTTTTGGCTATATTTATTTTTGGGATTAATTAATTAAATGCGTATTAATTGGAAATTAATCCGGGTTGAAAATACTAACGAGATGCGAGTTGTATTTGATTATGTGCATACATGTTTTATATGAATATTGTATTATGAAAATTTTGTCGTGACATTGATATACGGCATTTTGGAAATTTTGTTGAGACGCGTGTGACCGTCGCGTCACGGTATAATATTTTGATTATAAAAGTGAATTTAAATTCTATAAATCGTATGGTCATTTTGAGTGCGCCAACGCGTCCGTAAGGGTCGAGATAGTCAGAAAACACTAGCCGGGGGTGTAGGTTGGATTCCGGGGTATTTTTAGGCCATTCCGGCAACTTAAAGGGTATTTTGGTAATTTTGTATTTTGAGGAATTAATAATGACGAAAATTAGGAGTCTTAATCTGATGTGGATTTAACCCACTAACCAACCCATAGTAACCCATTAAGCTACGGAGGTTATCATTTAGGTTTCCAACTTTCCCAAAGCAAACCCTAGCCACCATAGCCACCATTAGAGAAGAAGCTTGGAGAGAGAAGAAATTCTGCAGAAAACTCCAGCAAACCAACATCTAAATCAGAGATAAACTTGAGGCAAGTGACTTAATTCCATTTAAATTTCAGAGAATGTTCTTTCCATGTTAGATAATTCCAATTTATGTTTGTTCTTGGTGAAATATGAAAACCCATGTAGTTTGGAACTTAGAACTTGAAAATCTTGAGGAGAATTGCATGTAGAATGATAGGTAGAGGATTATTCTCATGATATTTGTGATTGGAAGAAATTAAAACGGATTTTATTGGGTTAATTCATGATTTAAAATGATAGGGTTTGTGTTCTTGAAAAGAATTGGGGAAAAGTGTAGAATCTTGTGATCTAATGATGTTTAGGATGTATTAATTCCTTAAAAGGTGTTAGAATATGACCCTAGTATGTTTAGGATTGTTTAGAGACCTTAAAACGATTGTTGGGACTTAGTTTAGAAGAGATTTGAGGAGTAAAAATGGTGAAAAACGAGATTTAGAAAAATCTGGGACGAAACTGGTAGGTCGTTAGAAGCCCCTGCCCAGGTCGTTCGAACGAACTCGTTCGAACGAGCTTCTAACGAATTGACCAGTCGCTTCTAACGAAAGGGAACTTCGTTCGATAATCTCGTTCGAACGAGATATCGTTAGAAGGTACAGTTCGTTCGAACGAACTGGAATCTCGTTCGAACAGTCTCGTTCGAACGAGACTTCTAACGAGTTGACAGTGGAATCTCGTTCGAACAGTCTCGTTCGAACGAGACTTCTAACGAGTTGGCAGTCTGGCCTTTTTGGACTGTTTTGATTTTTGGAGTCCCGTAAACTTGTTCGAGGATATAGATAACATTCCGATGATGATGTAATGATAGAATTGGGAATTTTGGGTATTTATGAGAAGGAAATTATATACGAGAGTTAAATTAAATGGACGGTTTGGGTTGAGACGTGAGTGTCTACTACGACGAGAGAATAAATTATGGCGCGTATGATTATAAACCGGAATAGTATAAATTGTGATAATTATAAGTGGGTACGAGAATGCGATATGTACTACGATTAAACTACGGGATTACTATGATGTGTGTTTACTTAGTATTGGTATATGAATTGTGTGTATGACATACCTACCATACTTGCTATCACGGGAGGTTTGCGTTCGCTTAGGGCCCTCTAATCCTTGTGTTGCCCGGATTTAGACTGGTTACCTTGATGAACATAGGTCATAGAAAGACTTATTGGGATATTAATAAGTCCGCTGATCGTGGGAGCGTAGGTATGTGCGTGACCCATGTGATATGACTGTGTTCGCCTCCATTATTTGTGATGTTGTTATCTATGAACTATTCCTGAGAGATTCGGAATATGTAATCCTTATGTACGTGATGTACCGGGATGGATAGCAGAGTATGTGTGCACCACAGCTTAGTTCTCGGGGTGCTTGTATTGCATATTTATGATGTGAATAATATACACTTAATTAATGGGAACCTTCATGTTAATGTTGTAAATATAATTACGGTATTGTTTCGAGAAATATAACGAGTTAACTGATAGTGAAATATATTGCATATTGAGCATCTGGGTTTACGTTAAACCCCTATTTAATTACGAGCATTATAATGTTAATAGAACCGAGTAATAAGGGTAGGACCTATGGCAGTCTAGCTAATTATTATGTCACTTAGCTAGTGGTTTGTGTCGTTGTAGATGGGTACTTACGTTAGGAGTGCATAGTTAGACGAGAGGTGAGAATATCATGTGAGTGCACGTCCTAACATGTACTTTGCATTTAATGTTTTAAATGTTTTTAAAGCACTTGCAGGTTTTTAAAATATAACTCCACATTCGGGCTCTGACCCGTTTGCTTTTCAAATCTATTTTTCTTTGTAAAACCATTTTAGGTGCCCAGCCACAAGGGCACCATGCATAGGATACTCATTCAGGTGACGAGCTGTAGCTGTTTGTGGAAGCTACAGGGATTTTCTTGTAGACGCTTCTATCACTTGGATTCCAGATTCATTATCTATCAGTTGTAGGGCATGTTGCCCATTTCTATTAGAGTTACATTTCCATTAAAGTTTTCAGACTTTGGCATGTATTGATTTAGTATTCAGTTTACTTTCCAGTTGTGGGATTGTAGTGAGGAGTTTTTCCTCCAGACTTTATTTACTTTATGTGATGGTTATTCTATTTACTTCTTTATGGTGAATGGTGTTATCATTCTTTATTACTCTTGTTGCATGTTAATCAGACTTTAAATAAAATTTGGCACTTACTTTTTAAATACTAGGTGGTTAGTAATAAAAAAAAAATGTTTTCGACAGTGATGCTATTAACTGAGCCAACTTGGCATTTTGAATTAATTTAATAAAGGAGTAGCTACCCGGTATTTAATTAGTCGGGGTGTCACAAAAACAAGTATTTAGTGTCATAATTTCTGCGTAAACCAAACAAAGGCAACACACACTTTCTCTAAAGTAGTGTAATTGACTTCGTATCCGACCAGTTTCCAACTAGCATAGTATATGGATCTTTACTTATATGATTTTTCAATGTATTAGTCTAGTAAAGCCCCTACTGTGGTATCAGTGATGGTCCAGTACAGGATGAAGGGGTGAACTAGTTGCGGAGGCATGATTATTGAAGGTCTAGTGAAGTATCGCTTGGTCAAAGGCTTCTTAGCAGGACTCATTCCAAAATTTGGTTGAATCCTTTAGTAGAAGTTTAAAATTGGGTTTGCAGATAAAGATCAGTTGTCTAATGAATCGACTAATGTATTATAATTTACCCAGGAATCCTCGTGCTTCCTTCTCCGTTCGAGGTGGTGGTATTTCAAGTATGGCTTTCAGCCTGGCGGGGTGCACTTCAATTCCTCTCTCACTGACTATGAACCCAAAGAGTTTCCCCTTAGTGATGCCAAAAATGCACTTTTTTGGGTTAGGTTGCAACTGGTACTATCATAATCTCTTGAAGAATTTTCGAAGGGTGGGAATATGGCCTTCCTGAGTCTTAGACCTGATGATCATTTCATTAACATAAACCTTGACTTCTTTGTGAATATGGTCATGCAAGATGGTTATGGTAACCCTTTGGAAGGTAGCCCCAATATTTTTGAGTCTAAATGGCATGACGGTGTTGTAGAAAGTTCCTCAGAGGGTGATAGTGGTAGTTTTATTTTGATGGTAATGGTGCATATTGATTTGGTTATAACCACCAGATCCATCGATAAATGCTTTAAGGGTGTGGCTAGTCATGTTATCCACGATCATGTCGATGTTTGGTAATAGGTCATCATCTTTCGAGGATGCCTTGTTCAAATCCTGATAGTCAATGCACATGTGGAGATTCCCTCTTGATTTTAGCATGGGGATAATGTTCGCAAGCCATGTAGGGTATTCGACTACATGAATGAAACCCACGTTTAGCTGTTAGACTACCTCTTCATTGACTTTGAGGGACTATTCTATTCAGGGTTTTCTCAACTTCTACTTGACCCATTTTCATTTTGAGAATATCAGAACTTCATGTTGAGCTATCTCTCGGTTACTTCTAGGCATGTCATCATAGGATCAAATGAATACGTCTATGAATTCTTTTAACAGTACTTCAAATTGCGCACGCTCATTCTTGTCAAGGGTAGACCCTAGCCTACTCTCTCTCTTACTAGAATCGAGATTAATAACAAATTTCTCATCATCATTAGTTTGAACACAATTATGTTATTTATTATTTTCCTTATTAAGATTAATTAAGAATTATTCATTTGCAAACTTGTCATCATCAAAAGTTTGATTAGAATCAATTCAATTAATGTAAGGCACAACAATATACCCAAAATCTTTATTTACTTTATTTTCAGGTAAAACAACATTGAGGACCTCATTAAAATACTCCTCTATATTTACATCAGGAAAAGGTGAAATAAACAGCAGGATTTGGTTGAGCATGAGCAGGTGGGACTGGGATAGCATGCTAGTTTAGGAGAGGTACATCAACAATTATGATAAAGGAAGATGGGTGTGGTGGCATAACATTTAATGGATCATGCAAAGACTCCCAATGACTACTGGTCAAAGGATTCCTTAGAGTCTCTCCCTTAGGAGTTCTCAGTGATTTCTACTATTTTCTCGGTTAGGGGTTTCAATTCATGATTCCAGTCTTGGCCCCAAGTGGGGAAACCTTTGCTTTCATATTCACCATCGATGGCGACAATGTCTTGCTACCATGAATAACCAATGCTCTTGACCACATCTATGACTTCATAATATAAATGATTCCACTCAGTGGGGAAGTTCAGGAGTAAAGGGGCCAACCAAACCTGAAGTTTCAAAGAAGTGAGCAAGTTAGAGATGGTGCAAATTTCCTCCATCAAGGAAACCATTTCGGTCATGATCTTTACAATGTCATCAAAACTGATTTCCGCAATAGGTGATGATGCTAAGAATCAACACCACCAGATAATGAGGTGATAATGCTCAAACACTATTAACAATGGCAGCAATAAAGTTACAATTATATATATATATATATATATATATATATTTGTATAGAAGGGGGTGAGTAGAAGAGGAATCAAGACAATAATGTATAATGGTTCAGCAAATTTGGCATACGTCCACTGTGAGTGTGTGATCCACTAAGTATGGGCACTACTGGCCTTGGATACAATGCACATAAGCTCTCTCTCTCTCTCTCTCTCTCTCTCTCTATCTACTGTGTGAACAAACAGAGTTTTAACTAGGGTTATAATTATCGATCCCTTTGCAATGTTGAAGATGACAAGTATATATAACGCTTGGGGGGAGTAGTGTACCCTTAAGCATGCATTGAGCATGTGAATGATGATCTAGCTAATCCCCTGTTGACACCTGGCTGGGCCATTTATTGATATTAATGATATAATATTCCCTCACAAGAGGGAATGATCTTGTTATAACGGTTTGGTCCACGTTCTACATGAGCCCCACGCGCATTGTTCCATGCATCTCCCAAATCACGCGCCATGATGGCGTCACCCTCAGCTTATAATGACAAGCCGAGGCTGATGTTAACCGTATGGGAATCTTGATTGTTGAATGTAGGACATCTAAACTATTGGCCTACACAAGGTCAGTCAATCGTAAGGTCGTCTGAACCGTCCCTAAGCTGAGGCTTCAATCTGCATGGGCTTGGGCTGATTTAGGCTATCTAGCATACTTATATTGCCAATGGTGGGGTCGGACTGTCGTCCCCCTCTCTTTATTACGACCCCTTGGGGGGTAACAATGGAGCTGATCCCTCATCATGTACGAGGCTTCCCTCATCCAGGCCGAGGGTATATTTTGGTATATCAATCGCCCCTAGCCTTTAGCCATCAGGTTGATGAGTGACACTTGTCAGGCTAATCATCATTTATCATACGTCCATCATAGATGCTTCCTAAGAATGATGGTTGTACGCTACACTTCGAACATTGTACCCTAATGATGATTTTCCTCGTGAGTTGTGCGTCACCTGGGTTATTGGTCTCAATAGTGATAAGGTATTTAAACATTTTAGGAATACTCTATTTCTTCTATTTCTTCTTCGTGCACACTCTATCTCTAGTTTTCGTAGCTCAAAGGCCATTTCTTCCTTTTCTCCAGTGTTCTACGATTTGTTCATCTTCGATCTTCTTCCCAGGTAACTTCTCTATCATCATTTCCCTTTTACCCTCCATTTTGTTTGGTTTTTTTCTTTGGGTATCTTCTGTATATTTTTTGTGGCTGGTTTTTCATTTTTTCAGCATGTATCCACCATTCATTGGTGGTTGTAGGGATAGAAATTGATTGATAGGCTTTCCTGGGTTCTTCCCCTACCATTTTGTGGTGGTTCAGCATTGATTTTTAGCTTTTTTAAGTTTTTCGGTAACCCTTCTATTTTCTTCTCCGGCGAGGTTTACTCCACCTATTCTTGGTTGGTTTTTCATATAACTTTTCATTTCTCAAGATTTGATCTTGAAGTCAACTATTTAACTTGTTTGTAAGTTGTTTGAGAACATCCTTGAAGTGTAGGGTCTTCCCCTTTGCTCCAAAGGCTTTATAAGTTAGCTGAGGAGTTTCCAAGTTTGAGAGAGAGGTATTTTATAGGGATTAAGAGGATAGAAGAGGAGAACGAGTCTAGACGTAGGTCCAACCCTGTTTGGGTACTACCCATTTTCCTAATTCCTTTAGCTACAATTTTACCATCACCCTTGTATCCTTTTGGGTCATCCTATTGCCCAGCCGAGAGTCACCGGTAAGAGGAAGAAATGGACGCTAGAGCATCGTCTCCTATGGGTGATGGGACTTCTGGGAGAGAAGACCCGTCAACCCTTATCCCAATCCAACAAGCCAATGGAACAGTTCAACCTAAGGTTGTCCCTGTGATAGCCATGTACCCCCTTGCATTCCAAGCCACTTTTCCAGATGGCCCTCCAATAAATGATGAGGCAGAGAGATCTAGGGATGAGATAAATGAGGACGAGGGAAATGGGGTAGAGGAAGATAGTGAGGATTCAAATAATGAGAAATTTTAAACCTTAGGAGCCTCGTCTTTTGTCTCATCTGTTAAGGATCATGACCTTTGACTATAAAGGTACTCCTTCGGTGTAAAGCCAAACGTCATTATGAGGGTCCCAGAAAAAGATGAGAAGGTCTTCTAGGGGAGAGAGGGAAAAGTTCCCATATAGGAGCAGATGTTTAGGGTCGGCGTCAGGTTGCCTCTTCATCCTGCCATAGTTGAAATACGCTATGCTCTTGGGGTTGCTCCTACCCAACTTCCTCCTAACTCATGGAGGATAATCCTCGGCTACATTTCCCTTTGGAAGAACACAGCCATCTTAGACTGAGGTGGTATAAGGATGGAACTAGGTCCTAGTCCACTAGCCGGTGGAGGAGGTGGTGGTGGTAACTCCGGTGCCATATGTTTAAGTTGTGATGAGATGGATGATCAAAAGATATTAAGAACCTTAATGTATCTCTTTCAATGGTGAAACATCTCCACGCAAAGGGGGAGAATTGGTTCACCACCAGAGTCGACGGTGAGGTTAAGCTATAGAAAGGAAGAGATAGCTTCTCGTTCCCACAAACTTCGCCAAACTAATGATGCTAAGAATCAGCACCACCAGATAATGAGGTGATAATGCTCAAATAGTATTAACAATGGAAACAATAGAGTTAATATTATATATAAGGGGAGAGAGAGAGAAAGTGGTGAGTAGAAGAGGAATGAAGACATTGATGTATAGTGGTTCAGCCAATCTGTCCTACGTCCACTATGAGTGTGTGATCCACTAAGTATGGGCATTATTGGCCTTGGATACAATGCATATAATCTCTCTGGCTGTACTGTGTGTACAGACAGAGTTTTAGCTAGGGTTACAATTATTGATCCCTTTGTAAGGTTGAACAAGTATATATAAGTCTTGGGGGGAGTAGTGAACCCCCCAAGCATGCATTGAGCATGGAAATGATGATCTAGATAATCCCCTTTTGACACCTGGCTGGGCCACTTGTTGGTAATGATGATATAATATTCCCTCACGTGAAGGAATGATCTTGTTATAATGGTTTGGTCCATGTGCTACATGATTCCCATATGCACTATTCCGTGCGTCTCCCTAATCATGCGCCATGATGACATCACCCTCGGCTTATAGTGACAGGCCAAGGCTGATGTTAACCTTGTGGGAATCCTAACTGCTGAGCATAGGACATCTAAACTATCAGCTTACACAAGGTCGTCCGGTCGTAAGGTTGTCAAAATCGTCCCCAAGCCGAGGCTTCACTCTGCATGGGCTTGGACTGATTTTGGCTTTCCAGCATACTTGTATTGCCAATGGCGGTGTCGGTCTGTCGGCCCCCTATCTTCAATACGACCCCCTGGGGTTAACAATGGAGTTGAGACCTCATCCTGGATGAGGCTTCCCTCGTCCAGGTCGAGGGTATATTTTTGTATATCAACGGGTGCCACCAACTCATATAATTCTCGAGCCCACTTTAGAGTTCCATGAATAGGCCACTAAATCTCTAGTAGTCGATGGATATTTTTGCAAGAAATTTCATCCCAAACGTTTGGAGTTGGTCTAGTATAGTAGGTAGTTCCACACCTCTGCCCTAAATAGGTGTGAAGGGAAATAAAGGCTCCTGTAAGGAGTGATAGAGCTTAATTAGCAAGAGATGTTGGGTGCTGAACAAAGAAATGGCACACCTTGAGAGGTTTAGGTGATATTGTGGGGTGATGGGCACTTTAACAGGCACAATCTGGGTTGAAGGGTCAAACTCAGGGTTTCTTTCTTGGACGACAATGTTTGTTCTAGTTCCATGTGTTGGAAGAGGGTTATGAGTGGTGTTTTGTTTGGTATTAGTTGTATGGGGCTATGATATCCTAATTTATCTGGCCTTGGATCACATTTTTTAGATGAAATCATTGGTTGGTGGTTTGATCTGCGACTTAGTGAAAGTCACAACGGGTATCGTGCTTGATGTTTTTAAGGAAGGGGTTGGTGATGATCGAGGTTCCAATAGTTCGATGAGATTTTGAGCTAGCAAAGCTTGGTATAAATTTGATAGGGGAGCATGGAGCTTAGTGTACTCTTTTTTGACAGGTTTGGGGAGACTTTCTGGTGCCCAAAAAGTTGTAGGGTGTGATATGTTATTGATGGTTGAGACTGAGGTATTGGTGGGATTTTCATACTTCCTTGGTGTAAATTCTTCGATAAGCTTCTTCGATTTAGACTCCACTTTAGTGACACCTTCTTCAATTTGTAAACCAACCTCTCGAAGTGCTCAGAAGTACGGTTCGTACTGTTTTCCCTTAGATTCTCGGATATGAGGCAATAAATTTTTCTTCACAATGCTCACTTGTTCTTCCTTCGAGGGACTGTTGGTCATAGTGGAGACTTTCTCTATCCACATTTAATGAAGCTACTGAATGATTCCCAAATATTTTGGTTTAGTAACTCTAGTTCCTTGCATGCAACCTCTAGTTCTTCATTGTATTTGTACTAAAACATGAATTCTCGGTCTTTATGTTCCCATATATAGATTTAGGATTCTTCGAGAGATAAAAACCATCGGAGAGTACTTTCTTTTAAGGTCTACTCAAACATCAGGCCATTATCTCTTCTAAGGCACCAAGAAGGGTCATATCTTGGTATTAGAAATGTAGGTTCACAATTCGGGGCCTATTGCCACCGAACTTTTTAATGTTCAGCATCTTGAATGTTTTTGGCAACCTGGACTTAGAGTAGGGAGACGAGTGTAATCCATGTAGCTCTCGAAGATATTGACTTCGTCAAACTTCTTCGACAGCAGTTTAAGGTCGTCCCTGACTTGATTTAGTTCCTCTTCTTTTAAATCCACAGGTACTGACATAATGATCCCTAGATGAGCAAGGTTCGGAATCGAGAGTGATAGAAAACTTTTCGGTGTATTTTTTGTCGTTGCTTAAAAAGATCCTCTAATTAAAATCCTCAAATTACCTACAAAATAATATCAATCTCAAGTGTAGAGGTAAGTAAGGGTATCAATCCACATCAAGGGGGTAAAGTTAGAGACAAATTCAATGGTAATTCACTTTTTATTATCTTTTTGGGCTTTTGCTTTTTCTATTTTTTTTAGCTTTTTCAAATATTAAAAATTTTAGGGTGAGGATGTGAAATAACACTAACGAAGATGAAATATCAAATTACAAACTAAAAAGTGACTAAAATAAAAAATAAAGTCTAACACAAAAATATGAGATAAATGAGGTAAATAAATGTGAGAACAATCAAGGAGTGGGATTACACCACAAATTTTAGCTATTCTAACTAATTAATTTAATCCTCCCAAATTAATATCAAAATTACAAATCAACTCTCGTTGCAAGTATAATTTTAATAGTAATCTTTTAGAAAATTAAGTTTAACCCCCCACAACTCTAGAAAATAGATGTACACTCTTTTTAATTAATCACCCGCTATGATCGATCGATTAAAATTTATGTAAATCTTAGAAAATAAATTTAGAGTTGAAATTCAAGTAATAATACCCCACTTAAGAAACCCCTATCTCTAGTTTGAATCTAAAATGGGTATTATAACTTAGAATTTAGATTTTCTCTCGAAAATCATTTACCCTCTCTCGAGGCGTAAATTTAAGGGTGAGGTATCAGAATTAATATTCAAAGGGAATTTTCAAGTAATCAAACTAATTAAATTAAAATAACATCAAACAATGGTTCACCCCATCCCTTGAAAGGGGATTTAGCCTAACATGGTATGAAATTTGATAAATTAATAATCAAAGGCATAACATAAATGAGAAGAGAAGAGAACAATCAAACCCAATCTCTTGAAATGAAATTGAACTCTTATTTCCTTGAAATCAAGCACAATCCATCCAATATGAGCATCCAAAGAAAATTACATCAACAATTACACTAAAAAATGGATTCTCACTAATGTATTTATTGAATCTAAACTAAAAACTACAAAAAAAAAATATAAAGGATAATAAATGAATTCATAGTGGAAAATTAAATAATAAAAGAGATTTGCTAAAAATGCAAATCCTAACATTTTAAAAGTGTATATTAGAACTCATCCAAAGAAATAAATTCTAGATCATTACTTTATATTGAGATAATTTCTAAAAATGCAAAATCTCAACTTAAAGGAATGGATTAGAATTTACCTCCCATAAGGGATGAATTCAACTACATCAATCTATTTTGAAATAATTGCTAAAAATGCAAAAATTCATAATAGAGGAGTGGGGTTGAATTTATCCTAGAGATAAATTTCACTACACACATTTATATTGAGATATTTTCTAAAAAAGCAAATACTCAACATAGAGGGATAGAGAGAATTTTATCACACAAAGTTTAAAAACTAATTTGGAGATCTTTTTTCAAAATGGTCATCTCTTTAAATAAGAGATGCATGGCACACATGGGGCTAAGGGGTATTTTGGGTAAGGGTTAAATGGACATGAGGGGTGTGAGGATAAGCTGGGTTTAAAATAGGGAAATGCACAAATGTGCATGGGTTGTGTGGGGTAGGGGTGGATTTCTAGGTTGAGAGGGTCGAGTAAAGGGGTCGAGGGTTGATGGGTTTGTTGGGTGGTGCTTGGTTGTTTGTTAGTGGTGAGAGGAGCGAGGAGAGATGATGAGTTATTAGGGAAGATTAATTAGGTTTGGTTAGGTGTGAGTGACGAACATGGAACTAGTGTGTAGGTTAGGGAGTATTTGGGTGTATGTATGGCATAAGGTATTTTGGATGTGAGGGGTTGTGTGTGTGTTTAACTTATGACCCTAAAACTAAAGAATAAAAGAAAAAAAAATAAAAATTTAACTAAACTAAAAATAAAAATTAACTAAAATAAAAATTACATAACATGACACACTAAACAAACTCTAAAATAAAACTAAACACAACTAAAATAAAAACTATAAAAATAAAAACTAATAAAATAATAAAAATAAAAAAATGAAATAATAATAAACTAACTAAAAGCTATGAAAATAATATATATATATATATATATATACTAATACATGAAGCGCTAAAAAAATATAAAAATCCTAAAAATATATACATGACTCAATAAAATAAAAAAATAAAATAATAAAATAAACCCTAAAAATAAAGTGACACAAATAAAATAAAATGGGACAACCTAAACGCACATGGTTTAGGTAGGTTTAGTGTAGGCTAGGATACGGGACAAAGGTAATTAGCTCCATAATCCGCACAATTGTCTTGAAATACGGGTTTGAACACCGCAACGTGCATTCAACCTACAAAATAGATAATAAAGCGCATAAGACCATATTAGATTTATAAACCCTCCTAAAATCTATTAGATTTGTGCTCCAATCTATTCCTGTTTATACTATTGTTGTTTTAAACCCTCCTAAAATCATTATTATAAGATTACATAGCATATTTAGTATATTCTATTAGGGCGGCACCTCAAAGGAGAAGCCTTTTCAATGGACCAAATGGAATGACCTATGTTACCCATTTGATGAGGGAGATCTTAACTTTAGGAAAATTGAAGATATTGTTTCTGCTTCTAGCATGAAATTATATTGGAAATATAAATTTGAAAATGGCATTTGGTCTACCTTTATTAGAAATAAATATAAAAATGGCCTAAGAATAAATCAAGTATCTTCTTCTATGAAAAGTATTGCTTCCATTAAAGACATATCTGACTCATACATTAATGAAGATAAAGCAATATTGATGGCCTCTATTAATGGTAAGTTTTCCATTAAATCTGCATACAATATTTGTAGACAAAGTAGGCCTCTATCTATATCTTGGAAAATAAATTGGATAAAAGAATGCCCCATGAAATTATCCAACTATACCTGGAAAATATTAAATAATTCTGTCCCTTTTGAATCAGAGATCCAAAAACTTGGTGTGAGACTAGCATCTTTTTGTAGATTTTGCAAGAATGCTGAGGATAGCCCTTGCCATGTCCTTATTGAATGTCCTATTGCTTCTAAGGTGTAGAATTTCTTTGCATCTATGTTTGGTTTGTCCCTTGAATTTTCATCTTGCAGGTCTATCCTTTTCTCTTGGTGGCTAAAATGTCCTAAAAGGGACTATAAAACTTTACTCTTTAAGGTAATCCCTAAAGTGATATTCTGGGAAATATGGAAAGCTAGGAATAAAAAACTTTTTGAAAATTGTCAAACTTCTTCAGATATAATTATTAAAAATGTTATCCTCTTGTCTTCGAATATTTTAGAATACTGCAAGTTTTACGATAAAATTCCACCTAAAGATGATTTAATTGCCAAAACTTTTAATATCAATATTTTCCCGAAAAAGATTATCTTAATAAAGTGTCTTTGGAGCAAACCTCCAATTGGCACTTTTAAACTTAACATAGATGGTGCTTCTAAGAATAATCCTGGCTCAAGTGGTATTGGTGGTGTCATTAGGGATTCTCAAGGTAAATTTATAGACGCCTTTTCTAAATCAATAGGTATTAAATCATCCTTTTATACTGAGGCAATGGCCCTCCAAGAAGGAATTAAATTGCTTTCTTCTTTAAATATTTCTAATGTTTGCATTGAATCTGATTGTAAAACGTTAGTTGACATTGTTTTAAAGATAGCAAAACCTCCTTGGACTTCTCAACATATATTTGATAATATCACTTATCCAGCGAACTTTAAAATCATACACACTTGGAGGGAAAACAATGCAGTAGCTGATTATTTATCTTCAAGAGCCTCAGTATCTCAAATGGATGATTATTTCTGGAGTTTCAATTCTCTTCCAACATTGGCTAAAGGTCATCTCAATATGGATAGACAAAATCTTCCTAATATTAGATCCATAATAAAGAAAATGTAATGGGGAGGTGATAAATCCCCAAATTTAAACATTCTGTAGCTCTCTCATTGTATCGGGGATTTATTCCCTA
The DNA here is from genome assembly GCA_949130495.1 of Sambucus nigra. Lineage (NCBI taxonomy): Eukaryota > Viridiplantae > Streptophyta > Magnoliopsida > Dipsacales > Adoxaceae > Sambucus > Sambucus nigra. The sequence continues at coordinate 373,766,888 of OX422212.1, forward strand.
TATTTCTTGTTGTAAGTATTCTTTCCTTGTAATGGGGATAGTTTATAAATCCCCAAGTTTATATTCTCTCATTCTAGAGTAATGGACCCATCCTCTAGAATTAAGTTTTGTGCTTGGGTTTGTAAGCTACGGAGAGGCTTTTTCTCCTTTATGGTATAAATAAAATGGGTGGGGGAACCGTCCCTCTTTAGCAAAAAAAAAAGGTGCATAAGACCATTTTTATTACAAAAGAGCGACTAAAATGCATCTATTCGGGGCATAAAATGAACACTTTTGGGTGCTTATCACACCACCCCCAAACAAAACATTGCTAGTCCTCGAGAAAAAAGATAGAGATAAAGATAAAGATAAGTAACCAAAAGTGTACCACTTTCGCGGGCACTTGTGATTGCACTTAGCATGTGCAACAAGCCTTTAAGCCTATAGGTTTCCCTACAGGACGAGTTGTGTCTCGTAAGGGTTTGTAGGGAATATACCCACAAAATTCTTATTTGAAAAGGCAGTCTATCTCTTATTAGACATAGAATGATCACACAATCCATCATGAGATAAATGGTTTCAGAAATATAAGCTAGAATGTGTAAAGAGATTAAGCTGAGTAAATACTCAAGGCACATCCTTCCTAGAACTTAACTGTGTAATGTGAATCAGTCAAAACGGGTCGAGTATCATATGAGTAATTCCTAGATTGCCTTGTCGGAATCAACTCTTTAACTTCAAATCTCATTGGATATATATCTCTCAAACGAGCTCTCGAGATTTGGGTTAGTGTATCGCTCTTGTGTTTGGGGAGGGGAGTAAATGTAAGCAAGTTCAAACGTCTCACACACATATAAGAAAGAACGAACATATAGAATGAAAATGATCTCATAAAAAATGCTAATCACTATAGTGAGAACGTTGAGTTATTCGCCACGTTGACTTTCATTTGCCTGAACACCTAGGGGAAGAATATGGATTTATATGGGTGAGGGGGAAATGAAATGAGAAGGATGGGATGAGGTAGGTAGGATATGATGATTGTATGATGGATAGATGATAAATGTATGATGGATGGATGATCAATGTTTGAGAAGAGTTTATTATACTTTGATGAATAAATGGATTTATTTCTTTACTGCAACTTTCTCTTTTTCTTATTTTCCCAATGCTCATCGATATATGAGATAAATCTGCTAAAAATACAAATAACCCCAACATAGATTTGTTTTTAATTTTTCTCCATTTGAATCGGCTTTGGGAGAGATATTCGCTAAAAATGTAAACACTCTCTATGACGGATCTTCTCTTCTTCTTTTTTTACTTTTTTTTCTATTTTTTCTTTTCTTTTCCAAATACGCATCAATGTATGAGATAAATCTGCTAAAAATACAAATAACCCCAACACATATTTGTATTTATTTCTTCTCCATCTGAATCAAACTTTGGGAGAAATATTCGCTAAAAATACAAACACTCTCTTTGAGGGATCTTCTCCTTTTACTTTCAACACTCTTCTCTGTGGGTGGAAAATGGAATTGATATGGAAATGGGTGCTATATAAGATGATGAGATGGAAAATGGAAGGTGTATGGATGTATGATAAAATGGAATTTGGTTAGTGTATGGGTGAAGGTGTGGTGATCGTGACAAATTCAAGACACGTGTATGGGTGAAGGTGTGATGATCGGGACAAATTATTTCTATAAAAATGCAAAAATTCATAATAGAGGGGTGGGGTTGAACGTGGTGACCCCGACAACGACGCTATTTGGTAGAAAGAACATTTCGGTGTGTCCTTGCTTGAAAATCTCCTCTAGTCAAAATCCTCAAATACCTACAAAATATATAATAACTTAAAGTGTATAGTGGTAAGTAAGGGCACTCATGGGACATGTGATCGGCATAGGAACAATGGGTGCATGATAAGGTACGTGACACGTCGACACTTGACACCGAGGGTGATGGAATAGGAAGTGTGTGTATAGATGGTGCAAGAATATCGACGGTACTCGTGAGAGAGGTGAGACCACTAAGTATCTCATAAAGAGACGGCTCGGGATCACTCTCAGACGTGTCGCGTGGAAATGAGAAATGATAAAAGTAGTCCCGTAAAGGACGTTCTTCGGCTATGTGGAGAGAAATATATTTTTTAATTTTCTTTTAAATTTTTTCAAAAGGAAAGAAAATATTTTTGGATTTTTCTAAAAAGGAAATAAAGAAAATATTTTTGGATTTTTTTATAAAAATAAATAAAGAAAATATTTTTGGATCTTTTTATAAAAATAAAGAAAGAAAATATTTTTGGATTTTTTTTATAAAAATAATAGAAGAAATTATTTTTGGATTTTTTTTGGAAGCAAATAGTGGAAAAAAAATTCAAAAGGAAAGAAAATATGTTTTTGGGTTTTTTTTTGAAAAAAATAAAGGAAGAAAATGTTTTTGGATTTTCTTGGGACAAAACCAAGGGAAAAAAATTATTTTGGATTTTTTTTTTTGGGAGAAAAGAGTGGGAAAAATAGGCGGACTCTTTGAATTGGCACGAACTCACTAAAACTCGACTACCAACAAATTGAATTGGACACACACAAGTCAAGGAGAAATCCTAACTAGCACATAGCCAATTTTTATCTTTAGATTTGGTGAAAGGGTAGTCAAATTTTAATTAAGTCCGCGTGGGAAATAAAAATCACGGAATTATCTGAGTGATCGCCTTCACAAAATTTTCTCCTATTGGGCTACCTAGTTAATAGATTTTAAATTTAGTGATGGCTAGGGTAGTACACAATTGGTAAGCGAGTGAGTCGGGTGATGAAATCCCTTCTCGTGAGTGACCGGGTGTAGGTCTCAGTTAATTAATTCATCACACCATTTGAAAATAAATGCGAGAATAAAATCAAGTAAGAGGACATAAAGCACACAAAAGAATTGACTCGCTAACAGAGGCGTGAGGGTGTAGAAATGTACCTCCCACAGTTTTTAGGACGTGGGGTGAAGAAAAATTTGAGTCGGCCGGGGGAGATTACGCCTATCTCAGTCAGCCCCGGGAATCCTACCGACCCAAGGTAGAGAGGCCTCTAAATTCTCGCTTATGGACGCCCTCTCTCTACCTTGTTCGGTTACCCTATCACGCTTTCTTCGATTATTACAATTTTTTAAAATAAAAAATAAAATAAAGGTGTCTCTGTGCACCGCAATACAAGCCAAGAATAGAATAATCCTAATACAAGACATCTAAAAATATAAAAATGGTACAAAAAAATAATAAAGTGCAAAAAATAAATGAACTACAGGTTGAAATCCGCTCCGAGTGCTTCACGCTCTCAAGAATGGCAACGGCGCCATTTGATACCAAGAACTTTTCGGTATATTTTTCTTTGTTGTGAAAAGCTCCTCTAATCAAAATCCTCAAATTACCTACAAAATATAACAATCTCAAGTGTAGAGGTAAGTAAGGGTATCAATCCACATCAAGGGGGTAAGATAGAGACAAACTTAATTGTAATTCAATTTTATTTTCTTTTTGATCTTGTACTTTTTCTAAATTTTTTTTTAGCTTTTCAAATATTAAAATAATTAGGTGGGGTGAGGATGTTAAATAATACTAAACGAAAATGAAAGATCAAATTACAAAACTAAAAAGTGACTAAAATGAAAAATAAAGTCTAACATTAAAATATCAGATAAATGAGGTAAATAAATTTGAGAACAATCAAGGAGTGGGATTACACCACAAATTTTAGTTATTCTAATTAATTAATTTTATTAATTAAATTCTCCCAAATTAATATCAAACTTACAAATCAACTCTCGTTGCAAATATAATTTTAATAGTAACCTTTTAGAAAATTAAGTTTAACACCCCACAACTCTAGAAAATAGATCTACACTCATTTTAATTAATCACCCGCTAGGATCGATCAATTAAAACTTATGCAAATCTTAGAAAATAAATTTAGAGTTGAAATTCAAGTAATAATACCCCACTTAAGAAACCCCTATCTCTAGTTAGAATCTAAAATTTGTATTTAACTAGAATTTTAATTTTCTCTCAAAAATCATTTACCCTCTCTCGAGGCGTAAATTTAAGGGTGAGGGATCAAAATTAATATTCAAAGGGAATTTTCAAGTAATCAAACTAATTAAATTAAAATAAAATCAAATGAGGGTTTCCCCCCACCCCTTGAAAGGGAATTTAGCCTAACATGGTATGAGATTTGACAAATTAATAATCAAAGGCATAAAATAAATGAAAAGAGAAGAGAACAATAAACTCAATTTCTTGAAGTGAAATTGAACTCTTATTTCCTTGAAATCAAGCACAATCCATCAAATATGAGCATCCAATAATAATCAACTCAATATAATACTCAATTGAATTAGTGACAATTTATCACTCAATAATCTCAAAAAATAAAAATAAAAACTATTTACAAAAATAATTTCCTAATTTATTTTCTAATCTAACCTCTCTCTCTCTAGAATTCACGCTACAAAATTGATTATCAAAGCCTCCTTTAAATGGGGTCTTCCATCTTCTTTTTATAATGGGCATGGAGATAAGGGTTAATTTGGGTATTTGGGTGTGCAAGAGCATGGGGTGTGTGCACATGGGGGTAAATTGGGTAATGGAAGTGCACATATGCATGGCAAATGTGTGAGGTCATGTGGATGTGTGTGCGTGTGTGTGGGGGGGGGGGGGGGCGAATAAGGGTATTTTGGAAAGTTGGGTTAAAATAGGTAGTTGGGGGCATTTTGGGTAAAAGGGGTTAAAGGGTTTTTTATTGGACATACGGGCATTAATGGATTTATTCTTTAGTATTTTTTTGTATCTTTGGGAGGTCATGTTTTTTTCTTGGTATTGTTGTGAAAATGGGTGACACGGTTTGGTTGCTCCGGGTTTCAAATTGAACAAGGTTCGGGTAAGGGGTTGGTTTTACGGCAGGTTGGGACTGGATGGATTCCGGGTTTTGGGCCGGAGGTTGGGTTCGGGTTTCGCATAGGTGGACGGGGTAGGAACGTTGACGGACTGGAGGTTGGTGGCTGGGAATGCCAGTGACGCGACTTAATATTTGTCTCAAAAGTGCGTACAATCTAGGCTCAAGTGCAAGCCTGTCGCTCAAGTAATAAACCCGGTAAGTCGGGATCGTATCCACAGGGATCGAGATTGCCAAATAGTAATAAGAAAAATTATTAAATCTTGAAATGATTTCGTAAAAGAAACGAAAAGATGATTAAAAATTGGGAAAATTTCTATTAAAAAATTAATTAAGAAAAACAAACTAAAAAGTGCAAAAGAAATTAGATCTGACAAATGGGAGAAAATAGGGTAGGGTACAATCCCTCAATCCTTAACAAATTACCGTATAGAATACTAGAATTGTAAATTAAAATTATTGACTAGATCCGGTCTTTATACATTCTAAGCATTACATATATGAGGGATCTAGCCCGCATCATATGAAATCAAAGATAGATATAAAGCGGTGAATGAATCCAGTCTTTATATATTCTAAGCATTACGTATATGAGGTTCAAGCCCGCACCATACGAAATCAAAGGTAAATATAAAGCGGTGCTTTCACGATTCAATCAATATTTTAATTTAACCTCTATTTTCTACATAAATAATTTGCCTTGGATTGAGTTCATGTACCCCAACCCTTGGGAATTTAGCTACTCATGATTTGGTTCAAGAATAAATTCACACACAAAATTATGGATCTACAAGACATGGGAAATAATTTGCAAATAATAAAAATAGAGAATGGAAAGATATTACTTGAATTCAGCAACAAAAATGGAATTGGAATCCAGAATTTCTTACAAACTAGGGTTCATGAAAACTCTTGAAGGAATAGAAAATTTGCTCTCAAAATCTAACCCTAAAATTCAATCTAGCACTTCTAACTTACTCCTAACCTAGCCTCTCTCTAGCAACTCCCCCTCTCTAGAATTCCACTCCCTCTAGAATGACATAGGGATTGGCCTTTTATAGATCTCAAAAAGGACTTTTCCCATGCCTCTCCACGTTTTACAACTAATAAAAACGAATTAAACAAGAAATTTCAAGAGTTGTCTCTTCAGTTCTGAAAATGACTCTTCATTTCTGAAAATGACTCTTCATTATCTCGCAACTTCAAAATATCGTAACTTCTTCACCGTAGCTCGGATTGAGGTGCCGTTTTTTCCAGTATTCTTGTAATTTAGAGCTCTTAAATTTTCTAGTTGGCCCCACCTCCGGACTAAGGCTGAAAAATTACAAAAATGCCCTTCAACTCTCCATTTCTTGGTTTCTTTCACTGTTTTGAGTTCTCCTTCGCACTAACTGGCATGAAATACCTGTAAAACACATGAGAAATACATAAAACACAAAATACTTGCCAAAAAAGGTTAGTAGAATAAATAAGAGACAAATCCAAGCTAAATACACTGCACGGGATCATAAAAATACCGTAATTAAGGGGATAAATGTGAAGAATACATGCCTAATCACACCCCCTAACTTAGAACTTTGCGCGTCCCGAGCAATGTAAATGAAATTAGCCAAAATTCTACTCTTGAAAATTCTTTTATTAAAATAAAATTCCACTTTCGCAGGCAAGCGATTGCATTTAGCGTATGCAACAAGCCTTTAAACCCCTAGGTTACCCTAGTAGGACGAGTTTTGTCTCGTGAGGGTTTGCAGTGAATACACCCACAAAATTCTTTATTGACTCAAATAAAGATCAAAATACTTAAAAATTGAACAATTTAAAATTTTCGAAAAATACTCACCATAAATTCATATTCAACTGTCTCAAACCGTAGTGTGTGTGTGCAAAGTCAAAAATTAAACCTCAAATTTCCACCGATTGAGCATTACGTTACTTTCCGAAAATTCGTTTTGATTCAAATTCTTACGGATGCACTCACAAACGAATCACTCGGATTGTGGTTATTTTCTCTCGGTATGCATGATATAAAGAGTAAATATAATGGACACAAATTCATGCATACAAAATTGAAAAGAAGGAAATATATGGTGAAAAGATCTCATCATCGGAATACAGTTACAATGAAATGGGAACATCACCTCTAGTTCACGCCATTTAATCTCTCATATTATCTTTTCATGTCTTAGCTCTCCATGCGGTAATTAATTTCTCCATTCGGACTCAGTTAGGACTTTTCGGGTTAAAAAGTGTAAAGGGTTAAAATGGGAATGGATGGAATGTTCGGAATTGGAAAATGTCCTTATGACGTTCATTTGTGCTTTTTCGGGCATTTGCTCATTTTTCTCTCTCTTTTTTTTCTTTTTTTTTTTCATTTTTTTTCTTGCTATTTTTCTTTTTTGTTGAGAATTTCTATTTTTTTCTTCTTGCCCCTTTTTATTGCACAATTTGGACTTTATTTGATGAATTTTCTCAATTTTCACAATTCCGGGCTATTTGGTTTTTCGGGTTATCAAACGAAAGGAAAAATTTTATTTGGCTCAACTTGGGTTGCAAAGGGATAATTTTTCACAACTTTTTATGGCTAATATTTTTGGGTAACAAATGAGGTCCTACTTCATTGTCCAAATTGCTAATCACATTACCATATGCATCTCGAGATTAGTCAAGTTTAGAGATATATTTAGCACGAATTTCGAGACAATAATTTCACACATTTCCCATAACCGATCAAAACAAAGGATTGAGATCATCAACGACTTATTAAAACGCTGAAAAGGACTTTGAGTTAATCATAAACTCGGATTGATTTTAAAAACTCATAAAAAATTGATAGGCTCGAAATCTCACCGGTTTGGACTAATCTCCACACTTATTCGTAAAGTCGTCAATTTTCTTTCAATTTCCATCTTCGGTCAATTTTGGCTTAGTGCAATTGAGATTTAACAATTTGAGACTTTAAATAGAATAAAGGTGATATTTTTGAAAAATTTAAATTCCAATTCTTATTTATTTTGAACAAAAATATTTTTGACTTTTTCTAAATTTTTCAATTTTTTTTTCTTTCAAAATTTTCTAAAAAAACACACTTGGAAAGAACATTTGATCGAATCAATGAATCTAAACAATAAATGGGAAGAATATCCCACACCCCCTAACTTAAATGTTGAATTGTCCTCAATGCAAATCAAGAACACAACATAAAGAGAGGAAAAGAAAGATATTACCCAAATGGAGCGATCCCCGATGAGTGCGAGTCCATTAAATCTACAAAACATGTTAGAACCAAGAATAGCAAAAAGAATAAGAAAAACTCTAACTATCGAAACTAGACTATAATAAAAGAGAAAAAGAAAAAGAAAAAAAACTAACTATTTACAACCTAAAATTGGAACGGCTAATAAATCATACACTAAAAGTCGAAAAATTTGAGGGTCCACCCAAAATACAATTTGACTTTGAGGGATTAATGGTGTACCCTCATTAGGATGCATGCCTCCCAAAAAGTAAGAATTTCGTTTGAAAAACGGAAGGCATGTGAAAAGTTTAAAAAATGAAGCATCACCAATTACAAAATTTAGGGGGATAATGAAGGATTTTGGTGCATAAGAGGGCAAGTCCCATTGGGATCCAAGAAATATAGAATCACGTTCCAAAGATTTTTCAAGTAGTATGGGGAGAGGGGCACACAAAAAGGAACAATCCATATTAGAAAACAATTTAAGCATAGAGTGCTTGTCCTCATAAACCGGAAAATGATCCTCTTGTTGCGTAGCACGTGTGTTGGTCTCTAAGTCGGACGATATTTGAGTCGTATCTTCAAGTACCTCCGAAGACTCAAATGGTATGGGTGAAGGTTTGGGAAGGAGGAATGCATCAATTCTATTGTCCCACTCGCTTTCGTCCAACTGAAAAATTGAGGCCCAGAAAGATTGGACTTCATCATTAAGGCTTGCATCTACCTGTCCAAACTCGCGCTCAAACTCTGCTAGGCTCAACTCCTCTAGCTCTCTCTCTTGCTTGGTGTCCTCAAAATTTTTTCCCTCAAAATTTTCAATTGGATCTGGTGGAGTGACACGTCTAAGTGTGTGGCTCGTAAGATGAAGCATCTTAAAATAACATTCCCATATAAGAAGCGGATCAACATCCTCAAGACATTCATCCAATTCTTGTGATGGATTTAATTGTTCGATAATAGTGGGGACACAAGGAGACAAATGATCCTCAACCTCAGTAGATTTTGCAATATTTATAATAGGTTGAGATTCAAAAGAACTTGGATCAATTTCAATGATTTCATTCTCAAAAGTATTAGGTGAAGCGCAAGTCTCGACCTTTTCTAAGTTGGCCAAATAATCATTCAACTCCTTGCAAGTTGCTATAATTTTCGACTCGAGAACAGCACGGTCATCAGATTGCTTTTTTAGATCAAGTAAGAGTTCTTCCAAAGTAGGCTTTCTTGGTTCTAGCACCTCGAATTCCTCATTTGGTTGAAAACTTACTTCATCTTCAAAATTATCGGAAAAAAATCCTCATTGGGTTCAAATAATGCATCTAACTCTTGCTCCCAATAACGATTTTTTTCGCGATATTCTTTTTCAAGTCTTTCTTCTTCAAGCAATTGATTTTGATAAATTTGGAGTTTCTCAGCACTAGGCTTGTATTTAATATAATCATCTTTAGTGATATTGATCCAATGGTCATAAGTCTTGAGTGCCTCCTCGTCCTCATTATTAGCATAACAATTAAAGCCACCAAAAGAGTTAAAATAAGACATTTCAAATTGGGCAATTCAAGAACATGACACCCATTTTTTTTTCAATTTTTTGTTATTTTTTTTTTCGAAATCACTTGTAGATAAAAATAACTTTCTTAAAAATTTAACAATTTCAATCCCCGGCAACGGCGCCAAAAACTTGACGCGACTTAATATTTGTCTCAAAAGTGCGTACAATCTAGGCTCAAGTGCAAGCCTGTCGCTCAAGTAATAAACCCGGTAAGTCGGGATCGTATCCACAGGGATCGAGATTGCCAAATAGTAATAAGAAAAATTATTAAATCTTGAAATGATTTCGTAAAAGAAACGAAAAGATGATTAAAAATTGGGAAAATTTCTATTAAAAAATTAATTAAGAAAAACAAACTAAAAAGTGCAAAAGAAATTAGATCTGACAAATGGGAGAAAATAGGGTAGGGTACAATCCCTCAATCCTTAACAAATTACCGTATAGAATACTAGAATTGTAAATTAAAATTATTGACTAGATCCGGTCTTTATACATTCTAAGCATTACATATATGAGGGATCTAGCCCGCATCATATGAAATCAAATATAGATATAAAGCGGTGAATGAATCCAGTCTTTATATATTCTAAGCATTACGTATATGAGGTTCAAGCCCGCACCATACGAAATCAAAGGTAAATATAAAGCGGTGCTTTCACGATTCAATCAATATTTTAATTTAACCTCTATTTTCTACATAAATAATTTGCCTTGGATTGAGTTCATGTACCCCAACCCTTGGGAATTTAGCTACTCATGATTTGGTTCAAGAATAAATTCACACACAAAATTATGGATCTACAAGACATGGGAAATAATTTGCAAATAATAAAAATAGAGAATGGAAAGATATTACTTGAATTCAGCAACAAAAATGGAATTGGAATCCAGAATTTCTTACAAACTAGGGTTCATGAAAACTCTTTAAGGAATAGAAAATTTGCTCTCAAAATCGAACCCTAAAATTCAATCTAGCACTTCTAACCTACTCCTAACCTAGCCTCTCTCTAGCAACTCCCCCTCTCTAGAATTCCACTCCCTCTAGAATGACATAGGGATTGGCCTTTTATAGATCTCAAAAAGGACTTTTCCCATGCCTCTCCACGTTTTACAACTAATAAGAACGAATTAAACAAGAAATTTCAAGAGTTGTCTCTTCAGTTCTGAAAATGACTCTTCATTTCTGAAAATGACTCTTCATTATCTCGCAACTTCAAAATATCGTAACTTCTTCACCGTAGCTCGGATTGAGGTGCCGTTTTTTCCAGTATTCTTGTAATTTAGAGATCTTCAACTTTCTAGTTGGCCCCACCTCCGGACTAAGGCTGAAAAATTACAAAAATGCCCTTCAACTCTCCATTTCTTGGTTTCTTTCACTATTTTGAGTTCTCCTTCTCACTAATTTGCATGAAATACCTGTAAAACACATGAGAAATACACAAAACACGAAATACTTGCCAAAAAAGGTTAGTAGCATAAATAAGAGATAAATCCAAGCTAAATACACTGCACGGGATCATAAAAATACCGCAATTAAGGGGATAAATGTGAAGAATACATGCCTAATCAGCCAGCGGTTTTAACTCGTGGGCGGCGAGGGGTTGGAGGTATAAGGGGGTTAGGTCGCGTATGGTGGTTGTCGGTGCCGGGGTAAGGGCTGGTGTGTGGTTAAACGGGTTTCTGGGTTTCTTTGAGGGTTTGAGTGGTGAGAGGTGTGGAGAGAGAAGGTTGTTGTTTCTGTTAATGGAGGGGAGGAGAGCGAATGAGGTGGGAGGTTGAAGATGGGTAGGGGATGATTTAGTGTAGGGGTGTGTATGGGAGTGTGGTGAGGATGAGGGTTTTGTTTGTGTGTAGGATAATGTGTATGGTTTGGGGGTGTAAGTATGTGTCTTTAAACTGTGACCCTTAGAAAAATATAACTAACTAAAAAAAATAAAATTAAATTAATAAAATTAAAAATCTTAAAATAAAATTCTAATCTAAAAAATAAAATAAAAACTCAAATAAAAAAAATAAGACTAAAAAGAGAAATAAAAATATACAAACTAAAATTCTAAAAAAATGTAAAATCTAATAAATCTAAAATTAAAATGAAATCCTTAAAATTCTAATCCTAATAAAATAAAAACTAATCAAAATCAAAATAAAATAAAATTATAGTAATAAAAAATATAAATATTTGAAAATAAAACCTAGAAAATCTAAATAAATTTAAATAAATCGTAAAAAATAAAACGACTCAAATTAAAAATCTAAAAAAATATAAAAGGGCACAACCTAAACATACACGGGGTTCGGGGTAGGTTTAGGCTGGGTTTAGGGTAGGCTAGGATACGGGACAAGGGTATTTATCTCCATTCAACGCGCATTTGCCTTGATGTATAGCTTTTGACGCCGCAAACAGACATTTGACCTATAAGATAAACATTTAAGCACACAAACCCATTTTGTCGAGAATTAGCAATTAAAATACGTCTATTCGGGGTATAAAATGTACACTTTACCAGAGAGCTGAGCAAGTGGCGGTCCATTTGCAGGTGGGGCACGTGGGACATATTATTATTATTCTAGGACCTAACTAGGCTTAAGAGTAGGTGGACCCATAGAATGAGGAAAGAGTTTCTTAGGTTCATGAGCTTCTAGAGTCTGGTCCCGATATCGTTGCATCTCTTGAACATCAGTTTATATAAGGACATTATTTTATAAGTCCGTTATCAATTTAGTATGTCGTATACCGCTACACCGTTGACGAGCATTCAAGAACATTCAAGCATCAAAGACGGATCCGAATATCAAAGTTCTTCATCAAAAATACTCCGCAAAGTTTACTTTGGTAAGGTTTTGTTTTAAATACCTTAACTTTACACTTAGAGCTTTTGGGATACTTTTATAAAATATTTTCTAAGTGATGGAGCGGATTTTTTCGTCAAAATTTGAGAATGAGTATTTTTCCTAAGTATTGGAGCGGACATTAAAATAATATTTTTATGACGAAACAGTCGTTCAAACGACATAGGACTGTCGTTCGAGTGACATAGGCATGTCGCGTGATCTCGTTCGAGCGATACGTGTCCTTCGTTCGAGCGACATGCTTATCTCATTCGAACGAGCTCTAATACCGAGGAGGCATGTTTTTGTATAAATACTCATTAAATGGTTTCCTTTTCATTAAGAACTCCCAGCGTTTTGAAAGACAGAAAACTGCGAAAGTGCAGAATCCTTTTGACTTCTTCTTTTAGGGTTTAATCCTTTTTTATTTTCAATTCAAAAAAATCCCATATGCTTCGGTGAATTATTTTGGTGTTCAAGAACACCCTTTGCTTTTGTTTACCTTTGTGGGAAGAACTCTACAACCGGAGAGCTACGTGCTATTATGGAGGGAGTCCTTATAAAGTTCACACTTGTGGAGAAGCCATTTTCTTCTTCATTGCTGACTATCTAGAGTTCTTGCAGGAGATTCTAGCCAACGACATTTTTATCCGTTGCTTTGAAGGTTTGACGAAGACACCGTACGTTACACTTGTGGGCGATTATCGGGTTGTATGTAAGTCAATGGTCTTGTGAATTCTTCAAAGTTCTAGAAATAAAATGTTTTGCCCTTCGGGGATTTTTTCTTAAACTTGTGTCACATGCTTTATTTATTTATGGGTTGACACACGCACACACATAGTTTCATGTTTAGGGGCTGAATTACTTTGGTTTCAAAATAGACACCAATTAAATAAGGTATACTTGGAAACTTGCGATTTAATTTAAATCGATATCACACACCGCATTTATTCAATTTTTCAAATTGGTATTAGAGCTTATTTAACCGATCATCATATTTTACGAATTGGTATGAGAGCGGGTTACGCTAATTTATCGCGTATTCCTATTTTTCGTAAAAATGGTGTGATATTGATTTTTTTTAATCACGAAAAATCGCAATTTTTGCGATGGAGCACTTATATAATCAGATGCCTATTTTTGGCGGGTCTAATTATGCTTATTGGAAAGCTCGCATAAAATCTAGTTTAAAAGCCATTGACGAGCGTGTTTGGTTCCTTTGTGAAAATAGGTGGACTCCTCCCACGATCACCGTTGAAAATATCACCTCTTTAAAACCCGTGTCGGCATGGACTGAAGATGATTTTAAAATGTCTAATTTTAATTTACGTTGTTTGAGTGCTATTTCTGGAGCCATCACTCCCGACGAGTTCTGCTGAATTATGATGTGCACCACGTCTAAAGAGGCATGGGATGTTTTGAAAGTGACACATGAGGGTACGAACACGGTTAAAGAATCAAAGTTACAAATTTGGCCACCAAATTTGAGACTATCACCATATCTGAGTCTAAATGCTTTGATGATTTTTATGCACGTTTGTCGGACATTGTTAACCCTAGTTTTAATTTGGATGAGGTGATTGATAACATGCGTGTCGTTAAAAATATTTTGAGATCTCTCCAAAAATGATTTATTCCTAAAGTCACTGTTTTGAACTCTTTAGGAAATTTGAAATCACTTAAGTTGAAAGAACTTGTAGGAGACCTTAAAACCTAAAAGATAGACATGTTTCCCCAAACAATTAAGGATAAGGATAGAGGCGTTCCTTTAAAGACTCATTTTAAGAAAAAAAAAAGGTTTGTGAGTCCGATTCTAAGGGTGAGTTTGATTTTGATGATGTGGCCATGCTTGTGAGATTTTTTAAAAAGTTTCTCAAAATGAAAAAAGAAAATTCTTCCAATAAAAAGAGATCTTTTGAGTCAAATAAAAAGAAAGTGGAGGCCAAAGATAGTGATAAGGAGGATGAGATCAGGTGATTTGAGTGTGAGAGCAAATGACACATAGCTAAAGAGTGTCCTACTAGGATAAGTAGAAAGGGCAAAGAGACTGCTATGCCCACCAGACTTAGTGATAGAGGGGGTGATGAGGGTGATGAGGGTGATGAGGGAGATGATTCTGATAAAGATTTAGCACATGGGATGTGTGTAGATTTTTTGAGTCATGTGAGCATACCCACTTTGTCTCACGTTGATAGTGGCCATGAGAGCACCGGTGCTGACTCGAGTGTTTCTAGTGGATATGAGAGAGAATTTGAGAGTGGAGATGAAAGTGATCTCCAAAAAGCCTTTAGAGATGTGTACACCAAGACCTTGAAAACAAGGAAGTATAATAGAGATTTAGGTCGTCGAGTGTTAGATTTGGAGAGAGAGAAGGAGGTTTTAAGAAAGGAGAAGTGTGATTTTACCAACACATTGTCTATTCTGACGACATGTGTATCCTAACTTGAGAATGATCTCGAACGTGCCAGGGAGGTCAAAGTCAATTTTGATAATGCACCTAGGAAGGTAACAAAGTTGGTTCTTAAGGGTAAAGGTGAGAAGTTAGGAATAAGTCATGACGGTGCTTCTACTTCCCAATTAGCACCCGAGCCGATTCCCACTTTAGTGTTAGATTCACGTGAGTCTCACCTTAACTCACCTAGGCATCCCATTCCTATTAGAAGAATGTGTCCTAGGGTTTATGAGAAAGGTGTTCCTAGGCCTATATATGTTTGTTCCCATTGCAAAAGGAGAGGACACCTTAGGGAATTTTTCTTTAAGTTGTGTTATGTGTCACATTTTGCTACTACACGTGTTTCTGTCACACATGAACCCACACATGATACTTTACATTCTTCTGGAGACTGCATGAAAGAGTTTGCATATCTAGGTGAAAAAGTTAAGTTTTTAGTTACAACTTCATAAAATTTTATGGAGGTTTTTCATAAGTTAGCACCACCTTTGGAAAACCCCTCCGCATCTAGCGATTGAGGTTTGACTTGTTTTCTAGCATAGGATGATTTTCATGTTGACATTAATTGCCTATTGATAGTATGTATCATTCTTGTATGTTTTCCATTTTTTGAAAAAAATTTGAATAATACAAAAAGATTTTAATTTGGTAAAAGTTTTGAAAAAATCAAAAAAGATTTATGTATTTTGCAACGTTTATGGATGGACAATTAGGATGACTGAGTCACAATTTCATTCGTTTACAAATTCGATTTTTCATGTGACTATCTAATAGTGTTTTGAGACAATATGTCAATTCATCCTTGTGCTTTATAATGTTTGGAGTCATTGAGATGTAATTAAGTGTTACTTCCTGCATGTTTGACTCATGATTTCCTTTATTGTACACATGCATGGATTTGTTTGATTATTGTGCTTGTCTTATCACATGTTGGTTGGGTGTTTTCACTTTAATCCTATCCTTAAAATGAACCAAGCGCGATAAACCTTGATAAGAAAGGTGTGCATGTAAGATCCATTTGTGAGGTTGTGTGTTTTGTTTGAAAACGGTGAAGGGCTACAAAAGATTATCATTTATCCTTTGCAATTAAGCCACTAGTTGGACAAAAAAAATTGAGGAATTTTATTATCCGGGGTCCAAAGAGGTTTAAAAGAGCCCGAAAAAATTTTAAGGCAATAAAAAGAAATTCATGCCAAAAAGGGACCATTAGGTTTTTGCACCAATTCTCCAAAGTTTGAGAATTTAATTTATACACCTCGAAAAGAAAATATATATCAGGGAGTTTGGATGGAGAATTTAAAACAGGTTTGCACGTCCTTGAAAATCTTGAAAAAGTATTAAATAGTTTTGGACGTTATTGGTGTGAAAATCACTTTGACTTTGATTTGTTGATTCGTATAAGACGATGTCATTTAAATTCAACATTTTTTACACCTAAGGTTACTTTTGATGTTCATTCGTTAGGGGTACACGTATGCATCGTGCACATATGATTGATTGAGTTTATTTACCTATCGAATGTGTTCTCACCTAATCATTCCATTTCGATGACTTGGTTGTATTAGTTTAAATCCATGGTGTATGATTTTTGGTATCTTATTTTTGTATGAAAAAATTAAAAATTCAAAAATAGTTTGTGAAAGTTTTTTACATATACACCTTTGCATGCACGTAGTTTGATCCATGTTTGGTATGCATTTTTATCGTGACACTCCATGTTTTTATTGTTTCTTCTTATCTGTCTATTTGGGGACATCATAAAAGGGGGAGAAAGAATTAACATGTTATGCAGGAGTTTTTGCATTGTGAGGGATATTTGATTTATTACTGATTTATTCTTATATCATTACAAACTCGATGAGTCACGAAGGTTTTTGCTCTATCTCATGTGTGTAGGTACAAAGATTGAAGATCATTATACTGCACACCCTGATGAGAAAAGCTTTTAGATTTGATGAAGATTTTGAAGAACAGTTTGAGAACTTGCAAATTTGTACCTATTTATGGGAGGGTAGATTTGTATAGGCATTTTGGTATTTGATAATTCGGATGTTTTTATGTATGTACTGACATAGACATAGGGAGAGATTTGTAAGGACATTATTTTATAAGTATGTTATCAATTTAGTATGTCGTATACCGCTACACCGTCGAAGAGCATTCAATAACATTCAAGCATCAAAGACGGATCCGAATATCAAAGTTCTTCATCAAAAAGACTCCGCAAAGTTTACTTTGGTAAGGTTTTGTTTTAAATACCTTAACTTTACACTTAGAGCTTTTGGGATATTTTTATAAAATATTTTCTAAGTATTGGAGAGTACTTTTTCGTCAAAATTTGAGAATGATTTTTTTCTAAGTATTCGCGCGAACATTAAAATAATATTTTTTTTACTCAATAGTCATTCAAACGACATAGTAGTGTCATCCGAGCGACATAGGCATGTCGTGCGATCTCATTCGAGCAACACGTCCCCTTCATTTGAGCGACATGTTTATTTCGTTTGAACGAGCTCTAATACCGCGACGACGCGCTTTTGTAAAAATACTCATTAAATGGTTTCCTTTTCATTAAGAAGTCCCAGCGTTTTGAAAGACAAAAAACTGCGAAAGAGCAGAATCCTTTTGTCTTCTTCTTTTAGGGTTTAATCCCTTTTTGTTTTTAATTCACAAAAATTCCATATGCTTTGGTGAATTATTTTGGTGTTCAAGAACACCCTTTGCTTTTGTTTACCTTTGTGGGTAGAACTCTACAACCGGAGAGCTATGTGCTATTATGGAGGGAGTCCTTATAAAGTTCACACTCGTGGAGAAGACATTTTCTTCTTAATTGCTGACCATCTGGAGTTCTTGCAGGAGATTTCAGCCGACGACATTTCTAGTCGTTGCTTTGAAGGTTTGACGAAGACACCGTGGGTTACACTTGTGGGCAATTATCAGGTGGTATGTATGTCAATGGTCTTGTGAATTATTCAAAGTTCTAGAAATAAAAGGTTTTGCCCTTCGGGGATTTTTCCTTAAACTTGTGTCACATGCTTTATTTATTTATGGGTTGACACATGCACACACATAGTTGCATGTTTAGGGGCTGAATTACTTTTGTTTAAAAATAGACTCCAATTTGAGAACGCGAGAATTACATGTGATAATTGATTAACTTCGCAACTTTCTAATATAGCAGACTTATTTAATTTCAGCCCCTAAACATGCATCTAAGGTTCGTTTGTCAACCCATAAATAAATAAAGCATGTGACACAAAAATATGCTGAGACACAGAATTTAGGAAAAAACCCCTTTCGGGTAAAACCTTTATTTCACTATGAATATACAAGCCGCAACTTACAATTACATAGAGAAATCTGCAATGGATCAACGCGCAGCCAACCCACAAAGACACGCGGTCTTGAACTCAGCAAGAGAATACACGCAGCACCCTCCAAGGACTCGCAGCCCAAACAACGCAGGAAGAACCGCAGCTCTCCTTAATGACACGCAGCCATAAAACTTTGTAGAGACTCCCTCAGCAATGACACGCAGCCCTCGGTTGCAAAGATCTCTCCACAAAGATGAACAACAACAAAGTTTGTGTTCTAGGGTTCCAAAAGATTCACAAAAGTAATTGGGATTTTTGTGTGTGAATCAAAAAGATGTTTGGCACATCAAAAAATGAAGTCTTGTTATGTTTTATCTCTTAAAAACCTTTTCTCAAAGACTTGAAAAAATACACCATCGGAATAGTAATATATATAGACAACATAAGATGGTGGGTAAAAAACACACGGAACTGCTCGAGTTTATCTCAGGCGGACCGGTCCGGCTAGGAGGCGGATCGGTCCGATATACCGGATCGATTCTTTTAAAATATGGCTTCATCGGTTTGTATTCGATCCGAGGTCTACTGGACCTCCAGCAAGGCGGATCGGTCCGGGTAGAGGGCGGACCGGTCCGGTGGCAGATCGATCCGGTAGGGAGGCGGACTGGTCCGGTTTTCCCAGAAAAATAAAAGCCTCATTTTGCTTGAAAAAACTTACTTCTTATTTTTATAAAAACATTTTATAAAAAATTCCCAATACTAAATATGAACTTTAAGGAACATAAAAACAAAATTTTACCAAGTTCATTCTCGCAGAGGCTATGATGTTGAAGACATTTTGATATTCGGATCCGTTGATGTAGATGCGATCTTGAGTTTCTTCAACGGTGTAACGGTGTACGACATACAAATTGATAATGGACAAAAATGTCCTTACACAATTAAATAAGGTTTACTTGGAAACTTGCAATTTAATTTAAATTGGTATCACACACCGCATTTATTCGATTTTTCAAATTGGTATCAAAGCTTATTTAATCGATCACCATATTTTACAGTTTGAAGGTAGTCAATCTTAGCAATGAGTTGAGCTAGGTGTAACAACCCGCCTTTTTGGAGACAATTAAATTCCATAATTAAATATAAATTGGGAATTTGGAGAATTTCTCAAAATAGTGATTTTTTGGATTTTAGAGGATTTAATGATTTTTTATGAATGTTGTAATTTTTTTTGGGACTATATAGGGCGCAATAATTTAATTATATGTCACCGTGGAGAAAATTGACAAAAAGGTCAGATTTTAATGGGAAAAAATCGCATTTAATATTTTGGGTTAGAATAGTGATTTGCGGTCAAGTACCTCAGATGGGAATTTCGACTGCGCCGTGAGTCTCGAAATGTCCGAGATTGTCGAAAAAGAGTGTCCGATTGTCGAAATTGAGTTTCGGAGAATTTTAGAGTTACAAAGGGCTCGTAATTGAGTAAACGAGTCGTTTTTTGGTTTTAAGGGTTAAAACCCTTTTTCTTTCTATATAAAGAGGGGGAGAGGGAGAAAAGAGAAAGGAAAGAAAGAAAAGAGAGAGAAGAGAGAGAGGATCAGAGAAAAGAGGAGAAAATGGGGGATTTCGTCCAAACTCCGCCGAATTCGACTCGAGGTCGTCGGATTTTATCCACGAGGCAAGTGTTTACTTGCTTTATTTCAATTATGCATTTATTTCATATCATATTTGGTAGAACCCCAAAATGAAAACGGGGAAAACTTAAATATGAGTTTTCATATTGATGTAATGTAAACTCTTAATGATTTTTAGTGTTAAAACCATGTTAATGGAGTATAAAAATGGATTGAAATGGGTTTAAATGATAAGTTGGGATTTTTAAGGTTTTAGGGTTTAAAACTAAGGGAAATGATTTAATACCCCAAAATAATTGATGTGTTTGTTGTAAAACATAGATTAGATGTTTATTGAGTTGTTGGATAAGGTTAGAAACAACTAAAATGGAGAAAAATGGAGTTTGGGATTCTGGGGAAGACAATGAATAGTGAACCCGTGGCTTGTGGGGTCATTTCTACCAGGAAGAAAAATGATTTAGCTCTCGACCAAAACACGAAAGTTGTATATCCTTTCGATGGTCGCGTGGGCGCCGACCGCGTATTTTTTTTATTTTTCCTCGATCTGATATGATTTTTACAAGATGGCAGTTTCGGGTTGAAATCATCAACTCAGAAATCAAATCGGGAATTTGGAAAAATAAAGGCTAGAATTATTCATGTAGATGTTTGCGATCATTTTTGGTGTAGTTTAGAAACCCCGATAATGAAATTGGGTTGTTGGATGGAGTATTTGAGGAAATTAGTGTTGAGGACCTGGTGTGACCGGTCGACCGCACCCCTAAGGCCGGTCGACCGCGTCAAGGAAAAAGGGCCTACTGCTTTATTTCGTTGGCTTATTTGCAAACCGCAGTCCACCGGGGGTCCAGGACCGGTCGACCGGTACTCTTTTTTCAGCCCAAGATTTTGGAGATTGTTATTCCTTATCCTCTTTAAGTTTAAAGCGGGCTTTCTAAATTCGAGTATTAAAAAGGATTATGATCTAAAGAGATAACATAATTATTTTGATTATGGATGAGTGAATCCGTCGAGATTTTTACAATGAATTGGAGATATCCAATAAATCCTTAAAGGGGATTAAAAGATGTATTGATTATTAAAGTAAGGAAAATACTTTGGGTTTAGTATCATGCGTATCTAAATGTTTGATTATGATTATTTGAGAGAATCTTTGGGATTATTGGTCATCGTTAGATGGATTGGACGATATGGCCATTTATATATTCATGGAGGAATATATGGTATATGTATACTATGTGATTCAAGTATATATATAATTTGAGATAAATGATTTTGAAAATAAAATATGAATGTTTTCAAAATGGAAAAAGGTAAATGATTTTCATAATTAATAAATTATGGTTACAGACCTCCCTAAATCACTATCATAAGGGAAGTTGCGCACGTATGGTGATGACCCCTGGCTAATGAATGCAGGGTGGATAGTCTTATAGGCCATATGAACGATTATTGTTTACTGCGCTGGTTAGGAGATTCAGGGTGTGGTCTTGACTTTTCCGCAGGCATATGGCTGCTTCCCGACGTTGGTAGGTTCCCAGGTTGTCTTGTTTGATAGGCCCTGGAAGATGATAGCCATTTAGGGGCGTGTCCAGTGGGAAAACCCGGAGGGGCGGTCTTAGTTTTATTAAAGAAATTTATGATAATAAATTGGCTTTAATTTACATTTCCTGAGTATAAAAAGGGAAACGGGATAAAGGTTTGCCTTCGATAACACTCCCGGATGGAATAAGGGATGTGGAAGCATATGATTGATCAAAGCATTTTTATGATAATGAAAATGGCTTTGAATACATTTCCTGAGTGTAAAAAGGTAAATGGGATGATAAAAAACGGAAAAGCATTTTTGTGATAGTAAAACTGGCTTTTAAAAGTATACGATTTGTTAAAGAAATTCATGATAATGAATTGGCGTTTATATTTACATTTCCTGAGTATAAAAAGGGAAATGGGAAGTTTTGAGATAAAATGAAAAGTGTTGATAAATACTTGATATATGAACACTCACTCCGGGAGATAGATCCGAATGTTTATGGTAAAATGTATATATATGGATGAATCGACTACCGAGGGTCTAAAGGATCCCGACGATCGACCTTGCCACGTAGTAGTGTATCGGGGGGGTTCCTTGTTTGGATTTCTCTTTGCGAGACACCCCACGCACGAATATGACATAGCGTTGAGACTGGGGTGAAGTTTATCCCATAGTACATTACTTGGACTATCTAGGGTTGATAGTGGTTAGGTGATAGACTAGTTTAGCAGGGTAGATTGACTAGGATGTTTATAGGGATGCGCTAGGAGTTCACTGTTAGTGGAGAAGTGAGGGGTATCTCATGGGAGTGCGATACCAATTTAAATATGAGATAAAACATATTTTTAAAATAAAGCATTTATGCACTTGCAAAATATTTTCAAACTCGGTCTCTGACCCGCTTATCTACTTTTCCTTTCTTGCGATATTATATATATATAGGTGTCCAGACACAGGGACGCCTGGATGATACATCTTTCGAGTCAGACGTCAGCTGCAACAGCTGTGGATGCGTGCAGAATTGTCAGTAGACGCTTCTATCCTTGTACTCTAGATAGGAGGTACTGTATACACATTCGGGCCAATGGTCCAATTGCATTTATTTATTCTTTTAGTACAACATTCGATATGGTTGTATATTTTGACCGAGTGTTCGGTTATTTTATTTCATTTCATTTTCATTTCCGCAAAACTATGTGGATGTTTTATTTACAGTTGTTAAAAAGGGTAGTAAAGTTAAAATTTTGACACCGGCCTAATAGATTATTAGTAATTAAATGGATTTTCGACAGTGATGCTAAGAATGATCAATATGAGACTCCTGTTTTAATTTGATATAGGAGTGATCGCCCGGTATTTTATTAGGCGGGGTGTCATAGATGGTATCAGAGCATCAGGTTCTAGTGTCCTTAGGAATACGTGCAGACGTACTACGCTTTCAGCATTGCTCTCGATTTGTTATAGAGCCTGAGGATTAGGATTGTTGATTTCTCTTGCGAGATTTCGTTCTCCTGCCATGTTAGAAGATTATAGAAATCTTTTACGCGCTCGTTTGAGAATCGTGTGCAGGGCTTGGATGGCAGCAAGAGGTGGGGCTTAGCTGGAGCAGCTGGTAGAAGGTTGAGATGAGGACCTTAGTATAGGTAACTCTCCTTGTAGCAATTGCTAAGGATTTCGGTGCAGACTACTAAATAATTGTAGTCATGAGTATCGCAGTATCGCTGAAGTAGAGAGTGGTACTAAAGTTGAATTCCTCATTGAAGTTGAAGTTTCGAAAGGGATCTTACGGATAGTCTTAACCGTGAGTCCCCACGATTTAGTCGGAATGAGAAGGATGTTGTTTTGAGCTTTACCTCAATTGAGGAGGTATATTTGGCGTGGCTAGATAAAGTTGCGGTGTTCGTTAGCCCTAGACTCGTGTGTGTATTTTGAGTTTTGTGGCGGTCTCGATAACATTATATACTGTGTGTCTATATGTTTTTCGCGATAGCGGAATTTTATTTTCCTTCATTCCCCATAAAGGCGGGTGTTGATATATATATATATATATATATATATATATGGTTTGGGATGCTCGTTCTATATGTCTATATGAGTATGGTGATATGATGAGTATAATATGTTATGGTATTATCGGAGCGATAACAGGCTAATGATGGAAAGACTATCGTGTCCGCAGTTCTAGGGTGGAACGGGTTGTTATTGCGGTGTCTCACCTAGATATAGGTTGAGTTCGCCTTATTTATTATGGGTAGATGGAACTTCGATGAGCAGAGGTTTCATTATCGTGATTTGAGTATATGGCGACCTTTTACATATGATTTAAGGCCGCATGATTATTGTGAGCTGTAGGATTAAGCTCATTATTGTTTGCGCAAGGACTTAAAAATTAGTGCGAGCGCTCGGTGGTATGACTCTTAGATAGAGATAGGAGTTCAGATCACCTTTTTGTTGGATTAGGGGATAGGGATATCCCGGTTGCATGTTGAAATAACGGAGCTCCATAACCAACGAAGTTAAGTGTCAATGTGTGGAGGAGTTTCTTGTTTGGATTTCTCTTTGCGAGACACTCCACACATGACTCTTAACGGCGTCGGGAGTGGAGAGCTGTTATAGGATGCAAGGATGTTGGTTTTGTGGAAAAGTCTTATAGTGTGGATGAACCACTATAGGCTATGATCCACATAATGTTGATATTCTTATGGAAATATGGTGCTATGTAAAAGCACTAAAGTAGTCCTTTCACCACAAGTAGGTGGGTGGAGTAGGACTTAGAGAAATTGATTTGAGGATAACAGTTAGGCCTTAATGAAAAAGGCAAATTTTGAGAAGGTATGTTTTGGGGTATGATGTACGTGGAACTTTTACAAAAAGTGGGCACTTTGATTGATTAGGTTTCCTTCCGTATGGGCTGAAGGATAAGATAGTAGAAATGCATTTATAGTTTAGCGTAGGCAGGATTTAGGACGTCCCACTGATGTGCCTTGGGTCGCTATATCTCAATGACCGACAACGCGAGGGAGTAGTGTAACGGGAGGGTTCCTTGTTTGGATTTTGCTTTGGCGAGACGTCCCACGCATGAAACCAAGAAAATATCGGGAGTTGAGAGAGGGCTTGGGCACTAGGGACATACTTAGGATTATATTAGTTTCGCGTAGGTAGGATATCGCATAGACCTTAGTATTATTAGGTTGTGAGTTTAGTAGAGTTAGTGGCGCCGAGGTTAGTAGAATTGAATTTCGCGGGTTCAGAGGACCCATAGATGAGTATGACACTGAGGAAAGGAGACCCTTATTGGGAGAGAGTGTTACGTGTCAGACGTTCACTATGGATGTGCAGAGGTGCACATGTTAGAAAGGTGTATGGGCACCTTAGTAAGTTGGTTTATATACCGCCTGAAATAGAATGGGCTTAGTATATAAAGTTGAAATTTATGCCGAGAGGCATTATAGATGATGGGTACAATGTAACGTTATTTGAGTCACTTTACGACCGTGGTAGTCGTATGGCATATGGTTGGGAACCATTGGGTTAATGTCGTTTCCTTGAGGTATTAGGATTGGGAGTGATCCTAGGAATGGTGGTGTAGGTTGTATTAGAATTTTGAGGAAGAAATTCCGTTGTAAGGGGGGGGGGGGAGTATGTAACAACCCGCCTTTTTGGAGACAATTAAATTCTATAATTAAATATAAATTGGGAATTTGGAGAATTTCTTAAAATAGTGATTTTTGTGATTTTCGAGGATTTAATGATTTTTGATGAATGTTGTAATTTCTTTTGGGACTATATAGGTTGCAATAATTTAATTATATGTCGTCGTGGAGAAAATTGACGAAAAGGTCAGATTTTAATGGGAAAAAACCGCATTTAATATTTTGGGTTAGAATAGTGATTTGCGGTCAAGTGCCTCAGATGGGAATTTCGACTGCGAAGTGAGTCTCGAAATGTCCGAGATAGTCGAAAAAGAGTGTCCGATTGTAGAAATTAAGTTTCGGGGAATTTTAGAGTTAAAAAGGGCTCGTAATTGAGTAAACGAGTCGTTTTGGGGTTTTAAGGGTTAAAACCCTTTTTCTTTCTATATAAAGAGGGGGAGAGGGAGAAAAGAGAAAGGAAAGAAAGAAAAGAGAGAGAAGAGAGAGAGGAGGGGAGAAAAGAGGAGAAAATGGGGGATTTCGTCCAAACTCCGCCGGATTCGACTCGAGGTCATCGGATTTTATCCACGAGGCAAGTGTTTACTTGCTTTATTTCAATTATGCATTTATTTCATATCATAGTTGGTAGAATCCCAAAATGAAAATGGAGAAAACTTATTAATGAGTTTGCATAATGATGTAATGTAAACTCTTAATGATTTTTAGTGTTAAAACCATGTTAATGGAGTATAAAAATGGATTGAAATGGGTTTAAATGATAAGTTGGGATTTTTCTGGTTTTAGGGTTTAAAACTAAGGGAAATGATTTAATACCCCAAAATAATTGATGTGTTTGTTGTAAAACATAGATTAGATGTTTATTGAGTTGTTGGATAAGGTTAGAAACAACTAAAATGGAGAAAAATGGAGTTTGGGATTTTGGGGAAGACAATGAATAGTTAACTCGTGGCTTGTGGGGCCATTTCGGCCACGAAGAAAAATGATTTAGCTCTCGGACAAAACACGAAAGTTGTAGATCTTTTTGATACTGTCGCGTGGGAGCCAACTGCCTATTTTTCTGATTTTTCCTCGATTTGATATGATTTTTAAAAGATGGCAGTTCCGGGTTGAAATCATCAACTCGAAAATCAAATTGGGAATTTGGAAAAATAAAGGCTAGAATTATTCGTGTAGATGTTTGCGATAATTTTTGGTGTAGTTTAGAAACCTCGATAATGAAATTGGGTTGTTGGATGGAGGATTTACAGAAATTAGTATTGAGGACCTGGTGTGACCGGTCGACCGCGCCCCTAAGGCCGGTTGACCGCGTAAAAAAAAGGGCCTACTGCTTTGTTTCGTAGGCTTATTTGCAGAACGCGGTCGATCGGGGGTCCAGGACTGGTCGACCGGTACTCTGTTTTCAGCCCAAGGTTTTGGAGATTGTTATTCCTTATCCTCTTTAAGTTTAAAGCGGGCTTTCTAAATTCGAGTATTAAAAAGGATTATGATCTAAAGAGATAACATAATTATGTTGATTATGGATGAGTGAATCCGACGAGATTTTTAGAATGAATTGGAGATATCCAATAAATGCTTGATTATGATTCTTTGAGAGAATCTTTGGGATTATTGGTCATCGTTAGATGGATTGGCCGATATGGCCATTTATATATTCGAGGAGGAATATATGGTATATGTATACTATGTGATTCAAGTATATATATAATTTGAGATAAATGATTTTGAAAATAAAATATGAATGTTTTCAAAATGGAAAAAGGTAAATGATTTTCATAATTAATAAATTATGGTTACGCACCTCCCTAAATCACTATCATAAGGGAAGTTGCGCGCGTATGGTGATGCCCCCTGGCTAATAAATGCAGGGTGGATATAGTCCTATAGGCCATATGAGCGATTATTGTTTACTGCGCTGGATAGGAGATTCTGAGTGTGGTCTTGACTTTCCCGCAGGCATATGACCGCTTCCCGACGTTGGTAGGTTCCCAGGTTGTCTTGTTTGATAGGCCCTGGAAGATGATATCCATTTAGGGGCGCGTCCAGTGGGGAAACCCGGAGGGGCGGTCTTAAATTTATTAAAGTAATTTATGATAATAAATTGGCTTTAATTTACATTTCCTGAGTATAAATAGGGAAATGGGAAAAAGGTTTGGCTTCGGTAACACTCCTGGATGGAAGAAGGGATGTGGAAGCATATGATTGATCAAAGCATTTTTATGATAATGAAAATGGCTTTGAATAAATTTCCGGAGTGTAAAAAGGGAAATGGGATGATATAAAACGAAAAGCATTTTTATGATAATAAAACTGGATTTTAAAAGTATACGATTTGTTAAAGCAATTCATGATAATGAATTGGCTTTTATATTTACATTTCCTGAGTATAAAAAGGGAAATGGGAAGTTTTGAGAAAAAATGAAAAGTATTGATAAATACTTGATATATGAACCCTCAGTCCGGGAGATAGATCTGAATGTTTATGGTAAAATGTATATATATGGATGAATCGAGTACCGAGGGTCTAAAGGATCCCGACGATCGACCTTGTCGCGTAGTAGTGTATCGGGGGGGGTTCCTTGTTTGGATTTCGCTTTGCGAAACACCCCACACACGAATATGGCATATCGTTGAGACTGGGTGAAGTTTATCCCTTAGTACATTACTTGGACTATCTAGGGATAATAGTGGTTGGGTGATAGACTAGTTTAGTAGGATAGCTTAACTAGGATGTTTAGAGGGATGAGTTAGGAGTGCACTGATAGTGGAGAGGTGAGGGGTATCTCATGGGAGTGCGATACTAATTTAAATATGAGATAAAACATATTTTTAAAATAAAGCATTTATGCACTTGAAAAATATTTTCAAACTCGGGCTCTGACCCGTTTATCTACTTTTCCTTTCTTGCTATATTATATATATATATATAGGTGTCCAGACACAAGGACGCTTGGATGATACATCTTTCGAGTCAGGCGTCAGCTGCAGCAGTTGTGGATGCGTGCAGAATTCTCAGTAGACGCTTCTATCCTTCTACTCTAGATAGGAGGTACTGTATACACATTCGGGCCAATGGTCCAATTGCATTTATTTATTCTTTTAGTACAGCATTCGATATGGTTGTATATTTTGACCGAGTGTGCAGTTATTTTATTTCATTTCAGTTTCATTTCCACAAAACTGTGTGGATGTTTTATTTACAATTGTTAAAAAGAGTAGTAAAGTCAAAATTTTGACACTGGTCTAATAGGTTATTAGTAATTAAATGGATTTTCGACAGTGATGCTAAGAATGATCCATATGAGACTCATGTTTTAATTTGATTTAGGAGTAATCGTCCGGTATTTTATTAGGCGGGGTGTCACACTAGGATGGCCATCATATCTGGATGAACATTCGATGCTTGATTGGTATTCTCCATGAATAGCTTGTGGGGGTAGATTCCAAATTCGAGTGAAGTAGCAGAAGAAGTAGCGGAGCTTCGCAATGGTATAATAGAAGATCGAAGCCAATATGGAGTCAGGCCAAAGTCAGGTATGTTTTCGACCTGAGAGAGAGAAAAGAATTGGGTTTATTTTGGAAGGAGAAAGGATTATTTTTGGTGTTTTAAAAAATGGAAAAAAATGGTATTTTTTGTTTTTAAAAAGAGTAAAAAAGGGGAGAAATCTCAGTATGGTTATTATTATTATTAGGTTTTCACAAATATTACATTTGCCTAAATGCAAAAAAAAATGTAGAAAAGGACCCGAGACTGGGAAAGATAAGATTTAAAATATAAGACATGGTTTGACTTATTTCGAAGTTCATGGACGGGGTCCTATTTTAAAAATAACCAAATAGCTTGAAAATTCGGGCAATATACTGACCCAAAATTTTGACAGAGTTTTGCATGGTAATCGACAAACTAATTATGAGTTCCCTAAGGTTGATGCCTATATGAGGTTTATGCACTTGGTGGGATAATGGAAGGGTTCCCTCCTTTGGCATGACTTTCACGATATACCTCTCGCTTATAAGGGCAGTCATTTATAGGTATGTGTGGAGAAGACATTTGATATTCCCGAGTGTATGTGAATTCCCTTAGGGTATACCTCATGGATACGGTATGTGTGATATCAAATTTGATATATTCAGCGTACGTAAATGAGTTCCGTGCTATATACCTCCTATCATGAGTTTGGTGAAGCGGTCGATGCAGGGAAAACCATTTGACATACGTTGAAGTACGCGACCAATGGAAGGTGAGAATCATATCTCTTAGGTTAATCAGACCCCAATGAAGCTGGCACACATCACGAAGTGACCCCCAATACGGGACAAAATTTTGGTGAATATTTCCATTCTCTCGTGATGTATTTTGCAAAATGCATGAGTCTTAATTAGTATCTTATCGTGAGAGATTTTTTTTGCAAGATAAATAAGGGTAGCACTACCACTATAAGGGAGAATATATAAGTAGTATGAAGAGTAAGGATAGCATGGAGCATGACTACTATACTAAGCATGGTGATAGAGAAGCTTGTCAATATATATAAGTTAATGTGAGACTGACATGGGAAGAGTGTAAGTGATCATGTGAATATATATAAGTCAAGGTGAGTGCTAGTGAGACTAAGCATCGATCAACTAAAAGTAGTGTGTGAGATGTGTAAGTGATAATGGACATATATATACAAGTGAGAGAAGTGAGGGTGTGTGCTAGCGAAGCTAAGCATGGATAATATACAAATGGTGTGTGGAGTATGTAAGTAGAGGTGAAACTATATATGAGTGTAAGTCTGTGAAGTGAGCATGGAGAATATATACAAGTGTGTGAAGTGATAAATTACAAGTAAGTGAAGAGTGATATATACATGAGAAGTGGGCATGGTAGAGATAAGCATGCGATAAATATACAAGAAGTAAGTAAAGGAGTAAAGGGAACATATAAGTCGGAGAATATGTATACATGTAGAAAACTAGGAGAGTAAATAATAACATCCATATAGAAATAGAGTCTAGTCATCTAAAAAAGTCCCCAGTAGAGTCGTCACTATGGACATTCGGGTCAAATTCCTCCGGTGCGTGCATCTCGGTCCCCCTCGATTGTCAGGATGGTGGGGAAGAAGAAGGAAGGAAAGAAAGTTACCTACATATATCTCTCTATCTCTTCCCTTTTTTCTCACTCCATCCCTAAATATAAAATTGAACGTTGTCAAACGGGGTAACAAGAATAGATAGAGTCCACAACCTATTTTTCTCAAAATATGCAACATAATTTTTCCTCCTCGAGAGAACGACATTAAGGTTAAACTGATGCATGTGAAATCAAATAATTCGAAGGTTCGGGGACTAATTTACAAAAGGGGAAGGTGTTAGGCACCCATTCTGCCCTTTCGTTCTCTCATGGGCTAATGTTAATCTTATCCTTTTTAACTCCGTGATGTGCGTGTACATGTGTATAATATAAGTGATGGAAGAATGTAATCATCCAAATTGTACCATGGAAGGGACAGAGCGAACTCATCCATAAGAGTGTTCCCAAAAATAACAATAAAAAATATGATGTAAGTGTTCGCTGAATCACAAATCGCTATGAAAGAGCGAATGTGTACGTCAGACGAGACATAAGTATATAGGAGTCTATAACTCACGAATAGATATAATAAAATATGAAAAATATATAAAATCAAAAAATGGAGGACTTGAATCTCGGGATTAGCCCAACATGCCTACATAGCCCAAAGGACATCAAAGTCCATGCAGATCGAAAATAGCATAGGGGCGGGGGTTCAACCCATAAATCCAAATGTGGGACTCCTCTTATGTGTATGCGAAGAAAATGTATTTTAAGAATGAAGAAATAAAAATAGAATTCCCGCTTTTGGAGTTTAAGGATAAACCATCTTTTTGTCTTTTCTAGGATTTTTACGAAAATACGTTACGTGCAATACTACTAATAAAGAGTACAAATTAGTGGTTGTGATATAATGAAATAAAAGCATAAAATAGAAATAAAATGGATAAACTAGAGAAATGGGTTGAGAAATAGAACTCCTTTTGGATGCTTGTTGGTGACTTTGAAATGAAATTTTGAAGTGGGAACTTGTCATTTTGTTCTATAACTTATCTAATAGTTGAAAGAGAAGTGTAATGGTACATCTGGATTGTATTGAACATGACCAATGGTGAGATTCAAGTCTAGGTATTGACTGGATTATACTTTCACAATCTCACATAGTTTCTAAAGGGTGCATATATTATTAATCCCAAGGATTATGAGGATTGGAATACTCACTTAATTATTGCTTTGATTATTATGGGTGAGATTCAATTCATTGAGTCTAAATCTTCTCAAGTAAGAAAATTATTGTGTGAATATGTCTAAGATCACATTCTAAAGGAATTTGCATATGTGAGATATCTTAGATTATGATACTCCCATGAAAAAACTGTTAGTTTTGATTCTACTAATCTACCTAGACAATGGATTTATTATATGGTAGAGTATAAAAATAAGTCAAGTTTAAGATCAAGGAATTCATAAGACATTGGTGAAAATCAAAAGGAAGAAAATTTAATTTCACCGGTTATTGTAAGATGATGAGGGAATTTCTAGTTAGATTATATGAACGTCTATTTGTATTCAGATTTCACCGAACACCCTTCCCCTATCTACTAGATGATTGGAGTGAATACCAAGTCATATGATCTTTGCTCCAAAGTAAGACACATTTCTTATTATAATGAGCCACTAACTGTGGTTATAGGAAACATGTTAATCAGCAGTCACTTGAGAGTCGTCCACATGTACTATGTAAATAACCGCTTACTCATTATTTGGGGCAAAATTGTAGAATTCCAAATGTACAGTTTCTATATAAAGCAAAGTTAGGGTCCGAAAAAAGGCTAAGCTAATTGTATGCAACAGCCAACACTCCATGAGTACTAAACTACTCCCCCGTCCCTTTGCACTGTGGGCATATGTCAAATTGGATTAAGTACATATATATCTTGTTCAGTTAACATTATTTTCATTTCTTCTTTCAGATACATAATTATTTCATCAATTATTTTTCACTCCACATCTTTGGTGTCGTATGTGGGAATGACAATTCCAATTCATGAATAGGCATCAAGTCACTCAGGCCATTCATGACCTTGTTGACCAATAAGAATCCATCCAAACATAACTAGCTCAAATAATGGATAGGATATAATCTAATCCTTTTCCTTAAGACAATGAGCAGCAGGTCGATCAAGAAGGCCCCATTATTAATCTTAACTAGTTCCTCCACCAGTTGTTCTCAAATCTATAGCGAGATCATTAGTGTTAAAAAGGATTGACCCACCTCTTATGACAGTTAACAAAGGAGGTTCCAGTCGCGCATCACCTCTCAATCATGACATATTGGATTGTCCAATTCCGTCGGCATTCAAGATACCTAAGATGGTTGCCTTTGATGGAACGTGCCATCTATGGGCCGACATCGATAACTACAAAGCATATATGGACTTCTTAGGCTATCTAAATCAAACCAAGGGTAGGGTTGTCCCCAATACACTAAAAGTCTCATCCATGATCGATTATTTAAAACTCAATCACTCATTTCAGAGAACTAACTTCTTTATTAGGCACTTCATTGGTAGGTGAGTGCACACGAAGATGACCAATTACTTATTTGACATTTTTCAGGCTAAAAAAGAATCCTTGAGGGAGTTCATCAAACAAATTAATGATGAACTTCTCAAGATCGATCATCTAGATGAGTGGATGGACGTATATGCATTCCTGAGAGGTCTCTTTAGAAAGATCATTATTTATTCCTTGTCCAAGAATCCATTGAACAACACGACCAACCTCATGTGGAAAATGGAAAAACATTATATGTCGAAGACACTATTAGCATTCGCTTCCATCCCAAATGGGATGAAGAGTTGTGGGAAAGAAGATCAGGAGATTAACAGTAAAAAAAGAGATGGGGATTGAAAGGGAACGCTGGCAAAATACCTACCACAATTAAATCTATTTTCATCGCTCAACATGACGGTGGGTAGGGTTTTATCCACTATAATCGATTAAAGAATATTTAATTGGCTGAAAAATTAAGAAGCGGCCCATTTAGAAAGAAATCCAACCAATACTGCAATTTCCACCGAGATTATGGGCGTAATACAAATGATTGCCTTCTCCTCAAAAATAAAAACAGATTTCTTTATCCAAAGAGGATATTTAAAAAAAAATTATGGAAAGGGCGGTCAGAATAAAGGAGGACCGAGCTAATAGAGAAAAGGGAATATCTTCGTCGAAATTGGTCTAGAGAATGAGACTATAGGTAATAAAGACTAAAGGATGTTGAAACAATTGATAAAGTTTGTGTGGATGGATGGATAAGCATGATATTTTGGTCGTTCACGACTAGAGGAAAGTCCACATCCTCAAGAAAGGAATACAAAGGTTAAAAATGGGAATGGATGGAGGTTTAGGAACCCAAACTCCATGAATATTAGGAAAATATAGTCTTCACACCAAAGGAATCGCATAGCCGAATCATACCACGTGATGACCCACTTTTGATCTAAGCCGTCTTATCCAACTGGGCCCCTGGGAGGACCATGATAGACATATGAAATTCGGCCAACATTATATACTATAATTGTTTTGAGAATATGCACCTATAAAGCGCACGATTGAGACTCGTGAAAGGATCACTTTTCGACTTTGCATGAGAGTAAGTGTGCCCCAAGGGGGCACTTGACTTACCCCTCATAATAGGTTACAGACCAAATTCCACCACTCTGCAAGTAAAGTTCTTGATTGTGATATTACCATTGACATATAAGGATGTGCAATGATATTAGGGTGATGAATAAAATTATCACCAAGTATTCCTTGACTTGATGATCTACTTGACCAACTTTGTGGAGCTATTATCTTTTTAAAAATAGACTTTCGAAGTGGTTATCATAAGATTCACATGAGATTGGGAGATGAATGGAAAACTTCTTTCAAGACATGAGATGGATTGTTTGAATGGATTGTAATTCCATTTGGTGTTTCTAATGCTCCTAGCATATTTAGGCAACCTATTAATCACATATTCAAACCTTATATTGGTAAATTTATTGTGGTTTACTTTAACGATATTCTTTTGTTTAACAAAGATCAAAATCAATATTTTAAGCATCTTCAAATGGTTTGTATTATATTGAGAGGTCAAAAGATATATATTAACTTAAATAAGTGTGAATTCTTGACAAATACCCTGGTCTTATTAGGTTTTGTTATCTTAAGTGATGGTGTAAAGGTGGATCCAAAAAAAGTGGAGGCATTTACTAGTTGTCTAATTTTTAGTTAGTTTAATGACGTTTGAAGTTTCCATGGCTTGGCTTCTTTTTATATAATATTCGTGAAAAAAATTAACATAATGATTGCTCCAATTACAAAATGCTTAAAAGAGGGTACCTTTAAATGGAGTAATGAAGAATAAAAGAGTTTTAAGCTTACAAAGTAGAAAATGGTGGAAGCACCAACTATATATCTTCTAGATTTTAATTAGGTGTTTGAAGTTGATTGTGATTCTTTAATACGGGTATTGGTGTTGTTATTAGCCAAGAAGGGATGCATATTGCATACTTTAGTGAGAAATTAAGCAATTCTCGCAAAAGTATTCAACTTATGACAAGTAATTTTATGTTATTATTTAAACCTTGATCGATAAAGAGTTCATTTTATTTTTGGATCATAAGTAGCTCATAAATATTAATAGCTAACACAAACTTAATTTGAGCCATTCCAAATGAGTTAAATTTTTGTAGGATTTTACTTTTTATATAAAGAACAAATCTAATCTTCAAAATCAAGTGGCACGTGCATCAAGTCGAAGGCATTCCCTGCTTCTTTCTACACAAGTGAAGGTCTTGGGATTCAGAGTGTTAAATGAGTTGTATACAAAGGATCCTTTCTTTGGTCATCTTTGGGGAAAGTGTTCCAATAATCCTTATTAATAATTTTTATTGGATGATGGCTTTATTTTCAGAAACAATCAGTTGTGCATTCTTGAATTCTCATTTTTTTAATGAAGAGGGATGAAACCCCCACTCATATAATTATTAAAGGAGAAAGCCTCTCCAGGTAGCTTACAAGCAATGGAAAACTTAAAGAAAACCAATGTAAGCAATAAAATTGGGAATTTATATTAATCCCCATTACAATCGAAGAAGAAAACTAATAGATAGTTTGTGAGAAAGTTCTAATGTAGCTACAACCCATCTTGTCCAGCCTATATGCACCTCTAATAGTATTAGGAAGCTCTCTCGAGTTCTTAAAAATTTTCAAAGATCCAATATGCGTACCATGATTAGCCAAAGAATCTGCAATCATATTATACTCTCTATAACATTGTGAGATGGAAGAATTTATAATTGTCAAGTTGTTCTTAATTTCTTCAATGAAAGTCTTCAGATGCCAAGGAGGTTTCCAGTCTCTATTAATTCAATCCACCACAAACTTTGAATCAGCCTCTATGTGAATTTCTGAAAACTAATGCTCAATACATATATTGATGCTCATAGAAAAACCACTAAGCTCTGTTGTCGAGTTGAAACAAATACCTCCAGGTTGAGAAAAAGCCAAAATCAAATCACCCTTATCATTTCGAACAATTGCACCAGATCTGGATTGCCCTGGATTTCCTTTAGAATCACCGTCCACATTTAGCTTGAAACTATTAGTAGGAGGACGAGACCATTTCATGGACTTAAAAATTTGAATCCTCATTTTACTAACAATACCAAAAGTCTCTTTAATACCTTTATCAAAGGAAGATAAAGGGCTATTAAAATAGATCCCCTTACATATATTTGTGATGAGAGAGATAGATTAAGAAATTAAAGATTTAGAATCAACTATAGAGTCATAGAAAAGCCTTGTTTCTGATTTTCCAAATCTCCCAACAAAGCATAATTAAAATACATTTACGAAGGAAGTTTGCATAATCATTAGGGCCTGATTTCATCCCCCAGCTGTGAAGAAGAGAATATATCGAAAGCTTATCAATATTAATTCCCATGATGTTAGCAAATAACTGCCATAGAGGTTGAATATTTGGACAGTGAAAGAACACATGGTTAATAGACTCTCCATCTGCTTTATAAGCTTTGCAACTAGAGCATAGTCTTATTCCCAAAGTTTTAATGTTATCATCAAGGGAAAGGCAATCATTGATCTACTTCCACATAAAAATATAACATTTTTTAGGAATACGAGGATCCCAAATAAATGAACTAACTATAGAAATAGGAAATTGCTTCTTGACAAGATCATAAACAAAAGAGAAAGAGAACTGGCCTATTGTATCAGGTTTCCAAATCCAATTATCATCATCAAGCTCCATATTAGAATTGCATCGGTCTGCCACTGACTTGATATTTTTCCACATTAAAAAACCTCTAGTATTTAAGTTCATATACCTGTTTAACATGTATGAAGACCATAGAGAATTTTCAGCATGCATCTTCCAAAATAATTTCATCTTTGAATCCTTAGATATTGAGTTAAAATATGTAAAACCAAGGCCACCTTGAGATTGGTCTCTACAAAGAAAATTCCAATTTTTCCATTGGTATTTCCACCCACTCTCCTCATTGCCACCCCAAAAAAACCTTTTAAACAATCTATGATTTTTTTGAATAATGGTTTTAGGAGGTGATAAAGAGGCTAAAAGGTAAATAGGGATTGAGGATAAGACATGCTTAATTAGAATAAACTTGCCTCCAGTGAATAAAAACTTCGATTTCCATCCATCCATCTTGGATATTATAGAATTTAGAAGACTATCCTAAAGAATCACCTTATTCCTACCTGTAAAAAGGGGACAACCTAGATACCTGATAGGAAGACTTTTAAAGTTGAGACCTGTGCATTCATCCACTTTAGATATGAAATTTGGAGGAGTCTTACTACTCACAGTGAAAGAACTCTTTTGAAAAATAATCTTTTTCCCTGAAATAGTGGAATAAGGTTGAAGAAACTCCATGAGATTCTTTAGAGATCTCTTATCACCTCTAGAGAAAATAATTACATCATCAGCATAGGCTAAATGAAAAACAGTAGGACTTCCACTAGGCAAATAAAAAGGTTTTATTTTCCCACTTTCCAAAAGTAAGTTCAGACCCCTACTCAGATAGTTAGCTACCAAGATAAAGAGACTAGGGGATATTAGATCCCCTTGTCTAAGACCTTGAGACGATTTGAAGAATGCACAACTTTGACCATTAATACATATAGAAAACCAATTAGTATAAATAATTCTCCATATGTAATCAATCCATCTTTCATCAAAACCAAAGCTCCTGAGAACGGAGATTAAAAACCCCCAAATTCACCCTATCATATGCCTTTTCCATGTCCAACTTGATAACAACATTACCACCATGCACTTTCTTACTTAAGTTCTCCACCATCTCTTGTGCATAAAGAATATTGTCCTGTATAGCTCTGCCTCCGATGAAACCATTTTTATTTAGAGATATGAGCATTGGAAGGAACTTTGAAAGTCTGGTTGTAAGAATCTTTTTTATGATCTTTATAGAAAAATTGCACAGGATGATTGGTCTTAAGTCCCCATAGGTCTTTGGAATCTTTATTTTAGGAATAAGAACTATAGATGTACTTGACCAACTTTGTGGAAGATTTTAACCTGTAAAAAAATAATAAATATCTAGTAAAAAATCATCTTTAATAATATTTCAGTACTTTTGGTAAAAAGATCCCCCAAATCCATCCGGACCTGGGGCTACTTCTTCACTTAAATCAGACACTGCATTGTAAACCTCCATTTCAGGAGGAAAGGCCTCTAGTTCTTCATTTATCTCAAATGTGACTTAGGATGGGATGATATTAGAGAGATCCTCAATCAATAAATGTTGATTCGGAGACATCAGGTCCTCATAGAATTTTAGAATGTAGCTTTTAATATCATGTTGATCCTTCAAAATATGCCGAGAACCATCTTTGATTGAATAGATCCCAAGCTTTTTCTGTTTAGATTTTACACTAGCATGGAAAAATCTAGTATTTTCATCCCCAACTTAATCCACTTAAAAGAAGATTTATGTCTCCAAAACATCTCCTCATACTTGTTGGATTCAAATAGCTTTTCTTGAGCTTGATGCAGAGCTTCTCTATTAGAATTAGAGCTTACCATCTCATAGTTCACCTCCAGCTGAGAAATATTATCCTCCAAGTCTCTCACA
Source organism: Sambucus nigra (assembly GCA_949130495.1). Taxonomy (NCBI): domain Eukaryota; kingdom Viridiplantae; phylum Streptophyta; class Magnoliopsida; order Dipsacales; family Adoxaceae; genus Sambucus; species Sambucus nigra. The sequence goes on from OX422212.1 coordinate 373,805,234, forward strand.
TTCTAAAAAGTATATCTAAAGGTTACTCTATTCCAAATCTTCATCTCACCTTTAAGTCTTTTAAGTTTAACTAAGAAAAGTCTCATTCCATTTCCTTCAGAAGGAGAATTCCAAGAGTTACTAACAAGATCCACAAATGAATTATGATTACCCCACATAAATTGAAGTTTAAAAGGCCTTGGATAATCATCCAAAATAGTTTTAACAGATAAAAGAAGAGGGGCATCGTTAGAAGAGGATCTATTAAGGTGTGTTATTCTTGAATTTGGATATTCAGCAGCCCAAACATTATTGAAAAGACATTGATCCAATCTAGCCATGATTAAATCCTCTTATTTTCTTTTATTACACCATGTATACCTAGTTCCACAATAACCCAGGTCACATAAACCACAATCATCAATAGCTTGTAGAAAATCTTCCACATAATTGTGATCAATATCATTTCCTCCCACTTTCTTAGCTTGGGAGGAAACTGTGTTAAAATCACCTATTACAAGATGAGGGAAATTGTTTATGACTCGAGAAAATGAAACCAAGTGATCCCAAAGCTCCATCCTTTCAACTCTGGTGCATTTAGCATATACCACAGTCACATAAACGTTGTTCTTCAAGGCAGGTGATCTAATATTATGCATAAGTGTTAGGGATGATCAACAATAATTTCCACAAACACATAAAATCTCCAAAACAACTATATTTTCCCACTGATATTATTAATACAATCTTCAAAACCCCAATTAAATTTATTCTTCAAAATCTTAGCAGAGTCAACCTTAAGCTCTAACAGAGCTAAAAAAGGAATTTTATGCACCTTATTTAACAGATTGAGTCTTCTAGAAGAAGACTTTTTTGCTTCCTATGTGATATTACATATTAAAAGATTTACCATTTAAAGATATAGGGATTGAATTGAGTGATACCTTTGCTTCTGGATCTAGTGAGTCTTCAGCAAAGAGGATCCTACATTCTCAACTATTTTTTGTGGCTTAAAGTATTTACAGCAGGTCCTAATTTAACATTTTCAGGTTTCCTTTTTGCATCAAAACCTTTTAACTTCTTATCTAAAGATTTTGAGAACATTTGCAGTTCTTCAAAGAATGGGGTAAAGGAACCTATTTTATCTTCAATATTTGAGGGGTACAAAGTCAAAGAGGCTTGTTGGAGAACTAAGTCAAGTAAGTCTGTGGTTCATGGGGACAATGAACAAACATCTACAATATTGGCCTCTTCTGCGCTTAAATATTGGGACTTTATCTTATCAAAATGCTTTTGTATATGTCTGACTTTGGTTTTCTCGATTGAACAGTACTGGACATTAGGGACCTGTTTTGGAACTTCAACATTTGTAACATTTTCAATACAATCCAAAAGATCTTTTTCATCATTTGTAAGGTCTTCAACTGCCACAATTATATTTTCTTCTTGAATTTGAGCTGAAGGCATATAAATTCGAGGAGGATTCTCCTTAAATTCTTCATTATTTTCTTTAACAAGATGAGCACCTTCCACCATTGTTTGATCAGTTATTTTCCCACTTCTGTTTTCATCTAGGATCCGATCAGTAGGCTTTATAATTTTTTATTGGTTCTTCTTAACCACATATATAGAAGTGTTCTTTGGTCTCTCACGAGTTATGGATGGTTTAAAGATGCATGATTCCTTATCATTTCCCTTCTTAAGGAAACTCCTGCAGTACTTGGGCTTATTATCAACTAAAACCTCCTGCTAAAAACCCTTGGAATCGCAACCAATCCATACTCTCTTCGAAGTATTCTTTGTAAGGTTCACTTCAACACAAACTCTTGCTAAACTTAGTCTATTGATCTCCATTGTTGATGCATCAAGTTTAAGAGGCTTACTAATTAATTGGGCAATTGAATACAGAGAAGATTTGGAGAAAAAATTGTATAGGAATGTGAGGAAATGAAATCCAAATAAGGGAAAGACTACTCTCAACATCAAGCCTAAAATCATTAGTCCACTTGAATATTCTCATAGGAAATCATCCAATGAATCAAGTCTCTTTCATCCATATTCTAGAGTAATCCTTATCTGAATTCAGACTTATCAAAACATGTTTGTGATCAATCAATCCCACAGTAAAAGTTATTTTTAGGGAGAACTTCAATGTCATCGTCTGTAAAGAGCACTACAGGTTACCCTTTGAAAGTAGAAGGTTTCTTGAGGCCAAGATCATGCTTTGATGATGAAGAGATTGCAACCACATCTACAAATGATCGATTCCAAACATTTTGTATATCTGGCGGCTTAGGGTTTACGTGAGTATGGGGATGGAGGGTATCTATGCAAACCCTAGTTAAGGTTTACGTGAGAGAAAGTGGAGAGAGAGATAGCCTTGAATTCTCATTAAAAGAAGTTATACTAATTGATACTTATGGTTGTGGACTTGGTGGACAGTTTGGGAGATATAAAATATTTTCTCTTATTGAGGATAATTTTTATTGACTTAAGATGGAGCGGGATGTTGCCAAACATGTGGAGAGATGTAGAACTTGTGAAATTGTAAAAATCCGTTACCAAAATACGGGTTATATACGCCTCTACCCATTCCATTTGGTCCCTGGGAATATGTGAGTTTATACTTTGTTGTTGGGTTACCTCGGACTTAAAGGAAGAAAGATTCAAATATGATGGTTGTTGATTGATTGTCTAAAATGGCTCATTTTATGCCATGTAATAAGACCTTAGACGCATCTAATGTTGATGATATTTACTTTCTTGAAATTATCAAACTACATGGCATTCCAAAGACCATCACTTATGATCGACATTAAAAGTTTGTGAGTAACTTTTGGTGCACTTTGTGGAGGAAGCTTGGAACTTGTTTGCATTTTAGTCCATCTCATCATCCACAAATTGGTGGACAAACTGAAGTTGTGAATGGAAGTTTGGGAAATTTTTGAGGAGTTTGGTGGGAAGTAACATCCGAAAGTGGGATCCTATCCTAGTACAAGGTGAATTTTCTTACAACATGCCTTCGAGCTAAAGTACAGGTTCTAGTCCATTTGATGTGTTTTATAGGAAAATCCAATTAGTCCATTGGATTTCTATTCAACTTCTAACACCCCACCAATCCAGTGGAGATTCAGAAGAATAAACCAAGTATATAAAAAATTTACATGAGTAGTTGCATGAGAGAATAATCAAGCAGGATGAGAAGTAGTAAAATAAGGCCAAAGTTAATTATATTCAAAGAGGGTGACTTTGTCTGGATTTAGTTGTGAAAAGAAAATTTTCCTCATGGGAAACATTGGAAGCTTAATCCCAAAGTTGATGGTCTGTTTAAAGTCTTTGAGAGGTATGGAGATAATGCTTATAATATCAAACTTCCACGAGAGTATGGAGTTTCAGCTACTTTTAATGTGTCAGATCTTTCGCCATACCATAATGATGAAGCTGACTTCGATTCGAAGACGAATATTTTTCAACCAGGGGAGAATGATGCATGAGAAACCTCTGAGATTCCTACAAACCACTAAAAGCATCATAGTTCATTAAATGGGATCAAAGAAACTAAATAATGCAATTTCGGTTTGCACAGTCATCATTTACACTTTTAAGTAAAACGTTCATAACTCACTTATTAAAGGTCCAAATTCTATGATTCAAAGTTCATTGTTTAATGTATATAGATAACGTCTAGCATTTGAAGTGATCTAAAATTCCAATGTTAATATTTTTGGAGTTATAAAAGTCTAGTCTTTTAGTTTGTCAGCTTTTTGTTTATTTAATGTTCTCTTTAATTTCTATTAATTAATTGTGACTGGAGGTATGTTCCAATATCCTATATAAAAGTTGAGAATGTATGAATCTAAATCAGACTAATTTGAGAATATAAATAGACCTTTGTTTAAGAAGTAGACTTTTCTTGTTTTTGCTCTTAACCTTTTGGTGGATTTCAATTAGCGACGAGTGTTGCTCCCTCTACTTTGTGAATTCATTAGAGTGTGAGTGTGTTACTTGAGTTTATACTTGTGTTATCTACTTCTCTTTAATTATCTTGTGTCAGTGTCATTCACTGTAATGAACCAAGCTTTTCTCTGACCATTGCCAAAAGACCTCAAAATTCTCACCGTGTTCGTGACTAGCTTCGCTGCAATGAAGCTGGCCTTCGCTAGTCATACCAATAAGCACTGTTCTAAAAAATCCGCCTAGACTTAAGGCTTGGGCGAAACGCCTCGCCTTAAGTTTTTTACGCCTTATGCTTAGTAAAGCTCTTAAGGGGCACTTTTTTCTAAAAACAACAATACTTTAGTGAAACGATATCGCCTTTTAAAGAATTTTTTAACTAACCGGACCATTATCTCATCCAAAGTAATCAAATAGTATTTTAATTTTCATATATTCAGACATATTTTTATGATATGTACAATTTTAGTATTTTAATAGCCTTGTTATGGTGTAAAAATATTGAAATATATTAATAAGGCCTAAACGCTTTTTCACGCCTTTTTACGCTTAAACCCGCCTAGGCTTCTAAGGCTTGAGGCTTGACCTCCACGCCTCGATCGCGCCCCGCGTTTTTTAGAACCTTGCCAATAAGTTTAAAACACATGTCTATAAAATCTAAGCTTCACACCAATTATATGACCCACATGTGTAAGTATGTATTCACTTAGCTTTGGAATTAAATGGAAAACAACATTCATCATTAAGCATCATTTTCTTCCAAATATCATGCTAAAGGATGGGTAGTATTTACTCCATAAGTACTTAACTAGGTAATTAGTTGATACGATGGCATAAATATGGTAAATATTAAAGGTCAGAGAGAATTACCAAAATTCAAATGGGGTGGGTGGCTATAGTTATAAATACTCAAAGGAAGTTGTGTCAAAAGTTCAAATGGTGATGGCGATTGATGGAACTGACTATAGAGAATGTCAAATAAAGTCATTTCCTTTCTATTTTGTAAGATTTAATTTAATTCATATATTTTCTTTATATGTTATGTTTACTTTTCCTACATGT